>CM053764.1:41776979-41779479 GCA_028658305.1 Pachyuromys duprasi
CAGAGGACAGAGATCTGAGCAGAAAACAGATTATTGTCCAAGAGCTACTCCACAGGGAAACAGGTAGAATGAGAACCCTGTACTGTTGGGGAATGTAAGAAAGTCACCCTATACACTTGGCTCTGCTGAAGTTGGGTCTTAAAGTCGAGGGGTTTTCATAAGACAAATATGCCTATTTTCAGCATAGGTAACTAAGAACACCAGAGCAAAATAGATGAATGGAATAGCATGGCTTGTTAAGAATTCTGCAAGCAGTCCTCTTGTGTGAGGCTGTGGATGGAGGTACGCATTACATAGCTGTCTGTTGAACAGCAGCATTTACCAGTGCTTGCTGGGGTATAGCTTGAAGACATCTTCCATAAATGAGAAAACTTAGGTTCAGAAATGTCCATGTTGTCTTGGCTAATTCAGAAACTGCTTCTGCAGTAGGTAATATTAGATGTGATAGTCCCTGGGAGTTAGGCAGATGAACCAGGACTGCGTGTGCAGGCAGGGGCTGTGGAACATGTTGACATTAGGTGCCTATGTTCAGGAAAGTAAATTAAGTCAGCATTGCCTGAAGATGATTATAAAGCCAGGTGGACAGTCTCAGGGATGGGTATTTCTCAAAGATCTTCCATACTCACATGTTGAACACTGGTAGTGTTCTACTTTCTCCTTTCGTTTTCCTTTCTCTGTCTCTCCCTCTCTCCCTCCCTCCTTCTTAAAAACCTGTATGATTTGCCAGTTTTGGGGTAGCGAAGGAAGGAGGAAAGAAGGGAGTGTGGGAAGTAAATTAACTGCTTCAGAATAAAGAGGCGTGGGAATTGGTCAGAGGGAGTTATTTTAAGAGAGTTTCACTATTTATAATTTTAATTAGAGAACTATTGATTTTTGGATAATTATAATGAAACAGATATCTGTTCCATATAGCTTAGTGCAAGGTAATTACAAATAATGAGAAGGACATACAGTGATGTAGTCACATTCCTGATGGTCACACTTAAAGGAGAAGATGGGTGCTGTACTGTTTTTATCCTAGAATGAGCTAAATGTGCAGAACAGTGTGAGGCTGGGAGTTAACTGCTTTAAAAGTATATACTGTTTAATAATGTGCCTTGCTGAGTGTGGTGGCGCACACCTTTAATCCTGGCATGCAGGAGGCAGAGGCGAGTGGATCTCTTGAGTTTGAGGTCAGCATGATCTACAAAGGAGTTCCAGGATATGCAGTGCTACACAGAGAAACCCTGTCTCAAAAAACAAAACAACAAAAAGTACTTGTCTCTTACTTGCTACTCCTCAGGTTCTATTCTCATCTTAAACTATTTATGCATGTTATGTTTTTTTTTTTAATTATTCTATGCTAAACTTCTTATTTTTTTAATCTCTTGAGGTTCTTTCTTTTTTAGCTGATACTTGCATTAGCCTTATGCCAGGGCCATTGTATCAAACATTAGATAAGTTGCTAGCTTCTTTTTTCTTGTTTGTTTGGTTTGGTTTGATTTGGTTTTCTGAGACAGGGTTTTTCTGTATAGCCTTAGCTGCCCTGGAACTGCTGTAGACCATGCTACAGAGATCTCTGCCTGCCTCTGCCTCCCAAGTGCTGGGATTAAAAGTGTATGTCACCACTGCTTGGCTAGTTGCTAGCATTTTTTTTTTTTTAATGCAACTGTCTAGACATACAAATTGTTACAAACTTAATTTTTGTTTGCAGTGCTCATAGGTTTTAAAAAGTATTGTTCACCACTGAGGGCTTGGGGAATGTCTTGAACTGAAAGTGTAATTTGAAGAACTTCTAAAGGTTTAATTCATATCACACAGGTGAGTGATGTTGACAGTCACCTGCCTCACAATAGAAGTTTGCTTTAGTCTAAAAAATTGGGTTGTAGTGAAATATCAAAGGCATTTTAGTGTTCCCCATTAAAATTTGTTTTGAAAATAGAGTGTTGAACTTAGGCTGTTGCTTGGTCTAATTTATCTAGTGGACACATAAAGAAATTTGGGTCAAGAGCTTAAATGACTTTTCATAAGTGGAGACAAGAACTTAAGATTTCTGGCTCATGGAGTCAGTGTTATTTCTGTTATATCACAATGACATTCTTATCAGTTGTAATATATTTCTTGGGCTTTTTGGCTTCACTGTGGTTTTTAAACTTTTTTTTTAAACTATCAGTCTTTTAATGAGAGAAATAAGGGCAGAACTAAGAATTAAGTAGCAAAGTTAATTGATTAATTTGTTCATTTTTATGTATGTTCTGAGTGCTCAATATTCAGAGACTCTGATTTCTGGAACTCACAGTGGCAAAGCTGTTACGATTACTTTGCATTTATATGGTCTTATGAAAGGCGGGGTTAACAGGAAAGTGATAGAGATATATAAGGAAGCTGTGCACTCATTCTAATACACTTGTGCTCTTTTGACCCCAAGATTATATAGATAGAATGTAGACACTGCAGATTCTATTGGAAGTAAGCTGGTTTGTCAATAATAGGGTTCTCTTTATTTTGTGTCAGGAAGGAG
>CM053764.1:41781979-41904479 GCA_028658305.1 Pachyuromys duprasi
TAAACAATAGAAAGGCTTTTTAGGGGCGGCTTCTCTGTTTTTCCTCTAAATTTCATACCTTCATAAGGTGGCTCTTCTGTTGAGGTGAAAAATAAAAACAATGGACTATATGGGCAAAACTTTCTAAGTCAAAATTAATGCAAACAATATATTTTAGTATGTTTTGGTAAATTCAGTTAACCAGTCTTAGCTACTGCTATGCTTGTAGATTACATTAGGTGTTTATATTCTAGAATTCATGGGTCTGACCCAAGTTTGTACTTTCCTTCTGGATGCAGCACAGGGACTGTGCTTGAGATTGTCAGACATGGAGTGGAGTGGCGACAGAAGAGAAAGGGCCTGACCTAGGGATTTAGTAGATGATTTATATTTGCCTTTGTGCTTTGTGCATACAGTTCACTGAACTTGGTGTGAGTGATGTACAAGTTTTTGGCCTAGTGAGATACTTCACTGCAGTGAGGGACTTAACGGTGCAGTTTTTATGGGTGTGTGATTTTTCATTCCGACCAGCTGCTTGCTTTGAAATTTTGTGATGTTCTTAGAAATTCTCTGCTCTGGTGGAGACCCTGTTGTTTTAGTTTTAGGCGTTCAGGGATCCACTTTAAAAGTCATCCAGGAGCTGTAGTTTTAGTTTTCTCTGGAATAGGAAGAGTGCTGTAGTTAATGAAGCTGCTGTTTTCCTACAGAAGCGGCTAACACTCACTTAGACATCTGGGAAATAACAGGCTTTTTATGTCCTCTGGTTTACCAGGTTATGGGAATATTTTTGTACATTTTCAGAGCTGTTGTGAGATGTTAGTTGTCATAAGCTTTGAAGCTGCTTTGGATTCAAATTCAGTATTGACAAAGGTTGTTTTAGAAAAAAAGGGAGTTTCCTCATTGCATATTGATTAACAGTGACTCATTTCAGCGTTAGCAATGGCTTTTAAAAAAGTGCTATAGCAACTGATGTTTGTAAACAGTTAAGGTGCTAGTGAGTTACATGTTACAGTGATGAATAGTGAGTACATCTCAAGGATAACTTACTGAATGTATTATAGTTGAAAGAATAAAAATGACTGCTTTACCTTGCATAAATTAGAATCATTGGCCTTATCTTTTGTAATAAATATATTAATACACTTATAAGACTTATGGATTAAAAATATATGTGTTGCAATTTTAACCAGTGTTCTATTACTGCGTTTTAAGAATCAGTTCCTTCTTCTTCATTAGCAATAAGTGAGGTTCTGTCACTGCACTGCAGTGTTCGTCCTTGTTCTGACACACACACAATTCTGAGGTTGATATTTATACTTGAAAAATTTATAGTAGACATGCTTTGTTCCTTGATCTTGTATATTGAAGAGGAAGTACGTATTTGAGGAAGTATAAAATACAAGATAAAGTTTTAATTTCTTGCCAAACAAGAGTAGCTTGATGGTTTTCCAGTAGATACAGTCCACATTGGAATGGCAGCAACTCTGGCACTTTCAAGCACACTATTATTTTTAAGTGTGTGTGTGTGTTTTCCTACGGAAAATAGTGGAAATGCTCTGACCAGACTTCTTTCCAGTTAACCCTTGGGGTTTCATGTATGTAAAGATTCACTGAATGTCAGACTGAGTAAGATAGTGCAAAACTATAATTGCAATCTAGTTTATAATTTGGTAACTACAAATGCTTGTTCAGGAATTTCACTTAAAACTTTTAATAGTCATTTTGGAATTTGTGACCAACAAAGAATACAAGGAAAAATAAAGTGACTAAGGAAGACTTTTAATGATGGAAAATTCTGAATGAATAATGGCACCTCAAATGACAATCCAACTGAAATGATAGCAGGTGAGTGTAATCTCAGCCCTCTGGAGGCTGAGGCAGAAGAACTGCCCATCCAGAGGCAGCTTAGGCTCCAAGGTGAGGCTCTTTTCTTAAAACAAGTAAATTATGAAGAACTAAAGTGTGGAACTTGTGCATTTGAGATTGTAAAGCTGATGTAGTAACTTTGGTTACCTAGGCGCTGTTCATTTTTCTGGTCCGTTGTTTTAAGCACAGAGAATGCTGGTCAGAAATGTGATGTTAACGTTTGCTTTAACTGTTCATTTCCAGTAGATGGCTACAGTTCACTACCAAATTGAACTTATGATAGATTTCTTTTTTTATAATAACTGAATCAGGATGAAGGTTTAATTAGTGGAAATAAGTAACCTGTGCATTTTTCTTTATTTGCTTTGTCATGTAGCATTGCTAGTTTTTAATAAATATCTTTTAAGAGAATGACTAAAAAGTGGAATTTTCCCCATAGCCTTTTTGCCCATGACTTTTCTTCCTCATCCATGACTTTTTGTAGATCTGCATTCATGTCCTGCAGACATCTGAGTGAATGATCTTAAATTAAATTGATTGTGTCTTCACATGTTTTAGGTGCCGAGAGCAGTTCTATCCCTCCATTACTGCAGAATCTGTCTTTTAAAGACGGTCTGTATTTCTTTTTTTGAGGGTGTGTGCAGGAGTCTGTTCTCATGCGTGTATGTGTTTATACAAGGAAAAAACATCTGAGTTTTTATGTCTTGCACATGTTGGTTGGATCAGATACTTCAAGATTTAGCATTATGGTTTATTTTATCAATAGAAAAGTCAACTTTTTGTGTTACTGTAAGAGTGTAATTTTAGGTCCCTTTTCAATTATCTGCCAGCTTCCATGGCTGGCAGCAGTTGTTTATATTATTACCAATAGTAGTACTTTACTGCTGTTCAAACTGAAAAAATTCTGAGGCTTTAGAATTTGACTGCAAACATTCAGAGTTTTCTATGTACATTTTGCATGTTTTAAAAAAAACAAGTGAATTTATTTTACATATTTTATTGCTGATGTATATATTTATCATATAATCAAAGTAGATTTAGAAATAGGCCATAATTATAACTAATTACTACCGGTTTCATTCCCACATTTCTGAAGGCATAGTTGGAATATACAGATGGGTCTTCTGAATCAAAGAGTTAAAGTCTGCTTCTTTAGTTAGTTTAGTTTTCATAAAAATTGCTAATCTTTCTGAGAAGCATTCAGATTTTATAATAATTTAGGCTTTCTTTTTGGGCCTGAAGTTAATTTGGGGGAGGGTACGCTACTGCTTATAGATGTGCTCACATTTGTGCTCACACAAGAAAAGTTCTTATAGATGTGCTCACATTTGTGCTCACACAAGAAAAGTTCTTATAGATGTGCTCACATTTGTGCTCACACAAGAAAAGTTCTTATAGATGTGCTCACATTTGTGCTCACACAAGAAAAGTTCTCATTGGTGGGCAGCGGTAAAGACAGAGGACGTTTGACCCTATCCTGAGACTATGCACTTTTAAGTACAAAAGGATCAAGGACACAGATTTTAACAATGCAAACAGTATTTGTTGTATCCCCTCTGGCGTCATGAACTTGGACATCTGATCCTGACTGTAGACTTTGATTCCAAACCTGGAGGTACAGGAGAGACCCTAGGGAGTACCTGCTGAGCTGAGAACATTTCAGTGATTACAAGGATGGGGCCTGGAGGGCAATTAAGGCAGAGGGCAGAGAGCGGCAGTAATGAGTCCCCTTAGCACCTAATGACCCCAGGAAGGGAATTAGAGAATTGGGTAACAAAGGTGGTCAAGTGAGGAAGATGCTTGAGTGATGTTGAGATTATTTACCAGAAATGTGATTTTTTTTTGTACTTAGATATTTAGATAACTAGATATAGGAATATAATTTTCCTACTTTTGTAGTTAAACAGTCTGAGGCAATTTATGTGTTGTCATTTAGAATATTTAAAGTTTGATTTGATAATTTAAATTTTGTTAATTTGAGCCGTTGCTATTTTGTATATTTCTTTTTTTATTTGAAGTTTGATTGCAATGAGAGTTTTTATTTTTGTTGTTGTTTTTGTTGTTGTTTTTTTGAGACCGGGGTTTCTTGTGTAGCCTTGGCTGTCCTGGACTCACTTTGTAGACCAGGCTGTCCTTGAAATCACAGATACCTTCCTTTGCCTCTCAGACTGCTAGGATTACAGGCGTGTGCCACACTGCCTGGCAGCAGTGGTGGTCTTGCTTCAAATGTACGTTATCATGCTGCTGAGTTCATGACGTCCTTTGCTTGTAGCATTCCACAGTAATTTTAGCCTAGTTTTGAACTACAGTTAAAAAAATGCTTGTGTAGACTTTCTTTTTCCTGAGTTGTTGATATTTGTAGTGGAAAGTAGACTTTTTCTTTTCTTTTTTTTTTTTTTTTGATCTAGTCAAGCCTGTGAAAGCTACCAGACTGAAGGTAAACTTTTTGTGTATGTGTGTAATTATATGAAAAAAGATTATAGCAGGAAAAAATTTTGTAGCACATATGTAATCCATACCTGAGCTTTCCCCTCGATTTGAAGTTAGGGTTGGTTAACAGTTGGTTTTCCTGGTGTGTGTGCTTTGAAAACATTAGTAGCCTGTTACAGATAGGTTTTTTTGTGCGATGTGCTGTTTGTTCACTCACAGCATTGTGGAGGGAAAGGGGAACGTGCCAGGAGCAGGAGATCTGATAGGGTAACCTTTAGTCCCCGTAGATGTGGTGCGCAGGTGTTAATGCGTCGGCCGTCCTGCCTCCTTCATCTTTGCTGAGGCGCTGGCTCAGTCGCGCACGCCGGAGCTCTGAAACATCCCCTTGCACCTCCGCAGCTCACTGGCTTCCTTGCTGGGCTTTGTCTGAGTTACTTCTCACACCACTGTGGCAGCCTTCCAAAAATAAGGTCCAGCCGCCCTGGGAGCCTCTGCTGTGCTGTTTCTTGTTGACCACTAGGGGGAGTCAAGGAGTGCTCCTAGAATTCCTTCCCCATTACTTCCTCTTCCTCTTCCCATTGGATCTATCTCTTTCATCTTTCCTTCCCTCTCCTTCTTTCCTTTTCCCTTTTACCTCCTGTTTGTATGAGATCTAAGATACTGTTACACCTCTCACTACAATTGCACATCACTGCACTATGAGCAACAATTTACTTTCAGTTTTTAAAATTGGGAAATGTGTGATATTTTCTTAACTGCTATTTATATATTTAAATGATGGCAATATTTTACAGTTTTGATGAGTAATGGTCTCTTAGATACTGTGCTGCTGTTTAGATGTATATTGAATTCAAAATACTGTAAAGGAAAATGCCCCATATGATTATCAAAATGATGTGTGTAAAAATAACCATAAAATCTATTTCAACCTACTTGTGTTTTAATTAGAACAACTCTGAGGTTATGACTATCCCTAACATGTATCTTCCCAGTTAAAATTTATGAAGAGGAGCTGACTTAAATGTCTATATTGAGTGGCTGTATGTTGGGGTGGTATCATTAGCAGATAGATGTTTATTCATTTATGATGTTGACTAAATTTGGCTAAAGCATCCAGAAATAAATATTTTAGCTTTCTCTAAAGAACAACTATTATTGTAAAATTATGTAAGTGTGAAACATGATATGGGCTTCTGTTCTTCAAAATGGGTGAAGGGTGCTGTGTTTTCAGGTGGTTTTTCCTCTTTCTGTGCGTGGGGACCCTGAGGCTGTGTCAGGATCCCTCCTCCAGTTGTCTCCCTTGAGCTTATAAAGTGTGGACTTTGAAATATATGCAGGAAGAGCTTGCTGATGGGTGCTTTGTCTCCTTTTTCTGATTTCCCAATAAGTCAGTGTATCATTGTACTTTGTATTTTTGGTTTTTCAAGATGAGATTTTAATGATTTTTATTTTATCCTTAATTTTCCTTTGATAAGATAATCTCATTTTGATATTTGAAAATTCTTACAAATATTATAGAATAGTAGTTATTGCAAAATCAACTTATATAAAATATTAATTTATGAAATTGATATAAATTATGAGTAAAAGTTAACATTACATTTAATTTTATGATTGTTTATATTTTTACCTTGGTAAAATTCTTAGTTACAATTGTGAATGTCTAAATATTTATTGTAAAAAATTATAGCAGGGTCAAATCATCTTAAAATTACCCTGACAATGGTTACAGGAACACTGTCCATGGCTCTGCTCTGTGACTCTTTCATGATGATAGTCCTTGATGGCTCTCATAAGTGAGTCTGTAATTTGTGCCGACTTCAATGAGAAGAAACTGCAAAAACTTTTTGAGTTAGCGGCAAAGTAAATGAGGCAGGGTTTGCATTTTGAACAGAAGTGTTATGAACTGTGATTGAATTTGTCGTGAAAGTGTGTCACTATCAATAAAAGTGTTTAGGGACAAGTTTACTGAGCTTCGCAGCCTTTCTAAGGCAAAGGGTTGGCTAATGTGAAAAGTCAGTCCTGTGCATTGGTAGGGTACAGAACATGACAAATACGTTTCTGCATGTTTTGGGTTATGATGCCATTTCTTATTTCAAATTTCTTTTGTCAGGACAGCAGGCAAAAACAATGATGCTTTGAGGAGGTAATTAAAGATATTGTTCAGAGAACAACTTTCTGCATATTTGAATTATTACTGTCATCAAAATCATACAAATATGGAAATATGATTGCCAGAAGCACATAAATCAATGATCAGCATGGCCTCAAAATCCAATAAATATGTAGAGTTAAATACTTTAAAATGCAAATTGCATCTGATGATTTGCATATGGTAGAGTTTAAGGAAATTTGTTGCTTAACAGCCTCTAAGGTAGCAGTTAGGGCTGTGGGTAAACATAGATTTTTTATTCCTCATTGGTCAAGCTGTGAGATTTGATAAATGACGGGAGACGGCTTTCCTTGGTTAAAATGACTGCAATCTTTACTGAATCCTAAAACTGCCTTGAAGTCATCTGAATAATTAAGAGTTAATTATTCTTCATCCATCTAGATCAGAGAAGGACAGATTTAGGGAAGGAATTTATAATTTTTGCCTCACATCCTGTCATGTGGTAATGTGATAAACTAAACTGACTCCACATAATACCTAGTGACCTTAGTGCAATCATGCCTCACAGAGCACTTCTGTCGCTTTTTTTTTTTTTTTTAATTGCTTACATCGATTCTAGAAACTCCACATTAACAGACTGAGGAGTTTAATTGTCCTCAAAGAAAGCAATATAAAATTCATGTTCTGTTACTGTTAGGTTTTGAGTTTATCATTGTGGAGATGTCCACACAGCGTGTAAGGCTGCTGTGTTCTTCCAGCAGCAGCAAGCAGTGATCTTTCAGATGTCGCTAGGGACAGTGACAGGCACACACACACAGCCAGAGAGAAACCGGGTCCACAGGGCACTGACTCTTCTTTGAGCTTCTCAGACTTTGGACCATTTAAATGCTTATTTAAAAATATTAATTTTTTAAATATTTAATATAATAATGCATGTAAAAACTAGCACATTACAAATAGTGTGTCTTACTTTGAGAGACCATGAAAGGCAGCTGAAAGCTTGGGTGCCTGGAGCTGTTGTTTGCTGAACGCACTTAGCATAAAAGTTCCTTGAAAATCCAGTATAGACTTAGGAAATTTTTACAAAATGATTTTCTTTGAGAATGAATGTTTTCTGAGTGTTTACTGATCACAAGAAGAATTGTAATAAAGAAATCAATATGCATGATCCTTTTCCATGTAGTACAACAGGGTTACACTGTTAGGTTAAATACAGGCAGCATTCCTTTTCAGAAAATCAATTTGCTGTACAGCCTGCAACAGCCAGTCTTTTCACAGAGAGTCATTTTACGTTGTGCACACAGTAAATTCTGTATTGGCACCTTCAAATAGTATTGACTTCTAAAAGGCTCTAAGCCTAGTAGCTTGACTTTAGGAAGAAAGGCGAAGACATCTCTAATGCAATAATCAGAACTGCTGTACTTAATACAGTAATCAATAATACTGTACTTATTTTTTTCTTATATGTTGTCCCAAACCTATCATTTAAAAAAGACCATTCAAAAAAGACCATTGATTGTTTTTATACTTTAATAGAAATGTCAAATATGATTATATGGAGACATGTAATTTTTAATATTAACTGTAGCTGCTTACATTTTAGGTGTTTCTGCATTTGCAAATTACTTAGTTTCTCAAAAGCATAATTTTCAGGCTGCTTATTTTGAAGAGTTGGAGAAAGTTTGTAAGATTGAGGTTGTGTTACTTTGCTAGCTGCCTCCATTTCACAGCACAAACAGAACTGATTTTGAGAACATTTTACTAACTACCCAAAGCTGGTGAGTGCTGTGCTCTTAAGTATTTAGGAAAATGTGTGTAAACCTATTTTTGTTTTAAATCTTTTTTACTTTTCAGGTTAGTTCTAGCTCTTAAAATGTCTTGGCTAACTCTTCCCTGCCTGCTTAACTCAGCAGCGTGGTCATTACCTGCTGGTCACAGTTCCTGAGGTGCAGGCTGTTCCTGTCCTGCAGTCTCTGTGCTTCAGTCATACAGATGGGAGTTTCTTCAGGATCATGAACTGGGGTGAAGCAAGACATGCCTGCTGGTCTTTGCAGCCTTTTAGGTGTGTACATTGTGTAGGTCTTATTTATGCATTGATTTCTTTCAAAGTTTTTACGATCTACTTCAAGTTTCTCAATTTTTTTTTTTTTGTCATTGTCTGTAATGAGAGTATATACTTAGGTTGCGTTTGAGAAAGGGCTTTGCACTGTTAAATTTATTTCTAGTAGAGTGGAAGCTAGTAGAATTTATATCTAGCTTTCTAGTAGAGTGATTAAATCCTAAAACTAGGGCTATAAGTAGTTATAAATATTGTAAGTCTTTTTCTGTTTTAATTAGCTTGTGATTATGCTACCACTTGCATTCATGAAATCTTCATATATAGGTACCTTACAATTAAGAGCTGACTGTTTTCTAAAGTGCTTGCAGAATGCAGGAGCAGGATTTTTGAAAGGTTTATAAGCACAAGGAAATAAGTAGATTTTGCTTAGGCTGTATATTTATCCATGTTTTAAGTGTTTATAGAAACCTGTAACATTTAAAAAATATATCATCATTTATAAAATGAGTTTATTCTTTGAGCAAAACATTCTTGTAAGAGGAACAAAATTATCCAAATAATAGTGTAAACTAAGCCAGGCATAGCAGCAGACAGAAAAATGCATTCAGCCAGTAGGATCATGGATTTGTTTGATTCAGGTAATTGAAAGTGTTTCATACTATTATTGCAACTTGAAGGCTTGTTTAAGTGTCTAACTGTCAGTCACGTTGGAAGGTGAAAAGTATTCAATTGTCACTCTGTCAGTCAATAGAGATGAGAACTGTCTGCCTAATGGATTTCTTTACATAGATGTCTGCATGGAGGAAGAAGTAAAATCAATGTGTTGTCATGTGCGAGTGTGCTGCATCAAACTGCCAGGTGAATTGCAACTGTATTTCTGTAACATCTACATTCTTGTGTTGTTTGTGGAAGACAGCCCGAAGCTCTGTGTACATGGCGTGAGACGCTGGTACTGGGAACTTGTGCTCTCTTGGTGAGAGACCAGTTTTGTTCTCACCTATGTCCATTAAAGCAGCTATTTTGACCTCTTTAAAACTGTATCATTTGAATTAAGTTAAAATAAACAAGGGGACTGGTTTTGTTAAAAGTATTGTGCTTGGAAAATCACATTACATGCTTGTAATACATTGCACTTTTAAGATAGCTCTTAAAAGTGAACACATCTAAACACAGATAATAGTTATGCTTTGAGAATTACCTAAATTTGCATTGTTCTTAGTAGATGTTCCCGACCCCTCCCCTGCTCAGGATCTGAAATGAAGACAAAAGACAAGTTCTATTGAAATTTTGGTGAAAGAAACTTGGGAAGAACAGATCATGGAGTAGGTGGTCATCATGATTAAAATTAGCCCCCCCCCCAAAAAAAAGTGAAATACAGAGTCAATGTAAAGCCCTGCATTGAAGTTCAGAAAGCCTGCTGAAGAATGGCTTGTCCTGGCCCCAGGCAGTCTGTGTGAAGATGAGTTGGGGTCTCACAGTAGAACCCAGTGTTCAGAAAAGTGGTTTAGCACCGTTGCAGATCTCCTGTGTTTTGTGTCTGGAACAGTTCTGGCAGTTGTTAGGGTGTGATAAGAGCTGGAGCCAGCGTGGGTCCCTAAAAGGAAGTGACAGGATGTCAGAGCTCCCATCACAGGCAGGTGGTGGGCCAAGGCAATCCAGGGAGGATTTGAAGGTGAGGTGGAGGAGAGCCACCCCACTGCTTCATCCTTGGGTCTTTCCAAGCCTGGTGAAGTCTAGGAGAAGGTGCACTCTAACATTAGGTCTGTGAGAGGACCAGTCTATGGCCGGCGTGGGCAGGCAGAGCCGCAGGTGTGGCAGTTTAGCGGGTAGGGCTGTGTCAGGAGCAATGTTTGCCTCACAGTCTCTGACTGAAAGAGCTTTCCTGTTACAGTGGTGCTGTTCATTTCTGACATACAGAGGCAATACTAGTAATAAAACAGTATATAGGATTATAGAGCACTATGTAGATTCTGCACATTGGTCAGTTTTTACTCAGGATTAGTTTGTTGCATAGAACAAATACGTTATATCATATCTTTAATATGATATTTTTACTTATACAAAAGAGGTTTATTGTTGGTCTTTAGTTGACCTGTGGTGTCTGTGCATTAAAGATGCAGGGAACCTTCTTCTTCCTTGCTGTTCTAGGAGCAGGGCCTCTGTGCAGGTTCCATCACTCTGGGAGATTGCTCCCAGCGCTTTTTCATTTGTGTGTGGAGCATGAATACATGGCAGTAGGGAAGAGGTCATCCTCTTCTTGCCAAGGGCCAATCAGAAAGTTTCTTTTGATATATTTGCATTCCAGTTCATTGGACCAGAGCTTAGAGTGAAGGTGGTGTTGATGGATATCATGTTTTGGGTAGGCCCTCTATTCAGGTTTTTAGTTACTAGAAGAGAACAGACAGTATTGGAATGCAATTTATAGTTTTTTTTGCCATTGGGATAATGTAGTATTAATTCTATTTCTTATTGTAATATGCATAATACATACATACACAGGCAGACATGCATACATACACATATGGTAGTTATACATATTATAATCACATTTAGCTAAGAGAGAAGTAACCAGTTAACACATTACCTCATATCTACTTGGAAGGTAGGGCATTCACTTCCGTGCAACCCCGTGTGCTTCTCTTAGAGTCCATAAAGGTAAGCTGGCTTTAGTGTTTTGCAGAACAAAGGCCTTCCAAACTTGCTTCTGGCTGTGCTTTTGACTTACATGGCATTCTGGAGAGTTTGTTGGGAGTGGGCTGCTGTCACACTGTGTCATTTTAGCTCTGAGTGTTGTTTTGAGACATAGCATTGTCAGAAAGTGGTGATGGGGGTGGGGGTGGCTGAGGGAAGGCTCAGTCAGTGAAGTGCTTTCCCTGTAAGCATGAGGACGTAAAGCTGGAGATGCATTTGTGTGACTCGCTGGCCAGTCTAGGCTAATTGCTGAGCTTCAGACCAGTGAGACACTGTATCTTAAAGGTGGACAGCCTTCTAAGGATGACACCTGAAATGGTCTTCAGACTCTCGAACACTCTTGAATACCCCCACTCACGTGCACCTCCACACATAAGCATGTACATGAGAATACATTCAGGCACGTGTACTCAAGGAATTCACACACAAAGAGCCTGGTCTCTGTTGTCATGTATGCTACATGTAACTCTCCCTTACTCTTCTGTTGTGGCTTTCAGTAGGAAATGTCCCCTCCACATCGCTGAAGTGGACTTTCCTGTGAGGAAGAGCCCCATAGTCGCTGACTGACTGGAGTCTTTTCCCCATCGCTGCCCCCTCTCTAGGTTGTTGCTGTCCTTAAGCACAATTCTCTAACCTTTAGGCTCTGGAAACGAACATGTTGCACTTCAGGGGAGCCTCTTTGGAGCACTCAGACACCCCAGCCTGATGTTTGTGACAGCCCTTCTCATGAGTGCAGGCCAGCCTCGGGAGCAGGCACACCTCAGTGTCTGTGGTCCCTGGTCCTCTAAGAATAGGAGGGAAGGGCTTGGTATACCTAATCAGGCTGCTGTTCCTCCCCACCTGCTGTGCCCTCTCCTCTGTCCAGCTTTGCATATTGAGGCTGTCCTGTAGGTAGAGTAGCTCTTTGATTTTTTTTTTCTCAGATTGTTTTATTCTTAGATGCTGACATTTCTGACCACACAGTTAAGTTCTTGTTTGGGGCAAGTCAGTCCAAGCTAAGAGTCCTCTTTGTGAGTACTTCATCGCACTGTGTTTAGTTAACTGCCCTGTTAGTGAGTGGAGGTGCTGAGGAGTGAGTGGGTGAAAAGCGGGTGGCTCAGTCTCCCTGGGTTCCCTGCTCTTTGCCATGTTGTTGGCGATCTTGACAACAAAGTACTGAGCCAGAGTGAACATGGCACCTCTGTTCTTTCACAGTGCCTGAGCAGTGCTGAGTTTCCAGAATACTTCTTAAGGGGATAAAAAGGAGTAAGTTTGAAAGTCACTCCAATGGTGATGGTGGTGCATACATTTAATTCCAGCATTCGAAGTCTCTGTAAGTTCTAGGCCTGCGTACTTAGTGAGTTTCAGGCGAGCCAGGACTACATAGTGAGACGCTGCCTCAGAACAACCAACTGACAGCAAAAACCCCCTTAGCATGCACAGTAATGTAGTACCTGTGGGCCCAACAGCAGCTCTCTATTCTGCTTCATGATGACAACAGTTTACCCAAGGTGAGCTGCACTGTTAGCAGACTCCAGCTCCTTGCTGGGTGCTGGGGGTGCTTATGAGGAAATTGCTGGTACTTGGACTGGATGGCATTAAGAACTGTCTGAGCACAAAACTTTTAGGAGTCTATTTTTATATTCTCCAGTTAAGATTACAATACTGTTAGGCTTATATTTATGATGCTAGTTTTTAAAAATCAGATAATTTTCTTTAAAAAGTGGTAAAAACTGTATTATTTAATGCATTGTATGACAGTGAAATTCTTGGGTATTTGGATCGAGTGTACACAGGTAATGCAATTGGAATAAGCCATTTGAAAATAACAAAATCATTTTTAAATACAAGAAGTGCATGTTTTTCAAGGAAGGGTTTTGTTTAGGTTACAAACAACAGCAACAAAACCAACAACTTACGTAGAACCTTACCGAGCTTCTCCTGTTCCTGTTCTCTGAGGTGTAATGAAGAAAGTAAGTGGTGTGAAGCAAACAGATGAATAACATTTGCTTGTTTCTGCTTTTCTGAGTGTGAACCACTTCTCCAGTCTTACGTGTTGTCCATAGCCATCCCTGCTGAAGGAGCCCTGTGGGGACTGGGTTTAGTGATAGCTCTGCCAGCGCTGGGCCCCACAGCTTGCCTGGTGTTGAGCTGTGGGCTTGGGGTCAGCACCGACTTCTTAGGAACCAGTACACAGAACTTTTGCATCTCTGCTGTGCACAGTATCTGTGTCCTAAAATGCAATTATGATACAATGGGTACAACAGAAAAGATTGCCTGTCACTCGTTTTGAGCTCTGTAGTGCTGCTAAATAAATACACCTGGCTTTGACCTCCATCCACAGCTCTTCATTTGGAAGAACTGGAACTTCACCTACCTAACTATAACTTCACTCCCTCACATGAGTTACTGTTCTGATTACTTTGCTTCTATGAATTTGTTCATGATAGTTCCTTGAATACAGCATCCCTCTGGGCTGGTGTGTTTCACTTAGCATATTTTTAGAGCATATCTGTGAGTCAGGATTCTCTTTTTAAGGCTGCCTATTGTGTTATCTGTGCATACACCGTACTTGCTCACCTGCTGATCTTTAGGCAGTTATGTTGTGACTCCTTGCATGTTGTGAATATTTTTCTTTCCTGCTTGGCTATTCTGGACTATCTTTGTAGACCAGGTTAGCCTCAAAGGCGATTCATTTGCCTCTGCCCCCCCAAGTGGTTCGATTAAAGGCGTATACCACCACACCTCACTGAATATTTTTTCTTAATGGATGAAAAAGAAAAAAAAATCTTTGAAAGGTGAATTTAAAGAAACATGTTTGATCATTTTAAATAAACCTATGATTTGTTGAAATAGAACATATAGATATTTAGACATTGAGGTTATGCCTGATCCATTGTTTTCATAGATCGGGATTAGATTATGGTATACAGACAATAATACCTAATTATAGATTCTAGCTTTCTCAGTTAGCTTGTATTAATGAAATCTCTGGCTTTTCTTCGTGCACTGGCAGACTTTGAACAGAGGATGATATTGAAAAATTTTGGGAGGTTCTGGGTGCTGGGGGTGGGGGTGCTGTCCACTCACTTGTTTTAGATCTTCCTTCCAGTAAGCTGGGAGGCAGCAGTATATTTGTTTCCTGCTGCTGCTGAACAGGTGACCACAGCCTGTGTCCCTAGACAGTTTCCAAGCATCGTTCCTGGTCCTGACTGTCAGAATGTTGAAGTTACTTTGAGTGACTTGTGAAAGGGCTCCAGCCTGCCTAGGCCTGGCAAATGTGGCTCTAGAAGGACTCGCCCTTCTTCCTGTTCCTTCTCTCTTGCTAAAAACTATTAAATTACATTCCTAAAGCTAGCCCCCAAGCTCTGTTTCCTTAGTTGTCCACTTCCTGCTTCTGAGGCTGTCTACCAAATTCCAGCTATCACAGTATTGAAGTCCAGCAATCAAAAGCCCGTTTGGCCCACCTAGTTAACATACCCAATTTAAAATTAAATACCTCATCCTAACATGGGGCTTCCTTTTTACTTTTATAAACGGACATTTCCCCCTTTCCCCTGGTCCTCTATTTCCTGTCTTTATGTCTTATTCCCTGCCCTTTGTCTCTCTGGGGCAAATAATCCCCAGTGTGCTGAGAACCCTTGGCTCATACTGTCCTTTCAACTTGAAGGTGTTGTTTGCAGGGTTGGGGATCCCCAAATTCCCCCGGTGCTCCTACTACTGTGCCAGGTTGTGAGCCTCTCTAAGGTTGGCACTGTGCCGCTACCTCTGACGCTTCTGTGGACACTTGCAGTCACATTTTGCCAGTTCTTGAAGTCGCAAAGCCTTTGTGACATCCAGGAAGTCCTTGTGGCTCTGCCAAGTACCATTTTCATGGGTTTTAGGGGTCAGGAGGAAGTTGGCATCATAGGATTTCTATTACCCTGCTTTCTGCTTTAATGTTCTTTGGAGACCATTAAAAATAATTTATTTGGTTTGCTTTTTGTAGAAAAATTTCTGGGCATTGGAAAAAGCATTTCCTTGTTCACTGTAATTTAAATATTTCTGAATTTAATGTTCACCTTTGTATCCAGGATCCAACATTATTTACCTAAAATTTTATAACAACCTACATAGTGAAATTTTTACTTAGAATTCCTAGCTCCAAATATTTACATACATCATCAGTGTCCTCTGCCCTGTCATTTAAGGAAACTATTAAAGGATTCTAGAAAATATACACTATAATTTTAAAGATGTAAGCCAGAATAGAAGCTAAAATTCTTTGTTGCATGCAAGTTTAGCAAATATCTCAACGACTAAGTTCAGATGTGTTCTACAGACATTTTCAAGTGAAAAAAAAAAACCTGTTACTTCTTAAAGACAAGCTCTCAGGTGTACTTACGAGCTCATCCTCTGTGTTGCGGTGCTTCCTTGTGCTGTTGGTATCAACGTAGCTTTCCCTTTTGAGGACTGTGTATCATGTTCGTGTATCCTGTGCTCTTGAAGCTAGACCTGAAACCAGACACTTACTTTTATAAGGTTTTATTATGGTAGTCTGTTAATAAAATCCAAGATTTCTTACCCCAACAGAGTGAGGATGAAGAGCTCAGGATAGTTTTCCACAGTAAGCTGTCTTTTATATTTCTTAGGTAATTGAAACTCCTTTAGGATTCTCACATTTGGGGAAGCCACTTTCCGGGGGTCATTCAAGCTGGTTTGAGAGTGTAAAATCTAAAACACACATTGGATTCTGGGCCAGGCAGCATCTTACCTCGCTGGGAAAAACTCACTCGAGGTATTGGGCATTATGTACAGTACCCTTTTCCAGGTAAATGTACTAACAGGACTGCCTCACACTTCAAAAAATCACCCACCATGAAGAAATAGTTTATGAATCTTAAAAAAAAAAAGCTGTCTGTAAAGTTAAAGAGTTCAGTTTGTTTTGTTGTATTTGATACTAGAAAGTTTATTAGGCATATATGTCTTGTGTCTACCCTCGAACTCCCTATGTAGATTAGACTGGCCTCAAACTCAGATACCTACTTTCCTCTGCCTCCTGAGCGCTGGGGTTAAAGATGTCCCACCAAGCCTTGCACCTTGCCAGTTTTTAAAGGTTCTGTTGTTATTAGCAGCTTTTCATCTTTCAGGGTCATTTCTTGCAGAATGTACATATACCTTCAAAGAGAAATCAGAACCTCAACAAAATGTTTTACCAGAAATTTCTAGGTCAGGTAATCCAGTGCACTGCTCGCCTCTAAGTACACTATGGCTGGTGTAGAGAAGTGGACAGTACCTGTGACTGTTAGTCAGGGCTGGGCTAGAATTGGAAGACACCTTTGCAGCAGCACTACTGGGGTTTCATAGCTGGCTCTTCAGCCCTGGTCCGGAGCTGGTTTTGTAGTTATACTTAATCAGCAGCTGTCCTGTGTGCATGCCTAGACTCAGTGCAGCATTCAATTCTGTGGCCGTTTTGGTCCATACCGGACTCTTCTTTTTGCTGCCTGTGACAGTAGTCATACTGTCACTAATGTCACAATGCCCAGCTTCTTCCTCACATGGCTCCTTCCTCCAAGTCTAGTTTCCTGAGAGCAGGGGTTCTGTGGCCAGCCTCGTCAGCAGTGAATTGCCATGTATAGTGGGCAGTCACTGGCTAGTCTTGGTGAATGAATATGTTGTTTTCTGTTCCAGGTATTGGGGAGAACTCAGAGCATGTGCTTCCGTTCTGCAGACCTTCACTGGCTGGTTTTGGGAATGAATGTCTTTTTCTTGTCTTGGTCTTTGGGAAGCACACAGGCTTATGCATCTTAAGAGGGAAGTGGTGCGCAGGAGATGCATGAAAGGCTGAGTGGGAAGGATGTGAACAGAGGGAGAGAGCTTTGCCTCACTGTTGCTATCTCCTCTTCTCTTGCCTTTCCTCGTAGTTTGTGTTTTGAAGTTAGCCTTGAAGTTGTGCTCTTTTTTGTTTCAGTGGTTACCTTAGCAATTATAAAATTGTTTCTGACTTTTCAGGGTTTTAAGTGATATTTACATGCTGAGATAATTCAAGGATTATGAGCATTGAGCCTTACTGGCTTCCTTCTGACTACTCTTTCTGTTGGCTTTTCAAATGTGCCAGCATTTAAGCACTCTTCTTTTTTCTGTGGTAACTTCAATCCTGTAGAAAAATTCTTCTGGATATTTTGTGTCATTTAACTATGTTACTTCTCTACATACATAAAAAAAAATCTAAGTAAAATTTATTTCTAAAATGTCACATTCACGACTCACTATTTTAAGTTAATTTTCAGCACAGGCTTATTGATGCAGCATTTCTTCATATAATATTTTCATGTTTGACATAAAGAACCTATGTGACACTAAAGACAGGGTCCAGGCTGTCCTTGTACAGTTAAGAATGACATTGAACTCCTTACTTCTTAAGTACTTGCTAAATGAATGGCTCACTTACCTCTGAGTGTTTCCTCTGGAGGGCGGGGCTTTGTGAGGGCTTGTGCCACACTGAAGAGTCATGTCTCTCTGTTCAAGAAGTTGGCTTCATGTTCGAGAGAATGGACTGAGTTGCTACCCTCGTGGCCCTTGAGTGAGTCCAACCTAAGCAAAGTTGAAAGGCCTCCTTTCCATTCTACTGCTCCTTCTGCCTCCCTTGCTGTCTCCTTTCTTCTTCTGTTTTCCCCTTTCTGTCCTCACTTCTCTTTCTGCCCCTCCTCTTCCTGTATTTGTTACACTTCCCCTGAGTCCTCCCACCTTCATTTTCCTGTCTGTCCCTTTCTGTTTCTTCTCCATGTCTTCCTTTCTCTCCTCCTGCCTTTCCATTTCTATTTCTTCTGTTTCTCTTTTTTCCTTTTCCTCCCTTCCCTTTCACTCTCTCCTTTCCTCCTTTCCTTCCTTTCTCCCTTTTCTCCCCCACCTTCTGTCTTTCACCCCCAGGCCAACTCCACCCTCAGTGTCACCACTTAATTCACCATAAGCGCCTCTTATCTTCATGATCATCAAATTGCCTTGTAGGTTGTGGCCACACAGTTTACTTTTTTATTTCCTTCAGTTGGTGACTTTATTCTGCTTCCATGTTTTTAGCTGCTTTCCATTTGAGAACAGTTCAGTTACCTCCCATGAAATTAGCATGAGCTTTCATGCAGTTGAGAGTAGGAAGACTTCTGCAAATGGTGAACAGAATGCTTCTGTTTCTAGTTTATACATCTTAAAAATGACATGAGGAATCTATTCATGTTTTCTGTTTGTGATGCACAGGACAGTATACTCATTGAAATGTTGGAGATAAAACTTTGAAGCATATGTGAAGTTAAGAATGATGGGCAGAGTAGCAACTGGGAAGTAATCCATGTGGGGAATTTGCCAGCAAAGTACTTCACTTTCATTTGGTGACCAAAAGTCTGTATTTTCTGCTTGTTTGTTTGGTTTGGTTTTTGAGATAGGCTCTTCTTGTGTAGCTTAAGTAGCCTCTGCTTCCCAGGTGCTGGGATTACAGGCATACATACATATAGTCATTACAGGATACATGCATACAGGCATTACAGGATACCTACATAGAGGCATTACGGGATACATACAAACAGGCATTATAGGATACATACATATAGGCATTGCAGGATATATACATACAGTCATTATAGCATACATACAAACAGGCATTACAGGATACGTACATGCAGGCATTACAGGATTATATGCACTACTACATCCTGTTTTAATTATCTAATTAAATTGTGTTCTAATTATCTAATGAAATGGTTGGCTCAAAACTGTATTAAAATCCAGGGTACAGGACCAGTGACTTCTAGTTTTGTGAAGGATTGAATAGCTTTCCACCAGGTACTAAGTGATGGTGTCCTAGTGATAACAGGCCTGTTCTCTTCGTGAGGCTGAGGGCTCGGTGGCAGCCAGTTTATTCAGTGTTGAGGATGGAATATGTCACTGCCTTTCTTTCTGGACATGTCTAAATCAGTTCATCTTTCTGTCAGGATGCTCGACTTCTCACTGATTTCCTTCGTACGGGAAGCCATCTGATTCTCCTGTTTCTCCCCGGAAGAGTGGCTCCTGGCATGTAATGCTCATTCTGTTCAGTACTTGTTAAGTTGCAAGTGTGGAATGTTTATCAAGAAACCAGAGATGGTTTGTTTAGTGGTTTATAATTTCTTCTCAAATGTGTTGAAACATTTGCTTGGGATAATTTACTTCCTTAATGTTGTCCATTCTGTTGTGGATTGTTTCTTGGAAAGCTTTCTTTAGAGAAGTCTGTATCTTCGCAGCTCAGTTTTTCGTCTTTGGATGGCACTGCATGCAGGACCCGAGTAGGCCTCTTCTGGGCAATGGTCCTATCCTGCCTGGAGGTGGCTCCATTATTCTTGCCTTACAATTGTGCTCTAGAGTGAGCATTTTGCATTCTTTCTGACTCTTGTGGCTCTCCCCTGCTTGACTCTCTGTCCCTGGAAGTGTTGAGTTCTCCTGTGTCCTGGCTACCTGTATCATTGGGGTTCAACTACACTGGGTCCCATTTGTCTTTCTTGTCACATTGAACAGAGTAGTACAAAAATTCAAGATAAGTGCACAAACTTTTTACACAAATATTCCAGCATATTGGCCAGAACAATCAGGGTATTAAAGGAAATTAAGTCACTAAGGAATTGTCTGAACTGAGTTTCTTAGTGGCTAAAGAGAAGGTGTTTGTTGTTTGTGGTATATTTTCCTTGACAGTCTGATATAATCACAACATCTTTTGCAGGTGTTTGGAGTAAGAAAGAAGACTTAAAGTCTAATATGCAAAATATTCTTCACACATTCATAGCTTTAAAAGAATCTGAAGGCCCAAACTTGCATTCCTTAAGTGTTCATTTGAACCCTGAACTCCATGACCTTTTATTTCCAAGAGCACATCTGGCTAGCCAGTTAACAAAGCAGCCAAGCAGCCAAGCGAACACATCCTTGTCTGGCAGTAGTATAGTACTCACTGTAAGTGATACACGTGATACACTTTGCTTATTTATGGTCAGAGGTAGAGGTGGAAAGTCTGCACTTGGGAGGCGTCAGTGTTCACACTGTGGTAATGTTGGGGTTGCAGCTGGAGTGTGGAGATTTCAGTAGGGTCTAGTCAGTGCAGGCCAACAGTCAGCAGAGCAATGCTTAGTCTGCTGCTGCTGCTCATGGCCTGGGAGGTTAACATGGAGAGACACTTCTTGTTGAAAGCTGTGGTCATAGTGAGGTGTGGATGAAGGGTGGGAAGTCTATGTGTAGTCTACTGTAGGAGTCACTGAGGTAGACACGCCGTAGCTCGAATCTACGTATTCTTTTTGTTCATGCTGAAGGATGAGCTTTTGGGCATTTAACCACTGAAGAATTGTATGTTCTGAAAGCTGAATAACTATTTGTGTTAATGTGCCATTTCATCACTGCATCCTGACAAAATGTGTAAATGATATGTCTCATTCTTGGACTGGCTTTTAAAAAGGGATTTATTTATTTTACATATCTGAATGTTTTGTTTGCCTATACAGCTGCATACCAGAAGAGGGAATTGGATCCCATTGCAGTTCTAGATAACTATGAGCCTCCATGTGGCTGCTGGGAATTGAACCCTAGTAGGCTCTAGAGGAGCAGCCAGTGTCTTAAGTTAAGCCATCCCAACCCCTTGGACTGGCTTTTATATTCTCTAAAGATTTATTTCCCAAATAGATTTATGTTTATGCTCTTTTAAGTGTGAATTGCCACTTTTCATCATGAGAAAATATATATGGAATGCTTCCAAATCCCACATTAAAAACAAAACAAAACAAGCTGCTTTTTTCCCTTTCAGTGAGGTGTCCATCAGTTGATAGTATTCTTTCTTTTTCAGTTGAATACCAACTGAGGGATGCATTCAGAAGGGATGTGTTGTATGTACTCAGAGGACATCCAGTGAGCTTTGTTTTGTAAAAACCGCTACTGTCATCACAGATGGTGGAGCGTTTGCACTCGCTGTGTCGCCACCTCTGCAGGAGGAAGTACGTCTGCTGTGATGGGATCCTCATTGGCCATACTGTGGCTTTTGATTCCGAAGGTTTTCTTCTCAAACGTGACATATGAGCAGTGGCAATGGCAGTGTCTTATGACAAGACAGGAAAGGGGTAGGGAACTGAAACGCTGATTTTAATTTGTGTCTCTTCTTCATTAACTGGCTGTGGACTTAGTTGTCGTCAGGATTCTGAGATGAGATGGAGTTTTCACAAAGCATCCAGACCACATTTACCCAGCTCTTGACTTTGAAAAATGTGGTCAAATGTCAAAGGAGTAGTGAGTTCTGTGGAGGTTGGATTGCTGAGAAGTGAAGTGAGGCCTCAGGATTCCCCATCCTCTCTACTGCATTCTTGTGGCATAGGGCATTACTTCAGCTGTAGTGAGGTACCATGTGTGTCACTCTTCTCCTAAGTATGATAAATTATTCTACTTTTTAAAAATGTGGTGTAATGTTTCTGTGGTAGTTTAGGTTTGTGAGGCATGTAAGTAGTTGATACCTGGAAGTGATCAAAGCTTCTTAATTTTTTTTCTCTGTCAAAGATTACTGTGCCTGAAAATTTGGTTATTATGGTTCTGTCGTGGACTCTGGCTGGATCGGTGCTTTTACTTGATGTTAGGAACATTGGAACGTGGTGTGCCCATGTAGCACAATGGCTGTGCTGTTTTCTGCTTACAGCCCGTTTCTTTGGGGGGGTGGAGAGGAACTGCTTATATTTCAGTAAGGCAAACAATCTGACTGCTGGAAAGACTGTATTCACTGGAAAAATCATTGGTTGGTGTGGTAAACTTTTGTGTCAGTAGCATTTTTCGACCTCATGTCTCTGGCACAGATGCTGTGTTAGTGTAGTAGTGGGTGGGAATGTGTGTCTGTGGACAGATATGTGCACTTGTGCTTGCAAGAGGTACACGGTAGGTCCTTTTTACATTAGTGGGTGGTGCCGAGTGCAGTACTTGTTACTGCCTGCTGATTGGTTAGCCTTTGTTAGCCTGTCCTTGCTCAACTACTGGTGTAGTGTTCTAAAGATGTAATTGTAACCAGGTGTGTCAGGTCAGGGTGAAAAGCAGTTCTATGGTGCTTTTGGTCTAATAGCATGTAACACGTGTCTGGGTGTGAGTCATAAGTAAAGCACTCTACAAAGAGCAGAGGAATGCACAGCCTCGCAAACTTCCCGGGATGAAAGTACACACTGCTGTCAGAAACTTAGGCTTTGAATTTAGCTTATTCGTGTGTGCATTTGCAATTAGGAATATCTACCGTTCCAGAATTCCGTTTTCTTTTCTTAAAGGCCTAAGACCATCCTGGAATAAGTTACTATTAGATCTGGTATTAAATGTTGAAAACACTGACTCTCATTTACTGCAAGTGATTTCCTTACTACAGAGAGTATCAGAACGCTTTGCTTTTTCCATCTTTGAAGAGCTTGTGTGTATCTAAACGTTGAGATCACCATAGAGATTCCTGTTCCCCTTCATTGTATTCTTATTCCCAGTCCATCTCACCGGGGGTGACTTGCTTTGTCTCACGGCTGAGAATGAGGAAACTGCATTTGTAGCACATGAACTTTTTGGCTTGATTTGTGGCCACATGTAACCCTGGTTTTCTACTGAGAATGATCCTCGTTGTCTTTGTGGACTAACTCAGTGCAGAAGCACTTGTCTGTTTTGAGCTAAACCAGACCTCTTGTAAAAAGAATCAAATTATTTCATCATGTTGAAAATGAAAAGCTATAATTACTTGTAATTAGACTTCAGAATTTTTGAAAATCGAGGAATTCTTTTCCAGAGGTTTAAGATCACTCTAAATCAGCGCCTTTGGAAAATAGGAAATAATTTTCTGTTCAATTTGAAATTGATTTAATTTATGCCTTTGACAGCTATTTTGCTTTGATATTTTTGTAGTGGGAATCATAGAACTGTTGGTCAGAGCTTTTTTTTTTTTTCTTTTTGACATCATATGCTAGCTTGTGAGAAACTTACTCTCCTACTTTGGATGAGTTTCTGAACAGTCTGTATAGTGAGTGGTGCTCAGTATTATTTGTGAGCCTGCAGATTAATGGCATTTATAGAGCTTTATAGGTGTATTCAGAGCCCCCTCCCCACTTCCCCTAGTAATGGATTCAGCAGCTCCCTTCCTCAGGGAGTTGGCAAATCTGTAGGCAACCCTGTGTTTTATATCTTAAATGGAGCCTTAAGAGAAAGCAGTTTTTCTCTCCATCATTACGTTTCACAGGTAAATACATTGCACTAGGATCATAGGGATTTTAGAATATGAGGTACACACCTGTAATCTTAGCCTTTGGGAACTGAGGCAGGAGGATTCATGAGAGTTTTATATTAGTTTGGGCTACATAATGTATTGAGTTTGATGGCAGCCTTAGTTGTGTAGCGGGACCCCCTTTTAAAAAGCAAGAACAAAGCATCAGAAATAGCTTTCCTTTCTTCATTGGTTTCTCAAAGCATCTTGAATGTACACAGTAGGCTTTTAGGAAGTGAAAGTTAAAGATGAATTTTAGAATTAAGTGGGTCATTGTACATACAAGTTACTATTAATCTTCCTTTACATCTTCAAGATTTTGCTTTTTTTCCTTAGAGGTCTAAATTTACTTTTTCTCATTTATACAAACCTACGACCCATTTCCTGGGTCTTGGGGTTTAAATCAGAATGGCTGTCATAGGCTCATATGTTTGAATGCTTGGCAATTAGGGAGCAACACCCTTTGAAAAGGATTAGGAGGTGTGGCCTTGCTGGAGGAAGTGTGTCACTGGAGTTTTATTGTGAGGTTTCAAAAGCCCACGCCAGGGCCAGTATCTCTCCCTGCCGCCTGTGGATGTATAACTAATTCCCAGCTTCTTCTTTAGCACTACCCCTGCCTCTGTACTGCTGTGCACCCTGCCCTGTGATCATGGAGGAAGTCTTTAAAACTGGCAGTGTGCTTTGAGGTTCTGAGAGGCCACCTCAGCGTTTACAGTGTATAGAAACTTTGCACATCCTATAACATCTGGTTTTCCTGGACACCTTTGATAGAAAGGTGTTGATCTATCCACGTATCACTGTCATTTCCTTCTTAGCACAACCACTCCCTTCGCTAGCTTGTTCTAGTTGCATCCTCAATCTTCCTTGATTCAGTTAGACTCACATTATTATGAAAAAGTATATACTCATCTTTGTCTCATCTTTATTTAAAAACTCATGTTTTATATTTTGCTATTTTTGCAAGGTTTCTGTCTTTCCCAAATTTTATTAATAAAAAAGTATGATTACTAAATAGTATGTAAGAAGAGATCACAAATTTGTGTCTAAATCCCAAATTTGGAACTTGTAGCTCTTATGATTTTGGTAAAGACACTGAATACAAATAAACAAAAATTTATTTTTGAAGCTTTAATTTTGTATCTGTTAGACTAACTAGGTGTTTCTACCACATAGACTTGATATGAAGGTCTAACAAAATAAGGCTTGTGCATTGTATTTCTTGCCCGAGTGCTTTTCCTCCCTTCCTCCCTCTCTCCCTCCCTCTCTTCCTCTCCTTATGTGTGTAATATTTTTCTTTTTTCCTTTTATTGAAAGTAGATTTTTTTCCTCCTCTATCCTGTTTACAGTTTCCTATCCCTCTATTCCTTCCATTTCCTTCCCACCAACCCTCCCATCCAGATGTCTTCCTCTTTCTGTCTCTAGAAAGCAAACAGGCTTCTAAGGGTTAATTTTTCTAGTTGGATCCATTTATATGCAAATTTCATGATTATTTTATTTTATTTTGATTTTGGCTCTTTTGTTTTGTTTTGTTTTGTTTTTTAAGACATGATTTCTCTCTGTTGCCTTGGCTGTCCCGGACTTGCTTTATAGACCAGGCTGGCCTCAAACTCACAGAGATCCACCTGACTCTGCCTTCCCGAGTGCTGGGATTATAGGCATGCGCCACTGTACCCATCTGGGTTGTTTTCTTGAAGTCTAATTTTTTGAATTCTTTATTATACATTGGATACTAGCCTTCCATTGGATGTTTAATTGGCAAAAATCTTTGCCTATATTGTAGACTGCCAGTTTGTCCTAATAACAACGTTCTTTGCCATCCAGAAGCCTACCTGATACCTGGGGAGGCCTGCAGGTTCTCAGGGAAAGCCTGCTGCTGTTGTGGGCTGGGTAAAGGGATGTGTTGGGGGAAGGGAGGTTGGAGGGGAAGATCTGAGTGATCCACTAGAGCAGTGCACAGAATGGCGGGTGGGGTACTGTAGTAGCAGGCAGTCTATTTTAGAGCTAAGGATGAGACTGAGGTATTGGATTTTGAGAAGAGGGAGAGGTGAAGATCTGCCTTTAGCCTGCTTGCTTCTCTTCCTGACATCTTACTTGTTTTATTATTAAGGTAAACTTGTTAATATGATTGCTGGTGATATGGCTCAGTTGGATAAAGATATTGTGCAAGTCTACCATCCTGATTGGTTTCTGGAGCTTACTTAAAGGTGAGGGAAACGAGTCCATGAAATTGTCCTCTGATGACCTCCTCCAGTCATAAACATAAAAATAAAATAAACAGTTAAAATTTTAACAGGAGGAGATGGAGAGATGGCTCATCTCTTAAGAGCAGTCCTTGGTCTTCAGCAGGACCCTGATTCAATTCCCAGCACCCACACGGTGACTCACAACTGTCTGCAACTCCAGTTCCAGGGGATCTGGCATCCTCTTCTGGCTTCTGCGGGTGTATGGTACACATACTTGCAGACCAAATGCCCTTTCTTAGTTAGGGCTCAAAGCCCTCCAGTGACACACTTCCTCCAACAAGGCCACACATCCTAATGGTGCCACTCTCCTGAGGCCAAGCATTCTAATATGTGAATCTATGGGGACCATTCCTATTCAAACCATTACATCCATACACATTGAGACTCAATAAAACGTTTTAAAATTTGCAAGAAATTTATTATTTTTTATTCTTTCAAATTTTATAATGTATCTTCATCATTTCCATCCCTTACCCCTTCTAATTCTGCCTCCCAGGCCTTTCATATCCTCTTTCCAACTTAATATCTTCCATTTTAGAATATATTTATTTCAATCCCGAGAGTCTAGGGAATTTCAGTCTTTTAGATAAGTTTTCATCAACTATTTTTTGGATAGGCTTTAAACTGTGGTTTCTAAATCTGGGTTCTTAATAAAGACACTTCTATGATAAGTATGTTTGGAAAGTGATGTGTTAAACAAAGGCACATTTAAACAAATCTTAGCTGTGTTAATGTTTTTATTTGAGGTGAAGTGTTTGAGAAAGATCTAATTTTACAAGTGTAGGGTTGAAACTTACAAGATACCATTACCATTTCAGATGGTGAGAGTCCAGCAGATAACAAAACACCCTATGTCTGGCTTATATGCAAATTGGATTCTGGGTTGGGGGCTCTGAACAATAAGCAGCTTAAGGTATTGAGTGTCCAGTGCAGGGGCTGATGGTGTGAATGAGAGGGGAGTGTAGTGCAGACAGGGTGGCAGAAGGAGACAGCAGGAAGGGCCACTGAGGAAAGGCTTTCCTGAAAGGCTGACATTACAGTGAAGATGTTTAATTGTGTTACCCTTGAGTAGGATGTGTTGTTCACATTGTGAAGAATTGTGGCATTACATAAAGCATTATATAGAAAGGATTTTCAAGCCACTTTAAAAGTAAAACCTGTGTGTCATTGTCAGTTACCTCTCTGCTAATGGTCAGTATAATTCAAACTCTTTCATATTTGGGATTTAGCTTGTACCCATTTATTACAAAGTCAATACTTAAAATTAAAAAGATTAGTAAGTGTGAGGTTTTAAAATTAAAGTATTAATGCCGTAACCCACCTTGCGTATGGCTTTAAGCATGCAAGGAAAATGATTTTACCTTATATTTATGGCATATAGAATGCTTTATCTTCTTACTGCTGTTAATTGGTACTTTTCTAGTAATTATAAAATACTTCAAATGTATATTATTCTTCTGAACTTAAAAAGATTAGGCTTAAAAAAATTAAGAGGATAAAAGAACTGACCTGTACTTTTATAGGTTTTCTTCATAAAATGTTTTTAAAAGATCACCGAACGCCATTTTTTAAAAGCTCTCCCAGTGGATATGAAATCCCTGATGGCTTCTGTTCTCCAGGAAGGATCTGCTGTGCCCTGAGAGCTGCTTGTCCCTTAGAACAGGCTCCTTGCCCTCATGACTCAGGCGTACGTACGTTAACCACAGCACTGAAAATCATCAGACATAGAAACAGTGTGTAAATGGCAATACCTCATGAGGTGTTCAAGACATCTTTCTTGATAAGTTGGATATTGTTGACTGACCATCCAAATGAGAACATGCTACATGAATGGTGAATTTCATAAGAAATCTTAGACTTAATTTACTTTAGCAGGAACCCTAATAATGACCTAAGAAACAGTGAATTGTGGACTGGCAAAATGAAGGGGTACTGGAGATCACATTGCCCATAGATCAGTGGTACCCTTTACCTGTGTGAGAACAGAAATGGTTTGCCATGCTTCATCACTTTCAAAGTGTGTAAAACTTGTAGTTGATTCTGTCTGCATCAGCACTTAGTATTGTTTTTTTTTTTTTTTTAGCGGATATACTGTGTCTGTCATGTTATTTTATTACAATTTACAATTTAATTGGTATTTCCTTCATGGCTCATAATGTTGATGAGCTGCATGAGGTGTCAAAGTACCTTTCCAGATTTCAAGATTGGGTTTGTCTTCTTACTGAACTCTCCACATTATGACTGTAATGTAGATTGAAATTATAATTTTATTTGTGTTTAAATACTTTTCTCAGTCTATGAATTTACATTTTTATTTTTTTTCAGTGTCACTGGAAGAGCAAAATTTCTTAATTTGATGAAGTCCAACTTACTAATATTTTCTTATTGTTTGGCTTTTGACTTTGTATATGAAAATTCATTGCTAAAACTTAGAGAACACAGAATGTATTTTAAAAGTAAGAGCTTTACTGCTTTTAAGTTTTAACATAAAGGTCTGCCTTCAGTTTTAAGTTAATTGTTTCAACATTGTTTGAAGTGTTAATCAGGTCTTTTGTGCATATGGACGGTGAAGTTTAAAAACTTTTCTTTGTTCCTTTCCTTTCCTCTCCTTCCCTCCCTTCTCCTTCCTTCCTCTCCCCTCTCTTCCCTTCCCCTCCCCTTTCTCCGTCTCCTTTCCTCCCTCCCTTCCCCTTCTCCTCTTCCCTCTCTTTCCTCTCTTACTGCCTCTTCTTTCTCCCATCGCCTCTCCTGTCCCCTCTCCCTTTCCTTTTCCCATTCCTTTCCTTTGTTCCTTCCTTTTCTGCTTTTTGCATTGGGTCTACAAAACAGTTTTCAGAAACCTGATATTAAAGTATGTGGAGTTTTTTTAATCATTTCATGAGTGTGGCATGCCTTTCTGTTATCTCACATCTTAAATGTCTCTTATTAGTATTCCTGACTCCTCTGCATGCAAGTCTTGAATGGAATTTGTTACCAATGTCAACATGTTTCAGTTTCTTGTTCATAGTATAAATTCTATGTAATGCACATTGAATATCTTAGGTCTGGTAGTCTTTTTAGATATCTGTAAGTTGTCAGTGTCCAAGTTTTGTTGTCCTCAGTTTGCAAAGAGCACCTGAATTTTCATCCTTTTCTCCTTGCACTGTGGATGCAGTCACAGGAAGTACAAAATAAATGACTGATTACAGTTCATGGATGTATAATGACAATACAAATAGCAAGGCAGAAGTCTTGATTCTGCACTAATTTGGTATATATTCACTGTTTATGTTTGTGTGTTGGGGTGCAGTGTTGTTTTACAAATCTCTAGGCAGCTTTTTCCTTTAAGTTGTTTGTGCTAGTGTTTGAGAGAATTGAAAGAGTCTAATTAAGTCTTACCTTTCCTCTGCCTTGCTGAGAAGCTGGTGCTGCCCATATCAAAAGCAGTGCCTTACAAAGGAAGCAGAAACCTCTGTGTTTTTCTGACCTCAGTATTCTTTAGTTTTTCTGAGACGCAGTATTTGTAGACTGATGGCAGATAACAGCTGGGGGCCTGAGAGATAGGGCAGGAGAGGTTCAGACATAAGTGGGCCCAGGTGGGATGCTGCCATGGTGGGAACCTCATGCAGATGTCATTGTGAGGACACTGGGCACCAAGCTGTGAGGCAGGGTAGGTACTGTACGTGGAGGGGCCAATAGGATCCAGCCAGGCTATGAGTTGTGCTGCATTTGCCTATGAAGTGCAAGGCACTTGATAGTTAAACATTTTGTGCTATATCTGAAATTAGTATTTGTTTTGATTTATTATGCTTTTAAAATTGTCTTCACTGTATAATGATATAGTGATTTCTTTGAAAAATTATGTTGCCTACATTTTTTTCATTTAGATTTTAGATGCCATAAACTTAGTAAAGGGCTGGTATGGATGAACAATTCCTTTTACAGGGTTACATGTATACAGTGAACAAGATATCAGATTATAATTAGCTCCATGGTATCTTGAGATCTTAAGAAAAATAAAAAGATAATTAATAAACTTACATTATTGGAAATAAAGGAGAAAATAGTTTCGAGAAATATGATTCAGCATGACTAGTTAGATTTAGTAGTTATTTTTGTTGTGCTAATATGTTTAAAATGTAGGCTTTAAACCATCATGTATATGGTTATAGATAGTTATTTTAGAAACCAAAAAAGTGTTAGGGAAAGTAACATTTGATATTTGGAGTGCTTATAGTTTCGTAATTCTCTTTTGGCAGCTGAAGAAACAGGGCTTAAGATAATGTTCTAGTTTGCTTTCTGTTGCTTGATAAACACCGTGACCCAAAGCAACTTGGGGAGAAAAGAATTTATTTCAGTTTACACTTCCAGGTCACAGTCCATCATTTGGAGAAGTCAGGGCAGGAGCTCAAGGCAGGAGCCATGGAGGAACACTGCTCACTGGCTTGTTCTCCCTGGCACCTGCTCAGCTGTTTTTCTTACACTACCCAGGACCACTAGCAGGTACTCATCTGTACTGCTGTCCACATTGGGCTAGGCCCTTCCTTATCAACTGTCAGTTAAGACAAGTCCTTACAGATGGTAACAGGCCAATCTGATTGAGACAGATACCGTCTGAGACTCCCTCTTCCCTTAGTTATGCTGCTGAGAAAACTCACCATTGCAGATAATGTCATACTAACTTTTGGAGGACAAAATGGCTTCTCAGAGTTGGCCCCGTTCTGATTACTTCATCCAGCAAGTTATTTCACTGTTTTGTTTTTATGCCAAATGATTATCAAAATGGAACTTGTGCTTCACTTTGATCATCAGATCACACATTGACTGATAGTTCTTTATATTTAAAATATAGTTAAATTTATATTTAAATTATATTTAAATTTATATCTCAAATATAGTTATTTATATTTCTTTTTCCTTCAGATCTGTTTTTGTTATATGTTTTAGAGATACATTTGTTCAACTTTTAGATAATTTAAACCACACACACATATATATGTACACACGTATACATATTTGAAACCAATTTTAAGGTTTCATTCTACACATATCAGATAGTACACATTTTAAAATTAAAAACATATCTTTGAAAAATTTAATTATTGATATATTCAGTGTTTGTTCATTTTATGAGTAATAATCCTTATCCTGCTATAGTTTGATTTTTACTGCTAATTATTATGAGTTATTTTTTATTTTCATAGCACTTCATAGTATCTGATCACTTCAGCTAAAATATATTACCAATTTTATTGATCTTTTCAAATAGCCAGCATTTGGCTTAATTGATTTTTCTCTATTTGTTCATTTTAAATTTATTATACATATCTCCTCACTCTTCCCTCATTCTCTTCCTCATCTCTTCTTATTCTAGGCTTCACTGGCTGTTCTTTTTCCAGATATGAGTAACTGATTTTTTAGATACCCCATTTTTAAATTTTAATTTTTATATTAATTATAGTTTATTCATTTTGTATTCCGGCTGTAGCTCCCTTCCTCATTCCCACCCAATCCCACCCTCCCTCCCTCATCTCCTCCCAATCCCACCCTCCTTCCCTCATCTCCTCCCATGACCCTCTCCAAGTCCACTGATAGAGGAGGACCTCCTCCCCATCCATCTGACCGTAGCCTATCAGGTCTCATCAGGACTGGCAGCATTGTCTTCCTCTGTGGGCTGGGAAGGCTGTTTCCCCCTCAGGGGGAGGTAGATACCCTGTTACTAAGTTTTCTTTTTTCTTACAGTGTTTTACTCCATAACCCTGACTGTCCAGGAACTCTATGTAGACCAGGCTGGACTAGAATTCACAAAGATCACCTTCCTCTGAGTGCTAGAATTAAAGGTGTATAGCCACTACTCTAGGCTGAACCCATTTTTAAGGGTTTAAAGTCATAAACCCCTCCCCTGGCTTCAGTGTCTCTCTAGAATTTCTGGTGGGTTTTTTTTTTTGTTGTTGTTGTTGTTGGTATTTTTTGTTGTTGTTGTTGTTTAATTTTTGATCTAACATTTGGCATTGCCCACAGACTAGCAGGTTTTGAAATGTGCTGTATTTATACCTGGTTGTGGCCTTTTGTATGGATGCTGTAGTTATTTCATACAGTGTGGCTTCACAGTTGCCATTGCTACCTTCAGTGGGCCTTGGGCATTCTCTCTCTCTTAGTGGTGGCAGCCTTTGCCTTTGGATTAATGTAGGCTGATACCGTAGAAGTGTTTTGGCCAACTCTCAGTAGTGTACATGTGTCTGTGTCATAGAAGAGTCCTCCTTCATTAGCAGGCTGTGGGGTGTTGCTGCACTAGGCTTGTGTTGAAAGGGAAGTACTCTTTAGACTCCCAGGGTCAGAGCCTCGTGTTTTCCCACAGAGTCCTTTCTTCTAAGGCAATTTTGCTACCCATTGAACTTGGCAGGGTCTTTTTCTTCAGAGAACTAATAATCATGGGTGGATAAGGGCCGAGCCTTCAGTGCTGGTCTCTGGCAATGGTTGTAACTCCTGGCTTCTGGAAGTGGCAGAAGGATTCACAGAAAGATGTGAGCAGAAGCAGTTGCTGACTGGTGTAGCGGTGCTTTTGTTAACGGGCAGTAGGTGCTGGGACCTTAGCTCTTAGTGATGCTGTGTATGTTGATTCTAATGCTGGAGATGTTGATGAAAAGAATGGAAACAATTTGTATTTCGATATATACACATAGGAGAAATGCCCACTGCTAATCTTAAAATTTAGTCTGTCTTTGTGCATGTGTGCACATGTGTATGTGTTACACTTGTGTCTTATATTTCTGGCAGTGTGTGGGAAGAGAGATTATGTGATGTTGGTTGTAATATGGAAGCAGGTATAGGGTGAGTGTCCTCCTGTTCTGGAGATGGCACCAAACTCCTCCAGGGTCACATGGCAATTAGGAGTCAGTCTGGAGTACACAAGTGTTCTTCATATCCATCGTTGTTAGGGCTCTTGCATTGCATTCTCTTCCGACTCATTGTATTGAGGCTTTATAGCACATAAAAAGCAAACAGATACAACTGGGAAACATATTGAGGAAAATGATAACTTACTGAAGTTTATTAAAATATCTTTAAAATATTATATAAAGGTCTTTAGATAAGACTTAATATTCTGTTAATGACTCTGCTTTGAAGAGCTTCATCTTCAGAGGGAGCATAATAGAGTCATTCTGTGGAGCACTCACTGTAATGATAACTTTATACTTTAATTGGATCTCTACCCAGTCTTGCAACTTGATGTGGAAGGTAGCACTTCCCTCATCAACCTTCCTAGATTCTCCTTTGTTCACATTGGCCTTTTCCTTTTCTATTAGGCAGGCAATGTCTATATGTTTTTGCTCTTGTGGGAAGAATATGTATTCTTTGCCATAAAGGCTAATGCTGGTCCCAGTAGTTTTCATAGAAAACCAAAATACAAATTAGTTTTTAATGTGGAGTATGCTATTCCAAAAGAGATTTATTTTGAAACTAAAATATGCTTTATAGAGAAAGTGATTTGATTGTAATTTTATATTCTGCTGTTTAGTTTTCCAAGCATTTTCTCTGAGCTTAAATTGTTTAAATATTAATGACAAACTAATATGGCGTTTTGCTTTTTAAAATATAAATGGCTGATTGTTTTCATTTCTGAAATCATAGAGAAACCATATAATTCATGACCATACCATGTTTTTCATACCATAGAATTGTTTTATATGTACCGTGTTTAGTGACTAACATTTAAGAAGAAAGCACAGCTTGAAAAACCTACTTAATTAAAAATTAAACGTTGAATTAAAACTTAAATTATGCAAAACTAATAAGCCACATTACCAAGACCAACAATTAATACAGTACAATATATGCAGAGGAAAAATGCTAACATTTTAACATTTGTTTTATGTTAGAATTATAATTTGCAGTGCCTGCTATTTTAGAGCATTTATTTTAAAGAGCTCAGTATGTCTGAAATAAGCCATAAATAAGTCAATGATCTAGGATTTTTAATTGTTACAGATTTACCATAGATAAAAATCCTTAGTAGCACAGATAGTTACAGAGAACACAGTGTACTTGTCATCAGAGCAGCTTCCTATCATCAGGTTTGATTATATCTGTTCGTTGTAATGTACAGGTCAGCAGTGGAGAGGTACCATTGATTCACAGTCCTAAAGCAGTCCTATTTGGCTTGGAAACTGTTTCTTTGTGTGTGATGGATTTAAGGCCACAGTAATGACAGTTACTAAGGTTTTCAAGGTAAAGAACTTTGTACAAGTGACTTAAAAAATAAGACTGCCTGAACTTAAGAAAATAGGAGACATTTAAAAAATTCTGTTATTATTTAGCAAAAGAGGCCTTTAAGCAGGTAGCATTTTAAATAAGCTGAACATGCTAACATCTAGACATAACCATTCTACTTGAGTTAATATGGTATTTTTTGTATCATAATTCATACATAAGCAGCAATATTTACAGTGCTTATGTTTCACTCCATTGTGTGTATGTATTTGTCTGTGGTATATGTGCAGAATGTATGGTGTGAATATGATATGAATGTACTAATGTATGTAGTAGCCAGAAGTTGATGCTGAAATGTCTTCTTCTGTTCTTCTCAACCTTAAGTCTATAAGACCAGGTGTTTCACTTTACCTGGAGTTGGCTGTTTCAGCTTGTTGATTGGCCTGCTAGCCTTGGATTCTCTTGTTTCTGCCTCTCCCTTCTACTGTTGCCAGGGGTTAGATATATGCATCATCAGGCTTCCTCTTCTTTAGTGTGCTTACTGAATCTAGGCCCTCATGCTTTAGAGCAAACACTTACTTACCCTTGGAGCCCTGCTCTTGGCTCTGGCCACTGAATTTGAAGTTGTAATGCTATAAGCCCAGCAAGTGTCCTCTGTGTTTAACAGGAGTGCTTTGTAGATGTTGGGGAGCAAGGGGACCTGTATCTCACAAGAGCGACTGCTTCCCTCTGTTCTTACATTGAAGGCAGCATAGTGAGGTATGGCTCCTGACCAGCAGCCAGGCATGTCTGCAGCAGGGGCTGTCAGCTAGGTATCTTCTCATTGGGTTTAGTTCTGCCACTGTCTACCTAGAGATAACACAGTGTCCCACTGATTAAAACAGAACTCCTCCTCCTCCTCATTATACACCATGTAACCTCTGGGTTGTTTTACCTTTGCTTCTGACTGGCTAGCTATGAGATAGGGTTTGCATCCTCTCCCCAACTTAGGAAACCATGAGAAAGGTGTGACCAGCCTCTATGCCCTCTCTAGCATGTCATCCTGCCAAAACCCTATAAATCCTGTTCTTTGGGGCTTGATGGAAAGTTATTCCTATGGATATTATTGAAGAATGAACAGCTGCATCAGAAATGTTGGACTGTATCCTGTGTTAATGTGAGTCGCTACCTCCAATCTTCTTTCTTTCAACTTACTTCTCTCAGGTGTTTGGTCATAGTGAGGAAAGAGGTCACTGATGTACCTAGAAAGGTCTGTCCAGATTCTACTTGATTCTTTTGTGTAGCATTCTGAGAGGAACCTATGACATAATGCTTCACAAAGCTATAGTAATTTCCATTTAGCCTGATAGAGACATAAGGCAGAAGAAGTTGGAGTTTCAGTGGTTGCTATGGGAGAAAGAGGTGCTTTCTGCTATACCCTGATAACTGGCTCATAGATTTCTTGGAGCTGAAGTTGAGAGCCTGGAGCCATGGATGTATCTTCCAACCCCTAATATATTATAATACCACAGGAAGTTTGCCTAGTTAGCCTCTGTACACATTTTGCAGTAGAAATTGCTCTGGTGGGAGGGCCTTTGCTGGGCACTTAATGTGTGCTTGTCAGTTTCTTGTCACTCTGCCGCAAACTAGTATCATGTAGGAAGAGGAAACTTCAAACAAAGAACTGCCTCTATCAGATTTGCCTGTACCTTTGTGAGTTGTTGTTGTTATATTGTTATTATTTTTATTATTGTATGGGAGAGCCCAGCCCACTGTAACTGGTGCCACCCCTATACTCTACAGCTGGTCCTGGAATGAAGAGGCTGAGCAAGCCATGGGAAGAAAGTTAATAAGCAGTGTTCTTCCATGGTTTCTGCTTCAGTTCCTGTCTGCAGGTTCCTGTCTTGAATTCTTGCCTTGGTTTCCCTGATGTTGGACTGCTACTGTAAGTCAACCGCTTTTTCTTTCCCTAAGTTGGTTTTCATCAGTGCTTTATCACGGCATCTGAAAAACCTAACTAGGACTGAAATTGCTGGCAGAGAATAGGCTATTGCAAGTGACAGACCTGGCTATGTTGTTATAGGAGAACCATGGAAGTTCTTGGAGCTTTTGGCTGTAAAAGTTGTCGGTGCTCAAAACTTGTAGGCTATGCTGGGAGCTTGGAAGATGAGAGTGTAGAGAGGGGCGCAGGTGATGGAGGTCTGGCTTGGTGAGCTTTAGTGTGAGAGAGAGAAACTCGGGACCATTTGTGTGGCTTATTTGAATGAAAAAAACAACGTGTTAATGATAAGCTGGGGCTGAACATTAGCTGTTCGTACCCAAAGTCTAGCACTGCTGAAGTGAAAACTTGACTGGGACAACTGACAATGAATGGTTACTTGGGGCTGAAAAGAATCAAGTGGTTAACAGGAGAGACGTCCTTGAGGCAGAATCTTGTGGGAAGTATTTCCCCAGTCTCAGGCTACAGAAGCTGTGGGGACCAAGGCTTCATGTGTAAGTGCCTCCCTTGTGCTGCTAGTTTTGTCAACATGGAGACTACAGTATTGAAGGGGCTCTGAAAAGAGGCTGAGGCAGATATGGAGTTGAGCTATTCTGTTCTTACCAAATTGTGTGTACTGTGGATGGCAGTACTGGGGAAATGGAATCTACCCCCTTTTCCACCCCCAAGTTCTTTGGAGCTCCAAAGATCTTTAGTGAGTCCCAGATGTGGGGCATTGAGCTATTAATACTACTGGAGTTTAGTTTTGATTTGATTTGATTGTGGCTCTGCACTGTTTTTTTTTTTTACTTTTGGATTAAGAGAGTGATTTGTTTTTGGCTTCATAGAGGCTCAAAGAGACCTTTTAAAGAGACTTCAGACTTTTAAATAGTTGGAATTTTAAAAAGCTTGTGGAACTTTTAAAGTTGTATTCTTTTATATTATATTAATATGAGATCTTGAGGATAAGAAAGGAAAGGTTATGATTTAGTAGTGATGCATTTGTGTGTGAGGTTGACAAGGGTTAGTTAACCTGTTTGGTTTTCTGTTTTTGTCATCTTGACAAAGCTAGAGTCACCTGGGAAGAGGGAAGCTCAGTTGAAGAGTTGCCTCCACTAGACTGGCCTGTAGGTAAGTCTGTGAGGCATTGTCTTGATTAGCGTTGATGTGGGAGGGCCCTGCACTTTGTGGGCAATCTATGAAAGTGTGTCAGTTACCTATCAGTTGCTGTTAATTAAAGATCGTGACCAAGGTGACTTAGGAAAGAGCTTAATTTGTGGCTCAGGGTTTCAGAGGGTTGGAGTTTATGACCATCGTGGTGGGGAATATGAGAGCAGGTAGGCAGACATGGTGCTGGAGCATCTGAGAGTTCAGATGGAAGTCTGCAAGCACACGGCAGAGAGAGCTAACTGTGAATGGCATGGGTTGTGAAACATCCAAGCCCCCTCTCAGTGACACACCTCTTTCAAGGGCAGACACACACGCACGCACTGGGTGTTCAGATGTCTGAGCCTTCTCACTCAAAGGATCACAGAAGGCAGTTTTTGTAAGCCGTTTATGGAAATCCACTAAGCACCTTTCTCTATGGTTTGGGCTTTTCTGCTCTTGCTTGACTTCTTACCTTGACTTCCTTTAGTTAAAGACTTATGGTTGGGATGTGTCAGTCAAAAAAAAAAAAAGCCAGTTTCTTTTGGTCAATGTTTTATCATTGGCACAGCAAGCCAAACTAGGGCGGCATACAGAGAATTAAAAAGGCTCTTCAAATAACTGTACTGAGTGGTGGACAGTGTTAGCTCAGCAAGACTCAAACTGCTAACAATGATGTAGTATCTCAGCTGGTTCTTGGAGCTTTGTCTGTGGCATCTTGAGGTCACAGGATGCTTAGTGGTAGAGAGTTGTAGGTGGGGAAATGCTGTACTTACGAACTTTTAATGCTAATTCGGTCTTCTTTTCTGTATACCCCAGCAACAAGCAAATGACCAGTAAGTAGATGTCCTGTCTAGTTGACATAATGTAAAGGAATTTGGAAAATGTATTTTTGTTGGTGATTATATTCTTTTCTTTTTTAAAAATTTATTTATTTTATATTAATCACGGGTTATATACTTGCTATCCCAGCTGTAGCCCCCTTCCTCATTCCTTCCCAATTCCCCCATCCCTCCCTCATCTCCTCCCTGCCCCTTTCCAATTCCACTGATAGGGGAGGACCTCTTCCCCTTTCATCTGACCCTAGCTTATCAGATCTCTTCAGGGCTGGCTGCAATGTCCTCCTCTGGGGTCTAGCAAGGCTGCTCCTCCCTTGGAGGGCGGGTGTCTAAGAGCCAGCCATTGAGTTCATGACAGAAATAGTTCCTGTTCCCCTTACTAGGGTTCCCACTTGGATACTGAACTACCATGGGCCACATGTGAGCAGGGGTTCTAGGTTATATCCATACATGGTCCTTGGTTGGAGAAACAGGCTCATAAAAGAACCCTGTGCCCTGATCTATTTGGACTTTGTGGAGCTCTTGTCCTCGCCAAGTCTTACTAACTCCCCCTTCTTTCATATGATTCCCTGCACTCTGCTGAAAGTTTGGTTGTGAGTCTTAATATCTGCTTTGATACATTGCTAGGTAGAGTCTTTCAAAGGCCCTCTGCGGTAGACTCCTGTCCTGTTGCTTGTTTTTTCCTACATTCAATGTCCATCCCATTTGTCTAAGTGAGGATTGATCATCTTACCCCAGGTCCTCTTTCTTGTTTATCTTCTCCAGGTGTATAGATTTCAGTGTGTTTATCCTATCTTACAGGTCTATATAAGTGAGTAGATACCATGTGTTTCTTTCTGCTTTTGGGATACCTCACTCTGTAGAATGACAGAAAAATACTTAAAGAAATGCTCAACATCCTTAGCCATCAGGGAGATGCAAATCAAAACAACACTGAGATTTCACCTTATACCCATCAGAATGGCTAAGATCAAAAACTCAAGTGACAACACATGCTGGAGAGGTTGTGGAGAAAGGGGAACGCTCGGCCATTGCTGGTAGTAATGCAAATTTGTACAACCACTCTGGAAATCAATTTGGCGCTTTCTTAGACAATTAGGAATAGTGATTCCACAAGACCCAGCTATACCACTCCTAGGCATATATCCAAAAGATGCTCAACTACACAACAAGGACATTTCCTTAGCTATGTTCGTAGTACCTTTGTTCTTAATAGCCAGAACCTGGAAACAACCCAAATGTCCCTCATTCGATTATATTCTTTTCAAAACATTTTTCTAATCAAAAGGGAGTGGAATGTGCTGGCTAGTTTTTCTTTTAAATGTAATTTATTTTTATATTAATCACAGGTTAGGTACTTTGCATCCCAGGTGTAGCCCTCTCCTTCATTCCCTCCCACTCTCCCCATTCCTCCCTCATCTCCTTCCGCCCCCCCCCCCCGCCTCCAAGTCCACTGACGGGGGTGGACCTCCTCCCCTTCCATCCAACCCCAGCTCATCTTGTCTCCTCAGGGCTGGCTGCAATGTCCTCCCCTGAGATCTATCCAGGCTGTTACTCCTGGGCGTGTATAGGGGAGGGTCAAAGAGCCAGCCATCGAGTTCATGACAGAAACAGTCCCTGTTCCCCTTACTAAGGTCTCCAGTTGGACACCGAGCTACCATGGGCCACATCTGAGTGGGGGTTCTAGGCCATATCCATACATGGTCCTTGGTTGGAGAAAGAAACTGTCTCGTAAAAGACCTCTGTGCCCTGATCTATTTGGTCTTTGCGGAGCTCTTGTTCTCCCCAAGTCTTACTAACTTCCCCTATTTTCATTATTATTCCCAGCACTCTGCCGAAGGCTTGGTTGTGAGTCTTAATATCTGCTTTGATACATTGCTATATTGATTCTTTCAGAGGCCCTCTGTGGTATGCTCCTGTACTGTTGCTTGTTTTCTCCTACATTCAATGTCCATCCCATTTGTCCATCTAAGCGAGGATTGATCATCCCACCCTGGGTCCTCCTCCTTGCTTATCTTCTCTAGGTGTATAGATTTCAGCATGACCTTCCTATCCTATAGGTCTGTATCAGTGAGTATATACCATGTGTGTCTTTCTGCTTTTGGGATACCTCACGTAGGATGATCGTTTCCAGGTCCCACCATTTGCCTGTGAATTTCATGATTTCCTCATTTTTAATTGCTGAGTAGCATTCCATTGTCTAAAAGTACCATTATTTCTGTATCCATTCCTCGACTGAGGGACATCTGGGTTGTTTCCAGGTTCTGGCTATTAGGAATAAAGCAGCTATGAACATGGTTGAGCAAATGTCCTTGTTGTGTACTTGAGCATCTTTTGGATATATGTCTAAGAGTGGTATAGCTTGGTCTTGAGGAATCACTATTCGTAATATGCTGGCTAGTTTTATGTCAAGTTGATGTAAGCTAGATATATATTAGGGAAAAGGGGATCTTAACTGAGAAAATGCCTCTTTAAGATTGGCCTAGCAATTTTATGTTGCATTTTATTGATTAATGATTGTGGGTGGTGACAGCTCAGCACCACATCTGGACAGGTAGTTTGGAGTTATATAAAGAAAAGAGACTGAGCAAGCCACAGGAATAAGCTATAAGCATTCTCCTCCATGGCTGCTGTATTATCTCCAGCTTATAGGTTCCTCCCTATTTGGGTTCCTGTCCTGACTTCCTTCCATGATGGACTGTGATATGAAACTGTAAGTGAAATAGGTTTTTTCCTCTGCAAGTTGATTTTGGTCATAATATTTTATCAAAGTAATAGAAGTAATAGAAGCCCTACCTTAAGATTTGGACCGCGCTTAACCATCCTCCCTTCATCCTCCTACCTTCCCAATTGTGTATTGTTTTTGAGTGCTCTTGCTCTTTCCGTGTCCACATTTAAATGTATTTGGGCCTAGTTTCCCTTGATAGCATAGTAGTGTCTTTTGCATTTTACTATATTCTTTTTCTTGTGTTGAAAATATTCTCTTGTACAGTATATTCTGATTACAATTTTTCCTCCCTCTACTGTTTCCAGTTCCCTCTTTCTGTTTCCACTCCCATTCTATCTTTCATTAGGAAGAACATGCTTCTAAGAGATAAAAAGCCCAAAGGTTGGTTATGTGTCTTAATATTTGCTTTGATACACTGCTAGGTAGAGTCTTTTAGAGGCCCTCTGTGGTAGGCTCTTGTCCTGCTACTTGTTTTCTCCTACATCCAATGTCCATCCCATTTGTCTTTCTAAGTGAGGATTAATCCTCTTACCCCAGATCCTCTTTCTTGTTTATCTTCTTTAGGTGTATAGATTTCAGTATGTTTATCCTATCTTATCCTATATACCATGTGTGTCTTTCTGCTTTTGGGTTACCTCACTCAGGATGATCATTTCCAGGTCCCACCATTTGCCTGCAAATTTCATGATTTCCTCATTTTTAATTGCTGAGTAGTATTCCATTGTGGAAAAGTACCAATAATGATTGGTACTTTTGGATAATTGGATAATTTCTGTATCCGTTCCTCAACTGAGGGACATCTGGGTTGTTTCCAGGTTCTGGCTATTATGACTAAAGCAACTATAAACATAGTTGAGTAAATTCCTTGTTGTGTACTTGAGCATCTTTTGGATATATGACTAGGAGTTGGATAGCTGGATCTTGAGGAATCACTATTTCTAATTGTGTAAGAAAGTGCCAAATTGATTTCCAAATTCTTGTATAAGTTTACATTCCCACCAGCAATGTAGGAGGGTTCCTCTTTATCCACAACCTCTCCAGCATGTACTGTCACTTGAATTTTTGATCTTAGCCATTCTAGTGGGTGTAAGGTGAAATCTCAGTGTCATTTTGATTTGCATCTGCCTGATGGCTTAGGACGTTGAACATTTCTTTAAGTGTTTTTCTGCCATTCTGCAGTCCTCTACAGAGAGTTCTCTGTTTAGCTCTATACCCCAGTGTATCAAAGCAAATATTAAGACACATAACCAACCCTTTGGCAGCGTGCAGGGAATCCTATGAAAGAAGCGGGGGTTAGTATGATCTGGAGAGGACAGGATCTCCGCAAGGACCATATATATCAGGGCACAGGAGTCTTTTATGAGCATGTTTCTCCAACCAAGGACCATGTATGGTTATAACCTAGAACCCCTGCTTGAATGTAGCAAATGGTAGCTCAATATCCAAGTGAGTACACTATTAAGGGGAACAGGGACTATTTCGGACATGAACTCAATGCCTTGGTCTTAGACCCCCTCTTCCATGGAGGGAGGAACAGCCTTCCTAGGCCACTGAAGAGGACATTGCAGCAGTCCCGAAGAGTCCTGATAAGCTAGAGTTAGATGTAAGGGGAGGAGGTCCTCCCCTATAAGTGGACTTGGAAAGGGGCAGGGAAGAGATAAGGGAGGGATGGAAGGGATAGAGAGGGAATGTGGGAGGTGGCTAAGGCTGGGATACAAAGTATATAACCTGTGATTAATATAAAATAAAAATGTGAAAAAAAGAGATAAAAAGCAAAAGTGGCAAAATAAAATATAATAAGATAAAACAAAAACCATCGCATTAAGGCTAGACTAGGCAACAGTAGAAGAAAGGAGAGTCACAAGAACAGGCACAGGAATCAGAGACCAATTCTTTCACACACTCAACAGTCACTAACCTGAGAGCTGTAATACTCAATGCAGAGGATAAGAGTTGCTAATGTGCATCTTAATGGAATTGAGCGGTACTATGGCCTTTAATGAAAAGCAGTTATAGACATGAGGCCCGATTCATTCTTCAGGTGGACTTGGTTCATTCCTGAGTCATTATTTTGGTTAATTTTGAGATTTAGAACTGTCTCCAAGTACACAGATTGAAAGACATCTTTTCATTTGGTTAAAGGTATGGCGAATCAGGAAAGCCCATAAAACCACAGAGAAATGATTTAGTAAATGTTTGGAAGTTAACACATATCAGTCTGCGTGTTAGTTTTAGTTTTTTGATTTGTTAGATTTAGATACATGTAGGTAGGTATTTTCAGTTGGCTGTGTAGGCTTATGTCGAATAGTTTAGCTGTTAAAATAGTAAAAGTTATATTAAATTCTATAACACAACAATTTCTAACATCTTCGTAATACTTAATTTTTTGAAAGGCTAGTGGTAATTTATAAATGTGGTTCTCCTGAGATAAAATTATGTGCAGTTGTTCTTAACGAGGTAAAGTTGCCCCTAAAGAGTATGTTGTAGTGTTTAAATTATCATTACTTCTGGCATTTACAATACTATTAGTACTCTGCTTGCATAGCATAAATCTAGTTACTGTGCTTAAAGCACATCAACTGTATCAAACTTATAAATTTACATAAATTTTAGTTTTCCTTTTTCAAAGGACATTTGAATACTAAACTATATTTTAAAAAATATATTGTTGTGCATTGTGTATACAGTTTTTTTTTTAATGCCAGTAGTTTATAAAGTATGTTAGGCTTAAAACATTTTCATTTCTCAGAGTAGATGTTCCAGATAAAAAGTACTGCATTAGTGTACAATGGATGATTTCTACAGGGTCACATGTTCAGAATTTTTTTAGGTCAGGACTATCTGGTGATCCCTAACCATAGTAGCAAACATGTGAAGTCACTTTCATCAGTTGTGTCTGAAGTGTGACATTGCTGGAATGAAGTGCCAGCAGGCTTTGCTTACTGCAGGCAAGGGCAGTTGGGCTGACTCTATTTTAGTTTTCTTTAGTCTTCCTCATTTTTCATACCATGGCCCTACATCTGTTCTCTGCCTAAAATTTCAACTAATTACTTTTCTGTAAAAGTAATTTTTCTCCACCTTGATGTCGTTTCTCAAGTTGATTTCTTACTCTTGTGACTCCTGAATGGACACTTAGTCCCTAAGCTTGGTTAGTTCGATAGGGTGGAGACATCAGTCATGAAGAGTAGGCCTTGAATGGGGATGAAGTTTTTTTCCTTAGCAGTGGGATGCCCATTCTTGATCTTCTACCTGACCATATCTGGAGCGGACCACAGGGCAAACCTGTGGGAAATTTCTGCTTGGTTTGAAGTGGGAAGACATACTTTACTCTGGGTCCCACTCTGCTGGAAGCCTGTGTAAGGACAAGGAAGACAGTGGTTTTGCCCTCTGCCTGCTTGCCCTTGCTTTGGTTACAAGTCCATTACTTTTCTCGCATTAGAGCCTACTTCTTGGGGATTCCAGGCTGATGCATCCAGCCTGGTGGACTGAGCAACTTCTAGATTCTTGAACTTTCCCTTTTTAGCCAGCCATTGTTGGAACTGTCGGACCATAGCTTGTAAGTTATTGTAATAAATTTCCAATACCTACATTTTTCTGTCTAGTACATCTGCACAGTCATATATTTATTATATATATTGCATTTCTGATATACTGAAAACTATGTATTTTCTGTGAGTTGTGCTGTTGTAGAGAACCTTACTAACCCAGTCATCTCTCAGTGAGTTAACTGGTAGAGGCTCGTCTGCCAGTCCCTACCGCAGAGGGCATGGGAGCCAGAGAGAAGCGAGCAGCAAGGGACTGTTTTCTCATTCGATAGATCCCGTCTTCAGGAGACATGCCACATATATTTGATAGCCTGGCGACATATAACCACAGACCTAAAGAAGCGAAATAATGAGGATCCTGGGAAGGATGCTTAAGTCTCATTCAGAATGGCAAGCAGGATAGACACCGGAAGCAGTAGAAGAGAGGGAACAGGATGGGAACCCATCATAGATGTCCTCTGAAAGACTCCACACTATCTCTGTGACTTTGATCACACCAGATTCTAGGCCCTTAAATCATAGAACCTATCTTTACGGTAGAGGCCACATGTCCTTTGCAAGAGGGTTTTGATGCAGTCATGCTTTAAGCTTTATTGTGCATGTGGGCTGAGATAACTGTTGCCAGGACACTCTCTACCAAATTTTACTGCTGAGTGATCTGCCCAGGGCCAGACTGTATGAGTTTGAAGCAACACAGGCTGACAAAGGTATATTGAACTGGATTTTCTTCTTGCCTCTCACAGACTGTTTTGCTGCTCTTAGGTTTTGCAGGGACCCTCACCTTCACCAGAGGGAAAGGAAAAAGATATGGGGGTGTGGGAGAAAGAAAGACTGTGAAGTCTAATGGGAGGGGACTGTAATTCTGTCTGTGGAATGCCATGCTTAAGATTTAGCTGGGAGAGTATCAGAGATGCAAAACAGTCTATAGCTTTTTTGTGTCTTAACATCAGCTCCTAACTTCAGAGCCTTTTGTATGCAAATAAACTGGTTTCCTTGATTAAAATCCATGAAAATGTATTTACTAGTGTCCCAGCTGTGCCTGGTATGTCCTAGGAGCTCTGCTTTCCATCCTGTCCCTCAGAACTCCCACTGAATTCTTCACCTTCAGTGGGAGCATATGTCAAGGATGACATTTTAAGGAAGTATATGTTAGCTTTTATGCCACTGTGATTTAAATGCCTGCCATAAACAACTGAAAGCAAGGCCTATTTGTTTTGGTTATTGGATTTTGAGGTTTCAGCCCAAGATCTGAACATCTGCCGACACCATGGTAGTCAGTCAGGAGAGATGGGGCAGGAGGATGCCTTGATTGCTGGTGTTGCCCTCCAGCCCCATTTGTGACGGTGCCACCCACATATGTGCAATGTCAGCCTTTCCCATCCCTTCATCTCTGCAAACATGGTAACAGTCACAGAGATTCTCTTACTAAGCTCCCAGCCGCTTCTCAATCCACTCTAGTTGACAGAATTAACCAGGACAGGAAGTGGCATTTAAATTGAATCGAATCTTTAAACTGGTGTGCTTGCACAACAGGATAAAGAAGACAGAAACTCTGTTTTGTACTTCTCTCCCAGGTTTTGTTTTCATGAAGCAGACCTATATGGGGCATCAGATTCCTGGCAGAGGTTCTATTTGAGCTTTGAAAATGACACTTTGGTCTTAAACTTTCAGAGCTATGAGAAAATTGATTTTGCCTATGCCACCTGTGCTCGGGTAATTTATGTTACCGAGAGTAGAATAAGATAGTAGGCAGTTGTCCTAAGGGCTGCTTGACACCTAAACTAGCTTGCCTCTTATTGAATAAGTTTCCTGAGAAACTCATTAATGAGAAATATATAGTATGCCAGAGGGCAGGATAACTTAATACAGACATTAGCCATTTTGGTTACTTTTCTCACATGCAGTTTTTTCTTACCATGTATAAGTTTAGCTTTAGTTTCAAATTTTGTAACTTATGATCTGTATATGAAGCAGAGGCAAGTACAGGATCAAGTGTGCATCGTGATGATTTATTTGGTAAGCATACTGCTTCATGAAAGAACGTGAAGTGTTCTGCTCATTCAGGCACATTGAGCCTCCACCACTTCCTCAGCCATGGGAGCTCGCTGTGGTGGGTAACTTCATCCCACAGGATTAACAGAGACTGTTTCTCCTATGTAGTGGTTTCTGATTTGAATCTAATCTTAATTGGACACTGATTTCAGCCTCTTTAATCTTTTTTTTTTTTGTTATAGTTTCTTTTGTACTCTTGGCTTTTGAACTGATAATTTAACCTCCCTTCACCTCTTTCTTTTTTGAAGAGAGAAAACTATATATAAATAATTTTACACATCCCTATAAATAAAGCAGATATCTGCATCAGCATTATTTTGTAAATTTTCAAGTTCAAACTTAAAACTAGTATTTGTAGTTTTAATTTGCTTATAGCTCAGCTATCCTATGGTTGGAATAACCACCCAGGCAGTAGGCTTTTGAGTATTCTGCTTCCGAGGTTCTGAATGCTCTTCTGTGCGGTGTCTGCCTGAGGTAGCGCTGTGCTAGACTCCCCTTGTGCCTTTGCCGCACCCCTGCAGTTGCCACACAGCAGTTCACAGGCAAGAAAAAACAGCTTAGCTCCCACCTGGAAGGAAAAGGATAAGGAAAAGGATGTTTTATTTGTGCCTGAATCCATTTTCTTAGTACATACATCTCTGACATTTACAGTAGAAGATACTACAAGTAGGTATTTTAATAGTCAAATAGTCTTTTTAATTTGACAGCCGAGGGGCAGTGAAAGTCTAAAAATGAGATAGTGAGTTTCTGTCGGTACTCTGTGTATAAATGTGTGTTTTTAACTGATAATAAGCTTTTCTAATTTTATATACTGATCCTTATGTAAAATATTCTGTTGAAAGAAAGAAGTATAGTAAGATTAAAAAATTGTATGGAAATGAGTTAGTTATTTAGTAATGATTTAGAGGAGCATATTAATATATAATTATTGATTTTTATATGTATATGTTTATATAAGACATCCTAGCAGAAGAAATGGCAACAAAGAGCAAAAAGGAATGAGGATTGAACAGCATCGTCTCTTCCATTCTATTTCTTTTTCATGGTGTCATTAAGCCAGGCTGGCTTTGAACTGATCCCTTTCCTCTACTTCCTGTGTGCTGAGGATGCTGATACCAGCAAGCCCAGCTTGAAGGTCACGGGAAGATGGGGTCCTGTCCTTCCATGCTGTCCATCTGCACGAAATGCCTCCCACAGAGAGGCAGCAGCTCCTCTCCTGTTCCACAGGATAGCTAGTCCCTATGAACTGCATTGTAGCTGTCCAGTGCTGAACTATCTTTGCTTTGTTCATGAGTCCTTAGGCCTACAAATTTTGTTTTCTGTGCCCCAATAATCGGGTAGCTACATGAAGAAAGAAATAAAACAAAGGACGTGACTGATCTTAGGTATGATGTAGGAGAAAGTTCATTGTAGATAAAACAGAGAGCATAGTCAGACACAGAGATATCTGGGAGAGTCTAGAGTGGACATCACCAGACTGAGAGGAGCCATGTGGACAGAGAGGGAGGGAAGACAGGACAATCAGGTGCAGCAGTCAAGAGGGCAAAGGTACAAAAAACAGGGAGGAGTGGGTAACCAGAACATCTGGGTTATATTCAGAAGAGCCTCTGAGGGAAGGGTAGGGCATCCCAGTCCCTGGGATGAAAAGTTCAGGGTAGAGGATGGGGTATACCAGCCATATTCTGTTACGTAGGGACTGAGGAATGCTGGAGGAACCTGGCTTCCCCATCTGCTTTAAAAAAAAAAAAAAAAGGGAACTTGAAATGCAGCTGGCAAACAGGTGTGAAGAAACGACAGATGGAAAAGAATAGGAACAAATAGAGCCCACAAGCATGAAGTGTAATCTGTTTGGTTGACTAGAAGTCTGCTCCATTCTAGTGGTTCATACCTGAGAACGTAGGTGTACTAGAATGTCGGTGTTTCTGCTCTTTCTCTTCTTCAGTGGGCTGTCTTCCTACATTAGCAAAAGCTGTGGGTTGAGGTAGGATGTGGAACATGCAAGAGAAGCATGGGCGTTGACAGCTATTGCAGAGGTGCAAGTTCATCCGTGGGATGGTGAAATGCCCCTGATTGTAAAGGCAAACAAAGGAGCAGTTCTCTGCAGGAAAGTGCAGTTCGGCCATGTACTGTAGAGACTCTCAGTACTTTGTCTAGTTAAATCTTCCCTCGTCGCATATCACCACATAAATATCATTGCATTTTGTGTCTGAGGTAGAATTTGGTCATGTTAAACCTGGTTGAATGATTTTCTCAATAATGTATTGATGATTGATAAAATGTAGATATTGTAATGGCATTTGCATTTGAGAAAAATAACTTTTCATTTTCTTTTTTAGTGCCAATGAGAAAGCCCAATTTGCAGTAAGGCGTCTTGAGGCTTAGGAGAGATGTGTTGGTTTTTCTGTGTGTTTGGGGACAGGGGATTGAGCCTGTCTTCAGAGAGGCTCTGAGGAATGTCTTGAGTGTGAGAATGGTTCCCATGAGCCACACATTTGTACGCAAATGCCCTCAGCCCTGATGGGTGAGCGGACTCGCTACCCGGGTCCTCTTTAGTTGTCTATGGTGCTCTTGAGGTGCTTGGACCCTCAGCACAGCCTTAACAGAGCAGGTGTGTTAATGTGCCATTTTAGTTCCCAGGCTCGCACCACAGAAGAGCCAGGGTTTTCTGCCTGGCCTGCCTAGCCCAACTAGTGAGTTCCAGGTTCCCTGAGAAACTCCATCTAAGGTTGGCAGTGACGGAGCAAGATAGCCAGTGTCAGCCTCTGGCCTCCAGATTTATGTACATGCATGTACATGCCCTGTACCCATGCACACAGACGTGCACAGTATATCACACTTGTGGTTTGTGTACACATTCCACATCTGCAGCCCTTGGATGTAAATTGTAGACTAAATATGCTGTTTTTAAATATAATTTTTCCTATTTTGAATGTGAGTTATCTTTTTAAAAACTTGTCTTTTGGTGCACTAAAGCTCACAAATCATTTATGTTGGTGAAATTGTATTTTTGTTCTTTATTAGTGACTTAATAAGTAGAGATATATTTAAAAATTAATAGCTAGTATCTTGTAAACAGAGAGGAAAATAAATGCTGGACATTTCTGACAATATGAAAATTAAAAGAAATCGGTTATAAGAGGTCTTGATTTGGGTCGTGAACTTTGTCTTGCAGGTGAGAACAATCTGCATATAAACTGTAAACCCTGGTTCCTATTTATAGATCAAAGAAAAGTCTATATTGCCTGTCTTTCACTCTGTTTGCACTGAGCTGTGGAGAAGCCATTCTTCTTGTCAGCTACTGAAGAAGGTTTTTTGTTTGTTTGTTTTCCTTTTTACCCAAAGATTATGGCTAATTTGGAATACAATTTTGTCTGTTTCCCGTCTCTTTTGTACCCAACAAATATATTCCCACATCGCTCTTCAGAGCATTATTTTAGTCATTGCTGTGAAATTTATGGGTTATAATGTGCAATAGTAATGTGTTTAAAGATGAATTATATAAAAATTAAAGTTCTGAAGTTCTTCAATGTCAATAGAATTTTTGTTTTTTAGAATGCATTTCACAAAACCATAATCTTTTGTGTTCCTGGGTTATTGCCCTTTCTTTGATCTTTGTATTTCATTTTTGTGTTTCAGGATTTCATTTTAATAAACAATACTTATGAATATTCTTCTTTAGCATATATATTTGTTTCTTCTGTAAGTATATCTCAGTGATGGCCTTCAGTCTTGGTACATGTCCTAGACGATTTTTGTTGTTGTTGATAAACACCCTGACTAAAACCAACTTATGAAATAAAGAGTTTATTTCATCATATACTTCCCGCCCTTACATAACAGTCCTTAATAACAGGACAGGAGCTCACGCAGGCGCAGACACAGAAATCATGGAAAAAAAGCTGCTTACAGGCTTTCTTTTCATGCACTCTCAGCTTTCGTTCTAGTTTTGTTTTGTTTTTCAGTTTATTTTATGTGTGTGAGTGTTTTATCTGTACACATTTTCTCTGATGTCTGTGGGGTCCAGAAGAGAGCATTGGATTCCCTGGAATTGAAGTTATAGATATGTGATCTACTGTATGGGTGCTGAGAATTGATGAGGGTCCTTTGGTAGTACAGTTGTGCTCTTAACCTCTGAGCACTTCTTCATCTTGTCTGCTTGCTTGCTTACTTACATAACCCAGGACCACCTGCCCAGGATGGGCACTGCCCACATCAATAACTGATTAAGAAAATGCCCTCTAGATGCATCCATAGGTCAGTTTATGGAGGCAGTTTCTTAGCTGAAATTGCCCTTCCTGAGGGACTCTAGTTTAAGTTGACGGAAATTAACCTGCACAGCTTTACATGCTCTCATGGGAGTTATGTGTGTGATACTAGAACTAGAAGACTTATGTGGTCATCCTTCAATCCGTTAAACATGAATCTTTTGCATGATGTTTGGCTGTGCATGTACAGGCCATGTCTTCACTCAGATGGAGGTCACCCTAAACTTAGGAGAGCTAGAAAAAGACATGCAGCTCACTGGGGATGTTACCTGGGCTGAGTGGCTGACAGAGAGTTAGAACACACATGCTCTGTGGCTGGAGACAGGTGCTTGGGTTCACTGAGTGGGGGTCCTCAGTAGAGTGGTAGGACAGCTCACCCTCGTGCAGTAACCCCATTTTGTTCACTTTCCTAGATGCGTGGAAGGGGGCCATCAGCTCTTTGGGATCCTTCATGTATTTTAGGTCTTTCGTTATGTGGTACTTTTGATTACAAGAGTGGAAAATCTATTGGTTTTATGTATTTACTGTACTTTATTGTATTTCTAAGACATTTAAAAGAGGGTTATTAGGAAAATGTTTTCAAACTGTGAATTAATTCTTCAGTTACCCTTTAACTAACTTCTTTGCTTACCTAGTGAGTCTGTTTTGTTTGTTTGTTTGTTTTTATACTTGTTGGGTTTTATTTTGTTTTGTTTTGAGACAGGGTTTCTCTGTGTAGCCCTGGCTGTCCTAGGATTTACTCTATAGACCGGGCTGGCCTGCCTCTGTCTTCGTAGTGTTGGGATTAAAGGAATGCACATCATCACCCAGCTTTTTGTAAGGCTTTAAGAAATGAAATGGGCATTGTTTTCTTAAGGGACACTTTGTGATCCTTTAACACTGTTGGGCCTTTTTATCAAATTATGATTGCCATCAGTACATCATCTTTTCTCAATATACTTGGGTTGCAGATTCACACAGGTGTGTCCAATCTGCAACCTAGACCAGCTGTGGGTACAGCCCAATACAAACAACTTAAAACATGGAATTTCCTCTCTCTCTCTCTTTTTTTTTTTTCCTCTCTTTTTCTTGTGATCTTTTGGTGTTTTGATTGCACAGGTGTTGAGCTGACTTGTTCAGATGATGGTACCCTCTCACAGTGTCAATACATTTGACACGCCTCTCTGTGTTTGCAGTGCAGATTTCTCAGCACTGCCATATACAAGGAAGTTAGCAAATGTTTATTGAAGAAATTCTTAAGCATTTTAAGGATGTAATTTATAATATCAAGTTAAAATGAATCTGCAAACACATGGTAACTCGATACTGTTGAGAAAGCCTTTTTAGTGTGAAGATCTGCTAAATTCCAAAATAATTTTTTTATTGACAGAAATCTCTGCTTTTGGTTTCAACAGTTTTGTTTTGTAAATTGCTATATTCCTATGCACAATGCTGTCCAAAAATAACAATCAAGATATCATTGTGGTAAAAGAAATAATAGAAAGAGCAGATTTTAAAAAAAGCAAATGGTGTTCTATCCACACTTCTTACCTGTTTTATATAGGCTTTAAGAGAAGATCTTTCCAGCTGGAGTTACTGCTTTTGGTAAATTGCTACAAAAGTTAAATATTCATACTCTTAAATAGTAAAAGGCAGTACAGCCTAGAGTAATAAGTGTGCTATGTTCATTGTATGTCGGTGCATGTGTTGTCACACAGGATCACGTCACATGTACTGCTAGTCTTCTGAGTTACTGCACATGGCAGCTGCTGCTCTTTCCTCTGTGTCCTTTGTCTTACGGTGTATTTATAACTACTTGTTCAAGGTAGCTCTTGGGCCCATGAGTAATGGTGTTGCGCGTTGCCTCAGGTGTATTTTTAGGACAAGTGGGAGAACAGAACAACTGTGGCCAAGCAGCTATATGCCTGTTGACCTTTATCTTTTGGGACTTCCTGATCAGTTCTGAAAGCGAGAGCTGGTCGCAGCCCTTTCTCCTGGACCTGCCTGGTGTGATGGCAGGTTCAAATCAAGCCCAGGAGTGGCCTCTCATCTTTCTGAGGTGGCTCTGCCAGCTTGCTGTATGCCTGCCACAACAGTAACCCCATGCTCGACTTGATTGGTGAGGATTTACATGTGTGCTAATTAGAGTGGAATAAATGATTGGCTGTTTGCAGCATTGCCATAAAGGGTGCCCAGATGTACACACTACATGAACATAATGTGCCCGGGCACAGCGCATCAAAGTTTGTCAGCTGCATTACCTCAGCAGGCTTTGGGCCTGTCGCAGAGAATTTGTTGATAATTGTCCCCCATGATTTAGTGTCTTACTGGGTGAAAGCGAAAGGCCTCAGAGTAATGTCTTGGCAGGAGAATTTCTGATCCTTCAGGGATAACAAAATGTGCTCGAACGTAACAGGGAGTAATGAATAGATGACTTTAAGCTATGTATATTCAAATGTTGATTTCTTATGTTTTGAAATAGTTTCCAGTAAAACAAATAAAATATCAAGTAATTTGGCATAATTGAATAAATTTAATTCTCAGGAATTGCATAAACATCAGTCTTGTAGGTTGAATTAATCCATATTAAAACTACCCATGCATATGTGTCTGATGAGAGATGTAATATGGAGGAAGGCACTGAAATTTCAAAAGTATGTTTTCTGTAGCAGCAACTTCCATCTGTATACTAGTAAATCCATATCCTTTTGTCAGTGTGAAGCTAAGCCCCAGCTTTCTTTTGGGTCTTTAAGACCCGACTGTCTGGAAAAGTGATTTTTCAGTTATATATTCATGGTATTGATAATGTATTAGCTTACACTGATTAAATGGTTATATGGCTGTGAAAGTTATGAGGGAGGAACATTCTTCCACGCAGGAACAAAGCCGGCCCATGACCGAGGTAGCCACCCAGTCTCTCTGTTCCTGAGACACGTGACCCTGATAGCATTGATTCCTAGCATTGATACTGTTGGCGCACTTGAGTGACCCAACACAGCTCAGTGATAAGGTTAAGTTAATTACTGTTTCTGTGCTACAGAGCTCTCCCTTGATTACTGCTGAGGAAGGCTTTGATGCCTTTTGCTTTAATTAAGCAAAAGGGAATGAACAGATATAATTGGATTTTGAAATAATCCTGTCACTTCCAGGAACATTCTATGTTCCCCCAACTTTGTTGTATGTGTTTCTAGAAACAAAACTCTGGAAATGGAACGAACATCTTTTCACTGTGTTCTGAGATATTACCATATGATGTCAGTATGAATTTATGAACATCTCACATATTATATTTTAAAGGAACCTTGACCCGAAACTTTTTTTTTTGGTAAATAGTTTGAGACGATGGCAGTTGTATGTTTACATGAATGCACTAATGATGTAAGGTGTGGCACGGGGCTGTAGCTTCCACCTTTGTCATGGTTTCCTAACCAGCTTTGAGTAGTAACAGTTAAACTCTGACTTTAAAAAGTTTCAGACAGCATTGTAAGTTGTACTGCTTTCGCTTTTATATATTGGCTATATTGTGTTCAATTGATTTACTTAGTCCTATTGATTTTATATAATGTAACAGAAAAATAAAATCAAAGAAGAGCTTTATATTTCTCTGGTGTGACAAAGTCTTCCTTTGACGAGAATGTTTATGTTCAGTTTCATATTTTCACTGAGTTTGTTTACTCAGACTTCCCTGTTGATATTGTCATGCATGAGTGTGCATGGTTTTCATTCAAGCACTTCTAGGACCTGTGACCACTGAGTGTCCCTCTGCAGTGCATCGGTACCTGTGCCTGTCTCTTGGACACCGCTTGGCTTCTGCTCCAAGTATCGCTCTGTAAGTCTACTTCCTAGTGATTCTGGACACAAGGGAGGTAACGAAGCTGCCTCCTAGAATTGAAGAGAGTTTCCTCTTGTTACCCAGGACATGTTTCCTCTTGTTCACTATCTCACAACTTGACAGTCAAGCAAGCTAACCCTCCTGTCTGAATTTTCTTTGCTACATTTTGAGTAAATCTAGGCATTCTGAATAGAGAGTGGAAATCCTGGCTAGGCAGTAGTTGAGCTTACGGAACTCAAAGGTGCAGGAATGAAGATAATTCATCTTGGACGATGAAGAGCCCTGTAGCGTAAGCCCCATGATGTTTTTTTCTGCCATCCTGTGAGATGAAATTGCAGTATAAGGTGAATGAAGCTTGAGTTGTCTCTACCTGTTCCTCACTCACGGTCCCTAGTTTATAGCAGGTATCTTTAAAGTCAGGCACCTAAAATGTACATTTAATTAGCTTCCAGTCTTAATTTTGTTTTATTTGAAAACAAAGACCTTTACTTTCCTTGGATGGCATGTACATCTACCCTGAAACTGGTGACCATGTTTCTTCCATGGCAGTGGGCGTTCAGAGTTCTTCCATGGCAATGGGGGTTCAGTTTTCGTGGTTAAAAGCCTGTTGTTTAGTTGGTCTTAAAATTCAGAAGTGATTTTTAACAAACCAACATGAGTAAGGGTACTTGAATATAGGAGACTCCGGAAGATGAGGACAGGGTGTTAGTATGGAAGATCTCAAGCTACTACTTTGAAGATGGGGCAGTAGACCCTGGGCCACCAGTTGGGAGTGGCCTCCAGAAACCAGAGGACACAGGACGGAAGTCACAGCTGGACTAAGACCCTGATGAAAATACTGTGGGATGGACCTCTGAACTACAGATTTATAAGATACACATCTTTGTGTTGTATTTACATCACAAAGCTTTTCCTGGTTTGTTGGCGCAATCCTAGTATAGTTATCCAAAGAAAAGTTACTCATGAAGATTAATTTTATTTTTTATAAATTTCAGGTTGCTAGGGCCTTTGGTTCCGCTTGACAAGAGCATGCCACATAACAGTAGACAGGAAGTGTGTCTTGGGTTTTGTGGAGTGAGCTCGCAGAACCTCATCCTGCTGCTGCTGCCTTTTATGTACTTGGAAAACCAGGTGGGGTACTAATTCCCTTCTCTATGGGTCTAATCATAGCTTTGTTTTTGAATGAGCTATAAGGATAGTTATTGGCTTACTACCTTTCAAAATTATTTTTGGTGAGCATTTTAAGATTGGGTGAAACAATGATTTTTTTTTTTTTGTCTTCTTACGCCCTGAAATGCTTGATTATCCAACAAGTTAAGTTTATATGAAGTTAAGAATGTTACTGAGTGATGTCTTTGTCCTGGACAGAAAAAAAAAAAAGTAACACATCACATTTCCTACTTTCCTAATCCTGACTGACAGCAACAATCCATCACCAAGTGATTCTTTACTGGCTGTAACAGACTATGTGTCAAGAGCTGTTGTAACATGGCAGGGGTGTCTGGATTGGCCTGGGGACATCACAGAGAACAGCACAGAAATGTCCACGACACATGGCAGTTTTCATGTGGCTGTGATAGGAAAGGTGATTTTGGGCCCAGTGTCAGAAGGAATGGCTGTGAGAAGCAGCTGTCTACCTGATGTGCTGCTAGGTGGGCCTGGAGAAGAAACAAGACACAAGAGGAAGACAAGAGGAGTTCCTGAAAAGCCTTGCCTGCATGCCACTTGGTTTTGTCAGTCCCTCTCCCTGTAGTCATGGTGAACTCCTCAGCCGTCCTCAGATCCTTCACCCCTGGCATCTGTTTGAGGAACTTTATGCTGAGGTGAGCACAGTGGGTAACCCTGGTAAAGGTGGTAGAGGACCAAGAGGAAAGAAGGCAAATGTCTTCTTGTATAGACAGGACAGGCTGCCAGCCAGCAGAATGGGAAGGTGGCAAAGGAAGGAGTGGTTTTGCAGAGCACAATGGCATGGATGTGCTTGGGTTTGTGTTGAATTGTCTTGGTGTGTGGGTTATTGAGAAGAATGCTGATATTAGAAGTGAGGTTGGAGATTGTCAGCAGGGGTCCTTGGCATATGTGGTTATAAAAGGAGAAAGAAGGGGGCAAATAAGGGTGTTTGGACTTCTGTAGGAAGTAGGTAGGCACACAGGATGAACACGGCTTCTCTGTCTTTGTCCATGCCATCTGAAAGGTTTGGTGTGCCTCCTCTGAGCTGGGTTTGGAACAGAGGGTGCTCATCGAAGGCCTGGGGTGTGTCTGACTCACTGATTTGCACCCCAGCTCTCGGCTTTAGTCTTGTAAGCATGTGCTGTCAGGGCTGAGGGCTTGCAGCCCATCCTTTTAAGGAAAAGAGGGAAGAAGGGATTTGAAGTGACTGCTTCAGAGTACTTTAGAATTCTAGAAGTTGTTAAATGTCTATCGAATTAGCACTTTTATATTTTCCTTTCTTTAGGAAGTGATGTGCAGATAATTTTATATCTCCAGAATACTATTTAATAAATACTATTATGTATTTATTATTATTATGTACATAATAGTATTTATTAAATTCTTAAGATAAACTATTCAGATTTTGCCAGAAAATTTTGGTGTTTTAATTTCTTTTTATGTTTTATGATGACAATGTTGTTAAAACAGAGCTTCAATTAACTTAGAGGAGTATGTGTGGGGGTGTGGGAGAGAGATTTATTAGAATTCCCCTTTTTTAGGCTTTGACATTTGGATTATTTAGCTTAGATTTTTTTTTTTCCTGACACATTTAACAAGAAGCAACTTTTTAATAAGGGGGAGATCCCTGAAAGAAAGTTGTCTTCCTTTGGCCTTCCTTTGTCTTTAAATGAGTAAAACCAGGTAGACCATCCCCCTCATTTTGTGCTCTCTGTGCACAGATAGAGTTTGACGGAGAACAGCCACTGTTTAACAGAACATGGCTCCTACTGTTTTACTGCTGTTAGACATGTGACAGCGGCACCACTGCAAATACTTGAAAGTTACAACAACCTGCACCCTGCACAGAAGCTGTTTCGCCACTTCTTCTGAAACGCCTCAGCATTTGAGTGTAATCTTTATCATACTAAAGCACAACTTCAAGTGGTGAGGGAAAGGCCATGCCATGGATATGTTTCTCAGATGTCTCTAAGGAGTTAGAGCTTGCTTGTTGACTGGAGGAAATCTTGGGCCTGCCTCAGCACAGCAAGTTGCTTATATGGTTCAGCTGAGGAGATGTCTACTTTTGTATATACCACAGTGGAAGTATCAGAAAAGTTGTTTGCTCCTATCAACTGAAGCTTTTAAAAATATACCTGAGTAGTTTATTGTAAAGACTTTGCATCTTTTAATGAAACTGAATCATCTAAACTGGTAGCTTCATTGGAAAATGTGTAATTGCAAAAATTAACTTGTCATGCACTTCAACTCAGCAAAGTCACTTTCTCATAAGTCTGTGGTCACAGTATGTTTTTTACAGTTCAGCATCTGGCTCCATGGGGTACTGATGGCTTCTAGGAAGAAAAGTACCAGGGTGAGCAATTAAAGGCAAAATGACAGCATAAAATATGATCATTGTAGTTATGCAAAAGACATACTTATGAATTTTGCAGATCATTGTCATTTTTCTACCCGTATTTCTCTTGCTTTGTTAGCTTAATAATTGTAGTACAATTTATTTTTTCTTCTAAGAAGTGAGCCAGGCTGTTTTAATCATCCTGGTACTTGTTTGTGTTTCCTGGTACTTGTCACTGTTCTTCAGTTGTGAATACTAATGATGACTCCTTTACTGTCACATGACATGATACTCTTAAGTTATAATTTAAAACAAGAATTAAAACAATAAAAGTTTATTTGTGATTACAATTTCTTAAGATTAGTAACACTTTTTATCACAAGTAGATTGAGTAATATTTACCATTTGGGATCTGTGGTTTGCTGATGGTTCCTTGTAATGTCAGGTTATGTGTGTTTTGCAGTGTCCCCTTGCTGGTTTGCTGGAATAAAATAGCCTGACGTGAGGACTGAGGTCAGAGTTGATGAAATTGGGTGTTTCTCCTTTGCCTTTGATTGCAGAAACGTGCTTCCTCAACAGTGGACTCTTTGAATTATAACATATATTCCGTGTTTGCACGTGGCTTTTTCCATTCTCCACTCAGTGTGGTTGCTGGTCTGCACTCATAGACATTGCTGACAATCTTCCTTGTCTTACCTCATACCATACCTTCTTCCAAGAGCTGTGGCAAACTAGCATCTTTATTTTTTACCTCCAAGATCACTTACTTTCTTATCATTGCACTAAGCATGGTCTCCCTTTCCCAAAATAAACTGATATATACACACACGTTTATGTGTGTATGCATATATGTATGCATTTTTCTATTATGTTAAACATAGCCTAAAGGTACTGTTATTTCTCAGTGCTCCTTTTCTTACGTAACTTTATTATCACATGTGCTATGGTTTTAGGGTATAGCATGTGTGTTGACATGTGTGCATCACTTCTGCCTGCACTGAAGTCGTTGGTAAGTTTGCGATGGTCTGGGATACATGGTGACAAAATGTGTGTCACCTTCTCAGAGGAACCCCAGAGCCAGAGACAGCACGATGCAGTTATGGACAGGGATAGTCTCAGTTGGTGAACATTGTTAATGATTTGCTTATGCTGTGTTGGGGTCTGCCTTTCAGTAGGAGGTTTGGGGAGGTGGCGGGCATTAGCAGCACAGCAGCCATACAGCAGGCATATCAGTGATATATCCATGTGTATGTGTCTGCCGATCAGGGAGGCAAGCTGAGTGTCCCTTGGAGCGTTCTGCACTGGTGGATCTGTGCAAGCTTCTTGTGCTAGCAGAGTTGTTCAGGATCACTGTTGTGACTCTCCCACAAGGTAATCACTTCACATAAGAATACTGGCCAGTGGCAGCCCATGTCTTTAATTCCAGCACTTGTGAGGCAGAGATCACCAGGCCGATCTCTGTGAGATCAAGGCCAGTCTGACCTGTAGAGCAAGTTCCAGGATAGACAGCGCTATGCAGAGAAACCATGTCCCGAAAAATCCAACCAAAACCAAACAGAAAAACATAGGTTTTCTGTTTGTATAATCACGGCATAATGTGACTCTATATTATTTTGGTAATTTACAGTTATTACTTTGTATATTGCCATGGTGGGCTCTGAAATATCATATTCCTGGTTTATTTGCCCAGGAGCATAGCCTTTCTAAACACTTAAATGCCCCCCCCCCCAATTTTTCATTTGTTTGCTGAGAGCTTTCTTTCTGTAGTGAAAAGTTGCCATCCACTATTTTTCACCAGTACCAAGTCAGGGAGTCAAGTTTACCCCTGTCTATTAGTAAAGCATGACAGTGAGTCAGGAACTGAGAGATTGTTTTCAACAGAGCACTAACCAAACGTTTCATTCCTCCCACTCCTATATGTGCTTGTGCACATGCCCTGTGCGGTTGAAGCCAGAGCTCAGCCTTGGTTGCTGTTTCTTAGCTTTTGTGAGACAGGCTCTCTCACTGCCCAGGAACTTGTTGATTAAGATTAGGCTGGCTGCTAAGTGAATCCAGTGACCTTGTTTTTGCCACCTCAGAGGTGGGGTTACATGTGTATGCTATCTTGCTGGCTTTTTCACATGGGTTCTGAGGATCAAACTCAGGCCTTTTCCCCTGTGGCCTGGGAAGGCAGTTCCTCCAGGGGGAAGTAATTGAAAAGCTGGCAAGAGAGTCCATGTAGGAGAGAGCTCCCACTCCCCTTACTAGGAGATTCACATGAGACCTGAGCTGCCTTTCAGTCATATCTCCTAGGGGTCCTGAGCTGCCTTTCAGTCATATCTCCTAGGGGTCCTGAGCTGCCTTTCAGTCATATCTCCTAGGGGTCCTAGCTCCAGGCCATGTAAGGTCCTTGGTTGGTGCTTCAGTCTCAGCAGACCCCTCTTGGCCATGGTTAGTTGTCTCTGTTGGTCTTCTTGTGGAGCTCCTGTCACCTCTAGGTCCTTTTCTCCTTTTCCGCACTTTACCACAGGCTCCCTACACCTTGAGGTTATGAGCACTGCGTGCTCTTCCAGAGGACCTCAGTTCAATTCCCAGCATCCTTATGGTTGCTCACACCCATCTATACTGTGATCTGATGCCCTCTTCTGGCATGCAAGTGCACATGCAGACAGAGCACTCATATATAGCTGAGAGGCTCCACCCAGCAGCACCCAGAAATATCAGCTGAGACTTACTCTCCTGGTCCTCTAAAGTGTATATTTAATCCTCTGGTTCATCCCCCACCCCCTTTTTTCAGTTGTGAATTCTGAGGTGATACAGTTTTAGCTTGTATGTTTAACCAGTGAAGTGTTAATGTTTCCCCTATAATGCAATACATGTTGTATGCATTTGAACTCATGTATAGGAGGAACCAATTTGCTTTTGCTATATGAATATTTTAAGGCTGTCTGGTTTTTGTTTATTTTTTTGAGATAGGGTTTCTCTCTGTAGCCCTAGCTGTCCTGGACTCTCTTTGTAGACCAGGCTGGCCTCGAACTCATAGAGATTGCCTGCCTCTGCCTCCTGAGTGTGTGCCACCATGCCCAAGTTAAGGTTGTCTGTTTTAAGAGTAAGCCTTATATCCATTTGTGTTTGCAAAGTAACAGTCAAATTAGCTTTTTTGTCTCGTTGTAAAGTAACTGAAAATCTAGTTGGTGAATCAAAATTAACAAGCAACACAGATTTCTGAAAATGAACTATGTAAATAATAAAAACTAATAGAATATGAGCATGACTTAAAATTATTAGCATATGTTAATCATACTGAATGAAGAATATTTCTTGGACAAAACAATGACTTTTGTGATATTTTCATACCTGTTATTTCTTTTCCTTGTACATACTCTGAACTTCCTCTGCCTGTTGAACCTCTTCTAAGCTGTAATAATCATCTTTCTATAGTTTTTTTCCTGTTTATTCATTAAGCTTATGTACGGTATAATTGGTTTCATAATAATATCTTTTGCATATGCTTATCAACCACGTTGCTTGTATTCAAGCCCTTAATTTTCTGATCTTCCTGCTCACTCCTCCTCTTCCTTCCCCCATGCGTTAATATCTTTGACTCTCACCTTTTTATAGGAACTCAGTACACAATTCATGGATTTCCGTCAAAAAGGCTTCCACTTCCTCAACTCCTCACTAGCATTTGCTCTCTGTTTCCTTGGTTATGACCATTCTGATTAGGAATAGATGTAATGAATATCAGCATGGGTTTGATTTGTGTTTCTCTCATGACTAATGACATTGAACATTTGTCATATACTTTTGACCTTTTGAGTTTCTTCTGAGAATTCCTTTTTTTTTAAATTTCTTTCATTCTTCCTTTCTTTTCCTTTTTTATAAGTAATTTATTTATTTTTATATTAATCACAGGTTATATATTTTATATCCCATCTGTAGCCCCCTCCCTCATTCTTTTTCACTCTCCCCATCCCTCCCTCATCTTCTCCCTGTCCCCCTCCAAGTCCACTGATAGGGGAGGACCTCACCCCCTTCCATCTGACCCTAGCTTATCATGTCTCTTCAGGGCTGGCTGCAGTGTCCTCTTCTGGGATCTGGTTAGGCTGCTCCTCCCACGGGGGTAGGGGGTGGTGGTTGACAAGCCAGTGGTTGAGTTCATGACCGAAATAGTCCCAGTTTCCCTTACTAGGGTACCCAATTGGGTACAGAGCTACTATGGGCCACATCCGAGCAGGGGTTATAGTTTGTATCCATACATGGTCCTTGGCTGGAGAAACAGTCTCATAGAAGACTCCTGTGCCCTGATCTATCTGGTCTTTGTGGAGCTCTTGTCCTCGCCAAATCTTACTAACTCCCCCTTCTTTCATATGATTCCCTGAACTCTGGCGATGGCTTGGTTGAGAGTCTTAATATCTGCTTTAATTCATTGTTAGTTAGAGTCTTTCAGAGGCCCTCTGTGGTAGGCTCCTGTCCTGTTGCTTGTTTTCTCCTACATTCAATGTCCATCCCATTTGTCCATCTAACCGATGGTTGATCATCCCACCCTGGGTCCTCCTCCTTGCTTATCTTCCCTAGGTGTATAGATTTCAGCATGTCCATCCTATCCTATAGGTCTGTATAAGTGAGTATATACCAAGTGTTTCTTCCTGCTTTTGGGATACCTCACTCAGGATGATCATTTCCAGGTCCCACCATTTGCCTGTGAATTTCATGATTTCCTCATTTTTAATTGCTGAGTAGTATTCCATTGTGTAAAAGTACCACAATTTCTGTATCCATTCCTCGACTGAGGGACATCTGGGTTGTTTCCAGGTTCTGGCTATTACAAATAAAGCTGCTATGAACATAGTTGAGCAAATGTCCTTGTTGTGTACTTGAGCATCTTTTGGATATATGCCTAAGAGTGGTATAGCTGGGTCTTGAGGAATCACTATTCCTAATTGTCTAAGAAAGCACCAAATTGATTTCCAGAGTGGTTGTACCAGTTTGCCATCCCACCAGCAATGGAGGAGGGTTCCTCTTTCTCCACAACCTCTCAGCATGTCACTTGAGTTTTTGATCTTAGCCATTCTGAAAGTGTAAGGTGAAATCTCAGGGTCATTTTGATTTGCATCCCCCTCTGAGAATTCTTTATATTTTCATTTACTTTCTTATATTTAAGGTTTTGAGTTCTCTATATACTCTAGCCATAAATCCTCTGTGCTATGTAAACAGGCAAAGATTTCCCCCCCTTATTCTGTACAGGCTTTCAACCATGCCAGGTATGGTTCATTTACATGTGTGTTGTACTACTATCTTACTGGTTGTCACTATGGCTCTGTGATATAATTTGAAATCAGGTATTTTCTTTGCTCAGCTAAAGATTTTTCAATTTTCGTTATTTTTTTTCTTCATCTTCTTGAGTCATTTTCAAAAATTCTTTGCATATACTAATATTTTGAATTGACTTTCAAGCCTTTTTTATATTAGTTTCAAAGATTCAGGTCTGTTTTTGTTTTGTCTTTGAGACAGGCTTTTTCTAGTTAGTTTGTCCCTGAATTGGCTTTGTAGACTATACTAGCCTCCAATTCAGAGATCTCCCTGTTATGACCTCCTAAGTGCTGGGATTAAAGGTGTGTGCCAGTATGCCTGGTGGGAGTTTAAGTACTTACTCTGAGGAATTTGACCCACTTGAGTTGGTTTTTCTTAAAGTGCAAGTTCAGACCGCATTCTGCATGTGGACATAAAGACTCCTAGCACCATTTGCTGCACAGGCTGTCCTTTTCCAGTATCACCTCTACTCAAAATCAGGCAGCTGCATCTACATGATTTCCTTTCTGGGTCTTCTGTTTGGTTCTGTTTACATGTGTGTTGTACTAGTATCTTACTGTTTGTCACTATAGCTCTGTGATACAATTTGAAATCATGTAGGTAATGCCTGTTTATGAATTGTTCATTCCTCACCAAGCATTGCTTTGTCAGGTATTCGGTGCTTCCATATAAATTTTAGGGTGCTTTATTTTCCTTCTGTTCCTGTAAAGAAGGCCATTAATTACAGTGTCGACCATTGCAACTAACTGTAGATAATTTATAGTGATATAGTCATTTTTACAATGTTATTGTAGTTTAATAATTCACCGATTAATGAACATGCAACATTTTTTCATTTACTAGTGTCTTTTTCAATTTTTCTTTTCTTTTTTTTTTTTAAGTGGTTTGAAGATTTTATTGTAGAGGTCTTTCATGTCTTCATGCTTACGTTAAATACAATGATTTTTCTTTTTCTTTTTTTCCTTCCTTTGTGGTTGGCATTCTGTTCTCATTTGTTTTTCTCACCAGGTTTTTTGCATGTAAGAAACTGTTAATTCAGTGTCTTTCTGGTTCGCTGAGATTATTTAACCTAAGGACTTTTTGGTAGAGTGTTTTAAGTATCATCATATAATCTACAAATAGCAGATCTTTGACTTTTTCTTTCTTAATTGTTTTTCTGACTTGCTCTAATATTTCAAGGATTATACTGAATAAGATTGGAGAAATTAGGCATCCTTTCCTTATTCCTGATCTGGGAAGATCAAGAATGTTTTAAAGTTTTTCAATTCGCATATAATGTAGTCCTTAGGCTTTACATCTATTGTATATATGGAAATGTTCTGCATTGTTTTCCGATATGTTCTTTTCTATGGCTAGCTTTTTTTTCTTTCTATTTTTGTTTTTGTTTTTTGAGACTCTTTTGGGGATCACATGAGTTATCCTGCATATCTGATATTTATATTATGGTTCATATCAGCAACAAAAGTACAGTTATTAAGTAACAATATAATTTTATAGCTGGGAGGTCACACAGCATCAGGAACTGTGTTAAAGGGTTGTAGTATTAGGAAGGTTGAGAACCACTGCTCTAGTACTTAAGGGAAAAGGCTCTATGGAGGCACCAATTTGGATTCTCTATGATCAGTAAGTTGTGTTGGCATTTTCTTTGGTAATAGGGCCTTGCTGTGAAGCAAGCTAGAGTCTGGGCAATAGCCTGGGTTGTTTAGGAATTCTCATGGGACCCCTTTAGCCAACCTCTGTCCTGGAAGCTTCATTTGGTAAAAGGAGCTCTGTCTCCCTTATCATTTGACAATTTCATTTAGATTACCTTCATATATGTATGTGTGTATGTATATATATATCTATATATATATACATTTTATTATATTAGATTTCCATATTTTGCCTCAAATTGTCCCAAATTTTAGCTGTCTCTTCCTGTATTACCTTTCTATCCCCCTCTGTCCTCCTACTCCCCGCCTTGATCCACCTGGTCCTGCCCACCTCCATCTGTCCATAACTATCCTATTAGCTTTTAAAATGAGATATATGTACTCACTAATGATCCCTTCCCCCACAGTCCCTTATTCTACCCAACCTCTGTGCTTCTGTGTCTTGTAGCTTGGGTATCATTGACTTAACAGGTAATGCCAACATATAATATTTGTGGTGAATACATGCCATATTTGTCTTCCTGGGTCTGGGATACTTCACTGAGGATGATTTTTTTCTAGTTCCATCCATTTACCTGTGGATTTCATAACAAATAAATAATAAATACTCTTTTGTGAATGTACCACATTTTATTTATCCATTCTTTTCTTTTTTTGTTTTTCTCCTTCTAATATCTATTATGAATAGAGCAGCAATGAACATGGTTGAACAAGGATCTCTGGTAAGATGAAGCATCCTTTGGTTATATGTCCAGGAATGGTATAGATCAATTAATACCTTCCCGAGGAACTGTCATACTGATATCATAGTAGCTGTAAAAGCTTGCACTCCCACGAGCAATGGATAAATGTTCCTTTCACTTAAGCAGCGTGAGCTGGCACATTTTAGCCATTCTGACAGGGTAAGATAAAATCTGAAAGTAGTTTTGATTTGCATTTCTCTGCTAGCCAAAATTTCAACATTGTTTCTCAACTATTTGGGATACCTCTTTTGAGAAGACTATGTTTAAATCTGTAGCCTGTGTTTTGATTGAATTATTTGTTTTCTTGATGTATAGCTTTTTGAGTTCTTTATATATATTGGATATATATATATATATATATATATATATATATGGTAAAAATATTTTCTCATTCATTCCCACTTTGCCCAAGTGATGGCATCCGTTGCCGTGCAGAAGCTTCTCGGTTCTGTGAGGTCCCATTCATTAACTGTTGATATTAGTTAACAGTGCTCTGTTTAGAGAGCTTTCCTGCGCCAAGGAGTTCAAAGTTCTGCCCAACTTTTTCTGTATCTGGTGCAACATACCTGGTTTTATGTTGTGGTCACTAATCCATTTGGAGTTCAGTTTTATGCAGGATGATAAGTATGTATTTATTTGGATTCTTTTACATGTAGTAATTTAGTTTAACCAACATTATTTGTGGAAGATGCTGCTTTTTTTCATGTGTACTTCTGTTTTCTTCATCAAAAATCAGTTATTGATGGGCATATTGATTTATCTCTGGTACTTAATTCAATTCCCTTGATCCATTTGTTTATTTTTGTGCCAGTCTCATGCTGTTTTTATTACTGCATCTTTGTAGTACAATTTGAGGTCCAGATAGTGATAGCTCTTTTATTATTCAGGATTGTTTTAGATATCCTGCTTTTTATGTTTCCAAATGGAGCTGCAAATGGCTTTTGAAGATTTGTGAAGAATTATGTTGAAATGTTGATGGGGATTGCTTTGAATCTGTAGATTGCTTTTGTTAGGATGACTACTTTTATTATATTAATCCAGTTTTCCGTTTCCCTCCAGAATACCACATTCCAGGTATTCATGATACCACAGTTAAGCTTCATCTTTACATAGACAATTCTTAGATCGTATTTGGATTGGAAACCTTGATTTTTATTTTTTTAGATTCAATTTGATTTTTTGTAAGTTTTAATTTGAAATGTTATTACATCACTTTCCTATTTTCTCTTTCTCCTTCCAGCTCCTCCTAGTTGCATTCCCTCAAACCTCTCATGTGATTTCCCAAGTTAATAACTTCTTTTCTCTGTCTTTATTACATATATGTATATATGTATGTTGTGTACACAGGTATATGTACATACATACACACATTTTCACACAGATTTTAAAGATATATTATATATAATTTGCTGAGCCTGTTTTTTCTGTTTGTGATCATACTGTTCCAGCACCAAGCACTCTGTTTGGAAAGCCGATAAGGTTGCTCATTGTTGGAGAGGCTTGCTGTCCTTCTCCTGGCGGCTGTACATGCCTGTAGTTCTTTGTCAACATGCTTGCTAGATTGTATCCTCTCTTCAGTACAAAAAGTTTGCTAAAACTGATAGTAACTTACCAAAACTATTGGGGTTACTTTTAATAGTAGCAGTTACACTAACATTTAAACTTCATTTAAGTTCTCATATAAAGTTAATCACCTATAATTTAGAAGGATTATTTACATGATAAAAATCTGAAAGAGCCCTTTTCCATTTTTTTCTTTTGGTGTGTATGAATGTTAACATGTTTGTGTACACTTGTGTGTTTGTGTGTACACATGCAGTTGTGTGCTTATGGAAGCACAAAATTGGTATTAACAGTTTTCATTTCTCTTACACTTTACAACTGTACCCTGTGCTTGCCTTTGAGGCCAGTGTGCTTAGCTAGTTTTTGTTCTCTTGCTTGGTTTTTTTTGGTTGTTGTTGTTTGTTTGTTTGTTTGCTGTTTATTTTTGGAGGTTTTATATATCTGCACTGCTTATTAAATAATTCAATGCCAGCTTATTAGCTAGTACATTCTATTTGTGTTTCAGTATGGAAAACATTTTCAACACTATTGATTTTTGAGAAAAACTTTGTGTCCTGGTTTTGGCATCTTCATTATGTTTCAGTGTATAATGAAGGTTTACCTGCATAGGTAGGGAGGTGAGAAGAGAGGCGGAAGCAGCAGCATGGCACAAATGAACCAGGGAAGGAACCCAGTAAAGTACCCTGCGAGGTGGTAGGGGCCCTCGACAGGAAGCTGGTGAGCATAGCATCCTGAGAAGATTGCTGTCAGAGGAGCTGAGTAACTCAGCCTGGACCTTAGGAAATGCTGGAGAGGCCGGTGGTGAGTGTGTAACCTGCAGAAGAGGAGCAGGTGAGAGAGGCAGGGCTGGAGTTGTTCACCCCTAGTGTGGGAGGTGATGAATCAGGGTGGGTGACAAAGGCTGTGCAGGAGCGGACTGTGGTCCCAAAATGCTGGCAGGGCTGTAGGACTTGGCAGCTAAGGAGGGATGGACAAAGTAAAGGCAGCGTCCACGTTCAAAGTGAGAAACTGAAGGGATTGTTTAGAGAGTTGAGGGTCAGATTAAGATATCTGGGAAATCTGAGCAGTGCAAGGATTCATGAGCTTAGATGAAGGCTGAACAAACAAAAACCAACAAACAAAAAAAACCCAGCAACAACAAAAAGGAGGCAAACAGTGAACCAGGATAGTACCTGGAAGTATCAAGAGCTAGATACTGGACAGTAGTATTGAGTGGTAATGTATGAAAATAGAGAGATGAAGCTAGAAAAACGTAGAAGAATGGGATCATCAAGAGTAAGAGGGTCCAGGAGAGTGGGCCTTGCACCTCCTCTGGCATCACAGTGGAACTGACCTTGGTATAGGGGATGTGGCCGGTGAGCCGGCCCCAAGAGCCCAAGAGTGGGAGAGCTGTCCCCGCCCATTGTCTCCTGTGAGGTGACGTGGGTGTGGGAGAGATGTCCTGCTCTCCTTGTCCCTTGCCAACTGAGGCAGGCTGGAGAGCTAGGCCTGCCCATTGCAGGCGGCATCATTGGGTAAGCTAACAGGCAGTGTTGGAGAGCTTGCAGTGTGGTTCAGCTGACCAACTCAGCTACCACTCAGGGCAGATCCAGGGCTTCGAGATGTCCCAGCCCAACATCTACCTCATTTGTGAACTGCTGGAGCATATGAAGGGGCCAGTCCTGCAGATCCAAAGGTTCTAGATCTCCATGACACAGGGAAACAACAGGACATGGAGGAGGCCCAGTGAAGATCCAGTAGTGCACAGAAGCCAGAGGTCTGGAACCAGACCAGTGACTCACTGTGAGTATTTGCAAGTGAAGACATGTAGACAAAAGTGTACTGGGTGCCACATTGGAACACAGTGCAGCTTCAGAAATTCACAAAGAGCAAAACGTTACAAAGAATAAGACGCAAACAACATAGGGTAATTCAAGAGATGATAGGATGAAACATATCATATACATAAATCAAATAGTGAAAGGAAGAAAGAAAAAAGACAGAAAGAAACTAACTGGATGAGTAGCCTTTCTTTTCCAATTCATTGTCAAGTGTATAAGGTAGGTATAAGATGGGTATATGGCTTGGTTGGTAGAATGCTTACCCTGCACACAGGAAGCCCTGAATTTGATCCCCAGGACCACATAAACCCAGTTTAGTAGCTTCTGGCAGTAACAGGAGCACCCAGGAGGTGGAAGTGCCTACCTCCATGGAGAACTAGTTAATACAAGAATTCAGGGCCAGCCTAGGATAAATGAGACCTTGTGCTTAAACTAGTACCAATCCAAATTCCAGGTGCTGTGACATTTTTGTCCTTTCTGTTCTGTAGAATATAGCACACCCCGTATTTTCTAGTTTATGTGCCAGAAAAGACATTGATCGGAAAGTAAGAGGTAATATTCATTATAGTGCCTTGCAAGCTCTTCTTGCCTGGCATTTGTTGTAGAGATAATTTGCTCCTGTTAACAGAAGTGTTGCTGTGGAGGAACAGTGTATGCCAGAGGAGAGGGGACTTGACTTACTGTTAGCTATGTGCAGTGCCAGCTCTTCACAAACCTGTAGAGTCATCCTGACAAGTGGAGACATTTCAGACACTTGCTGTATTGTTTCTGTTGTGATTCGGTACCCTCCCTGTCTTCTCCCTCTTTCCCCTTTTCTCTCTCTCTCCTTCTGTTCTCTCCTTCCCTCTCTTCTCTCTTTCCCTCCCTCCCATCTTCCCTCCCTTCCTCCCCCCCTCTCTGTCTGTCTCTGTTTTTCTCTCTTAGTTCTAGTCTTTTTATGGAGTCTTTTCCCAAACAGATCATAGTGTGGTTGGTAAGATGTGTGTGTTGGATGCTGTGGAGGAGTTTTTCTTCTCTGTTCATTAGTCTACTTACTTATTTGTTATAGGATCATTTAGTAGTTGTGAAAAGAGCATGGGATAGAAATCTACGGTTATGTAAGGTCATTAATAGAATATTAACAGTGGTGGCACAAAACAGTGAAGTGTGCAATCCTTACCAATTTAAGAATGAAGGTCTAGAGTTTTGGTATCTAGTATAAATATAAGAAATAGAAAATTACATTTTTTGTTTAGAAATTGTAATAAAATTTGAAATTAAAAAATAATGATTTTGTGGCAATTTTCATTTTCAATACTGAGAGAGATAATTTGAATTTTATTAACTTATATTCATTTTATAAAATGGTGGATTTCATTGTGATGCTTTCATACTAATAATCTAGCCTACTTTGACCATATTTGTTGGCATTAGTTTTTAAAAGCTCTTTTATTTACATTTCTGTTATCTTTTTTTCCCCCTACTTCAGCCCAGTCCCATCCAACATCCTGACACCAGTTAGGAGAAGGGGTTAGTGGGTGAGGGGCATAGCTCTCTTAGCTGCTTCCTGCTCGTCAGGGTCATCAGGTTCCTTGGAGCTGGTCCAGTCCTCATTTCAGGAGTTCTCCAACTTCTTGTCTCACAACAGCAACCGGGGACAACAGAGGGAAGCAGGAACGGCCTTGTTCTTTCTTGGAGCTCCTCCACACTTTCTGAGCTCTCTGCTATTGTTAAACTGTCTGCAGCTGGCAAAGAGCTCCTCTCAGAGCCCACATGAGGCAAATAGTCTGCTGTTGTGGACCACCTGAAGCAGTCCCACATCCCACAACCTGAGACCAAAAGAAAAACGTGTTGATATTCACAATGCATATTCAGTCCTGTTATTCTATCTTGTTCTTCATTCTTCCTAGCCCTGGGAAAAGTCAGTTTAACAGTAGAATTTGCTAGTGATGAATCTTACACTTCCTGTAATAAATGCAGTGTCACTGAAGCTCTGAGCAGCAGTAGGGTCAGGTTTTAGGCAGTTAAGTATAACATCCTCCGCCCTGACTGTAAATGCAGCTGCTTTCAGCATTCATCTCACAAGCACTCTGTGACACAGCAGGTCTGTGCTGTTCCTGGGTTCAGTGTAGATGGGTTCATGGTCATGGCATCTGACATGCGGTGAAGTAGTGAAACTTTTGTGGAATGTCAGTATTTGAGAAGTTATGTATGTTACTCATAGCAATGTTCTGAATTAGGGTCCTCATATTCTCAGTATTTTGCTTGAAAATTTTTCAATCATTGACTTTTTGTTTTACATTATTACTTAGTATTAAAATAAAACAAATACCCATTCTTTGGAAAATTAATTTCATGACATGTTTTTCTCCCATCTTTCTTCTGGATAGAGGAAAGACATTCACTCTGTGAAGTAGCTAGGATTGTCACCAAAGCTTGCACCTTTGTAAATCTATATCCACTTCATCTATAGTAAGGCTTTGGGTACTTCTAGTTTTTCTGACACTGACAACCTTTTTTTACTGTTATCGCTTCTTGTTCAGCATTGCTTACATTTAAGGAGTTGTTTAATCATAACTTCAGGTTCTTTTACTGAGATCATTGATAATGTTAATCTTTGACTACAATTACTGTTATTAAAAACTAGATTCTTTGTTAATGTCCGAAGGATTCTTTAGTGTCATAGAAGGAATGTTGTTACTTTATCAGAACCAAATTGAACATTTTGCTTAATTATAAGTACAGATGTCCAAACATCCCTCCCAATCATTTGCCAGCTTGGCTTAACAACATTATAGTTTTGCTTCCCTGAGTACTTTGTACATTTGTGCTTTTGAATTGCAAGCACCTTAACAAAATTATTGCATTGATGTAGTTTTAATATTAAATCTTAATTATAAGATACTCCTTTTTAATTATAAGATATCCCTACCTCGTTTTGGAACCAGGCAGAGTATTTCTGATGAATTCGTATCTAGAAGATACCTAGAATATAAAGCAATACTGATGTTTTCATATACATTATAAATCCCAAATATATTGTAATTAAGTGTACAAAATCACTACACTTTTGAGACATTAATCTCTTGATTCAAGCAAGTATAATACAAATGAAAGATTTTTGAGAACTGTTAATAGAATTGCAGTAATAAAACCTGTCCAGTGGGATTGTCTTCTTCAGGTTCTCATGCTTGCCTTTTGCTGAGAAGTGCTTTCTTGTTTTAACTCAGGAAAGTCATGCCCTCAAAGAGCTGAGCCATCGGATTCTCTGCTCTGATTCTTCATGGCTTGGCCAGTTCATGAGTATTTTTAGGTCTTTTATTGTATTTCATTTATGTCAAGCCAAGTGCTACATCCACTTCTCTAAAAGCAGGTCTTTCCTCATTTCCTGGAATGAATTTCTGAGCCTTTTAAGGTTAAACTCATGAAATGCAAACACATTTTCAATTAGTAGGTAGTGAGAGGAATGAAGTCAGAATTTTTTTTTTTTTTTAAGTCAGAAAATTTTAGTTCCAGCCTTCTGTAGCTTATTCCAACCACTGCTGATTGATTCATGTTCTTCATCCTTACAGTGCAGAGCCTTTCTTCCTCAGGCCTGAAGTCTGCTGGGCTCTTGTAAGACAGCAAGGTTTCCGGGCTGTAGCAGTCACACTTACTTCAGTCTTCTCCAGTTTCTTTGTAGTTGTGTGTTTATTTAACATATCATTGGCTGTAGTTTCATGCATTTTGAAAAATTAAGTATTTATAAAGTAATTTTCAAACCCACTGAAAAATTAAATGCTTAACTTTCTATTCTGTTTCTGTTTGTATGATTCTAAACATTGAAACCATTCCAAATTTGACTTCTAAACACACTGATGTTTTTTTTTTTTTTGCCTTTTGTGTTTCTAGACAGGGACTCGTGTTCTAGGGTGGCCTGAAACCCTGTGTGTAGTCGAGGGGATGGCGTTGAACTTATCTTCCTCACTCTACTACCGAGTGCTAGATTACAGACCTGTGCTACTCACCCAGTTTAGGTTATGGTTTATTCAATACATTTCTCAGCTGCATGTAAAAAATAACCTCTTAACGTACTATCAGCTGTTAACTAGTTATAGAGGATTGTTTTGGTCTGTATGGTTTTTATAGAACATGTAATAAGCAATTTAATTTAACATCACCTAATGTGGTTTTGAATTACTGCTTTAGAAAGGTGTTTCACCCACTTCATTAGCTTATAGAAAATATTGAAGTGTTATAATAACTATATAATATGTAATACATGCTTAAACCTTTTTCTATATTAGGTACTCTTAACATATTGCAACACTTTTATCATTATATCATTCATTTGTCATATATGACTAGAAACTCAATGTTATTTGTTTTTATTGTTACTTAGTTTTTCTTCTAATGTAAGCAAATGAAACATAAAAGTGTTATTTTCATTTCTCTGTCAGTTTTTTGTCATTGGATTTGGCATAGTTTGTGTGAAGTGTAGGAAATCCACCACTGTAAGTTTGGTTTGTTTTTCTATTCTTGAGTACAGGTCTGAGAAGGGTCTTCTCAGAGGACTCCACAGCGATCCTGTTTTCAGGCACTGCTGATATGTGAATGTCTTTTGTCATCTGCAATCATGTTAATCCCCGAGAACCCACTCTATTGGAACTGAACAGTGCTGCTTTGCTGCAGGTCAGCTTTCATGGGCAATTAGTGTCGTAACGGGACTTTGGTCACAAGTTGTCTTAAGTGTTTACCATGAAGACATCATCCTGTAGTTGAGCAGCAGTGTTCCGTTAGCTTCATCTCTCCTGAAGCATTTCATGTTAGCCTTTTCTTGGAGACAAGTTGAGCAACTGCTTTCTGTTCCTTGCCTGGCATCTGCCTTTGTGAGAAGCCTTAGGCCCTACAGATCTGCTGGTGGTTATTCCCCCCTTTCCTCATCTTGTGTGTTCTTGTCCCTTCTCGGTAACTGTCAAAGGCCCACACTGGGTTATTCTTCTGACAAAATGAAAAGAGCTATCTCTGTACTGCTTGGCTCTGTGTCATGTCGACAAGTTGTATGTGTTTGATGCTCCAAGAGGTGGCTGATTTCAGTATTGTGCAGAAGCAACCAGTAAATCTGTGATCGTCTCTGCCCATTGCTGCTAGATTGCTCCTCTACTGTAAAGTTATTTGGGCCTTTGAAAAAGTAGGGCACTGTACTGCAATTAGCCTTCCAAGATTGTCAGTTTCTTTATATTTGTGATAATTTAAGTCATTTAGCATGTTTCTGACTTCTTAAAATCTTTCTTTTAACATTTTTTTTTGTCCCTCCCTCCCTTCCTCCGTCCTTCCCTCCCTCCCTTCCTTCCTTTTTTGTAACAGTTTTCTTTTTGACAGGGTGTCTTCTTGTAGTTCTGTTTGCCTTCAAGTGTGTGATCCTTCAGACTCAGCTTCTAGAGTGCTGGGAAATATAGGCATTATACCCTGTGATTCCAGAATTTTAAATAAAAAGAACCTTTATTATATAGTCCTCTGCATAGGGAATGTTTTTAGTTCTGGGAAAAGCCCCAATTCATAGCTTTAAGGTTAATCTATTCACATAACAGCAAATAGAGAAATGGAATATCTTCATCTGGTATATAAACGTGCTTTTGTGCTTGTCATTTTGTTTACATTAAAATTTTTGATTTAAATTCTTGTCTTTTTTTATGAAGTGGGTAAACTTGCATGGATAAACACACATGCATTTGTATATTTATTTACTTGTATGATGTGCCCTCCAAATGAATTTTATTTGAAATTAGCAGCTCTCTTGTAAATATGTGTGTATGTATATATGTTTATATATATGTTATGTATGTGTACACACATTGACAGGTGTATATACCAGTATATAAAGAGCCAGGAATATATTAATTCAAATATAATGTAAGTTTAGGTATACCAGTTAGACATATAGAAGTAGGATTGATTGACATATCTTTTTGCTGTTTTTTTCATCTCTGATATTATCATGTAAAATTTTCTGTTATTTTTCCTTAAATGATAATGTCTAATATATCACAAATTCACTTATTTTTTGTAAGAGCAGTGGTTTCCTATTGTGTGTTACAAATTTAGTAGTTACCTATTTTAGTTAGCCAGTATTTCATATTGCAGAAACAAAGTATGCCTCTGATTTTTATTGATTTTATTGTTAGGTACAGTAGTTGATATAATATTAACATTTGTCTTTAGCAACCAGCAGCTGAGAAGGTATTTTCTTTTAGTTCTTTTAAGAAATATTTAAAGCAATCACATGAAGTTAAATACCATAGTGTTCTGCAAAAATAATCTTGTGGTTGGTTTCTTTCTTTCTTCTTCTTTTTTTTGGGGGGGGGAGGGAGTGTGTATGTATGTGTGTTTTGTGATATAATAGCTTTGTGTTGTTATTTTTGATGCTCTCAGTTTAAATCCAAGGCTTTATGTGGTCATATGTGTACAATATTTTCTTAAATGTATATTTTTGTTGTACTGATACTAGTTAAGACAATCAAGAGCAGGAAGTGGGCCTCATTTCATAGTAAATATGCTAGTTTTAAGTGGATATTTTAAACTGTGCTACAGAAAGATAATTCATTTCAGTTATGAGAACAGTAAGCCATGATAAATGATTTTCTTTTACAAAACTCCCCATCTCTGAGACAGTATTAGTTTTTACTTTAATTACCGGCTGCCGTAATGTTTCCTATCCATAACTGTCTGCAGAAGAGACTATTTCTGAACAGAGGGTATGGCCTGTTTACTCAACCGTTGAGAAGAGGGCCCAAGTTCTACCAAGTTTGAACTGCAGCACAGGAGAGTGTCCTTCATTTAAATATTTAAATATTAATGTTTTAATTGTATAGGCAGAAAGCTTCAATGTCATTTTAAGGATAAGCAACTTTGCCAGGAAGTCTTTGTTATCAACTTTAGAGTTTCATCTTGAATCTTAACATCACTGGGGAGGAACACAGCCTTGCAGCCATATTGCGAAGTCTGTGTGTATCCTTTTTTTTTTGTTTTCTCTCCTGCATTTAAAAAATAATAACAGAAAAGCTGTTGTCAGGAGTGCCTCTCTCAAAATGGCTGAGTTGACATTAGCTGAGAATGAGCAGAACGACACTAACAACTAATTGATTACAGTAATTACGCAGTCTGGCTAGTTTGTATTGGCAAACTCTATATACTCCTGGAATAAATGTGAACTTGCAGAATGCAAGGAAAAGGTCACTCTCATTTGCATGATAGGCGTCATTAGAATATGCTAAGGACGAGACCTAGTGCTTTATGACTTCAGGTGATGAATAGCTACCATATTACTCTGCTAGATGAAAGCATGTTTCAGTCACCTTAATTTACATGCTTTTTTAATTCCAAGAAAAATCTTTTAGAGTATAGCAATAAAAAGCTTACTTACTGTGTTTTGAATTGAATTATTTTGTGAACAGTTTTTGAAATGGCAGAAATCTTTTATATAGAATTATTTTTCAGGGCACTTCTAATGGCAGAATTAGAATAATTACAAAGTATTTCCTACACTAGATCTTCTACTATAATAACTTTTGTCATTCATAAAAGAAAATGGATTTTTAGTGATTGTGGGAATAAAATATAGGTTGACTCGCTGGAGCTTTCTAGATTTTAACTTTCAGTCTTTCTGGGCTGTCTAGAATGCATTGATTTTTCACTTTAAATTAATGCAATTTTATCACTTCATTAATTTTCCTCTTAACATTTTTCCTTAATTAGTACTGTTTCTCTACTTAGTTTTCTTTAAACATCGAAAGTTCAGACAAAGCAGGGACTTTCTGGCTAGTTTTGCTTAACACAGGTTCCTTTGGTTAGGTGCGTTGATGGCATCTATTTTGTGTGGAATTGCAGGTATTATGTCAAAAGGAAAGCGTGGACCATTTTCTATAACTTATCTCAATACAAACTTACTAAAAGTCAGGAATTACGTTTTCTGTGACGTAAGTGTACTTGTATGTCTTCCCTGATAACATTGTGCTAGCTCCTAGCAGCTGTCATTGTCTGTGTATTTCCTTTACAGTGTAAGAATGGGCTCAGCTCCTCAGAGTGCCTGTGACGAGTATTCGCTTCCAGTTAGCAGCAGTTGTAAGCTGTTGCTGTGCAGAGCTGGCAATTTTTCAGAATGTTACTACTAGAAAGTTTCATCAAAATTTGAGAAGCCAATCCTGCTAGTAAAAACTACATTGAAATTGAATAAGTTTTTTTTTTATTTTATCAAATGGGATTTCATAATAAAATTGTACAATGAGCTTGCACAAGCTTTTTAAAATATCATTGCTGCCACTGAATAGGTCTCTAATTTATTTATTCAGGAATAGTGGAGGCATTTTTGATTTATTTGTTTTTAGGGAAGTTTTGTTATGGGAGATAATGAGCAGAGCTGATGTTAATCATTTACTGAGCAACTCCAAAGAATGAAAATTTTGCATATCTTTAGCACTGTTGGGAAAAATAAATTCACCCAATGGTAATGGTCTATCTGTGTAGTTTTTTTCAGCACTCTGACTCTGGAGAAATGCAATACACTCTCAGGTTTTGCTAAAAGCTAAGCTAATCAATACATAATTAGAACTTTGTGTGTATATGCATATTAAGTGATCATGGTTACTTTTTATTCATAAGTATTCATGTTACTTGGTTATTTGTCAACACCATATGCTATCACTGTATTTCTCACGTTTTCCTGTAGATACATGTTTTCAGCAGTGAAACTCAGGTATCTGTATGTGCACTTTCCTGCACTTGTACATACAAAACTCACATATTTAGATATATCATAAAGCATATATTCTGAAGGAGTCAGAAAATATTAATATGCATACATCTTATTATAATATGATAGTCAGAATTTTGGTTAGATTGTCATATATTTCCTAAAGACAATTATTGGCATTTATAATTATTCATCTTACAGAAATTTGTGCTTTATATTGTGAGCATTCAGAGGTTTATTAAATATGTAGGTATATTATAGAGTTCTGAATGATTGCTTTGACTTAGTGAAAAGTCATTTGAATTTAGGAAATTAGTGGTTAGAAAAGTAGAACATAAGAGTGGATTACAAACTAGATGCTTTATGGGCCAAGCCATCACCCTGTGCTTCTTCGTCTATGGTTCAGTTAGCAGAGAACGCATCTGTAGCGTCCTCAAAAGTGCCTCTTGAAGCACAGTGTTCATCCGGTCTGTATGAGTACTAACGGTTTCTGATCTTATTTTTGGATGTGTCTGGAAGCTGTATTTTGCTTAAGGAAAATTGAAAGGATACATGAGCTATTATGAAATAAATAAAATTTCAGAAGGTTTTAAGCATATGCATTCTTTAAAATAATTGTTACTTTGGGTTACACATTTCTTATTCATGGAGAACAAAATAATTCAAAGAATTAAATAGAAGTTTTACATTAGACCATTGTAGTATACTTGAATTATATGATGATACTATTCTTTGTAACTTCAGTTTATGGTACTTGGTTCATTGTATTATTTAAAAACAAAATCCATTTGTTTGTTTATACATATGGGCTCCTATGTGCATTCATGAGGCATGGTGCACATTTGGAGAGGGCAATGTGTAGGAATCAATTTTCCTTTCACCTGTGGGTACCAGAGGTCAAACTTGGGCTGTCAGATATGACAAGTGCCTTTATTCACTGGGCTACCTCTCCAGCCCTTATTGTGTTCTCTGAGACTCACAGTATCGTAATCACATATGGGGTTGATTTATATGTCTTTAACATGGTAATTTGTTTCATGAGTGCACGTGAGAAAAACAGGACGACAACTCATTCATTGCTGACCAGAAAGAATTTTTTTCCCCTTCATCAAGACAGGGTTTCTTTGTGTAACCCTGACTGTCCTTGAATCCACAAAGATCTGCCTGCTTCTGCCTCCTAAGTCCTGGGGCTAAAGGCATGAGCCTCTACTGCCTGGCTAACCAGGAGGAATTTTTATGTCTCAGCGTTAGCTGCTTCTTGCTTTCTATTCTTATGGTGTGGGTATTGTGTTTTCTTGCCATAGTATGTATAGGTTCTCTGTTTAATATTTCTTATTGTCTCAAGAATTTGTTTTCCTAGTGATGTGACCTTTGTCTGATTATTATTTTCAGTATAGTATTTAAATGTGTACATTCACATGGGTGTATGCCAGAGATTAACTCAGGCCCCCACCCCCAGGCTTTAAAGTGAGTACCTTTATCTGTGGACTCCTCTCCCTCTGTAACCCATGAAAACTGAGCTGTTCAGCTGGGAGGGAGGCAGGGGACAACATGTAAGAAAGCCAGACTCACTGAGTGGTCTGTAAAGTTGTCTGGTGCAGGATTCAGAACAATTAAACTTAGAAAGAAGTCAAATATGTTTAAGATAAAGAACATATATATTATATACAAGATTAAACTGAATCGTTTAGAACAACTACTTTTGTGATATTCTTAGTATTTAACTTAAAGAAAATTCTATATGTAAACAGTACTTGTGACCAGGTTCACAGTTGAATTTTGTTCCTGTTCAGAGTATTGTCTGTCTTATAATGCTTACTGTAGAGCTTCAGTTCAAAATGTACCAAAATCTTGTGGCAAATTTGTTTTATTAATTTTCTGAGGCTTATACATTGTTAGATTGAGAGTTAACCTTCTGTTCAGTTTCTGTGTCTTGGTTTAGCCTACATTAGACTGAAAACATTGGGAATATGTAAGGTATATTTGTACTGAGCATATGCAGACTTGTTCCTTTGCCTTTGAAACAAAAAGAACTGTTCAAATGTGTTAAGTGATACAGGTGATTTAGAGATGACTTAAAGTCAAAGAGATGTTACACAGCAGTCATAGGGAAATGGATGCCACATGAATAGGAGCTTGAGGTTTTGGCGTCTGAAAGGATCCTAGAACTATTTCTTCCAGAAAACCCAGTTACTTAGTGGACCTGATGTTTTAAAATAACAGAAGATATTCTTCATGCATGTTTAATTAGAAAGCAGAAATCAGTAGTAAGTGTCAGAATTAGTGGTACTATTTCCATTTGGAGTCTCTAAGGCAGAATCTGTTCTTGTCCCTTCCATTGTCTAGAGCCCTTGACATCATAACTCAAGTTCCTACTGTCCTCTTCCATGCCCTTTTTATACTCATGTCTGTTCTTCCTCTGCCTCTCTTGGGAGAACACTAGTAAAAGTAGTGAGGTCAAGGTCCACCCAGGTAAGCCAGTCATATCATCGTTCTGGAAATACTTAGTCTCATAATATTAGCAAAGGCCCTCATCCATAAAAACGGGTAAACTTGGCGTTTACCAAGGATAGTCTTGGGATCAGGGAATGTTATCTTGGGGTATCCTCAGTATTTTCCATTTTTATATGTATTTGTATATGCCTCCTGTTAGGTTCTATCTACCAAATGTGCATTACTTCAACCCAAAGAACTGGAAAGAGATGAACCACATTTCCTTATTTCTGCAGGGAATTGAGTGAATGAAATAATAGAAAACTTCTTTGCTCTCTCAGTTCCATGACAGTTTTGGAGTTAGGGGACAAGGAGTAGAGATCCTAGAAAAATGAACTTTAGACCATCCATAGGCTTAGGGAAATTGACTCAAAAATCTCAGGTATTGATCTCCAGTTTTCCTGATACTTTTCTGCTTCAAGGTCACTAGTTATGCCAGGGAACTTTAGAGAGCCCTGTGCTAACCATGTTGTAAACCAAAGATCTCTGCTAGCTTCTCCTATCCTGTGCAAATAGAACTATAGTTAAGACTCTATTAACTCAGTACCAGTTATCAGTATCATTTACCTTGCAGGATTCACAGCTAAGATCCAGTCTTGTATCACTTAAGTGTTTGGCTGCCAGCTCCCACTGTCACAGGAAGATTGAGATCATCATGTCTCAAGTGATACTAAAGAGGAACTCTGGTGCCAAGATTGTTGCTGCTAGGCAGCCAGTGGATAATAGGAAATCAGACAACAGCGCAGTGAATATCAGTACAACAGAGTAAATGTTTTCTCTACAGTCATATGGGATACTTAAACACACATATAGTTATTGATGTTTACAATCACATGTCAGTGTCTACAAGTGCAGATATTTGTTATATAGTAAACGTGTAGGCAGCTACACAAATAGGAATAGAAAAACACACTCAAACAAGTTGAATAGCATGCAGGTACTTTCTTGGATTGGAATATACTGAAGGGCAGCTCTAACTTAAATGTTAATATAATCTGTCTCAATAACAATAGTGAAAGGATGTTAGCCTATGTTAAGTGTAGAGTCTGAGTACTAATTTCTACACTTAGAGGGCAGTGTGGTGTGGTGTAGTCACAGAATCTACATCTGTCTCTGTATGTGTCTGTGGGTATGGACATAATTTGCATTTTGTGGTAGAATGCTTATCTAGCATTTAGCCCGGCCTTTGACCTGCAACAGTAAATATATTTGCTCATGTTCCGTATATGCATGCACATATGTATGTCTGTATTATCAGGATGGATATTTACCCTTTTACTGTCTGATGAATACATTGTTGCAGATACCCTTGGTTTCAGATACATGTTACAAAATCACTAAACAATAGAGGGACCCTGGCATGGAAGGGTCCTGTCCCCTGTCTGTTGTCTATGGGCTGCAGACCCCAGTGTAGCATGTTCTAGAATTGGCCGTGCTTCATTTGTTTGCTCTGTTTTCTTTCTAAACCAAGGTTTCGCCTGTAGCTCATGCTAGCCTGGAGCTTGGAATCCTCGCCTCACTGAATGCTGATTCCATTGATACCTGGAAACTGCTTAGCTGGATTTTGTAATTATATAATATTATAGGATTGGAAGATAAAGCCTAGAATGGGGACAGATTTAGTAAGTGGAAGATATGTTGCTTCTGCCTACAGTCCTTTATGAACTGGGCAAGGATAAGACAGTAGAAGATTTCTTGACGTGCTCTTGATTGGTAGAACAATTGCGAGAGCATTGTATTAATAGCATTCACTTTTTATCCATGCATGTTGATCAAAGCTTTCTATTTTTTTAAAACTTTTCTTTCTTCCTTTCCTTCTCCTCTTCCGCCCCTCCCCTTTTTTTGCCTCATATTCTCTATAGTTCTAGCAGGGGTGGAAATAGGATGACTTAAGAAATGTTTTTATCCTCTAGAGATGCTTTTCATGAGGAAATATTCTCCTTCCTGCCCCCCAATTTTTCCAGTCATAGGGATAAAATCCTGGGCCTTGCTAAGTCAGCACTTCATCCTGAGCCATATCTCAGTCCTATAAGGAAATCCTCAGTTTGCTTCAGTAATGTAATACTTAAGGCATACTTAAGAAGACTTTCTCTACTATAAAAAGACAGTGTCATGTAGAAGTTAAGTCTAAAAGAAACCGAAGTCTTTGTCCTTTCCTTAATGTTAGTGAAAATAAGAGACAAAGCAGGTGTCTTTGTGAGACTAAGACATGCAATTTCTGATGTTACATGCTTAAAATTAAAAAAAGACCTTCAAGTTTATTTGGTTCAAAATAATATTTTCAGATATAGCTTGAATCATTTTCTGTTGTTACTTGATTTTTTTAAAAAATAAGCACTGTAAGAGCCCTTTTATAAAACCTAAAATTTAAAATTCAATGTTGCAAATGAAAGCATCAAAAGATTTTATTTTTCTGTAGACTACACAGTGTTACTTTCATGTGAATGACAAGGCAATATGCTTTTTATTTTTGCTTCTTTATAGTTTGTAACTACAATATATCACATTGTTCATCTGTTTAAGTTTTTTAAATTAAATTATATTATAGAGCAGGGCGTTTAATTCCTGTGCAGACATCTTGTTATTATTAACTATTCTAGTTCATAATCTCTGAAGCTTGCATACAAATAATTGGGACTCTCCAATACATGCTAAATCTTTAGTGTATATTCATTTATTTGGCTTTGTGAGCAGTTAGGATACTTTGGGAATTTAGTTTTGTCCCTAGGTGAGAGAACCGTAAGTAAAGGAAATGCAAAGATAGACGGAACATTGGTTCCAGAGATGTTAGGCAAGAGAACCTGGTGACAGGATTCTGTTAGCAGGTTGGATTGGAACACTTGAGAATGACTTGCAGCGGGCAGTTTGGCCATCTGTACTATCCTTGGAAAACTTGGAGAAGAAATAAGTTACAGGGCCCTACAAGGAAGGGCACTGTGGCGATTACTCCCTGGACTGAGCATAAAATCACTGTTACAGGTATGCTAGCAGCACTTTCATTTTTGTCTATTATGTGCAAAGAACATGAACATTGCTTGGCTAGTCCTTATCCATTCTTCTAGTGTGTGTGTGTGTGTGTGTGTGTGTGTGTCTGTGTATGTATAAGATATCTCAATTTTTTTATGTTTGGTTTGTTATTTGTAAGATAATATGATAATGTCTACATGTCATAATTCATAAAATAGATTCCCTGAGTTAAATTATTTAATCAGAAAAGAACTATCAAAAGTTGTAATTTGAAGTATCTAATATTGCCTTTTAGGGTTGGTAGGCCTGAAACCCTAATGAGTTGTCAGTGTGCTAAGATCTGTGAAGTTCCTTAATTGGTATTCTTACAGGTAATTTTTAAAGAAATAACCTCTTGCAATTTAAAATGTTGTGAAAGAAATTTTATTCTATGACTTGAGCTTTATTTGGTACATTTGTTTTCCTAGATGTTTTTTTATATCATGTCTATTAGCTCTAAAATAGTATTTTATGACTTATTTTAGACTTCTTGTTGTTAAGATACAGTTTTCCATATTTTAACATTTTTGAAATTGTAATATATTTTAGAGTTAATTGCTACTTACTTCTTTTTTTTTACATTTGTTAAATTGTTACTAAATCAACTTCTTATCTCATAATTGATAGTATCTCAGAATCAAGTAAATACTGCATATTAAATTACTGTAATGTGCTAAAGAAGACATCTATTGTTGTCGTGGGATTTTGCTCCATTAGCTCAAATTCTGGCTCTTGTTTCTCATTGCACAAGTTCACGTTAACCTCTGATGTGAAACTCCTCAGTTGGGTGACTTTTGGCAGTATATCATCTCTGGAATTTTGGTAATAATATCCTGCAAATGTTTCTCTTCTTCTCTTTTGTGTTCAGTGAAACAGTGCCCTACTTGTTATGGTTGTGCTTTCTTCCTTAGGCTAGGAACTTTGCTAAGGGGTGGCTATTTTCTTTGGACTTTACATTTCTAGCATTATTGTGGAGTGGCATGTGCTGCATGCGGCTTTGAAAGGGCTCTGTGGGATGTTCTTGTGAGCTCTTCCCTGCCCTGTGCTTACAGTTAGCTTTCTTTTGTAAGAATTAGGGATTTCTGTAGACTTGAATAGAGCTATATTTTCAAACTCAATATAATGATTCTTTTTTAAAACAAAGATGGATTTGTTTCTAATGCAGTGTAAGTATGTTGGTGATCTTGACAATAGTTTACCTGCCTTTATTTACTAATTTCCACATTTATTTTCAGATTATTAAGATCTTCATGGTTATCTGGTAATTACAGAAAAACTTTATAGTTCAAGTGAATGCCATTGGCATAGTGAACTTTCAGTTTTTCTTTAATGATTTATTTATCTTTACTTTTCATTTTGTGTGTATTGTTTTTTGCCTGCATGTATGCCTGCGTGAGGGGGTTCTATCCCCTCGAGCTGGAGTTATAGTTTTAGTTGCCATGTGGATGCTGAGAATTGAACACAGATCCTCTGGAAGAAGAACCAATGCTCTTACCTACCGAGCCATCCCTCCAGTCCAAACTTTCAGCGTATTTTTTTAAAAAAATTCTTTCTTTATTGTTATTACTTTCAGCTTTTAATGCATATAGTTTATCTTTTTTCTTTATATTTGTATATGGTACGAAATTCAGAGGTTATTTTTTTCTAGTTTACCTTATACCCTAGCATGCTTTTTGTTTTATTTTTTTTGTTAATTACTTGTGCAATCATGGATGATGATATAGTAGCTAAGATTACACAATAGTTAATGGTATAGTAAACAGTTAGGTTTTGGAGTGTTTACGTGAAGGTTATAATTCAAATGCCACCAAGTTATTGCATTATTATTATTACATTAAGTTTATGGCATAGAAAATTTAAATATTGGCCTTTTCTCTGAGTATATGTTCAAGCCATATACAACTGTAGATGATATGTTTGTAGAACTACATTTAATTTTGGATTTTGGACTCAAGTAGAAGTTTGAGCATGTGTGCAGTAGGTAAGATTGGTTCGTATAGTAAAATTTCATGAACAGCATAGAATAATTTTTGCTGAATTACTGCCATCATTTGATTTATTCATTTTCCCTAGAAGAATATTTTCTCTCGATTTGGAATACTAGATTTTATATAGATATATAACATTATATATGTATATTGGGCATAAATATGGAAATGGAAATGATTGGGGAAAATAAGTGGGAATAATGGGAGAAGGGAGAGAGGGGAAGGGTATATGATACATGTGTATGAACATGTCTCCATGAAGCCGGTTACCTGTACAATGAATGTATACGAATAACAGCTTTTTTGTTTATCTGTTTGTTCTGGAAAGCGAGGCTTCTTTGGTAAGGGATGGTAGCTTTCCTCATCTGTGTTTTTAAGGATAAGATTTTGAATGTAGTAAGGAAGTATGGTGGTCTGGCGTGGCAGTAGTACATTTTTTACTAATGTCCGTGACCTCACTAGCCCTGGGAAGCTCACTAGGTTTCCAGTACTGGCCATAATTTCTCTCCTGGTGAGTGGGCCTTATGCACAATTAGTTGGTTTTCACTGGCATGTGGGTGCCATTTATACACCTTTATGCATATCTTGCCACGCTGTTCATTTCATGGTAATAGGCATTGCAACTGGGTTGAACTATTTAATTGCTTCTGTCCCTTGGCATATTGCAAGGTTATTTTCTCTTCTACAGAGGGTAGAGTCTAGTCAGAGACTTTCAGCTTAGATTTAGCTTGAGTCATCTGAGTCAGTCTTGTGTTCTAAGTATACAGTGTCTTCAGCAAAGGGTTGAGAGGGCCCACTATCAACCCCTGAAATGCAGCCACAACCTACGCTGATAGTCTATCCTGTTTCGGGGCCACTTGGACTACCCTCACCAACTACTTGAAAGGACCCTTCTATGCCTTGTACTGGGGATTTTATTAAAGAATCTTTTACTAAAGAATTAGTTACTATTGTTTGTGGGGTATTTTCCTTCATACATGCTTATATGTGCCATGTGTGCGACACTTACAGAGGCCAGACTGAGGTGTTAGATCCTTGGGACTGGCGTTACACATGGTGTGAGCTTCCATGTAGGTGTTGGGGATCAAAGCTGGGTACTCTGGAGAACAGCTAGTGCTCGGAACCTCCAGAGTCATTGTTCCAGCCTCCCCTCTGCCCTCTCTGTCTGTGGTCCTGTGGGGAGCCTTGCCAGGCAAATGGCTTACCTTCCTGAAAGCTACTTACCTAGACTTATATGAATTAAGTATACTTTTAGATAATTATAAAATAATATGATTTCTTGAGGCCTTTTCAAGCAACCTTGGTGTTATGTTCCCTTAGCCTTCCTTCTCCACTTGTACTGACTTCCTTTACTTCTCCCTAGTTGGTTTCCCTTTGCCATTTTTCCATTTCCTAGTTCATCTCTCCTGTATCCCATACTTTCCCTCTTAAGCCTCTGTGCATCACTATAGCCTGTGGACCATGCACATTTATGGGCAGATATCTGTGAAGTAAGGTATTGAATCCTTTGGGGCAATTGCTAAAGGAGGGCTATAGCTGAGCTGTGAGTCAGAAACATTTTTAACTTCAGGTTTTTTTTGAAGATTCTCCATACAAGTTTCCAGAGTGGCTGTACCAATTGTCATTCCCTCCAACAGTAAATGACAGGTCCTATGTCATCACATTGTTGTCAGTGTTTCCCCCCAGTCAGAATATCCATGATCATCTAAACAGCAGTTGTTGTATTTTTCCCCCAAACAATAATAAGACAGAATTGCTGTTTTCGCCTGCTTGTTTGCTGTTAGTTCAGTATACTTTTTCTTTGGTGCAACTGAAATGTGCTGCAGGTGGCAAGCATTGGGAAGGGGGTGCCTGTTAAGTTTAAGGAAGCATGTCGGAGAGATGAGAATTCAGTCTTGTGCCATCAAAGAAACAGAAATGTGTTTATTCCTTACTTTGCATGTCTGCTGCTGTATTGAGTCTGGCTGCTTGGGACTCCTGCCTGAGGGACTCTCGTCTCTATTCTTAGCTGGTCTGTGGTCACAGCCTAAGGTTGTTGTGTATCAGTGTACATGTCACCTACTAAAAGATCCCGCACTTTCTTCCTGGCAGCTGCTTCTAGGTCTTTTCATTTATATGATTATAAAGTTCTTTCCTTTCCCTTGCTGATGCAAAAGAGAGAAAAATAATTACCAGTTAATGGCTTGTCTATTTAATACATAAACTAGAACCCTGATTTTATGAAATGAAGCTTCTTGCTTTTAGTTATCTCCTGAAAGGAACTACATAGGATTCATAAAGCACATGAATTTAGTATTTGCAAACTGTTTGCTAGAGAAAAGCAAGATTTGTGAACCACAACACTTGATCTCATGTTGATATGATGCAGTTGATAAGGAGTTAAATGTTATTAATTCAACCAACGACTGCTTTTTCTTTTCTTAAAAGTAAGGTTCTACGAATGATAGTTGAAGTGTTCTTTTGTTGCTGAAGGAAATACACAAGCTCAGCAGAATTTCAGAAATATGGGATCTGCTCTCTAGGCACAGACTCCTGTGGCTCCAGGAGGGTCTCTGTGTCTCTGTCAGTGTACCCTGATGTAAAGGAACAGCACACGGAGGGGCCAGGCTCCCTTTAGTATCTTCAGATCATCAGCATTTAGAAAGCACTAAGTTACACTGAAATCTGTACGGTATGTCTGTGTTTGTGAATTAGTTTCCAGCAGAGACTTTAATGATTTTAATAATTGTTTTTAAATTTGATATATTCATTGGTGTTCAAGAATACCTAGTTTTGCAGCATATGGTGAGTGTTGACACACTTTTGTTATTTTTTTTTCTTTTTGCCAATGTATATTTAGAACAAACCTTAAGTTTAGTGGTGTTTTGTTTTGTTTTGCTTTGGTTTTTGTTGTTATTGTTGTTTTTGGCTAAAGTTCAGCAGGCCCATTAGCACTGTGAAAATCCGTATTACTGAATTTATTTAGGAAAGAATATTTGTAGTATCAATGATGAGCACCAGCATGAGGTCATAAAAAGTGTATCGTATATATTCTTTGGAGAAAAGGCAACAAAATAAATCAGTGAGACATTATAAGATAATAGTTGCGGTGATCACTGTAACCCTCTTTTATAGTTGTTGTGAACACTATAACCCTCAGTTACAAGAGTTGTGAACACTGTAACCCTCTTTAGAGTAGTTGTAGTGAACATTTTTAACCCTCTGTCAGTCTGGGTGAGGCTGAGGCAGGACAGTCAAGTATGGGATCAATGTGGGCCAAGTAGTGGCTCTCCTGATCTACTTTAGTGACGCCAGTCCTTTGTCACAGAAGCTGGGGCTGGGGTAGAGCTCGGTGGTAGAGCTGATCTCCAGTGTCACCCAGACAGACAAAGCAAGCCATGACTCACAGTGTACTCACACACTCACATGTGTATTCAGGGTAGCATTTTCAAATCAAGGAAAGAAAATTTTAATAGCTTCTGACAATCAGAAGAATTTGGAAAAAAAATTCACCTGCCAGCATCCCACTCAGTGATTCCTTCCATTTTCTGTTTTCAGCTGTATGATGGCTTTCAGGTGTTTCTTTAGACTGCCAAGATTTTAAAATCGTCTCTTCTCTCTAGTGATATTTCTGATAAAGCAGTATGTATTTGACACATTTACTACAGCAAGAAAATGGGTTTTCTTCTGAAGACAGTCTGTGAACAGCCTTTCCACCATCAGAATACTGGCTTCAGTTAAAGTCATGTTACATTTCTGTATGTTTTTGTTAAAAGCAAATTAGAAAATTTTAACTGAAACTAATGTTTTATTACAAATAAATCTTTGATTGTATTTTATCTGTTTTGACCTGAAAAGCTAAAGGAAAATTTTCTATGAATTTTTGTAGAGAATGAAAAGAATTTAGTTTTATGGGAGCAATCATAAACAGTACATTAGGTTTTCTCTAATAACATGTCCATTAAAAACTTCATTATGGTGTAGTCTGTGATATTTATAGCACAAGAAAGAAGAACATTGTTCAGTATGAGATTTCATGCCCTTTTTACCTGTTGTGGGCTCTGTTGTGTCAAAAGTACAGTACATTGGCTTCTGGACTAGCTGGCAGCCATGAGCAGCCAGTGCCAGTGTGTTTGCACCTCATGTAAGTGAAAGCGCTTCCTGAAGCCAGTCTGTGTGGCACAGTCCTAGATGAGGTCTTCATGGGTGCTGACCATAAAAAGTTCATCAAAGTAATGAGGCGAGGAGAGAGCTTGGTGCTCATGGGCAGAGCTCAGCACCAAGGAGTGTGAACTGGCTCCAGCTGTGACAATAAAACAGCAGGTGGCTGCTGTCATTAGGGGTGGCAGATGAGGCAGGGGACTCACATGCAGCCCACAAAACTCTCATTTGTTAGCCATCGCCACTGTACCATGCAAAATAGCTTCCATCTCAGTCAATTTTACTTTGCAAAATATTATACATAGCCATAGAATATTAGAGCTCTGAGCACACAGGTCTGCTTCCCTCCCATCCTCCTTCTCCACTGTCCTCTCTCTTCTCTTTTGTCCATTTGCTCACTGCACTCTACATTCTTTCCTTCACCATTTGTACCAAAAAGCCCTGTTTCTCAACCCATGTGGAGGCTGTCTGTATTAACTCAGTAAAGATATTCTAATTAACGAAAAAAAGTTGGTGTCATTTTTGTCAACTGGCAGTGGTTGTTATTTCAGGCTGTATACTTAATTGAGACCCCTACTTTTGGATCCCTTCATCCTTGCCCTTCACCTGGGAGAGTTTAGAACCACAGTGAAAGAAAGAGAAGCAGCACAGTAGCATTGTCAGGTGTTTTACACATTGATTATTTGACTAGCTGGCTTACAGGCTCCAGGACTCAGTGCCGCCCGAGTTTCTGTTTAGGAGTGAAGCCTGACATTGTTTTAATAATATATGGCTTTATGACTTTTAGTATATCTTATGGTTGAAAGCATAAAAGGAAAACTCTGAATAATAGGTAGCATTACTTTTAATATAATAAGGAGAGGAAATTAAAGAAGTTCGATACTAAGTGTGGTAAAACATCTAAATACAACCATAGGCATTGGATGGTGTGACGATCCTTCATGTTCTCTTCCTCTCTTTAAAGGAACATCAAGAGCTGAGTTAACTGAACACAGTACTGTTAAAACAAACCGTTCTGTGCTCACTGACAGAAACGCTGCAGAGGGTCCAACCTGCAACAAACATTGGTTAATTATTTTGCAAAATGTCCATCACTGTGTCTATAGCTATTAGCTAGAATAGATTAAATATTATTAAATATTAAATTTAAATTATATGCCTATATAAGCCTAGTTTGCACATAGTCATCCTTTTTCTGTATGTGATACATTTCGATAGTGGCTCCTTTGGTTCTTTGGTATCCTCAGATGGGCTGATTGCATCTGGTGTCTCTTACATTGGTTTTTTTTTTTTTTTCCTTCCCCTGAATCTTTTCTTATTTCTGGATCACCAGCTTTTCCAGCCTTGGTATCAGCTTTCCTTGCCCAGGAGTGCTAGATCCTTCTAATGGAGTATTCTGCCTGTAAATCTTTCTTTCTGTAGGTGCATTCACTACCTTAGAGCTTCCTCCCAGTGAACTCTGGTTCTTACAGAATTGTTTGCCAACACGTTTTCCATTACATGTCTTTAAAAGGAAAATTTAGATCTTATTCACAATCTCTGTGCTCTTTTCTCTGTCCTTCACAAGCTGTGACAGCTGTCAAGCTTTACTCTTTGTCCCGTCAGTGTTAATCTTGGTGTGCATGCAGTGTTCCTAAACTGAGTTTCCCTTTCTCACAGTCACCTTCTCTTGCTGAATTCTCCTTAATCATTGAATTTATATTTGTTTTGAGAGTAGCCCAAATTCTTGTCTTAACCTGCTCCATACTTATCAGTTAATGTTTTTTCTTTGTGGTACACAGTATGCAGAATCTGAAATGAATACCTAAATGAGTGATAAGGTAGGTTCTGTCTCTGTTGAGCATGAGTTATATATGCTTCAGTATGATCCATTTGAAAATGGATCTGCTTTCCTTCTCTATAGATTTATTTCTTCTGGACATTTAATAACAGTAAGATAATATAGCATGTGCCATTTCATATTTGACTTCCTTTATTTGGTATGATCTTTTCACAGTTCATATGTATTATATGTGGCCTGTATGCTACCTATGACTGGCTAATGCCGCACTGTAAGGTTGTAGCACAGTTTATCCATCCATTTTGCAGACCTCTGGATTCTTACCACTTTTCAGGCACCATGGCTTACTCTCCTGTAAACTGTGTAAATATTGTGTGAGTACAAGGTTCTCAAAGCCTGTGGATCTCTATCTGAAAATGGGATTGCTGGTTCCTGTAGTAACAGTGTTTAAGTTGCAGTAGCCACTAAGGGCTTTCCACAATGGCTTTGCCATTTTTTCCCCCTCACTGGTAGTATACCCCACTTGACATGACCTTTTATAAGTTACAGCTGATCTAGTAGGTTTGGATGGGGTGTCCCTTAGTGAAGTTCTGAGTACTTTTTCCTGAACACTAATGTTGAATTTGCTTATTGTCTGATTTTATACTTTTTATAGAAAGTAATTATTCACACCCTTTACCAAATTTTGAGTTGTATTTTTATTGGTTACTTTTTGAGTTTCTGTATTAACTTTTATTACATATGATAGGTATTTATTTATAATACATTTATTATATATATGTTTCTAAGTATTTGGTAGTCAGGATTTTATGGGTTTTAAAATTATTTTTCCCCTCCAGTTGACCATTTCTCTTTTGGCTTGTGCAAAATGGAAATTGCCAATATTCATAGTACTTTTCAAAATTCTTATGTTTGTAAACTTAGTCTTAGTGTTCTGTGTTCATTCACAAGTTTTAGTCCCCTTGGTCTTCCTCTCCCCTCTTCTGTAATAATAATCTTGAATTTGTACTTTCTTGATCTCTTTTTCTTGTAAGCAACTTAAAGTTTGATTTTTTTCTGTTTTTATAAAATTTTATTTTAGTGATCTGCTTTTTACTTTATTCCTTTCTGACCCTTTCTGACCTTTTTTGCTTTGTTTCTTTTTCTAGGTATTTAAGATGGTAATGTTAGGTTGTCTTTTTAAGTATAGATGCTAACACACGAGAATTTCTCTCCAACTCTCAATTCCTTTTGTGGTGGTGGTGATTTTAGCCAGGGCATGCCATGTGATGCAAGGCTCCTATCTTCTTAACCTGGGCCTTCTTTACTGGGTCTTCTTTATCTAAGTTTGATGTTTTCTTTTTTTATGTTTCCATTTCTCTTAGTGTATTCTAAGCTGCCTTTGAGAAACTTCTTTAATTGATGTATACTCACTAAGTTCTTTTTCAGTATTCATTATGTGTGTGCACACACTTACTCCATTTAGTGTTGCTCATACGTATGCGTTTAGGGCTGACTGCTCAAGGGATCCCTGGGAATGGGAATAACAGGCAGTTCTTGTAAGCTTACTGCCTTGGGTGCTGGAAACCAAGTTCCAGTTCTATCCTGTAAGAAGAGAGTCGAGCATTGTAAGCTGCACTGCCATCTCTCCAAATCCCAATCACACAATTTTATGCGTTTATCACATAGGCTTCTGTGATTATGGACTCTGTGGCTCACTTCTGTCACTGACTCATGGACAATCTTGGAATGTATACTGTGCACTGGACACTGTTTCCATTGTGCTGACTGGGCAGTGTTTCGATTGTATGGGATATTTTGTTTGAAGTAGGAGCTTTTAATCTCCTTAAAGCTTAATGTTTGGATTTCTGCTTCTTCATTCAGTTCTGTCTGTTTTTGCTTTGCTTTTTAGGTGTACATACACTTTTAATTGTTGTTTCCCGATCTCTCTCTATGTACTTATCATTAAAAATCCCTTTTATTTTTTTTTTCAGTAACTGTCTTTGTCTTATTAATCTGTTTTGCATAGTTATTGTACATCTATTATTTGAATCATTGGAATGCTGTGTTTAATGTCTTTTACATTAAACATGTGGGTAGAAAGAGTGTTTGTATCTTACAGTTTCTGTTGCTGTGATAAAATACCATCACCAAAAAAGTGACCTCAGGAGGAAGGCCGTATTTCAGCTTACAGTTCCAAATAACAGTTCTTCACTCAAGAAAGTCAGGTTGGGAACTCAGAGGCAGGAGCTGACACACGGGCTATGGTGTAGAAATCCTTATTGGCTTGATCCTCATGGCTTGTTTAGCCTGCTTTCTTACTGCAGCCAGGTCCACCAGCCCAGAGGTGGCACTGCCTGTGATGAGCTGGGCCCTCCCACACCAATGATCACTTAAAGCAATGTGCCCATAGAAAGTATGTGGTGAGGACATTTTTTCAATTGAGGACTCAAATCTTCATGCTTAAAATAGATACCTTCATATTGAGTAAGTAATTTCCCAGGTTTTGGAATGTTTTTATTTTAAAATACATTTTCAGCTCTCCGCATTTTGAAAGGAGTGTACAAGCCCATTTATTTCTTTAGACTGGACTATTGACATGTTGGATACATGCTGTTTGTGCCTGCCTTTTTGTGCTTGTTTCTCTGTAGAGCCATATGCCTCTTGTTTCTGTTTCACCACAGAATACTTTATTTTGTACATTATGTTGACATTTTCTTATTTATCTTTTTAATTCGATTAGTAGTTTCATGTATATATATAAATGTATGAGTATGTAATATATAATTATATATAATTTATATATGCATGTAAATTTTATGTATTTAAATTTTCTTAATTTTTACCCTGGGGATGACAGTAAACATTGTAACTTATGTTATTACAGTTTGTTGAATACCAAATTAATTTCAACTGTGCAAAGCTTTGCTCCTGTGTAGCTTCATTCTCCCTTCCTCTATTTTATTACTATAATTGAGACTTTTTTATACATTTTATGTCCTGTTGTAATTGTTGCTCTAAGTTGATATCTTTCAACCCAGCAAGAAATAAAAGAGGCAGAAATAAAAGATAATTTTGTGTTTCTTCATCATTTACCGAGGTAATCACCATTAAGTGTCTTCCTTTTCTTCATGTGGAGGTAAATTTCTGCCTGCTTCCTTTCAGTTTCACTATGAATGATTATCTTTACTATTTCTTGTAGGGCTGATTTGTTATTAATTCATTGAGTTTTATTCATCTGGCTGTCTTTGTATCGCCTTGTGTTTGCATTTATGCTTTCTTGTGTATATGGAAATGTTCATTCACTTCCGTGTGTGTGCTTAGTATTTTGAACATCATGTCCTTCTGTTTTGAATAGTTATGAGGCTTATGTACCTGCTAATCTTGATGAGCATGCCGACCAATTTAATGTAAGGATAGCTTTTCTGTTGCTGTTTTCACAGTTTCTTTCCCGTGTTTGTCATGGGTAGGAAGTTTGGTTTTGTTGGCTGTCTTTGTGGACCTTTTCCTTGTTTGCTAAGTTTCATGGATATTGCAAGTATCGTTTTACATGAATGTTATATTTTTCCCAGTAGCCGCTTGTATGTTTTTTATCATTTTTTAATCCCACTCATTAGAACTGTCATTTGACGCTTGCCAATGCTTGTTTTTCTATGGTTTATATGTACTCTGTCCCTTTCTCTTCTTCTTTTGATTCTTTTTTTTTCCAGTCTAGAGCAAAAATCTTTATGCACACTGATTTCCTTTTCCTTCCTTCCTTCCTTCTTTCCTTCCTTCCTTCCTTCCTTCCTTCCTTCCTTCCTTCCTTCCTTCCTTCCTTCCTTCCTTCCTTCCTTCCTTCCTGCCTTCCTTTCTGTCTTCCTTCCTTCCTGCTTCTTTCCTGTCTTCCTTCCTTCTTTCCTTCCTTTCTGTGTGGTAGTTCATTCTTTCCCTTGATTTTGGTAAGTTTCCCACTTGGTTATTCGGCTTTTCAGTGACAGTGACCTTATATTTGTTTCTTTGACATAGTTAAAATCTTTTTGCTGATGTTCTCCGTTTGTTGGTTCTTTGTTCTAATAGTTTCCTTTTCTTATTCTTTTCTTTGAATATATGTGTTGCACTAATTGAGTTGGTGATTTTCTTGTAGCAGTTCCTTTTGTAGGTTTCTACAGGAACAGCTTGTGTTTGAATATTTTTAACAGTTTTGGTTTTCTCTGATGATCTAAGTTATAAACTAACCAGAACTGTTTGATACTTCCTGTTTTCGTATGACAAGTCAGTGTTTCTTCTTTCTCCTTTCTCCTGTTTTTTTTTAGATATTCCAAAGAATCCCAGTCTAGATTTCATTAGAATTTATCCAGTGCTGTTCACCATGTTCTTGTTTTCCTCAGTGTTGAAGGCTGCATGTGTTCTGTTCATATTAGAATGTATAGCTTCCTGTTTCTTATTGAATCCAAGATTTCTGAATATATTTTAGATGTATCTTATCACATACATGATTTCCAGGTTTTCTTTCAATTTGTGATTTTGTATTCAGAAAAAATTTTTGACTTTCTGCTATAATGAGATATATAAATTTAGTTTTTAATTATCTTTGTTTTTATATAATGTCCAATGGCAGTACTTTCATACATTTTGTGTGTTATCTATATGTTTTCTTTCTGTATGTATGTCTTTCATGTACGTGAACATGTGTGATGCTTCTCTGTCTCTCTGTGCACTTGCAGAGGTCACAGGAGAATGTCAGGTCTCCAGTCGCACTCTGCCTTGTGGCCTTGCGACAGTTGCAATGGTCCTGGAGTAGGGTGCCAATTAGCAAGACCCAGTGAGCCTCTGTCCCATAATCTCATACCACAATTCTTGCCTTTGTAAATGTGGGCCTGGGGTTCTGAGCTCAGATCTTCATGTTGACTTTCCACGTTCGCTTACCCACCATGCAGCCTCTGCAGCCCCAATTGTGGTGAACTCCTCTGCTTGTCAGTAGAAGGTGAAAGCTACTGTTCCTTGTGGTATTTCCTCTGTTTCTATCAATCTGTTGCCATTCTTATCGTAGGTTTTCTGTAACTAACTTTTTTCCTCTACTTTTTGGATTTTCTCTTTTTTGTTTATTATATTTGTGTTTACACTTCAAGTTGTTGAGTTTTTGACCTCCTGGAATTTTTGTTAACATTTGGAAGATTATTTGCTTTTCATTTCTTTAAAATATTCCCATTTCAACCTCCCATCTTTGTTATTTTCCATCTTACACTACTTGGAATTGAGACAGTGTACAGTTTTGCTGAAGAATGTTTTTAGAAGAACTTCTCCATGAACTATTTTAGGTGGGTGCCACTTCATGAGTGGAGGTTTGAGGCCTGCTGCTCCTGTTAGGTTCAGTGTGTCCCAATTGTTAGGAGGCTGCAAAGGAGCTAGGCTGTTCATCCTTCCACATTGCCATCAGATCCTGCTTTAACCTTGGGTTACACAGATTGCTTGGAAAGAAATTTGAAGACAAATTATATTATGAAAGTGGAAACCTGTATTTTTTGTTGTTGTTATTGTTGTTGGATTTATAGATTAGTGTTTTATTCCTTGGCATAAATATCCTTGTATGTTTTAGTACCTGCAGGTTTAATCAATAAGATGATACCAGAATTACATGCTTCAGTGGGAAGGGAGCCTTAATTTATTAATAGCAATTGTTTATTGAGAGTTACTTCAGTTTTTGAAATGCTTCATTTTTCTTCATTTTCTGTTTATAGGTATTTTCTTCCTACCATTTCTCTATTTAATTCTAAGATACTTGACTTTTTGTTTGTTTGTTTGTTTCCATTAAGTCTCTTTCTGTAGGCCAGGCTATTTTCCTGCTTCTAGTTCTTCTGTGTTAGCCTCCTTCATTGATGGTATTGCAGACATAATCTAGCAGACCCAGCTCAGCACTTGAGAGTTCAGGTTATAGAAGTATGTATTTGTTACTATTGTGGCTTTATATCTGATAATCTGTGTTAAATAGTTATTATCCTATATGAGATATATTTTTTCTCAGCAAAATTTAATTTTCATCCCTATTAATTTGTTTATGATTGCATAGGTCTTTGCATAAGGTTTTCTGTTGTAAGAACCCTGGTGGCCGTTTATGAATAAAAGTAAAGACACCCAGACATTTTAAAACTTCAGAGCTTAGGTCTTAGCTGGACATACTCTCAACTAGCTCTTCTAAGTTAACCTGACTACCTAGCCCTATCCAGCCATGTGGCTCCAGCTATACCTTCCAGGCCCATAATCACGCCTTTCTTCTCTCATCTCTCCCAGGCATTGGAGATTCAGCTGACAAGATGTGAGGAGGACAGATGCATGGTACCTGAGCTCAGGTAGCCAGTCACATGGCAGAATGTAGTTAGTATAAATGGGTAGTTTTAAGTTATGAATTAGTCAGAGAAGAGCCTAGGTCCTCTTACCTCTTGGGTCTCATGAGTCATTATTTCATTTGGGGCTGGGAAAAAAAAATCCCACTGCCAGTTTCCATATCCTAGAAAACTGAAATTGAAATTTCCAGACTCCATTTAGCCAGTTCAGAGCAGGGAGGGGGGAGAGGAGAACATACATACAGTTGCTCTCACATATTCTCTGTGTTTGGGTTCTAGGGTCCTCATGATACAAACTGTCTTTATGTGGTTGCTCTTGTGGGGTCCTGCTAATTCTTTATATTTAATCTGCATCATAAACCCAAAACTAATGCCCTTGTGTACTGGGCAGGATGTAGCTCAGCCTCCCCTGATTTCAGGCCTTTATTTAAGTACTTTCCTATGACCTGCTCTCCCTTTAGGAGAATCTCAGCAAGGTTATATATATATTGAATTCTCATGTACCATATTAATAAATGCATTCTTCGCAAGTCATGTCTGTAGTCCTTGGGTGTCACCCCACCTGCCACTTCCTTTGCAGAATCACTAGTTACTTAATACATATATGCCATAGATTTTATTCTTGAATAAAAATATGTTGTCAGATCTAAGTGAACTAGCAATGCACAAAACACCCCATAAATGTTATTCTGTCTCCCTCTCTTTAAACAAAAATACAAACAAAACCCACAGCCATAATATGGATTGCTCTCAGCTTAGTTTATGATGCAGTTGGTATTTGAAAGCCTGCAGTACTTTGGTAATAGTGAGGTACAGTAGCATTTATAGTGTTGAGAATGAGAACAATTACACTTTTATGTGATTGCTCGTCAACTTTATCTGGAATTAAGTCTGAAAACCCAATTACCTTCTTTTGAATGCTTCTTCCTTCTCTGTTTTGGTAGGATACGGTGTTTGTTGCAGATCTTTGTATTACAATATCTTATATATATCATTGGAGGAATACTTTGAATGTTGAGTCTAACATTTGCATCTATAAAAGAATGGTCCACTCTTTTTGTACAGAAAGTACTTTATTTTTTCAGAAGTATGAAATATATTGGTTTCTTTTCTTGTTATTTCATGAGTTTTTCAGTAAATAAAAAAGATTTACATTCATGGACTAGCACAGTTATCCAGAAAAATATCATAATTACATTTTCAATACATAAAATAATTTTTTTACTAAGTAAAATTGTGTAATTTTGATAGCTTTCTAAGGCATGGTCTCATATATCCCACGCCAGCCAGGTTGTCAGGTGGAGCTCAGATGCCTTTGAATGTCTGACCCTCCTTTCCCACCCATATGCCTGGATATCTGGCAGATACCACTGTACTCAGCTTATGAGATACTCTGTTTCAAACCCAAAACGTTGTGCATCCTAGCCAAGTCTGTTCTTCTCTAGCTGAGCTACACCCTACCTTCTATAATATTGAAAGCTTCTGTTTCAAATGTGGTGGGTAAGGGGAACAATGTGAAAATTAAAACCCGACGGATGAGAGAGAGAGAGAATGGAGGCTGAAAAAGAGAAGTCACAAAAAAGTTGGAAATGGGAGAGTGCGATTCATGTCCTGTAACCTTTTTACAAAGCTTTTTATAGAACCGGAACCCTACCAACAGTGCAGTCCACTGAGAAATAAGAAAAAAGGGTGCTAATGACATCTTCACAGATAAGGTCATTAAAATGCATTCATCCCTTTTCAGAATGAACAAACTAATGAATGAAAAATCTAGCAACCAATAAATGTAACAAAGAATATTTTATTGGTGGGGGTTAAGAAAGTATAACATTATTTGAAAAGAAAAACATATACATGGAAATATATTCTCTGTGCTAGTTATTTCTTATCAACTTGATAGAACATTGCCTATAGTCATCTGGGTAGAGACTCCATCTGAGAAAATTTCTCCAGTGCAATGGATGGCCATTAGGCAAGTGTGTGGGGCATTTCCTCCACTAATAACTTGGTGTGGAAGGTGACTGTGTTGTGAGGGGTGCCACCTCAAGAAGGTGGTCCTAGGCTGTGCCAGAGGGAGGCTAGGCAACGTGCCCAGCTGGCCAGTGAGTAGCACTCTTCTTGGTCTCTGCTTCAGCTCCTGCCTCCTCATTCTGGCCATTGATTCCTGTGCTGACTTCTATTTCTGATTAATTGAAAATGCTATTACAAATGGAAGTTACTATATAAAAATTAATACAAAATGTTATTCACTTAACATTGTTTTCAGGATGTTTATACCTGCGTAATTAAAAAGATATATTCAGCAAAATAGGGAAAAAATTCCTGTACTTACAAATAATATTTTCCTTCAAAGTCAAACTGCAGCATGTTCAATATATTTCTGAATATTTTAAATTAATATGATAAAATGGATTATGGTGAACATTTTTAAGGATGATTATTTGATGTTTTGTTTATATTTTCATTTTTTATCCATATGGAGTTTATTATCAAAGTAAACTGGTTTGTTTCATGTTATATATTGTAATGATGAAAATTAAGTCAGTTTGCACTAATTTTTTATACATAGTTTGTTGATTTTTATTGAGCAGTGCTATTGGTCTGGGGAAATCTCTCAGATTCTAAGTTGCCGTGAGAATTATTAGTGTATCCTCAGCAGTGATTGTTCCATATTGGTTATGGCTGGCTTTGGATTGTGTTCCCATTTTCTCTGTAAATGCATTTTTCAGCCTGTCCCTTTTGTTCATTGTGTTCCTTCCCTTCCACGCTGGAAATGAACATGCCATGTAGAGGCTCATTGTGGTTGTGTTTATCTTTCTTGTCTTTAAATCTAGAATCATTATATGTTAATTTTTCCCTTGTTTTCCCTCAGCAGTTACTCTTGTAATAATAGTTTTTTAGTATTTACTGTGTAGTAGGTATTGTGCTAAATAACATTTATTTAAAATCAGTTTAATTATCTACACACGGTAAATTGGGAGGAAGATTCTTAGTATGACCATAAAAACTTGTTTAGTTTGCTTATCTTGTATTATATGGCTAACTTGGGGCATATAACTAACCAGCTAAGTAACTAACCATCCAACCTGCTAACCAACTAACCAGCTAAGTAACTAACCATCCAACCTGCTAACCAACTAACCAGGGTCCAGAGGAGCTTGCTGAGACTTAAGCATCAACCAAAGACCATGCATGAACTGGACCAAGCCCCTAAAAGGTGTAGTGGATGGACAGCTTAGTCTTAAAGTGGGTCTTCTAGTAAGAGAAGTGGGACCTGAATTGGACAAGGACTCACTTGCCAGTTTTTAGATCACTTTTCCCCTGTTGGGACTGTCTTGCCAGGCCACAGAGGAAGAGGACTGGCTCAGTCCTGAAGTAGCTTGGTCAGCTGGGGTACATGGGAAAGGGAGCTTCCTTTTTCTGAGGAAAAGGGGAGGGAGGAAGGAGAGAGGGTGGGACTGGAAGGAAAGGAGGGAAGGGCTACAAGGATGCAAAGTGAATAAAATAAGTAAATAAATAAGGAAAAAAAAACTTGTTGAGGCTCACCTGTGTGGCAAATAGAGCTGGGGTCTTAGCGCTTACACAGAACTTTTAACTGTAGTACTCTAGCACCCTTAAATGTATACATCAGTCCTGTAAGTTTCCTGATTTCACATTTTTGGGAGGCTTAACTCCAATTTTGCTGAGGTATAGAAAGTTTGTGATCCCCAAATTTTCATGATAATATCTAATCTCCAGATCAGTAGTGCAAGAGCCTGAGCCCATGGAGTTTACTGTAGCCTTAGAGCACCTACAGGAAGCACAGTTACCCCTTATCATGTAAAGGCTCAGGAAAGGGCCCACTGGTGAGGAACTTCCAGCAAACATGTAGCATTCTAGCGCCTTGACTTTGGGGCTTAGCTGCTTCCCACACTCTATGCAGCATAGTTACATGATCCCATCCTAAGATGCCATCTCTGAGTAATGTCCTGTGAGTCTGTTGATGTATTTGTACTTGCTAGGACCACAATACTGGGTGTAAGTTTACAAAATAGATTCCTTCTCTGGCTGCACCTGCAGTGTTCACCAGCACACGTGTGAAAGTCAGGCCCACATTTTACTCTTTACACACGTGTTATGGCCTGCAGCCAGACATGGTGCAGGAGAGGTAGCTGAGAGTTCTACATCTGGATCACAGGCAGTAGGAAGTGAACTGGCTGGAGCCTCTCAGACCTCAAATTCTGCCTGTACAGTGGAACCCTTCTTTCATCAAGGCCACGCCCACTCCAGCAAAGCCATACTTCCTAATAGTATCCCCACACCCTATGGGCCAAAAAGACATGATAGTCTTATGGGGCCATTCCCTGTTCACACCACCACAGGGCCCAGAGGGTGAGCAGAATTAGATGTGTGCATTGTTCTTTAGGTGAGTGATTTTTACACAGAATGTTGCCTGAGGTGTCGTATTGGTGGAATTCCGAGGCCCTCTCATGTGTGAGGTTCATTTGATCTCAGTTTATGTTCATACCTCATATAGTTAAGATGAATGGAGGCATTTTGGACTTTGAATTCTTTACCTGAGTACCTGTCGTTTTCATTGAAACCAAATCATCCACTAGAAATTGTGGAGGACTATGGCAATACTGGGGTTTAGATCCAGCACTGTCATCCTGCCTCTCACGACACCAGAATGCACAGGACTTTTTCCTCTATCACGTCCCTCCTATCAAGTTCTTTATTTTCTTGAGGTCATTAGGGACTGGAGAACGCACATAACAACCACAACTTTACCATGTGCTAAATGACAGAGCCAGGATTAGACATCTGTTCTTCCACTGGTCTTCCTTGGGCTGCCATGTTGCCCTTAGAGCTGACATTACTGTAGTCAGCATAATAGAATGAGATCATGCTAACCACAAGTAGGTCTACAAGTTTTTTATGGGTGTAGGTAGGTACTTTCTTAAATTAAGTCCTTAGCTTTGTCAGGTAGTCTTGCAGCCTGTTGTCTTTAGGGTAACCTTTTTCTTTAGTAGAGATTAAAAATGTCAATAATTTGATTGTTGGATCACCCACCTTTTCTGAGTCAGCTGTGTGGGAACTATGGCCAGATGGGTGTTGATGACGGTGGGGTTGTCAGCAGGGATGGAGGCTGTGAGTGTTATGGTACAGCATTTCAGTGCATGTCATATGCTATCTTAAGAGCACATGCTTCGTAACCTTCTCTTTGTCAAGTGTGACTTGCAGTAACTTCTCCCCAGAAATGTCCATACCCTTTAGAAGGTCTAGCTTTTATTTGTATTGGGATCTATGTAAAACTGAGTCCAATTACCAATTGTATAGGAAAAATTTCTAGAGAATTGAAAATGAAGATCTCACAGAGATAGAAGAATAGAAGTGAAGGCAGCGAGCCCTCAGGAGGGCTGCTGCAGTGCTGTCCTTCTTTGGCAGAACTGGCTTAGAACTAGCTTTGTGCACCTGCCTTACTCATGGGTGTGAATTAGAGAGGTAAGCAAGGCACAGCTGAATTTTTGTTGCTTCTCACATCTCTGTGCTTATGATGCTGTATTTACTTTGATTAAGCAGTTTGCCACTCATGACATGACATGGAGAGAATGTTATCCTGTTAAAACTGAAAGAGGTGATGGAAGAGATGTTTTCATAGCCTATCGTGTAGAAAAACTATTTTGAAGTGAAAGTTAAAAGAAGAATCATTTTTTTCAAAACCAGAGTGTAAATATTAGCCCTGTATTGTACTTTTGACACCCACAGACAGCATAAGTGTTGCAATTTCAGGCACTTTTGTTAATCCCAAAGATTCCTGGAGAAAGACCACCAAAGCAAATCATTGTGGCCAAATTAAATAAAGCAAGCAATTAAAGCAAACATTTTTATTTATGTACATAGGCTGCCAGCCCCTAAGGTGGGATTCAGGGGCTCAATATTGGATGTGAGAAAGAGGTTTTTGGATCTCAGGGGTAAGAGGTTTCCAGAATAGAGAATTTGGTGGACAAGGTAGGTGGTATTATCGAAGCAGAACATAAACACAGCAAATTAGTCAAACCGACCTCCTGAATCAGAGATGATTTTAAGGCAGTCATAACAAGGTAGTCAAGCTCTCATTTGTGACCAGTTCTCTCCATAGTCATCTTTGCCTGCATCATTTCAAGAGACAGTTACAGCATACATATACACACACTCACACACTCACATTCTTGTGGGGAAGGAGGCACAGAGAGAGAGAGAGAGACAGAGACAGAGTCCATTCCTGTTACAATGTTAGCTAGACTTTTATTGGTTCATGTGTGCAACAGAGCTCCCTGGATCTATTCTGTGCCCAGTGATGACATCCAGGGCGAATTTATAGACTGAAAGGGTCCATGAGTGGCTGTCGGTGTCAGTGGGAGAGAAAGGATGTGGTGTTGTGTCGCTTTCCCCGTTTCTTGGTTGTGGTAGGTGAGGAAACTCACAGGAGAACCTAATGTTGTTTTTCTAGGGTTTTTGTTTTGTACAGAACTTCCCAGTACCTGCCATATACAAAGTGTTGGTTCCCCTGCTGACCAAGAGCCTGCATGTTTCTTAGCAAGGAATTTCACTGGAAGTTTCTTTGGAAGGATATATTTGTTCCTGGATGTGTCTGTGACTTGTGTGTGTTGCTGCAGTGGGAGAAAATGGGCTGCATTCATATGTCCCCCCCAGTTTACTTCTTCTCCTTGGTCAGCCAGGTGTATTTCACGTACACATGTATTTTAAGTTCATGATTATATCAAAACTATTACACTACTCCTATTTTAAAGAGCCAAGTATAAAGAACTGGCATTTGAAGTAAACTGGATAAGTAAATATTTTTCAGTTGAGCATAAGCTCATGTTCTAGTCTGCACACGTTTTCCATTTTTCCCAATGTTACCTAATAGTGACAAATTGCCTCTTGAGTTCTTAACAATGGAAATGCTTTGCAGGCTTAGAATGTGTGGCTAAGACTTTCCTCCCCGATGTGGTTGTTCTATGCACTGGAAAATTTTTTGCTTGATTTTTTTTTTTTTGAGCCCTAGCATTCTAATTAATAAATGGTTCTCTATTAAAATCTGCACTCTGGTTTCTGAGTTCAAATCTCTTAAATTGTACTTGGTCATATAAATAAGCTGTGCTTTGCAACTTTGGGTTTTTAACCTTTGCTCTTTGCTATTAGCTTTATGTTTTTTTAATTATTGGAGAATGGAGGACAGTAGGAAAGTTATGACTTAACTAGACTGTTATTATTACTGTATTCTTTTTTCAGGAAGTGAAAAATGTTATTTATTCTTTCTAAATCAAGCAGAAACAAATATAGAACATCTTATGCTGTTGTTTTTGACTCACCACTTAGTATTAGCACAGTTTGATTCTTTAAATGTGATTATTATCTTTCCATTATGATGATTGATGATGTGACCAGCTATTCACAGTTGTAAAGCATCTACTGTCGTAGTTGTTACCGCCTACTATGTAAAACAGAATGAATGCTGTTTTTACTGTATGCAAATTGACTCGAATAATGAATTAAAATTATTTTCTCCACACATTTCCTAATATTATATGAAAATAAATAGATGATATTTTCAAAGTGAAGATTTTGTGATTCTAGAGTTTTTTTTATTTTTTATATATATTTTTGCTTTTGCTTCAAATGCACATCTCTTCTGAGAGGCTGCAGTACTCCACATTCTTCACATTGCCTATTTGTGCAAACATGTCCAGATGAATTCAGTGTTTAATGTTATGAGTCTTATAACATGCCAATTTGATTTGTAGCCTTTCATATCATAGAATGCTAATTAAAATCATATTTTTGCATGTGTCATGCCTTTCATGTACATATGCAAATAGATTCTGTTGCCTTTCAGCTATTAGTAATTAACTTTATGAAGGACAGCTGTAATACATAATTAACAAAAATGTTTGCAAGCCCTATGCACTCAAAGTTACAACAGTAAATTTTTTCCCCAGTTTTCAAATTAGCCACTTTGTCTGATGTTTCGGAATGAACTCTAGTGCCTTAGAGATCCCTCTAATCGATGCTGCTGTGTGGCAGGACAGTGTTTGTGCTGTAGATGCATTCTGTCCTTTCCATACATATGCTTGTTAGCTGATTTATTTGTGAATTAAGATGGAGGCTCAGGCAATACTCTTGTTTGTCTTACATTTATGTCTTCTTGGCACAAAAGCATATTTCTGGATGTGTGTGCATGATATAGATACAGTAATCATTTATATCTTTTAAAAATCTCTCCTGCATCCACTACCATGTTTCCAGGAAGCTTCATACAGGTATTTGTCTTTCCTTTTATAATCTCTTAAACCCTTAATAAAATGCCATTTTCTCGAGCCCATTTTATGCCTGGAATGTGAGATTGGCGAGGGTTGGAGTGCACATTCTATCATGGTACAGTTTTTTTTTTTTTTTTTTTTCTTTCTCGACAACTGAAAATGGAAACAGTGACTAAAGAACCACAGTCACGATATTGATCCTCTGGACACTTTAGTCTTCACAAACCAGAAACAGAGTCCATCAGTTTAGATGAAGTTATATTTTTGCTTCCAAGTAGGATAGTGCCTTCAACAAAGAGGAGGCACTGTCCAAAAGCTGTTCTAATGAGTATATCTATATTGTTGTAGTGTATGCCTGTACCAGAAAACGCTCTTAAACACTCTCTAAAAATTCCAGCCAAGTGTCAAGGTTTAATTCTATAATTAATTTTCATTTATTTTTTAGGGTTGCTTTTGTAATGAAGAAACACTTAAATACTCACCTACTAGGCAAGCATGGTGTTGGCACCCCCAAAGAAAGGTAATCTTCATTTTTCTGTATTTTGTATTTTCTAAGTATAGTTACTTTATCCATTTTCAGTTTTGTTTAATGAAATAAGTTTGTGTCAGTGGCTCATCTTGAATTTGTAGCTTCCTGCTTGAACACCATTTATTATGTCAGCTTTTCAGAAAACAACAATGGCATATGGTAGTTTTAAAAATAAAGTCTGGGAACACTATAAAGTTATATTGATATAAATAAAACTATAGAATTAAATTGGAGGGAATTGAATCATAAAAACATCGTAGTACCTGCTAAAGCAAGTGTTTAAAATTAAACATTGGGGAAAACGACTAAATGTTGTCCTTACTGTAATTTTACTATGAAGTTGGAAAATGATGTTTTTGAGTTCATACTACAGACTTTAAACATTGGTGATATTAAAACAAAAATATCTATGTCACGCTCCAAATAATACTACAGTTGCCATGTCATGAAAAATAACACTACAATTATTGTGCCATCAACTGCCAGGTTTGCTTTTCCTTGGTGGTATATTATAATTAGCTAACATGTAGGCTTAATGATTTTAGCTGAACTGATACCCAGCAGTGTTGGCTATGAGGTGAGCATGGTTACTTCTGACAACTTCTAAGCTTTGAAAATGTTCTCTCTCAGTACTCTTAGAAACATTCCCAGCTTCCAGAACAGAAGGCTAGGTTTTTAGCTACCTCGAAACTTTCAAGAAAGTATTCTAGATTTCTACTCTTTGCGTGTCAATTATAACATTTCAACAACTCCAAAGTCATCTACCAAAGAGTACTAAGGCCACAACCTTTTTAGCAATATTGAAAATAGCTAATGGCATTTTCAAAAATAAAAATGCTCTCATGTTTTGTCTGTTAGGAATTTAATTCAATTATTTTTTCTGAGATGTTATTTTTCTAACGTTGGAGCATGGTTAGAGACTATTGTTGTGTTCATATACCAACATATTGTATCTGATTCCTTTGTGTCTCAACTTCATTTTCTTTGTAATGTTGAACTTATTTCTGGTCAAAATATACCCCCTTTATCAAGTGAGTCATAGACATATTATTCTTGAAATGTGGAAAATTGTGTACTTTCAAAGAATAATTTGGGATGTGTCCAAGGTATCTTTTATACTTATTTTAAAAAGTAGAAAAGCTCGTTTTTATTAGTATATTGCATTTGCTTTCACATGAGTTATCTCGATTATACTGTAATCTCCTTAAGTGATACATTATAATGCTAATTTCATAGCTATAGATAAAATAGGAATCAAGAAGATCAAAAACTATTTAAAAGTATATCATGTATGTGTAATTAATTTGCACAAACATTACCTATATATTTATTCATTTGTTTGTTTATTTAGCCAGCACTTTAAGTGAGAAGATACCTTTTGTATAATATACCATGACTTCAAAAGTCATAGAGGTATTGGTTGACTTTGCAATTTACTTTTTCTGTGGTTCATGGGTACTTTCTGGTCCTTTAACTGTATTGTATAAAGGAAGCCAAAGAGAATGACCTTCACAGGCTCAGATGTTTGACTAGTTGGTCCCCAGGTGTTGGAACTGTTTGGGAGGGGTTAGGCATTGTGGTCTTGTTGGGGTATATGCAACTTTGGGGCTTCAGAAGCAGCCTGTATTCCAGTTATCTCTCTCTGCAGTCTACTTACTCATATGTATGTGACCCTGTTCATATGAGGTACAGAGAATAAAAGAGATTCAGAAAGAAGCCCAGGGATCAATTTACTCTTTAGGATGCTAAAATTCTCCCAGTAGGCTCTTCCTCATAAAGCTCCGAACATATCTCCTTGTTGCCATAGATTGGTGACCAAAATTTAAACAGATCACCAGCTGTGGAACATTCCAGATCATTCTGTGACAGATCACCTTTTCTTTTTCTTTCTTTCTTTCTTTCTTTCTTTCTTTCTTTCTTTCTTTCTTTCTTTCTTTCTTTCTTTCTTTTTTTTTTTTGGCTGAGATATTGAACTGGTTTTGCATGTTGTATAGTAGCCTTTTCAAGTAATGTGGAAATGCTATTAGATTATCTGGATGACTATTTGTAAGCATTTTACATGACAGTATTCATCTAAACTAGGTATCTTTGAATTTTTCTTCCTGTTAAAAATTCTTTGATTCAGATGTGTTTGTGATATCATCTTTTTTTTTTCCTGGCATTATTGTGTAGAATGATGAATCAGAATTTTTTTGAGTTAGTTATAAATGTATGGTTTTTTTAAAATTCTTTATCAGTGAATTGGAGGAGACCATGATTTACAAATGTAATCTAGTACCAGCCTCCTCCTTTGTGTGTGTTTGTGTGTGTTTTGTTTTAAGCATCATGGAAACAATGCCTTTAGTTTTGGAACAATGTCTTTAAGTCAAAGATTTTTCTCTCCTATGTAAAACATTTTTGCTTTGGCTATAATTTTTGCAAGCTTGCTGTATTTTAATTTTTCCAGACAGTATAATCAGTTTATATTTCATGTTCGGGATTTGATTCTACTCTCTAATGTGTTATATATTACAGAAAAAATGTAATAGAAGTTAGCTAAATAGGCTATGGCAATTAAATTAATAATGCATTTTGTTTGTAAGTATTTAGGCCGTGTACTTTGACTGATATATTAAAAAATGATAATTTATTCAAAACAAAGTCACATGCTTGCACTATAAAGTTTGTTGTACCAATAAATTTTTTTCATCATGGCTGTCATTTGAACAAAAATACTAAATTTTGCATTTGTTTTGAGATCTCATTAATACTTGAAATGATGATAGCTTTTTTTAAGAATTCAATTTTTGAACCTAAATTTGAATCCACTCACCTTACAGTTATATAAGATAATATTTATGAATTTTTATACTTAAATACAAGGAACTCAGTATTGCCATATTTAGTTTATATTTTTAAATAATAACTCCAATTAATTTGCAAGTCCATTTTAAAGTAATTCCCATTTTACCGGGGCAATTATCCCTGTTATGCAAGTGAATGAAGATGTCTTTATAACTCCTTGATTTTAAGCATTATAATCTGGAACAGACCTTTTTCACAATTATTACAATAAGTGCAGCCACAGGCAGTGTTTCCTGTGAATGTCAGGTCCTTGTGACTTAGGAAGTTATGTCTGTGTAGTATAGTCCTTAAAATCAGCAGGCTTTGTATGGCGTTGCAGATAGGAACTCCAGTCTTTGTTTAGGATTTCCATCTGCTTAGTGAGTGAGTGTGTGTGTATTTGTTGGATACCATCAGAACTCTCTCTTCTGGTAGAGCCCTTCTAGAATGCTGATGGCACTGGTTTACTAATAAAGGCTTTTAAATTAGATAGTACATAACAAACCATAAGGGCTGAATGAAATTCTAGCCAGAGGAAATGCACCTGCAGTTTAGTAATGAATATCCAGATCACAGTTTGTGCCTGTTTCAGTGATGTCTTTGGACGATGGCAGCGCAGCTGTGTGCTGCTTCTGTTCAGGCTGGAGGCATTCCTGCAGATTCTGGGAGGCAAATGTGCCTCCATGGTGCTGTTGGCCTCTCTTTCATTCAGCATTTGAGACTTGGAGTTAACTGTCATTTGTAACCTGTTACAATCTACCGGGAGTAATTAAGGCTGTTTGTAAGTGCATTGGTAGATCATGGGCAACTAACTTACTAGTAGGTGTGCTGGTAGAGGAAAAGTGACCCCCCTTTTCCAGTACTTGCTAACTGTCAGCAATGCCTCAGGGACGGAGGGGACCTCAGGAACCCCTGTTCCTGTTGTCCAGTGGGCAGATCTGACAGGTCTGTGTTGTGGGACACATGGTCCAGCACTGGATATCACCATTGATGCTCTTTCCTTATCAGCCTACGTGCCATATTCTAACCCTGTGAAAGCTATCAGCAGGGAGGGAATCTACATGTTACTTTGAACTTTATTTCCATGTCCTGTAACCATCCTATAGGGTGTTTTGAGCAATAGGGTCTTGCTCTCTAGTTCTGGTGGGAAGCTAGCAGAAGAGACAATAACCTGTTTTGTTTTAGGGGTCTTCCTGACCAACAGCAAACAGGGACATACCCCATGTTTGTCCCCAGACTTTGTTTAGTAAACTGTGGCTTCTGTTAGCCTGTTGTCCTTGTTACTAAGTGAGTTCTTTCCATCATGGGCTGGAGAGAAAAAGGAAGCTGAAGTTCTGACAATTTGCCTGCTATGCCTGAAAGCAGCAGTGTGGGTGTGTGTGGCACTGTGGAGGGTTTAGGTGTGGGTGTGACACTGTGGAAGGAAGTTTTAGGGTTCCTACTTTGGGTCTTTCCTTTTCTCTCTTTTCTTCAAAATGTTTGCATGCTAAAATATGTAAAGACATAGTTTCCTGTTGTTTGGTTTTAAAAATTTGTTGTGCCATTATTTTTCATGAAGCATCAAGATGCCATCCCAGGCAGAAACTCATATTGCCATGCTTTTCCATGGATCATTGTGATCGGTAAACCAGTTGTAGTGGTTCTTTGGGTTGTTTGTTCTTTGACGCATGCACTTCTCAGTAAATGAGTGAGCCGCAGTGCAGCAGACTCCTGTGAGAGCATCATACTCATAGTGTGTGGGTTGTTTCCATTTAGACTCTAGTTACCACTTTATTGTCCACTTTAATAATTTGAGTGTGACTGCACAGGTCACTTGTGGATATGTATTTTCTTTTATTAGGAAACAGTGTCTCGAGTTACTCAACATTAAACGTGGTAGACAGGCCGTTTCCTGTGTGTTTGAAGCAGTCAGGTTGCTGTCTTCTGCTCTGATTCTTCATGTTCCTTCTGTTGTCCCTGTGATTGTCACTTCACAAGGCCCCCAGGCATCTGTGCCAGGACTTCACTCTCCCTTTAGCACCACTGGCTCTTCTCTCATTTCTTCCTGTGTGTTTTACGTTGTTCTGTTTTTGTGTTTTGTTTGTTAATGGCGCTTTTTAAAACTACCCACACAAGTTAATTTAGGAAAAAGAAAGCATCACGATCTTCTGCCAGTGTTAAGCAGACTTGTAGAAGACATACCTGTTGCTGTGCAGTGGGAGGCAGACTGGGCGGCTCTTCAGTCTTGCTTACTCAAATTAGTCAGGAAGCTGTGACATTAGTAACTTAGTTAACCTTTTGCACGTTTCCAGGTTCCTGTTCTTCTACTTTTTTCCTACACTCATCTTTGGACAGTTCCCTCTAAATAACAGTCTGTGATGGTGTGGCAGTATTTTTATGAAAAAGGAGGTTTTAATGGAAAGGAAACGTAGTGACTATCTTCTCAGTAGAATAAGAGCCACATCATTCATCCAAAGAAAATGTTATTTATGGAAGGTAGCGTTCTGGATTTCAATGGGTCAGTCAGTAGTTCATTCATGTACATATAGATGGAGGCACATAGTTTCCATCAACATCATCCTCCCAGCATTTGGTGATTATTTCTTCATTGCATTGGTAACTTTGGCATGTCTAGATTCCACAGAGATCCAGAGTCTTATTGTAGAGCTCACGGTTGGCTTTAAGCTTTACATTCTCCTTCCCCAGCAGTGAACCATGCTAGGCTTTGCAGATTTCCTTTCTTTTTTTTTTTTTAATTAAATTTTTATTTTTTAAATAATTACAGTTTATTCACTTTGTGTCCCAGCTGTAGTCTCCCCTCCCAATCCTGCCCTCCTTCTATGCCTTCATCTCCTTCTATGCCCCTTTCCAAGTCCAAGTATAGGGGAGGTCCTCCTCCCCTTCCATCTGGCCCTAGATTATCCGGTCTTATCAGAACTGGCTGAATTGTCCTCCTCTGTGCCCTGGACAGAGACAGTCACTGTTCTCCTTACTAGGGAACCCACTTGGATACTGAGCTGCCATGGGCTACATCTGAGCAGGGTTTCTAGGTTATATCCGTGAATGGTCCTTGGTTGGAGTATCAGTCTCAGAAAAGACCTCTTTGTCCAGATATTTTGTTTCTGTTGCTCTCCTTGTGGAGCTTCACAAGACTTGTTCCCTCCAGGTCTTACTATCTCCCCCAGGACCCTGGGTAAGATGATTCATCCTTACTCAGAAAGGCAAATGGGATGGACATTGGCAGAAGGAGAAAACAGGACAGGAGCCTACCATGGAGGGCCTCTGAAAGACTCCCTAGCATTGTATCAAAGCAGATACTGAGACTCATAAACAAACTTTGGGCAGACTACAGGGAATCTTAGGAAAGCAGGGGGAGATAAGAAGACCTGCAGATTCATTTCTTAAAGTCCTTTTTCTGTGTTTCCCTTTATATTACTACTACTATATATTAGTACTACTACTACTATTATTATTGATTGTTATTATTACTGTTACTAAAAGCTAGTTTCTTTCACTGTGCTGTTTTTTTTCTTTATCCTATCCATTTATTTTATATTTGTTATGATAATGACTTAAATTTTTAAAAAGTTGAAGAAATGACATGAATCTCAACTTTGTTGTTAATTCAGTATTTAGGCTGTTCCTTAAAATGTCATGTCTTGCCTGTAAGTCTCTGAAAAGTGATTTCCTTGGTCCTTATTTAAGGAGAAGTGCTTTCCTGTAATGATTTGTCATTTTAGACTTGTGTACTAGCGAGTCATATATGTAATTGAGTTTTCCTTTTTGTGTTTACTGCTGGGAAGCTTGGCTCCTAAACTGTAACCTTTCTGAGCGTATGGGAAGGACTTCAGGGAACACAATTTATTTACCACTGTTATTTCCAGTTTCATTTTTTTCATCTCTTCATGGAGAATTCCCATTTTATGTGAGTGATATATTTTAAGAAGCTCACATAAATCAACATCCTCATAATTCAGGAATAGTATGCTATAGGAAATTTTTAAGTTAAGTCAATACTTTCCTGCAAGTTCATGTATCTTTAGCCTTTTGATTTTATGTCTCTCTCTTGACCACTATACAACCCTATTATTAGGTAATGTTTTTTTTTTCCATATTGAATGAAAGATTTTTGCACAGTTCAAGGATCCACTTCACTCATTTTATTTTGCAGAATTTTCTTATTTTGTAGAAGACTTGATCCTAAGCTTTGTGTGCATTTGGTATGTGTGTGCTTCCCAGCAAGAAAGGGCATTTACTCTCACTATGGTAGGCCACTCTCTCCGTGTATCAGACATTCTGCTTCTTTATTATATCTTCGTTATAATATGCAAATGTTGGGATGTCTCTGAGAATGATGGAGACTTTCTTGTTCTCTGAAACTCAAAGTTGCTTTTGGATTCTTATCTTCAGAATAAAAAAAAAAAATAGTGGCTATAGAAGGGTGAATTTTAGAGAGAAGTTAGTTCCTAGGTGGAAGATCAAAAGAGAGAGGCAGGAGAGTTGAGCCCTGCTGTATAGCAAGAAGGAACCCTGGGAGATGGGTGTGTCAAGTTCCCAAGGAGGGTGGGCTAGTTGGGTCGCTTCCTGCAGCCAGGTTTCTAGGTGCTTCTCTCAGTTTCAGCCTCTTTGTTCATGAACAGCCTCCAGGTGGGGTGCTTATTTAGGGTGACTACAAAGACACGGAAGCCAAGACTGTCTACCCTCTTTACTTTCCTATTCCTCTGATCTGTTCACATTACCTGACCATATTGGTAATCTAATACATTTGCTGCTGGTGTGAGTTTGGGTTTTATTGATGTGAAGAGACACTGTGAACAATGCAAACTTGTTCTCTTATAAAGAGAAACATTTAATTGGGGCTGGTTTACAGTTTCAGAGGTTTAGTCCATTATCATGGTGGGAAACATGGCAGTATGGCAGCAGTATGATGCTGGAGAAGGAGCTGAGAATTCTGCATCTTGATCCACAGGCAGCAGAAGTGGACTGTTTGTCACAGTGTTCATAGCTTGAGCATATATGACCTCAAAGCCTGCCTCCACAGTGACACATGTCCTCCAACAAGCCACATTTACTCTAACAAGACCACAACTCCTATAGTGCTGTTTCATATGGACAAGCATTCAAACACATGAGTTTGTTGGGCCATTTTTATTCAAACCACCACACTGCTTTAAAAGAACCCTCATGGTCCTAGTCATGAGATTTTAATGGCTGGTCTTCTGTCACATTTAAGATCTTTCCCCCGAGTACTCAAATAATGTGCATTAAAAAAAAAAAAAAAAAGACAGCCGCTCCTCTCTTCCCATGAACTTTCCTTCTGGACTTGATGGGCAAAGTACAGGAATAGACAGACACATCCTAGTAAAAAGGAGGCTCCGATGGCAGTGATACTGTGAGCTGTTCCCGGGTCCTGGGAGCAAGCAGTGTCTTTAGGCTGGGCTTTGAGGAACAACCTTCTAAAGGGCTGCCTTTTAAGGGAGTTGTAGCTCATGGAAATTGCCTGGTATTTGTAGAGCTTATTTTTGAAACTCAACCTGAGACAATATGAAAATCATCAAGAAGCCTTAGAATTGGGATTGGTATGGAAGTAATCAACACTAGGGGTAACTGGGCAAGGAGTGACTAGTTCATAGCATTCCACCTCAGACTGTTCTAAAGTTAGACAACTATAAATCAAATAGCTCTTCCAGTGGCAGGTGTCAGTATAAATCATAAGGTCTAGTAGAAATATCAATATTGGAATCCATTTGCAGCTGTAAATAATTGTTAATAATCTCTAAATAACATTTGTTTAAATTTTAATAATAGCATCTACATTACCACAGAGGTACACGTTCATCTCAGAAACTATAGTTCATTAAAATATTTATTATGTAAATATAGTGAACTGTTAAACAATAAAAACGAATGAGCAAGACCAAAGGTTATGCAGTCATGCACACTCCCTATCTATTTTTTGCATTTTTATTAATTATTATTATTTATTGCAATTTATTCACTTAGTGGCCCCCTTCCTAGTCTCCTCCCAATCCCATCCTTTCTCCCTCTTCTCCTATGCCCCACCCCTAGTCCACCGATAAGGGAGGTCCTCCTCCCCTTCCCTCTGACTCTAGCCTATCAAGTTTCATCAGGACCAGCTGTATTGTCTTCCTCTGTGGCCTGGTAAGGCTGCACCCCCCAGAGGGAACCCATTTGGAGACTGAGTCTATTTGATTTTTATTTTAAATTTGACTCTGTTAAAACAAAAGACATTTATTAATTTAATGCTTACATTATGTTTAGGGTATTTTATTCTGTGTGTAGTAGGGTTTGCTTGCATACCACCTGTGGGCCAAGTGCCCATGGAGATCAGAAGATGATCTTAGATCTCCTAGAACTGGAGATAGTGATATACCACCATTTGTGTCCAGGGACCCAAACTCCCCATTTCTCTACAAGATCTAAAAGCAATTTTAATAACTGGGCCATCTCTTAGGTTTCACACATTTATTAATTTAAATTGCATGCATTTTCTGAAAGAATCTTTTTGTTTGATTATCTTATAATTAATCTTGACAATAGAATAGGTGAATAGCTAAAATAAAAATAAATGCATTGTAGCTATATGGCAGTTTAAGGGAAGCCAGTTGGGGTGTACTCTGAGATGTGCATGGGGCAGTTGTTTGAGTTAGGGGCTGAGGTAGCCCAGGGACCTTGGAGAAGGCTTGGAGAGGGTAGCAAAGGAGAATGCAAAAGATTACAGAGATAATGCTGTTGTAAATGCTGAGCAAGACAAATATATTCAATGGCATGGATAAAGGCTAGTAATGTGGGGCTAATGGGAGACTGGGTTGGATTTTGGCAAAGAGGCCCTTGAATGCTGCTGTGTCCTGTCCCAGCCATGCACTCTTTTGGAGCTCTAGCTAACCGTATAGAGTCAGACTTAAGGAAAGATATTTGGCAGGTGGCTTGGCACTACCTTGGGAATGCCTCTGTTGAATTCCCATCTCTTTTCTGGGCTGTTGCATGTAATTCAGTTTTATATGACTCTCATCATGTTGCAGATTCCATTTGTAAATAAGCCTTTTCATCCATCAGTAGTACTTATCAGAAATTCTTTCTCCTACCCTTTTTCCTTTCTTTTTGAACATGTTCTCTAAGATGCCCACCTAATGTCCCACATCTGCTGGCTGACTTTTTTATCTTGTAGGTGATTCCTATCAGCTAGCACCTCAGATTTTTTGGCCTTTCTCTTCTCTTAATCTTCTCTCCTTTTAGAACACTGTCTTATAAATCTGGGTTCTGGCTCAATATGCCTTAAACTCTTATCTTTAATTTCCAGTCACGGCCAGAATTAAGGAGGACAAAAGTGTGTATGTTTACTGTGGCCTCTAATTATGCCTGAGTATCAACTTTGTTGCAGTTTCGTTATACAGCTCTGACTTTCTGAGAGGCCTTTGTATTCAGGGTTTTTTGGTAGTTGATTAGAAGGGTCCAAAGCTTTGTTTCCCAAGGAGTTCTCAGGAAACAAACTTTTGAAAGTAATTTTTGTGGACCAAGGCAGTTTAGCCATCCGTTTGAACCAATGAGTAATTGTATTTTATTTTTTTAATCTGCAGTGCTATGATAGAAAAAATGAAGTGCTTACACAATTATTTTCAAGACAGCCCTTTCCCACTCTAATTCCTGGTCTTGGAGAACTTGCATGATTAGGATGAAGTTATTCTATACCCACACTGGAATGTTCACACCAATTTGCAGAAAAGGTGGCTGCCATTGGTGTTCTTTTGGAGACTGATGGTTTGGCCATCTTAAAGTTCTGCTTAGCACCTCTTTTATTTCAGCTGACCTTTATTGTATTGTAGTAGAATCATAGCATTGCTTAGTAGCTATTACATATTAGAACCTACTCAGGTTGCAGTTTACACAACCAATATTTAATAAGGTGAAAAGTCAAACATTGTTAATTTCTTATGAATTAACATAAAGTTTACATAGAAGTATATCTAGCTGATTACATGGGTATAAAAATACACTTTCCAGGGATACCGTTCCACATCCATTGTTGTGGGTTTTAACTAAATTGTGTTCCTTTGTCTTATGAACAGTGGGATTTTCGATACTACATCAGGTACAGAAAGAAAGTCAAGGTGAGGTGCGAAACCCTCCTGCTCAGTTGGACTTAACACTTTATGTCACTGTCATCTAGAAAGCCATCTTTCATTGTTTTCCAGGATGTATCAGTTTGCATTGTGTTATTACTTTTAAAACTCTGATTGTGTAAAGTTTTTTCTGGATTTACTTTTTACATAATCACCTCTTATGACTCAGGAGGTTAAAGTGCTTCTGAGCACATTCTGTCTGCTTTCTTTAAAAGTGCTTTGTGCATTGGCTCCAAACTAGGTGACTCATTTTAAAGGAAAGACTTTCTTGCTTGCTTGCTTGCTTTCTCCTTCCTTCCTTTCTTCCTTCCTCCTTCCTTTCTCAGTGTATAGTTTTACTTAGTCTAAATGCAACTGCTACATGAAAATGTTCTGTAAGTTAGTGTATATTATTATGTCAGCCTGTACTGTAAAATTTGTAACTATGTTAACATAGTGTGTTAGCATTGTATGTCCTTCACGAGTGGATAGTCTATGACACACTCCTTGGTTTACAGGCTTTTGTGACATTAACATGAAAATATTATTTTAAAATTTCAAGACCAAGTAATTTTATGCCTTATAATTTTAAAACTACTTGTTTATAGATAAAATGAAATTTCCATTTGCTAATGTCTGAGTAATGTCTGCTACTCTCCTTTTGTCCAGATATAACAGTGTTAGGGTTATAGCCGTTTCATTGTAACTAACATAAAATGGATTTAATTTAAACCAAGTTTTATATTATTTTTATAAATTGAATTTTTATTTGCATATATCATTTAAGGAAAAGGATCTGATTGTAACATTTCCAAATATGCATATAATTTCATCATATTTATTTCCACTCTACTCTTTATTATACTCCTCCTCCTCCCCCCCAGCCCTCTTTTCTAAGGTCCCTTGGTACATCCTTAGTCATTTTTCTTTGTCCTGTGTTATTTTACCCTACATGCATTTCTCTTTGTGGGACTGGCAAATGACAGTGCTTCATTCTTGCTTATGGCTGACTAATACTCAAGTCTGTGTGTGTGTGTTTCTGTGTGTGTGTGTGCAGAACGTTTTCTTCATCTGCATATGGGTGTACTGCCTTAGACTTGTTTGTTATATACCCAGGATCTCTATTTTGAATTTTGAGGGTGGTTTTATTTTGTTTTAGATTTTGACAAGTTTTATTTTATGTGAATGAACGGTTTACCTGCATGTTTGTGTGTGTGCCATGTCCTTGTGTTCCTGCAGGCCAACAGGTTTCCTTCCGTGGGTTGGAATTGATACTACAGGTGGTTATGAGCCACCATGTGGGTGATGGGAGTAGCACCTGATTTTTCTGCAAAACACAGTACCATAAACCTGAACCTTCTCCCCATGGCTAGGTTGTTGTTTTCTGGTAATGGCTGAGCTCAGTTACATTCCTACTACAGAGAGTGTGCCACCAATCCCAGCAGTCTCCGCATCACCTACTACCTAACCTAGCACTTGCAGGCCATTGTCCAGTCCTCCAGTGCCAGGATGGCACGCATTTATCAGCAACCGTGTCTGCTATTCTCTCTTATGTAAATTGTCATGGCTATGTCTCTCCTTTGTTGTCACAGTTCATGATCATGCTAACTATTTTTTCATATTTCACATTTATAATTATGTAACATGGCTGACAATACAGTATACTTTTGGCAACTAGATGGTGTTAGAATTTTTTTCCTCTAGAATATATGTTTATACTTTTTACTATAGTTTTATCTCTTTTTCTTGTGCTGTATGTGCATATATGTATGCATGTGTTTGTGGGTACATGTGTTAATGGCTAAGTAAATTTACATGTGTATTGGTGTTTATGTGAAGGCCAGGACTGAGGTTTGCGTGGAGCTTTCTAGGTTGACTAGTTTAGCTGGCTGTTTAACTCCTGGATTTGGCCTGTTTTACCTCCCAATTGCTGGTATTATGAATACAGGCTGCCATTTCCAAAGTTTTAAAAAATATTTTACATTCATTCCTTTTATTCAACCACTCTATTTATTCATTTATTTATTTACTCTATCTATCTATCTATCTATCTATCTATCTATCTATCTATCTATCTATCTATCTATCTATCTATCTATCTATCTATCTATCTATTCTATCTATCTATCTATCTATCTATCTATCTATCTATCTATCTATCTATCTATCTATCTATCTGTTTTTGAGACAGGGTTTCCCTGTGTAGCCCTAGCTGTCCTGGACTTGCTTTGTAGACCAGTCTGGCCTTGAACTAACAGAGATCCACCTGCTGGTACTAAAGGCATGCATCACCACACCTGGCTTAAAATTCATTTGAAAGTGTGTGTGTGCTCACACCTACCTGCCCACCTTAGGAGGCCAGAAGTACTGGAATCACTGACAGTTGTGAGTTGCCCTTTGTGGGTTTAAGGAAACAAACTCAGATCCTTGGCAAGGGTAGCGGGTGTTCTTTAAGCAAGGAACTACTTCTTCTGTCCCATGCCCAGCTTTTAAAAATGCGTTCTGAGCATTGAATTCAAGTCTTCTCCTGTGGCAAGCACTTCACTGACTGTGATTTCCATAGTCCATTGCCCCTTTTTTATTATATTGCAAATATCAAAATACAATTTTAGGATAAAGGAAAATTTTCACTAGAGGAAGTAACATAGTACCTATTATTAAAGATATATGAGTGTACTGTTTTGTATCATTTGGTTGTGGGATGTATGTGTGTGTGTGTTACCATATGTAGTATATGCATATGTTTGTAGAAGCCAGAGATTAATATCTGACAATAGTTTCTTTCTCAGTCCCTTTCTACTTTATCTCTTACTGACACTCACTCACTCATGGTTAGCATGGCTAGTCAGCAACCCAAGAGGTTCAGCTCTCTCTAGCTCTCTATCCTTGGGTTGAACGACTTGCTCTACCATCCTCAGCTTTTTGTATGGGTTGTGCAGATAGAAGTTCAGCTCTTCATGCTTGCATAACAAGTATCTTGCTTTCTGGGCCATTTCCCAAACTCTGAATAATATTTTGATTTTTCTTTTTGAATTATTTTCTTTATCTTCTTTTCCTGAATGTATCAGAAATACAAAACATAAAACGCAAACCTTTAACAGAAACATAGCTATGTAACCGTATAACATCTGAGATGAGACATGTTTGAGTTAGGCATTTCAGGAAGGTTTTCCTTTCTCTCTTTGTATTTTGATGCCAGAGCCGTGATTTCTGCAGCCTAGAACAGTTCCTAGAGGACAGGAGTCAGAATCGGCTCTTGTTCACTGTGGAGGATAGGGATAGTACAGATGCATAGCTCATGAAACAAAACCTCCACCAGTGTGCAGGTACTGCTTCAGGATCCCCTTCCTGTTAGAACTAGCCCTGGCTCATCATTGCCCATTAAGGAAACCTAAATTGCTCTGTCTTCTAAAACATTGTAGTGCAAACATGGCAGCTGAGTGGTGTCTTTTTCAGTTAGAAGTAGCTTTCTCCAATGTCCATGGGTTCTCATGCTTTTGCTTGCTGTTGTATGCTGTCAGCTGTGCACCTAGCCTCTTCCACTGTGCTGTTCATCCTGAGAATGGTTGGACAGCACAGAACTCTGCTGGCCTGGCTGCGTCCTGCTGTGCAGGGCCTTGTGCAGAGGCTTCTTGCATGTGTCTTCCAGCCAGCTCCATTATTGTCCTTGTGTTTTGGACACTAGCAGTAGGATGTTCTCAAGCAGACCACAAAATTTAGTTTTTAGTTTTGTTTTTTGCCGTATTGGAGTGCTTCATAGCTTTACAATCAGTTTGGGAATATGTTTGTATACTCTTTATACCTGATAAAGAGCCTTGTAAGTTTTGGTGATTCTTACTACCTTTCGTGAGTGAAGTTGAAAAGTGGCTTTCAAATGTCAGTGACTTTTTATTTTGCCCTAAGCAGCTTGTTGGATACTTTTGTACTGTCAGTGAAACGTTTATAGTTCCTAGATATGAAGATAGCTTCGGACTTTCTTTAATAACTCAGTTTAAAAGTTTTGAAATTAAAAGCAGCATTATATATTTTGTGGTATAATTTCATGTTCATTTGTTTGAAAAACAAAACAGAAAAACCCTGCAAAACTCACTAGTACCCTGAGCCCTAAGGGGAGGGATTTGATGGAGATATCCTATTTAGGAATGTTCCTAGGTCTCTCACTCTCTATGCATTGCCTGGTTGTGGGGTCCCTGTATGTGTTCTTAGCTCCTGAGGGAGGAAGCTTATCTTATGGCTGAGCAAGGCCCTGATCTTTGAGCATTAGTGGAATATTGCTGCAGTTTTCCCTTAGCAGACTTTCCCAATTCCCCAAGGAATTGGTCTCAGGTTCTTGACCCTCTGAGAAGTGTCACATATGGGTTCCCCCTCCTGAAGTGGTCATTAAGTCCAGCCGAGAGTACACCCAGAAGCACCACAGAGATGAGGGAGGCAGAAAGATTTTAAGAGCCAGGGGATGTGGAGGACAATAAAGAAACAAAGCCTTCTAAACATGGCAGGGCTGGTGGTACCATGTGAACTCACAGAGACTCTAGAAGCCTTCTCCGGGCCTGTCTAGCTCTGTGCGAGATGGAGTCCCAGCCCTGCGAGAAGTAGGCACATGCTTCCATCCCTTGCTCAGAAGCTATCTCCAGTTGAAAAACACTCAGAAATGAAAAATTAGTTTCCTCCATCCAAGTCCTGTGGGGATACAAACTACTTTTAAGGGCAAGCTCTATGCCCAGCAGGTAGATGACCAGCAGAAAACAAACTTCTTGGATGTTCTTTGTTTCCTTATGCTGTATGGGGCCTTTGCTTCCTCTTCCACCTGACAAGTCCTTTGCATATATGCACATATTATAGCTTCTGGTTTTTATTTTTATGCTATTCCTGTGTCTGCAAATGTGTGTATCTCTGTGTCTGTATGCTTTAAGAAAGAATTGTCGGACATGTTCAAGCTATAAACAGAAGTAATTTATATTTTAACACATTTTCTATTAACTTTTATATATATAATCTCTAGAATTATGATGTAAACTTAGTATTTATTTACCTGTCTATTTTATGCTCACATTTTTATTAGTCATTATTTCTTGAATACAAAGGATTATTAGTTAGTGATCACTCCTGTTTCTTACTATTTTTTATTCTTTAATTTTTATTTATTTTTTTATTGTACCAATCAAATCTGTTTTTAGTAATCTTTCTAAAAGGTATAGGAATTTTATTTTTTGGTAGCCAGTGAGTCTTATTTTTTATTTTTTATTTTTTACATTTATTCATTTTATATCCTGATTGTAACCCCTCCTTTATCTCCTCCCAGTTCCCCCTTCCTCCCTCATTCTCCCATTCCCTTCCCCTAGTCTACTGAAAGAGGGAGTCCTCCTCCCCTGCCAAGTGACCCATAGCTATCAGGTCTCATCAGGACTGCCTCAGTCTTCTTCCTCTGTGGCCTGGCAGTCCAAAATTGCCAGGGTGAAGTGATCAAAGAGCAGGCAACCAAGTTGGTAACAGAGGCAGCCCCTGCTCCCCTCACTAGGAAACCCTCATGTAGACTGAGGTGCCTTATGGGCTACAGCTGAGCAAGGGGTCTAGGTTCTCTCCATGCATAGTCCTTGGCTGATGCATCAGTCTCAGTAGGACCCACTGGGCTCAGATTTTTT
>CM053764.1:41909479-41969479 GCA_028658305.1 Pachyuromys duprasi
AAATGGCAGCAGATGACTGCTTAATTATGGCTTGCATATTAAGATAAGCTTCGTGTACATTTGTGACTCAGGTTCCATTTCAGCAGTGTTTCTGTTCATGAAAAAAAAAAGTGGTTTCTGTTAGGTCTTTGCTGGTTTTACAGCCCAAGTGTATTGGTGCTCGCACATTTTAGTGTGACTTCAAATTTGCCTGGCCAGAAGCACCAGTGCCCATTGTGAGGATTCATTCATATACAAATTTTGCCTCTTCATAACTTAAGTGAAAGCAGGTTTTCCTCCATAAAAGAGAGTCAGAAACAGTGTTCTTGCAGTACACATGCAGTTGTTCCTACATTTGTATATTCCTCGACCAAAAATATCTACATGGACATAACCTGAGCACAAGCACATTTCATCAGAAGGTAGACTGACTCTCATTTGGGTGGAATCTGACTTCAACTGATTCCTGTAATTCTTGGTCTTCATGCTCACCCCAGTTTCCTATTGTGTTTTGTTATTCTTGTGCTAATTTAGTGCTCCTCTTCAGCTTGAACTGGTTACATTGTATTCTATCTCTGTTCTGCATTCAGCTCTCATTTTCCTTATTCTCGTATTATTTTAATTCTTAGCATTTTTCAATAAATAAAACTTTAGTTAGTCTTGCTTTCCTCCCCTACCTTTCTCAATTATTGCCCTCTTTAGTTTTTTATGTTTTTCCCTGCTTGCTTTCTTATAAGTTTGCTTAATTAAAGAAATGAACTTCTAACCTCTTGCCACTTACAATTCATGTTTTCCTCATTATTTAAGTTCTTTTTGGGAATATGAATAATTGTGGGGGTGGGGAAGACAAAGAAGGAGGGTGGAGAGAGAGAGATTGAGACAAGGAGCAACCTAGCCATATCATGTCCTGTTGGAGGAATGCATGAGCCAGTCATTGGATACACTGAAGCCAAGGCTCTGCAGCTGAACTCAGTTCTCCTGTAATTGGAAATTCCTTATCTAGGAGTTTTTATTTTTGTCAGAAAACTACATTTGTGGTTGGTTTTTTTTGTTTGTTTGTTTGGTTGGTTTGGTTTGGTTTTTTTTTATTTTATTTTTGGTCATACATGAGAAAAGTCTTATATCATAGTGTATCACTTTATTATTAAAGAAAACATAATTCTAATCACTATTTGTAGTATCAACCTAGTTTTCAGCAGTTAATTTCATCATAACATTATAATTAAAAAATAATTTGTTGTTTTTAAAAAAACTTCCACAGAATTTGTTATTATTACTTAGTAATTTGGTTTTGTTTCTCTTTGCTCTTCAAGCAGGCTAGAAAATTAGTCATCTCTACATTAGTAACAGTCTTTAATGCTCTCAAAGGATATTTTCAAATAATAATTAGTGTTGTATAAACTTATTTTGGCCATCAGTTACTACCAATATTTTTAAAACGATTTTTATTTTGAGTATGGTAAAGCAAAAGTTGCTGAAAATTCTAAAATTTTAGTTTTTTATTTTTTTCTATGGCAAATATATCTGGTATTAGTTTGTAAATGAACAAATTCGAGTTTCATTTCTTTTCTGTTTTGATTTTATAATTACGTGTAAGACAATTTAGACTGCCTCAAATGTGGGCCATGAAAATGGTAGTAGATTGTTTTAAGTGAAACTAAATGAAATAGCATATGCTCCCAAATTATATGTAAGAGCTTGGAATTTCTAATTCCATATTTCTCATGTCTGTTCAGTTACATCCTGAAAATGAAGCGCGGGTAAACCCTGTGCAGACGATCACTAGACAGGGTTCCATAACACACAGTACATGCACGTGCACCTCTGCGCACTGTGCAGTACAGCGAACACTGATAATGGCCCCTCGGAAGAGCTACAGAGGCAGCAGGGCACACCTGTGACTGCCTCCTGTAAGGACCACGCTGCCTGTTGTGCAAAGGACAGAAGGAGCCTGTCAATCATTCTGTGTGGACAGGAAATATCCCAGGAATGTTCACAGTACACACTTCCTTTAAAATGGATATAATCACAAGGCCTGGGTAAAGAAATTGTTTTTCCTTAAAATAACACATTACTTTCCCGTTCTTTCTCATTTCCTGTCAGACTTACAAAAAGATACAACATACTTGATTATTAAAATGCAGTCAGTGTGTGTAGAAAGAATAAAGTAGGTGTGGCGTTGGTTCCTTCTGCACGGGAAGGGACTTTCAGCCTCTTGTGAGGCCTTAGTGGGACCCGTCCCAGTCCTTCAGTGCTTACAGCACATGTGCGGTATGCCCGTACTTACATGTGGCATTTGTAGCTTCGCTTGATTCTTATGACCATTGTTCATCAATTCATGAATGCAGATTTATTTAATTGGATGGCCTAATCTATGATTTACTGTATCATGAAGTCATGATTTGCTGTAATGAGCATTAATACTGTTTCTAAGTTTCTACAAGTAAACAGTGCTGTGTATTAATCCTGTGTGAGTTATTTCCTTGGGGTCAGTAACACAGCTGGCCCTGCTGTGTTGGAGGCTTGTGTGTACTGTCACATCTCACCAGCCATGCAGGATGGTCTTTTTCTTGCATGCAATGGAGAGAAGGGGGATACTGTTAATTTTCTGTTAAAATAAATCTACATGTTTGTGGTAGAGTTTAAAAATACATTAACTTCAAAAACATTTTTAATTTTCTTTGCTTAGGCGAGTTGTAAAATTGTTCTTTGAATATTTTTAAGCAATGCTTGAATGGTAAATTTTATCATATATTCTGTGATTATATAGTGGAATAAAAATATTTTACTTTATGCTATGTGTTATTATGTGTACTAATGTAATTTATCCACATGTATTATTGAACTTTGATATGCTAGGAAAAACTGAGCAGTTAAGTTTGTAATAAATCACAAAGTACAGATTAGCAATAAATATGATAGCTAGTGTTCTATCATCAACATGGCAATTAGCGAATAGGAAAGCATTTAAAAGGTTTCTTTCTTCTTCTTCTTCTTCTTCTTTCTTCCTTTTTTTCCCTAACTTTCCTTTTGTAGGAATTTTAAGGTACCTGAAGCCACACAGAATTCAACAAGTATATATTTGGAATTGTTAGGATAATACAAACCTTCTTTTCAGAGTTAGTGTGGGCCTGTTCCTGACTCCTCATGGCTGATGGCTAGTATGGGTTAGGCACTTCTCTCACAAGCCTGTGTGATGCTTTGGTACTAGGCCTCCTGTCACCGTCAAGTGAGCTCCAGGACAGATGTGTGGGAATGCCTCCTCTCAGCCTTTATAGTTTATCATCAACTTAAGAGTTGTTCCTGGGGACCCCACCCCTGTGGAGTTGTGAGAGCTGCCCCATGCTGATCACAGGGTGTCCCTAGACTCTTGACAACCTCAGCTCCCATGGGAGTTTCCTGCATGAGTAATTGAAATACGGGAGCCACGTTTGTCTTAAGGTTGCATAGTGTCCTATGTGGTGGTGTAGCCCTGGAGTATTAGCACCCAAGGCAGAGGACCAGGAGGGTCCCTGCACGGCCCTGGTCAGTCAGCCTGATCCGCCCAGGGCTTACCAGGCCTTGGGTCACAGTGAAGCTGACTCAGAAAAGCCAGAATCACACAGCAAACAAATGTGTGGTTTGCTTTCCTTGTAAACATTAGCAGTATTGAAGCTGATACTCTGAATTGCTTTTTCTGTGGTTTCTTTTTCAGCTCATAAGATTTTATTAGGACAGTTTTAGAAGCACATTTGAAAGACTGGTTTAGTTTTACAGGGACTATATGAATTTATTCTGATTTGACATAATAAAGATTGTTCAGTATTTCTTTTTTTTTTTCTTATTTATATGTCTTAAAAATTAGGGAGGCTGTGTTGTGTTACCTTGGATCCACATGTCTGCCATGAATGACAGAGATAATGTGGTTTTTATCAATATTAATTCTTACTGGGGCACAGTTTCACAAAGGTCAGAGAGAAGTTTTCCTAAGAATGCTTTGTAACATGCCTGGAAAACACAGAGCAGTTCAACAAGCTTGCTTGTCCTTGGCTGCCGAGGAAAGGTTGCATATTGAGAGCTCGGGATCTTGCCAAGAAAACGGAGGAGGAGTGCCCGGTACCTGCGCAGTCCGCACTCTTTGAGAGCGCTTTCAATCACCACTGTAGCTGGTGGGAGACCGAGGGGCTCAGAAAGGGTTTTACTTCACATTCAACATATTTTACTATCTAAAGAAAAAAAATGTTTTGTATAGAGCATGTTTCTTTACCTTCCCAAATTATTTGTGGATCACACGTTTGCATGCCAGTCTAGTGATTTTCTGAGAATATATAGGCAGTTGTGTACTCACTTTTATAAAATTGCCATTAGTGATGAGGGTTTGGGAAAAAAAAACACAGAATGAACAACAAAGAACAACCATTCGGCTAGGCTCAGGGTGGAATATCTGTAGAGTGTGTATGCGTCCCTGAATACAGTCCCCAGCCTGTGAAGGAACAAAACCAGACAAAACCAAACAAAAGCAGCACTCTATTTCAGAGTTGTCCATTATCCTTTTATGGCTGACTGTCCAATCACTGTTTCTGCATGCATGCCATGTGACAAATGTATAGCATTGCCCTGGAAGAACATATTAATTACCCTAATTAACACGTGACTTTAGAAGTTTTAGATTAATCAGCATGTGACTCTTGGTTATTTGTATTCTTAGGGGAATTTTTCTCTACCAGATGCAAATACCAGGGTAAAAATATTGCTTGGCTTATACATAGAGAGAATATTCATCGCAGTTGTACTGTACATCTAAGAAAACAGAAAGTAATTAAAATGTTGATTACTATAGTAAATCTCTGAAATGTCCTATTATTTGTATTTCAAATGTGCTCACATTTCTGAGAAGTTAGCTTTTGCACACCAACCTACTATGATTATCTGATGCCCTCCGGAAGGTTAGCTGAGTTGTTTCCTATATTACTTAGGAAAAAATTTCTTTTCACAATTGAAAATGTCAGCATCAATTGAAAGTAACACTAAGCATGTGCTTGCCTTCTGAATATTATCCTCCTCCGCCTCCCTCCAACCACCCTTCTAGGACCTGGCTGTGACAGTTTGATTAGATCATCAATCCTCACTGTTAACAGCGCTCTTCCTGAACACCTGGGCTGCTGGGCCACATCTGAACTCGGCTACTGTTGTCCCAGTGACCCGCCTGCATCTACCACAGCAATTCACATTATGCGCACAAATTAAAAGTTACCTTACAACAACAGTTTACTTTAAAACTGACCTCCCTTTCCCCATGTTACGTTCTGGTGTGTTACAGGAAGTGCATTTTGTATGATGAAAGACCTTTTTAGAACATAGTCTCCCAGCATGATGAAGGTGGTACTTTTTTCTTTTAAGTTCAGCCTTGTGTCAGAATTACTGAAATGAAAATCTTTCTTTCATCTTCTTTTGTCATTTAAAAAGCTTTGATTATATTTTTACAATTTGATTATATGTTTACCAGATTTAAAACTAAATAAATAATTAAGGTTTCTGTGTATTCTGAACATTTCTGTGTTTCTAAGTTCATTGTTTAACTGTCCCACTGGCTGATTTATATTTCTCTATGTATAGTAACGTAGTAAAAAACTGCCTTCAGCTTCTGTACAGCTTAGTAGTGACAACATCCTTTTAAATCTAGTATCCCTTTAAATCTAACTCTCTTACCTTTTCCATAACAATGATTATATTTCCTTTTCTCTGTAACTTCTTATTTTTATAATAAAGGGAGGAAGAATATTTAAAAATGTTTATTTCTTGGAATATAGATCTCTTTCCTCCTTTTTTGTTATTTTGTCTTTTTTTTTTTCCCCCAGAGCTGAGGATCAAACCCAGGGCCTTGTGCTTGCTAGGCAAGTACTCTACCACTGAGCTAAATACCTAACCCCTCTTTCCTCCTTTTTAAAAATTTTGTCTGCAAGTGTATTTATAATTGAGCACACAGTCTATACTTATAACATTTTTCTCATGTTCATTCAGAAGTTTCAGACCCGTCTGTCTGTTCAAGCGTAGTCCCTTGCTGGTGTGTTTGAGGGGGCGGCGCTGCCATGGAGACAGTCCCTGTGACTTGTCTGTCGTGACAGTGGGGACTTACTCTGGAGATAGTAGCTGTCCTCAGCCATTCTCTCTTCCATGCTGTCTTATTTACTGGAAGACTGATTGTTGCAAGTGTTATAATGACTTTCTTGCTTGTAACACCTTCTCTATCTTCTATTGAGGTAAATCTTTTTAATCATTTAAAAATTGAATCTTGAATTTTAAATTGTTTTATATGCACATGCAATAGAACATGCAAACATAATTTTAAATATACTTTATGAACTTGAAGCTACTGTGTATGCTTAGGGTCTCTGGTCCTTCCCTTAGACATGACCCAGGAGCTCACTATTTTGGCGAGGGCACATAGAGCCCAGAGAAATGGAATGTTTTTCTTTGGACTGTTTATGTTTTATTAGAATAGCTAATATCTGGAACCCACATCTTTATTTCAAAAAGTTATTTGAGAGTTGTTAAGGCCTGATCTTTTGACAGTGTCACAGTGTTGTGTTGAAAAGTCCAGCTAATTAATAACTAATCAAGTTAGCTTTAATCCAGCATTTCCTGCATCTAGCAGTGTGAGTGTACACGCTACAGTATGTTGGGTTGCCCAAAACTGGAGCTAGGGTTAACAGTGCTGTGTTCCACCTGCTTCCATGCTCAGTTTCTTCAAAGCCAATGGTGTAAAGTATAGGTTATTTGACAAGTCAGATAAGATAATAAATGAGAGGGAAATAAGATGTCATGGATTATTAGAATGTCTAACTGAGTTTAAATCGGGACACTGTCACTTTAACCATTTACATACTTGGCTAAATTACATATACTAGATGTGTGGGGAATTATACTTTCTTAGAAAGTACTCATAAGTAGTAAATGAAGTATACGCATGGCATAGAAGAGGACCATGTTATACACTAAGTCACCTTCAAATGCTTTGGTGATGTAGCCAGAATCGTCAAAGTCTGGTTTTAAGTCTTACGAATGGAATGGTGAATATGCTAGTTTTCTGTCACTATAGAAAGTATGCATGATAACTTACTTATAAAGGGAGAAAGGTTTATTTTGGCATATAAATATGGAAATTCCAGTCTAAGATCAAGTGGATTGCTTTGGGCTCTGTGGAAAGCCAGTGAAGAGTTCACCCCGTTATCTAGGAAGCCAGCAAGAAAGGAAGAGTGAGGTAGAACTCCACTCTTCCTTTTACTGCCGAGGCCGGGGTGGGCGGTGCCCATTAGATCTGCTTCTTGAAGGGTCCTACATCCCAGCAGTGTTCTTCGGGGAACTAAACCTCCAAAGCAAACTGTGGGCCAACATGTCTGAATTCTAGTAGTGAATACAGTCACCGCTGTTTTCCTTGGCCCCTGGATCGTCTCAGGGAGTTGAACCTCAGTGAATAAGCCCACCTGTGGTCTCTAAAGTGGCAGCTGCCATGGAGATGAAGATGCTGCACTAGGGCAGGAAGTGGCAGGTGGGCAATGAGTAGCGTTTTCAAATGGACAACTTTGTCAGAAACTGTATTTGAGGTAACTTCACTGGCACATAATTGTAAAAATAATCTAGAGAGAGCCCATTAATCCTGAGCCATTCTAGGTAAAACCTTGAATGAGAAGGAATATATCAAAGAGTGTTCTAGATAGAGGGGATAGTGCAGAGATTGTGAAATAAGATTCAGAGGTGGTAGTTGGATTTGGGGGAGCACACATCAGCTGAGTATTTCACACACAAGCAGCCGTTGGTCCACAAGGTGTCCTGAGAGTGTTGGTGTTTTTGTGTTCACAGGCCGTTACGTGATAGAGCTGTGCACATGTTAAAACTTCTATAGTGACTACACACAGGCTAACACCTAAGCACATGGGTCCAAGTGTCAGTACTGGGACTTCTAGAATAGGGTAAAAGTTGACATTGAATGATTATCACACCACTTCATATTATCCAGTAACATATGAATAATTTGATGATTGAGTGTCTCTTATTTAATATATACTCATAAGCTCTTCTGAAGCTGTTACAGAGTTTCTGTTTGCCGTTCTTGAGCGCACACCTCCTGTATCTACCCACAGATTTTATTTGATTGTATTTGTATGTAGAAATACTTTGATGATATCATCTAATTTCTAAAATCATCTCTTTCTAGATTTAACCCACGGTGGGTGAGAAATATATTTTACAGATACAGACTCTTTTCCCCTGTCTGTGTACCATAAATAATATAACAAAAGACTGTTGACTAATCTAGGATAACTTAAGGTGTGCAGGAAGTAGGCTTTTGGAATATCTGGGCAAACTCTGTCATTTTATGCAAGCACTTAAACATCTGAGCACTTTTGTGGCTGTAGTGGGAGTCTCTGGAGCCGTGTTCTGGATACCGGGGAACAACCACACAATCTCACAAACATGCAAGTACACACAGATGCACACGTGCATGCATATACACACACATCCTGAAATAAGGTTTTTATCTTTCACTGTCTGCAGCCATAAAGCTCTAGGTATTAAACACTGCAGTACAGTTACTACTAATACACCATTATTTAAAACCAAGTCTATAAGAAGTTTGATGATTCTTAAGCATAAAATATAACATTCTCAGAATTCCATTTCTAATTAGGATGGAGAGATTTTTTTATTATTTTTCTGTGAGTGAATGTATTTAATGCTGGATCAGAACAGTGTTTGATAGAAGGTATTTTAGTTTAAATCTTGAGAAAATTGAAACACTGTGAGCTGCTCTTAATTGATTCTACATGGAAAACGCAAATGCCTGTGAAAATGGCCATGTTTTGAGTGCTTGACGGAAACTTGACATTCTTTTGAAGGCTATGATATTCAGATGGCATAGCTCCTGCAAGCCTTTCACGGGAGGCAGGCTTTGTAAGGAAGGCTCTTCCCACCAGTGGTTCCAGCCTGAGTTTTGCTTCCTTGTTCCACACTATGTGAACAAGAAGACGAATGGTCTTACTGTGTGGGATGCCTTTCTTGTCACGATGAAAATAAAAAATGCTAATTGATCTCTGGGAATGTGTGTGTGTGTGTGAGAAATAGAGAGAGAGAGAGAGAGAGAGAGAGAGAGAGAGAGAGAGAGAGAGAGAGAGAGAATGACTTGGTATACAGGGGATTACTTCCTGCTGCAGTAACAGGTGCATCTGAGATAGCTCATGTCATAGTGAATGAGTGTGTACTGTGCCCTGACTCCTGAAGTAAAGTTGTAGGTGATGGTTTATTTTAGAACTATTGTTCTCAGGAGTCTAAAGAAAATAATAGTCAAACATTGGTTGATGTAATCTTCTACTGTTTTTTGATAATTCTATTTTTAGTTGGTCCCCTTTTATTTTTAAATTCAGAAGGGTATGCCCCAGAGTGTGATGGATGTCAGAAGGCATGGGAACCGGCAGTGGTCTTCCACCCTGTAGGTTTTGGGATGGAGCTCACATCAGTGAGCTCGGTGACAGTGCTTTGACCCATGAGCGATCTCAATCCGCCCCCTTTGACAATGTGATCTCTTGTTGATACTATTGTCTCTAGAGGCCATGCCTTCACAGAAAATCATGTAGGATGAATGAGTGGTAAGCAAGTGTTGTTAGCATTTGTTCTAGTTAGAGCATCTGGGCTTAAGAGGTACAACAAGGATAAAGCAATTCTCACACATGGAGATAACTACCAGGAAGGAAAGCCTGATGTCTGTAGTGCAGATTTTTGGCTTTTAAAAATTTTAATTCTTATTTGTTTATTTTGAGGCAGGATCTCTCTATGTCTTATAAGCTGGTTTGGGAGTCTCTTTTTTTACGCATCCCAGTTCCGAAACTGTAAGTGTGCAAGACTGTGCCCAGTTGGCCCAGGGGTTTTGCACTCTTCTAATGACATGCCGTTCTCTAATACATCAGTGGCTCTTTTCTGTATAGAGTAAGTGGAAGAGTATTTCACATCTTACAACAGGTAAGATGAGGTGAGACAGGTAAATTTGAATCACATAATATATATAAACGGATCTAGCATGTGGATCAACTTTCAGAGCTTTCTTAGGCTTATCAGTGAATGAAAGAGTATATGGAGTTAAGGAGCAGGAATCGATGGCACTAAGGTCATAGTTTATTAGCTAAAGTGTTTTCGATGCAAACACGAGGATCTGAGTTGGGTTCCCCAGGGCCTGTGTAAAAAGTTCTGTTCATAAACCCGCTCTGTGTAGGTAGAGGCAGGTCAGCCAGGGAGCTCCCTGGGCAACTCACTTTGCACAATAGTCTTCCCTGGCCCGAGTGGAAGAAGCTGTCTTCAGAACACAATGTGGGTCATACCTGAGTGTGCACAAGTGAGTTGTCGTCTACCCTCTACACACAAACTCACTTCCCCACCCCCCAAATATACCAAAGATCATTAGGAATAATTACTTAAATTAGTCTCTATTGCTGTTTTCAAACCTCCTTTGAAATTGTACATGTACCTTTTCATTATTTGGGTTACTGTTGAGTCTGACAGCTCTGGTTAGAGATAGAATGAAAGAAGTTAATTCAGTAACCATTTGGTGTCCTTTGGAAAGCCCAGGAGAAATTGTGCCAATATTGAGTATACAGACGGTGGCAAAGGATTGATGGTATGTTCCGTATGAGTGAAACAGAAAATCCAAAATGGAGCCCTGTGGAGGAATTTTAATTGAATTTTAATTTATGTCTGTTCTTGCAAGAGATCCAAGGCCTTCTAGGTCTGTGTGATCTGGGTGGCAAGAGGTCACAACCAAAGAATTTCTAGGTCTGTGCGATTCTGCTGTAATGCACCTTTAATCCAGGAGAGGGAGGCAAGCAGATCTGAGTTCAAGGTCAGCCTGCTATAGAGCAAGTCTCAGGTAAGAAAAGCTTAGGTCCAGGTGTGGTGGTTAGACGCCTTTAATCCCAAGCAGTGAAGGTAAAGTTAGTTTGTAGAAGGCAGCACCCATGTTTGAAAGTGATGTCTAATTGCGTGGCAGAAAAAATGACAAATCAGAGACGATTTGACAGAATAGGATAAGCCCGACTCTCATGAGAAGAGAAAAGAAAGGGAAACTACTTAAGGAGCAATGCAGAGAGAGAAGAGGCAGTTTTATCAGGACAGCAATAGACAGGTTGAGGAGAGAAAACTCAGGTGAAGACTGAGGAGCCTGAGAATGAGAAGGTGCCAGAAGATTAGAGCAGATTGCTGCAGTTAATTTTAGGCCAAGAAGAGCAATTCAGGGGCCAAGAGAGAAAAGCCAGATTATGTAAGTCGGCTGGGAGAGGAGTTTGAGCCTGAACAGCTGAGTTGAACCATCCAGCCCAGCGCTCAGTAAAAACTAGAAAGGGTGAGCTTACTCAGCAGTAAGTCTCAGAGGCTGAAAACATTCTAGGCCTAGGTTAGATTGTACAGAGGCTAGACGATTCTAATTCTAGGACTAGGCCTAGGTTAGCAGAAAGAGGCAGCAAGCCTCCAAGACAACAGTTGAAACAGACAGGTAAAAGTTCCTTTTACGGAACCTAGACTGTGTAAATGACTGAGATGGAAAAGATTTTGGCACACGTTTTGATCTAGTAGTGGAAGAGATTTTTTAAAATGACATATATTGTACTTGAGGGTTTTGGTTTTGTTCTTTCTTTCTTCCTCTCTTTCTGTTCGTTCTCTCTCTCTCTCTTTCTCCCCCCCTCTCCCCCCCACCCCCAAGACAGAGTTTCTCTAGGTAGCTTTGGCTATCCTGGACTTGCTTTGTAGACCAGGCTGTCCTTGACCTCACAGAGATCCACCTGCTTCTGCCTCCACAAGTGCTGGAATTACAGGCATACACCGCCATGCTGAGCTTATAGTGGAGTTTTAATCAGGGAGTTTTGTATGTTTCAAGAATCGTAGGCAAAGGGCAGTACTGAAGATGGAGGTATGTCATAATTTAAAAATCTTGAAAATAGTAAGGAGTCTCCCAAGATTTTAGGAACATAAAGGGGATACTGCAGAAGTCTGGGAGAGAATTGTTTGTAAGGAAAACGGTACAGGTTAAATGTTTTATATCCAACTAACTGCTTCAAGGTAGGCCTTACTCGGTAATGTCCATGCACGGAAATATGTGCAGTGAATCTAAGTTGCTGAAATTTGAGATTTTGTCTATCTCCCAAGGTTTTGTGATTTCAAACCACAAAATTGTGCTTGGGCTATTGGAAAAAGCCAACTGACCAGTGCTTAGCTGGTGACCCATGCCAGGGAAGATGTAAGAGGTTCTCTGTCCTCCTGCCTGGCCTCTTGTGTTGTCCAGGAATATTTCAGCTTCGGCTGAACTGTACCTTGAATTATGTCAGCTGCAAAAGGATGTGTCCCTCTGGATGCCATTCACAACCATCCTCTCCGGTCCAGTCCTGTGGCCCATCGTTTCCAGTAGCATTGTGGCCGTGGAGTCTTACAACATTGCCTGTTAATTTTTCAAACCACCTCAAGCAAGTCTTCTACCATTTTTTTGGTATTGTTCCTAAAAAAATAGTGTTTTGCATGGGTATGCTTTTTTCCTTTTAGAAGTTAATGCATTAAGCCCTCTGTTTCATGACATACTGTGTTTCTTTTTTTATATTTGTAAAGATGGAGCTATAATGAATGATTTTGCCCATATCATAAATTTCATTGTTATTCATTCATTGTTTTGTGAATTGTGGTGTTTTGTTTGGTTTTCTTTTATCTTTCTAGATTCTGATGAAATGTTTCCATATTCTGTTTTATGTTGCCTTTAAATATCAAAGATTCACATTTTTTTTATTGGTCATCGCATCCTATCAAGAGGCGATTTCACAGTTCTATTGGTCTGTGAAATTCGTATTTTCAGGTACACTGTCGTGAAAGAGTTGCATCTCGCTCCTTGTCCTCTGCGTGAGCAGATCGCATCATGTGTTTTAGTCTGTGACCACTCTGCCTCTGCCTAGGTCAGGTGGCAGGGCTCACAGGTTTACGGTCTAGGTTTCCTTATAGATTTTATTTTTTTCTTTCAACTTTCTGTTGTTCTTTGGAGCTTTGAGATTGCTGCTTCATGTTGCTCAACTTACCACTATCCCTAATTTCATTTACTTTGTTCTTTGTGCAGTACTATAACAGTGTAAAGAATGAAGCTGCTCTCATTTCAACAGTGTTCTTACCAGCTACTCTTAGAATGAGCCAGGCTGGGTATTTGAAGTTGAAAACACATCCAGTTTATTTTCCATTTAGTTTTGGTTGTGTCTTAGCTCTGCCACCTAGACGCTGGGAGTGGAGTGATCAGAGGGAATAAGAAAAATATCTCAAAACTGTGGGGTATAAAGGAGGTAACAACTTGTACTGTCAACAGTCAGTAGTTGATCACAGGGACTTCTTTAATTTGATTCCAAAATCATTTAAAATACAGTCTCCTTTAGTACACTCATGAACACACAGAATTTATTTATCATCTCTTTCTAAAAGATAACCTCTTGTTGGCCTTTTGATGACAACTCTTTCCTTTCCCTCTCTTGATTTTATGATTGCTACTTTATCTTTAACATATAACACCATCATTTAACATAGGTTGAGTCCATTTGTTTGTGTCTGTAGATGTATGTTTGCATGTGTGTAAGTATATGTATAGGGGTGTGTATATGGATATGGCTGTGTATGAGTCTATGTATGTGTATAGGTACATGTCTGTGTATGGTTGTACATATGTATGTGTGTTAGTGTGTATGTGTGTTAGTGTGTATGTGTGTTTGTGGGGCTGTATTTGAGTTTATGTATGTATATAGGTGTGGGTGGGTGGGTGTCAGTGCGTATGTTTGTGTGTGTGTGTGTGTGTGTGTGTGTGTGTCTGTTTGAATAGTTATGCCTCCCATAGACTCATGTGTTTGAATACTTGGCACATAGCGGGTGACAGAAATAGGATGTGTGGCCTTGTTGGAAGAATTTTGTCACTTGGGGGCAGGATTTGAGGACTCCTTTCCTTAACCTATGCCTAATGTGGCTCACAGTCTCCTGCAGACTGCACATTAAAGTGTAGAATGCTCAGCTCCTTCCACAGCGCCGGGTCTGCCTGCACACTGCCATGCTTCCCATCATGACGATAATGGAGCAAATCTCTGAAGCTGTGAACCAGCTCTAGTTAAATGTTTCCCTTGTGAGAGTTGCACACCGTGGTCATGGTATTTCTTCACAGCAATAGAAACTCAAACTAAGACAGTGTATATGTCTCTGTATGTCTGTCTGTCTTTCTCTCTTTCTCTGTGTTTGTGTGTCTCTCTCCTGTGCATATGTCTTTCTGTGTGTATGTCTCTGCGTGCATCTTTGTGTATTTCTCTTTCTCTCAGGGTGTATGTGTTCCATCTCAGTCTGAGGTAAGATGATCTACTTGACTGGTAGGCTTGCTGCCATTCTCTAGTGCAAGCTCTCTGGCATTCCCTCTAATGCTCCTCTTGCCTGTCTTTTGGGATTCCAAATATCCACATCATTGCTCCCTAGTCCTTGCACTGTGTGGTAGATCTTTCTTTTAGTTTTATAACTTGAACTTAGGTCTGGAACAACACACCTATCACTGAGCTATATCTGCAGCCACTCCCCTTTTTAATATTTTAAATACATCTTTCTGAGTGTGCAGGCAGCTGTTCCATGCCCTAAAGTACAGTGTCAAATACAATGCACAGAGTTCTTGATTTCACACAAATTACAATTTGTCTGAAACAAGCCATAAACTTACACTTCTCTGAGTGTGGTGATATAAATTAGTGATACATACTTTCAGTCCTGCAGTCAGGTGCACTAGGGGAGCTGTAGTCTCCACTGCCCTTCAGATTAATTGTCATAAGAATAGTTGCTGTTTTGTTACCATAGGAGAATGTCTTGGGCTTGTAAGCTTACTCTATAGCAGCCCCTTGTATGTCTTCAGAGTGTTAGTTTATACTGTTGTGATTTCAGGGTTTATTCAGAGGCTCAGATATCTGGTTTCATTTGCGTTTGAGTCTCGAGATATATTTTGTATATCTGAGATGACTATTTTTTATTCCCATTCCTTTTTTTACTTTTGATATTGGTAGAGTATTGCACTAAGTTGCCCATGCTAGCTTTGCATTCATTCTAAATTTAATCCAGGCTGTATCTGAACTTGCCTTCTTCTTGCCATTTTCCTTAGTAGCTGAGACTCCCCATACTAGTGGACATTATTCCAATAGCATTTTGATGTGTTTTCACATAGCTTATGAAACATTCCTTGTTTACACGAATACTGTTGCAATGATTCATCAAAATTAAAATAAATTTTACAGATAATCCTGAAATAATTAATATACCATATTCAAAATGTTTGCTTAGTCTTTTATTTTAAATTTCAGTTATTACAAAACTGGAAAAAGAAAGGACCATTTAAAAGGCCTAACCAGCATTGTATTCTTAAATTTTTTAAATGAATTATAAAAATACTAGCTTGGTCTCTATAGCTTAAATGTTTATGTAGGAAAATAATATGATTTTATTTTAAAACTTAGATGTCCATATTGGCTTAGAGTTTAGACTCTTACTAAGCATATTTTTGAGAATTTCCATCAAGATCACCTTTTTCTTCACCATTAATAATCAGCGTGTGTGGCCTTCATTTTAACAGCTTGCATCACTTTCCATCATATTTTTTTGTTCCATTTCCAATAGAAAAACAATTGCTAGTTTTCCCCAGTTCTAATCAAAGGTTATTCAATATCATTGAGTTACTGTTATTAAACTCTTTCAAATAAGACTGTAAATGATGAGTTGTAGTCCTAGAGTGGTTTGATAACTGTGGCCCCCATAGTCCTACAGGGAGTGGCACAGTGAGGAGGGTAGTCTTATTGGAGTAGGTGTGCTTTCCTTGAAGGAAGTGTGTAACTGTGTGGGCGGTCTTTGAGGTCTCAGAAGCTCAAGCCAAGCTAGTGGCTCAGCTCTCTCTTTTTGTTCCCTGCGGATCTGAATGTAGAACTGTCAGCTCCTTCTCCAGGGCCAGGTCTGCCTGCAGCACTTCCCATCACGATGTCAGTGGACTAATCCCCTGAACTATAAGCAGTCTCAGGTAAAGGTTACCGTGGGCAGGTGTCTCTTCACAGCAATTGAAACCCTGCCTAAGACAAGCCCCATAAGGAACATGTATAGTAATGGAGATACCAGGCCAGGCCCCCTGTACCCAGAGCCTGGAAAGGAGCCTGAGCTGAGGTCTCTTTTGTGTATTCCACTTTTGGACTCTTTACATAACTTTTATATTGCTGGGTGTAGTGGTGTCCCCCTTTAATACCAGCAGTTGTGTGTAGAGGCAAGACTCTCTGGGAGACTTTATTGCCTTCAGTTATTCTCTCCTTCCTGGTATAACTCCAGATACATTGTTGCCTTAGTGCACAAACAAAACAGTGGTATTTTGTGCTTTTTTGGCATCCTTGGAGCATTCTTTATATGACATTGTAATGTCTGCATGGACTGTGTTGCTTTTTGTAAACAGCCTTTGAATTTCACACATGAAGAGTATTATACTTAAAAAAAAAAGAATTTTTCTGTTGGAAATTGTAGGAAGTAGTTGATTTTGTTTGTTTGTTTTGATTATATGTATCTGTGATGTCACATGAAGGCTTGGCCCAGGGAGGCCAGTGATCCCCGTAGAGTCACAGGTGGCTAGGGTGGTTAGGTGAATAACCTAATATAGTATGTGAAGTTGGGTCCTCCGTAAAAGCAGTACATAATGATAACCAGTGAGCCATCCCTCCAGCCCGTTACTCTCTGTGAAAGCTCGTCACAGATGTGTTGGGGTTCTGACACCCCTTAGCTGGCTGAAGCAAGCCCTTGCGTTTTGACAGTTAACATGTTAGGATGTTATAATGGTTATTTTCACTGACGATGTTTTCAGTGCAAAATTAAGTGGTGTCTTAGTCACTGTCCCATTGCTGTGAAGATTCGCCATGACCAAGGCAACTCTTAGAAAAGAAAGCATTTTCTTGGAGGCTGGCTTACAGTTTCAGAGGCTGTCTATTATCATCATGGGACATATCATGGCCGTGGGGAGCTGGAGACAGGCAGGCTTGGAGAAATAGCTGGGAGCTCTATATCCTCATCTGCAGGGCCTGGAAATGGAACTTGGTCTTTTGCAACCTAAAAGTCCACTCCCAGTGACACACTGCCTCCAGTAAGACCTCAACTCCGATCTTGTACTCTACTCCAAGGAGCTTCACTCCCTGATACCTAAGCATTCAAGTATATGAGCCTTTCGGGCCATTTTCTTTCAAACCACCACAAGTAGTTTGCTTTTTAATTCAAATAAGTAGAGTTTTCTTCTGAAAGTTGAGATTTCATTAAGAGAGGTTTTGTGGAAATCACAGTTTCAAAGGTCAGTCAGCATTTGTGTGACATATTTGAGTTTTCTATTCACTGACTGTTGCAGGTTCAGCTTTTCATAACAAAATGAACTCTTCTGTGTGAAATTCTGTTTCCACAAGTGCACTAAAAGCCTTTCTTACTGGTTATGAGTTTTAATTTTGATCTCATCACTAACCTTCTTTACCATACTTCATCATGGTGCATTGGCATTTTACTTGTCAGATATTAAACATTTAAATTTATAATTCTGTATTTTATTTATGATAATGGTCTTACAGTGGCATATGACATTTTACATTTAAATTTTTTTATTTTTTTATTTTTTTTACATTTAAGTTTTTATACATAAAATTAAAGTTCTGAGCCATTTTCTAATAGTAATCTTCACAATTTGCAAGTGAATATTTTTTATTTCACAAACAGACATATTGATGATTTTATCTTTTGATGATTACATCAATAAATTGGAGCCTGTTACAAACCTGGGGACATAACTTACCTAGTTGATAAAGGATAACAGATCTTTACCCTAATATATACTTTTTTTGGTTTTCTGTTAAATTATGAAGAATCAAAAAATTATGATGAATCATTGACATGATACATTTTATGCTAAAAATATACTTCTGAATAAACTGTTATTATTTTAAGATTTGATTTATCTTTGATCATACGTTTTACACTTAACTATCTTTTAGCAAATCCTGAACTCAGAGCATAAGATTCCCAAGAAAGCCAGACATAGCTTAGTGGTAAACTGAGCATTACAGCTCATGTGCGCGGATCATGCTGTTTTTACTGAGAGGACAGTGCACGTAAGCATTGTGTGCCCTGTAGTAATGAGAATTCATGATGTGTTGTGGCCAGGAATTGCAGGAATAAGAGCTGGCATCTCTCAGCCCTGCTGCTTTGTTTTTCATGTTGTGTCTGGTGTGATGTCTTAATTCTCAACATGTCCTTTAATAGCGTGGCCCTCTTACTGTGGTGAGGCTGGGTTCCAGCTTCCAAACTTGTTTTAGTTGTCTCTTTGGCGTACGTAGGTGATATTTGTAAAAATCTTCCCTGATCCTTACTTGTTAGAAACATTCATGTAATTTTTTTTTTTGGTGTAAAAGTAATTGTTATGATTCTGTTTTGATACTGCGTTGCTTATAAAATACAAAGTGCAAATAGAATTGCACATTTGTTTACTTAATTGCCCTTGGATGTGGTAAAATTACTCCACCGATGTTCAAGGCATACATTTTATTATTTTGCTATGCAAATAGTATTTTTTTAGACAACTGTTTCTCTCATAAATAGTCACTTCTTTTTCTCATATGATATATCCTAGTTACAGTGTCTACCAAGTCTGCTCCTCCCAGTTCCTCCACAGCTCCTCCCATCCTGTCCCACCTCCTTTCTGGTTTTTATTAGAAAACAAATGTACCTATTTTGTTTTGGTTTGTTTGCTTTGGTTTGCTTTGGTTTTGTGAGACAGGGTTGCTTTGTGTAACACCCCTGGCTGTCCTGGAACTGGGCTGAGCTCAAACTCAAAGAGATCCCCTGTCATCGCTTTTCAAAGAGTTTTAGGCTTCAAGGTGTGCACTAGTACATCTGGCTAACAGGCAGGCTTCTGAGGGCTAATAATAAGACAACGTAAAACAAAAACTCACATATTGGAAAAGGAGAAAACAAAGCAAAGGAAGAGTTTAGGGAAGACACAAGAAACAGTCATAGATGAAGAGACAGGCTCATTCACACACAAACTCCTTAGAAACACAAGCCTGGAAACCATCATAGATAAAATTATCTTTCTATCTACCTACCTACTTACCTACCTACCTACCTACCTACCTACCTACCTACCTATATATGCAAAGGACCATGTTTGTCACTTCTTTAAGATCCCTGTATGCTCAGAATCCTGTGAAGTTTGTTCTGGACAAGTAAAGAGATTTCACAGAAGGTAGTTTTCAAAAAAGTAATGGCTGTGGAGTACTTATTTCTTGCATACCATTTTAAAGCTAGCTACTCCGCGTTTTAGTACCTGATTATCTGTTCCCTATAGCCCAGCTCTATTGGACAGTTATTCCTAAGTTTCAGCTTTAATTGTTTGGGGCTTTGTTTTTGTTTTTTTTAAGTTTTAAAAAAATGCACAAGGTGCTATTGTGTTCAGCCAAATTTTGTTCCTCTAAACCCTAACTTGGAAATATGAGATGACCTTTGACAATAAGCTGAAAATGGGGTTCACATCTCAGCCATACATTGTTTTAAGTGATCTCCGCTCTTACCAGTAATGTCACATTTGGCAAAACAGAGTGACAAGCAGAGGAAGGTCACTGTCTGGTGCAGGGCTCAACCTTGTGACTTGTTGGCCGCTTGTCATAGTATCTCCTCTGATTATTCTGATGAGTTCTCCAAGCCCAGCATGGCTGGGTGGACCTAGGGGTGTGCTGCTCTTTTCTGTGTCCTTTGTTTCCTGTTGTGTGTGTTACTGACTATAATTGACACTCAGTCTACTTATCAGTTGGGTTTGAATTGTTGCTTGCATATATGAAGTATTTGTGGATTCGTTTTTAGATTATCAGAGGAACTTTCTGCACTATAATAGTTACCTGTGTTGACTAAAATAAGCAAAACTCCTTTGCACATTTTAACTGTCTTTTTACACCTAGACACACACATTTGGTTCAATCAGGAATGTGAAATATAGCCCAGAGAACTATCACAAACAGTTACAGACCTCTGTGACGGACCAAAGAATAGATTATATTCATTCTCACGTGGTTTGCTTCCAATCCTGGAAGTCATTATTCAATACAGTTTGATAATACAACTTTCAAACATATTTTTATTATATTTAACTCTTTGGGAGGCCATTAACTAGGGAAAAAGTACTAACTGTGAATAAAGTATAAAGTATTTTTGCACCGCTCAGGAAAGCATTTTTCTCTCTCTGTCTGCATCCTGCCTTCCTGAACTGAGACATGCTGCAGCTGGAAAGCAGACTTGCTGCTGACATGACCTTCACATCCCAGAGAGGTGGCCCCATGAGTCAGCACCCAGAGTTCCCCTGTGCAGCCCTGCAGCCATCTTGTTCAGGTGTGAGGAGCTCTGACTTGGACTTGGGCAGTTTAACAGAGTGGGCCTGTTCGTGGGCTCTGCCCATATTCTCAGTTGACTTAAAAGTTTCGTCTGTTTGCCATTCTATTGATATCACAGGGTTGGTCTCTTTCTTCTGCTTTTTCCTTTTATATCCCAATCCTTATAATTTCACTGGGTAAAGTTCTATCATATTTAAAAGATAGCACATATAACACTATTCTCATTATTGTTAATATTCAAAATATATCTATGGGAGTGTTGGGATCTTACTGATCTTGATCTAAAAGTTTAAAACAAGCTCAACTTAGCACCACCACAAGAGACAGTTTATTTCCTCCATGTTTCCCATAATACCCTAGAAACATGCTATGTATTCACTTACATTCTCTTGCTGGTGTTGCCAGTGGTGGGTATCAGTGCGGGAGCTAACACTATGTCAGCTTCTCTGCTGGCTTTGAGTTCTTTTTGTTACAGCTTTTGTCCTGCAGTTTGAGGGACAGTCAGATTTGTATGGACAATGTGCTAAGTATGTCTGTCTGTGGTACTCACTTGATGTTGAACATGAGACTGACAGTCTAGACACTCTCTCCGTATGGTACTGTGAGGATGTACTAAAGACCAAAGCAGATATTCTGTAATAGAAGTCCATGCTAGGAAACTTTTAAAGTTCAAGAAGAAAATCAGTATTTTAAATGTATCACCATTATCCATTATTTACAATTTTTCTAGTACATCTTTGTTATTCATCTTATCATTAATATAACTTTTTTAAATAAGCTTTTACTTGTAATAGAATTATATCATCTCTCCTCCTCCTCTCTCCAGCCCCTCCCAGCTACCCTCACTTCAACTCCCTCCATGTTCCCCAAGTCTCAAGTTGGTAGATGGTTTTTGTTATTGTTAAATATTTGAACATACTTATATAAATATAACCCACTGAGCTCACATTGCATGTCCATTGACCCTGCTGCTGTTGTTGTCATGTTGTGTGGCCTTTTCAGCAGACTGTTTCACAGCTCACTTTCTGATCTCTGGCTCTGAAGCTCTTTCTCTCCCCATCTTCTGCAGTGTCGCCTGATCACAGATGCACGAGCTGTAAGTGTATGTATCCCATTGGTACTGGGCTCTTCACGATCTGTTGATCTCTGTGCTGTGCCCAGTTCTGGTTTTCTGTGATGGTCTCCATTTGTTTTAAAGAGAAGCTTCTTTAAGGATGACTGGTTGCTATGCTCACCTGTTGGTAAAAGGAAAGGATTTCGTAAGGAATTATGTTGGTCAAGAAAAATGGAAGTAGTAGATTCTTTTGTAATATCTAAGAATTCACTAGCCGCAGGAAGGTGATTCAGTTTACCAGGAATGATTACCTTCTGTTGAGTCAGCCTTAAGTCCAAGCCTTACACAGATGTTGGTAGCCCTTGACATATGATTGCCACTTACTGCACCATTATGAGTATGTCACGCTGGTCCTTGTGGTTCAGAGGTGCTGCAGCTGGCTAGGGCTGTTCAGTTGCTTCCCTGCCTTGGAACCATGGATCCTAGTCAACAGAAAAGTTTTCTGGTCAGATCTAACTGGAATCTAATTGGAGTCCTTGTTTTGTTAGATCATTTAGAAATGTATTTTTCAGTATTAGTTGTAAGTGACCCTTACATCTAGGAACACAGAGGCATTAATTGTCTCTACTACCACCTTGGTTCAGTTTGAAGGCAGGCTGAGTGTGTGTGTGTGTGTGTGTGTGTGTGTCTGCACGTGCGCGCTGTATTAATATAGAGCTAGCCAGTGCACAGTGGAGAAGAATCTGGCATGATGTTTGTGGTGGCTTTCTTGACGAGACATTTCCTAATGGATAGTGGGTGAATTTCAGTAGTATTTGATTCTTAAAGTCAGCAGTTTAAAAATGACTGAAAGGCTTGAAGGAGAGAAAGGAGTTAAAGATACCATTCTTGTTGTCTCAGGTTTCTGATACCAAATCAGTTGGTTCCTGTCAACTTATCATGCCCCATGCCAAAAATCAACCAACCAACCAACCAAACAAACAAACAAACCCAAAAGCTTCTGCAGTGGCTGTGTGTTTAGGACTTTGGGTAAGAAAAAGCTCATACTTGTAGAAACTTTCAACTTCAGATATAGACTCACAGAAAAATGACTTCTAGAAAGCTAATTTTTTGTTTGTTTGTTTGTTTGTTTTTAATGGGTTAAGAAGTAGAAGCCTAATCATATTAAGTGTGATGGAAGGCTTTGCCTCCGCCCATTTCTTTATGTCCTTAGATCTGCCCTGTAGGTTGGGCTGTCATCTGCTGTTTCCCTCCTTTGACTCAATGTCTCCTATTGGCTTTGCCACATATCTCTCTTCATTTCTTTTCAAAAGTCACTCTAAGTCAAGGTACTGCAGTCCTGGGAGCAAAAGCCTTTATAAATGCACTCCTCCCTCCTGTCCCTCCTTCCACCAGCTGCATGTTCTGTCCTCCTGAGTCTCCTCCTAGTGGTCAGTGTGCAGGGGCTCAGGAGTCCTGGGCTTAGGTAGCCCTTCCTGTGGTTATAGTCTACCTGATAGCTGTTGCTGCCCTCTTCCTATCTTCAGTGACTCTGTCCTGCTTCCCTTGCTGCACTATTCTGCAGATAAAACCAAACTGTGCTGTCTTCCAATATTCCTGTACACTCACCAAATTATCCACATCTCTGTGTTGAAAGTTCTGTCTCTATTTTAGGACAGGAGCCACCATAGAAGGCCTCTGAAAGGCTCTACCCTGCAGGGTATCACAGCAGATGCTGAAACTCACAGCCAAACTCTGGGCAGAGAGCAGGGAATCCTTATGATAGTAAGACCTGGAGAGGACAGGAGCTCTACAAAGAGAGCAACAGAACCAAAAATTCTGGGCACAGCGTCTTTTCTGAGACTGATACTCCAAACAAGGACCATTCATGGAGATAACCTACAACCCCTGTACAGATTTAGCCCATGGCAGTTCAGTGTCCAAGTGGGTTCCGTAGTAATGGGAACAGGGACTGTCTCTGACATGAGCTGATTGGCCTGCTCTTTGATCACCTCCCCCTGAGTGCAGCCAGTCCTGATAAGACCTGATAGACTAGGATCAGAAGGGGGTAGGTCTTCCTCCCCTTACCAGTGGACTTAGGAAGGGGTATGGGCGAAGAAGGGGGAGGGAGAGTGAGGTTCAGAGGGGAGGAGGTAGGGAACTAGAGGGGGGGGATACAACGTGAATAAACTAATTAATAAAAATACAAAATACAAAAAAAGCAAAAAAAAAATGTTCTGTCTCCTCTGTGCTCACCTCCTTTCTTCCCACTTTTATTTGTCTTCATCTAATTAGAATTCACCATCAATTTGTCCTTGTCAAGGGTATTGGTGATTTTTTTGGAGGATGAGATCGTTCAGCTTCAACTGTCCAACCAAATTCTTCCTGTCACCTACCTAAGCAGGAGCAATTATACAGTTTAATTTTTTGTTCATCTGTTAGACTAACCCTCCCTCACTGTGTCCTGTTAGCTTCTGTGTGGTTGTTTGTTCATCTAGGAGCTGTTGCAGGGCCTCACGACTTGATTTTTAAATTGCTTTTCTCTGTCACTTTCTTGTGGTGTTTTTATTGTTGCTATTGTTATTGTTGTTTTGTTTTTGTTACGTTATGTGGTTTTGTTTTGGTGGTGTGTATGTTTGTGTGTTGAGTGTTTTGGCTAGATAATTTCACAGACTAGGTCCTAATGTGCAGTTGTGGGTCTGTGCAATAACCTGATGAAAGATCCTAGAGATGGGAAGCTGGATCCTTTTATGTGTGACATTAAAGTAACCAGCAATATTCTAGGTGCATGAAATATGGAGACTGTCTGAAGTCGGACATGAGATAGCAGGTTGCAAAGGAATGGATTTCCACTGCAAATCTGAGTGTGTGTTCTCCACGCCCCGCCCCCATGTGGGGAACTGAATATAGAAATTCACATGTGTCAGCCCTGGCACTCTAACCAGAGCTCTATGCCCAGCCTCAGTTTCTCCCTGTGTCGTCTTACCTGTGGAGAAGCTGAAAAGTGGTCTGACCATCCCTGCATTAAAAGCCTAACATCCAAAGATCTTCAAAATCTAAAAATACTTGAATGTCTTCTTGATGTTGCAAGTGGAAAATTCTATACTTGAAACTGTGTTCTTGCACAAAAAATTTAAAATCTTATATGAAATTATGTGCAGCCTTTTGCATAAAATATACATGAAATATAAACAAATTTTACTGTTAGATTAAGTTCCCATTTTTAAGGTGCCTCACATACAGGAAGATAATCCAGAATCATTTTTCAAATGGCGTAATGCTCTTGGTGGTGTCAGGCCATTGCATCTGTACTGAAAGATAGTTTTGATGTTATTTTTTGGGAGAGTCCCTGATCTTTTAGTTTTCAAGGTATTATGAAGCTGTGAAGTATTCCAAAATATTTTCAGGGCCGGCTGTGGTGACACTGAGGAGGCAGAGGCAGGTACATTTCTGTGCGTCTGAGACCAGAAACTATACAGGTTTTATATGCAGAAACTATGCAGAGTTAAATGATAGCCAGGGCCATGGAGAAAGACTCTGTCAAAGTAAAACCACAACAGCACCCCCCCTACACACACCTAAAATACTCTTGAAATTTACATTACTAATAAAATTCATTTAGTTTTAATAGGAATAGAATATGGGAATTAGCCATGTAGTAGGTGGGAGTTTGCACTAACACTGCGACCGTGGGTTGACACACTGTTGTGATACTTACCCGTGTGCCTTTGTTTTGTCAGGTTTGCTCTTCTTTGAAAGGGGTATCATCAGTTGATCCTTTCATGCTGTGCCGTTTTAGGAGTAGTTCCTACTTTGGTGTGTATTTATTCTCCTCCTCTAGCTCTCCTTAATCTGTTCCTTCCCCTCCTGTTTCCTCTTGCCCCTTCCCTCCCTTTTTCCTCCATTTTCTCCTCTTTTTCCTGTTCTATTCTCCTATTTCTTTTCCCTACTGCCTTCCTTCTTCTCTTTCTTCTTTTCTTTACCCTTCCCATCTGATTTTTATTGTTTTCCATAGAACCTGTACCATTTCCTTCCCACCAGAAGTGTAAAGAGAATCTCCCTTATTTTAAATCCTCACCAATACTTGCTTTTTCTTTTTCTTGTTTAATTGGCTAATTAATTAAATTTTAATAGTAGCCATTCTGATGGGTGAGGTGTGAGAGAAAGCCTAGCTTAATTATATGTCTTCTTTGTACCAGTGCACCTCTTTATTTTATTTTCTAACATGGTTCATTAATTTCATATATTCTAGGACTTATAAGTTAATTTGCTTTTTCTTCTTCCTGTTTTGCTTGGAGAACATTGATGAGTGACCAAGGATAGATTTTTTAGTATTAAATGATACTTTGTATTTACAGGAAATACTTTGTATTTTTACCTTTGTAGCAGCGATATATTTTGAACAGGACAGTATAATTAAAGAGATCTCATTCTTTTAGGGTGTAGAAAAGGCAAATCCAGGTTACTAGTTTTGCTCACATGGTTTGTAAGCATTGTGGCTTTGCTTTGGGTATTGAGAGTCCTATTTAGTAGTCATGTTTTTCTTCTGTATATATCATGAAGTATTTGACAGGCTACTTTCGGTGTCTTGCTCTGCATATTGTTTTTCGGGCACCAAGTGTTTGGGCAGATAATAATGAGAGCCAGGGCCTAGCATGCATGCAGTTCTTGTGTAGTTTACGCCTTTTTGTGATAGTAACCCTATTCCACTAGTTCTGTCTGGCTTCTTTTAAGCCTTTTGTGTTCGTCCATAGTTCAGTCCGTTTCATGTTTTTCTGACTTACATTTCCATTTGGTAGATTCATGGTTTCATTTGAACTTTTCCTTCTCCCTCCTCTAAGTCCTTGAGTGTCACTACATTGATGGGTATGATGGTTAGCCTTTATAGCTTGACACAAACTATTGGGACTTGTGAAGAAATAACTTCACAGGTGAGGAATTGCATCCATTAGATTGTCCTCTGGCATGACGGTGGGACATTTTGATTGCTTGAAGGAAAACTATTCATTATGCTGTGGGCAGTGCCATCCCTAAGCCAGGCAACTGGAACTGACTAAGAAAGGAACCTGAGCAAGTTGGTAGAGCAAACTAATAAGCAGCTTTCCTTCATGGTCTTTGATTTAGTTCTGGCTTCCAGGTTCCTGTCTTAAGATCCTACCCTGAATTCCTTCAGTGTTTGACTATGATAAGTAAGCTACAATAAACCCTTTCCTTCTCAATTGCTCTTGCTTGTACTCTTTAACACCACAACAGAAAGCAAGCTAGAACAACCATGGTCAAATTGAAAGGTTCCATATGGTATATGTGTATGTATGTGTCTTATCATCCTGTGATAGTGACAGGGCCACATCTGAATATTTGGAGTTCATCAAGCCCCATTGTGTTGTTCTACACACATTTTATAGCATGGGCTCCCATCAGTCTGTTATGGTAGTCCATAAGAGATGACCGCTCAGACACAGTTTATAGTGAACTGAAAGCCTGTATTCCAGCTGGCTGGGACTATACTCAAATATTTATGATCCCAGATATAGCCCCAAGTGTATAGAGCATGTGTTGTTGTTTTTTTTTGCTTTGTTTTGTGTGTGTGTGTGTTTTAAGGCAAAAACCATACTGCGTTCTTGGTTGGAAGCTTTAGGTGGGCTTTGAAGAAGCAAGCCGTTTAACAGAAGCTAAGATAAGTGGTTAGCTGGAGGCGGATCCACCCAAAATGGCAGTTTAACAGAAGCTAAGATAAGTCAGCCAGTACATCTTGATCTTAGGTTCCTAGAATAGAGTTTGGTAATCTTCCATGGGATTCTCCATCAAGGAGATCAAATTCTAGTTAAACCTGAAAAGGCCTCAGCAAGAATGCAAGATGGAGGAATGTCACCTGCACTGTCTTTTTCTCTTACATTCTGCCTTCCTTTTTACATAATCTCTCAGAGATACCATGTGTTCCCATGAGTTCTTACAGGTCACAAAAGCCGGAAGAGGTAGCTAAGGAAAAAGACATTATGAACTGCTGTCGATCCTTCTAGAGGTACATGATGTATTTCATTGGCTGGTTTCACTCCCTTGCCCATAAAGCACAGTGATAGGGAATGTAGCCCCTTCTAACAAGAAGCTGTATATCCATTTGCCTTAGTTACTTTTCTTTTAATGTGAAGAGACACCATGATCAAAACAACTTTTTCACTTCAGAAACCACCTTTAGTGACACCCCTACTTCAACAAGGCTATATACCTCCTGATCTTTCCTAAACAGTCCACCAACCGGGAGCAAACATTCAAATATATAAGCCTATATGGGTAAGTCTTATTGAACATTATACTCCCCGGAACTCATGAGCTTGTTGTTGGCATATCACAATGCAAAATGCATTTAATCCAAACAGAGAAGTCCCTAGTCTGTCACAGTCTTAAAGACTTTTTAAAATTCTAAAAAACAAAGTTTTTTCCAAGACACAAGGAAATCTTAACTCTGAAGAATCAAAAAGCAAGTTATATTACAAATCACTGAATGTTTGCTGCTGTGGTGGTTTTAGTAGGCCAGGCCCTTGTAGACCCAGATGTGTGGATGTTTGGGGACTGCCCTATAATGGAGGAAGTGTGTCACTGTGGGGGTGGGCTTGGAGGTCATATATGTTCAAGTTATGAACAGTGTAGCACACAGTCTCCTTCTGCTGCCTGTGGATCAAGATGTAGAACTCTCTTCTCCAGCACCATGTCTGCCTGGACTCTCCCATGCTTTCTACCATGATGATAACAGACTAAACCTCTGAAAGTGTAAGCCAGCCCCAATTAAATATTTTCTTTTATAAGAGTTGCCATGGTTATGGTGTCTTTTCACAGCAAAATACAAAGACAATTTTCATTCCAAAAGGAAGAAAAATGTGTATAGTGAGAAAATATTGAACGAAAGCAAGACAAGAAACCTACCAGGACAAACTGCAAATTCAGTAAGTCTATGCTAGATGCCAAAAAGTTTAGAAGGCTCTTTGCATCTCCCACACCTTCCAGCTTTCTTGACTATAACACAATTCTTCAGGGCTGCTTCCACTTCCTGTTTAGCTCTGAGCAGGCATCCCATGTCTTTGACATCTCCAGTGCACTCCAGGTTTAACCTTCACAGCTTCATATAATGGCCCCTTAGGGCCTCGCTGCAGGAACTCCCCTGCCTTATGCCTGACCTCAGAGACTCCCTTAATTAAGTACAGATGAAGATCCCTTAACTTCTTCCCCTTGTATCCTTGAAAATCCAGAACCACTTGCAAGTTGTGTCTGCTTAGCCTAGAACCTGGGCCCTCCTGTACTGCATTTGCCTAAGCTTTTCTATGGAGTGGTTTTAGGTGGAGGAAATATCCCTTGTGCTTCCCCCTCCCCCCCTCAAGTGGCACAAGTTGCAGGATCCTGAAGGAACCACTTCCTTTATGCCATTTATCATCAGGCCTTTTTTTGAACTTCTCTTTGAGCATAAGACTTGGCTTCAGTATTAAACTTCCTGGTGTTCTTCGTCTCAAGCTTCCATGCTGCTTGTTCTCTTTCATTGGGTGTCTGCATAAGATTTATTAATAATAGCCACATGACATAGCCAGTGGTAGGTACTGTTGAAACTGCCTTTGCGGAAGATACTAATTCAAAACCCTACAATTTAGCCTCAGGCAGGTTCTTCAGAGAAAGACAGAAAGAAGCCACACATTCTTTGCCAAAATATCACAAGCGCAGTCAGTAGTATTGTTCCTTTGTAAACCCTCTTGAGCTGGTTCTCCATTCCACCTTGCTCTTCTCAGCACTTCTGCTTCCCATTCTTGCTGGGATAGCCGTAATCTTCCTATTGAGAATTAGACACCTTTCCTAATCCAAAGGACTCAAAAGCAGCATAGTCAGGCCTGTCACAGCAATATCCAGTTCCTGGTACTAACTTTTGTTGATGTGAAGAGACACAACAATTAAAGCAGCTTATAAAAGAAAGTAGTTGGGATTGGCTTACAGTTCCAGAGGGTGAGCCCATTACCTTCGTGGAGGTGAGCATGTGTGGCATCAGAAAGCATCTACCTACCAGCAGCAGGCAGGAGAGGAGGGTGGCATATCATGGTGATGGGACTGACTGGGACTGGGTAGGCTTTTGAAACTTTAAAACATTCCTCCTGACACACTGCCCCCAACAAGGCCACACCTCCTAATACTTCAGGGAAACTACACATTGGAAATCTGTAAGCCAGGAAGGCCCATTCTCCTTCAGACCACCACACCACCTTCAGGTGATGTCCTACTAAGACAATCAGCAGAAAGCATGAATGGACGCCAGGCATCCCTGGCCACTGGGGTTTTTCAAGGTCATAACCTGGGCTCATCTGATTATATATATATATTTAATGAGAAGCTGCACTGGGGAGAGGAATGGTGTGACTGGAAATCCCACTGGCTGTAGGCAGGTGGGCAGCTTGTTGAAGAGTGTGGCACCTGCCCACTTCTTCCTTGGTACTGTACCTTCTCTGAAGGAGGTGTCAGAACGGTCTCCTTTGTCTTTTGGTGAGCTAGTAACATGTCTGCCTTTGTTTGTGTTCATCTTGCCATTTATCAGAGGCTTCAAGAAGTTCTATTTCTTTCTCCCTAATACTCCAAGCAAGGAAAGTGGGAACACACACTTGCACTCCCCCCTTTTGGGTTGCAGGACTTACATGCTTTTGCTTCTAGGATCCAGGTTCAGCCCTATGAGGAGAACCGGAGGCGGGCTGAGCAGTGGAGACTAACTGGAAGGCTGGCTTTCCCTAGTGCCATGTCCTCCACCAGCAGGACGAACCAGAGCACTGATGGTTCATTATCAGTGATGACAACCAAATTCTCCGTCTCTGGGGAGCATAACTTTGAATGTGGTGTAAAGTGAAGAGCAAAGGATTGAAAAGCAATTGTTAATCAAAAGGGACACCAAGTGATAGTTCTGGGAGGGACACTTTATGATTATGTTGTCAAGGCTCATCTCAGGAACACACGAGCATGCTGCAGGTTACTGACCTACTGACTGTGTCAAGACACAAGAACAGACCCCGAGCCAAGCTCAGGCCTGAAGTGTTCAGGACAGAGCAGACTTGTACCCCAGCAAATGCTATGCAAGGAGAGGGTGCAGGTAATGTGCATGGCACACAGATAGGTGAGCTAGGGCAGCTGGATGGCAGTGTGAGCACGTGTCCTTGAATAGCCTGAGAACCCCATTTGTTCCTTGAGCATTTTTTTCTTGTTGAGGTGTGGTGCACGTGCACACACACACACACACACACACACACACACACACACACAGAGTCACAGGTTATGTTAGAACTTTTTTTTTTTCTGTTTAGTTTAGGGCTCACATGTCCTGATGGAGCTGTGTTACAAGCATAGTCCAGCTTCTTCATTAAGTAGGTGCTGTATACCTAAAAGTTGAGGTGATTTGTATGTAAAGAAAGTTCTGCCCTCCTTTCCTGCCAGGCTGATATCTCTAGATGTTTGGTCAGAGTTCTTCTGTTAGGTGTTCTAGGGTGTGCAGTCCTTGCAATATCCAGCAGGAAGCTCCACCTTCTGAAGTAGCTTCCTATAGCATTCCTGTGTGTCAGGACACAGAGGTGCACTGTGCAGCATTTATAGCAGGCCGTTTGTGAGTGCATTTGATGGCATCTTTGCAACAGCGACAAGACTCTCTTTTTCCAGACCTGACACACTCATGGCAGACAGGTAAGAGTTTTAGACAAAAACATTAACCAGGGGCCTGGAGAGATGGCTTAGTGTTTAAGAGCACTGTCTCCTCTTGGAAAGGTCCTGAGTTAAATTCCCAGAAACCACATGGTGGCTCATAACCATCTATACTGGGATCTGATGCCCTCTTCTGGCGTGCAGGTATATATGGAGAAATAGCACTCATATATGTAAAATAAATATATCTTTAAAAAAAAGAAACATTACCCAGCTTGGTTCAGACAGGAAGAGTAATAACATGGAGCGTGTCACTGGCGGTACTCATAGTAAACTGGTTCCTTGCCTGCAGGTAACTGCTGTTACTTTGGCTTTGAGTACTCTTCAGAATAAATATTATTTTCCTAAAAATTTACTTTAAATGTCACATGTCTGACCTTGGTTTTGTATAGAGGTGTGTGGTCAGGTTTGCATGTGTGCATATATGTGCATGTGTGTGTGTGTGTTTGTACATGCACACACACACACACACACACACACACACACTTGGTTTTTTCTTTTTATGAGGGTAGGAATGGCTAAGATTTTACTGTTGACTCCAGTTCCCTCAAAGGGATTCCACCGAAAACGTACACTGACCTGCAATGCAGAGCTCTGAAGCAGCAGTTTAAGTCCTCCTCTGCTGCTGTGCCCTAGAAGTTCAGGGCACTCTTCTTGAGCTGAAGAATAGCCTCCACAGTAAATGCTACCTGTCAGAATCCACCTCTGACTACCCAATGCTGACTCAGCTGTCCAGTGCAGCATTGCAGACTCACCAGGCCAGGGCTTTTAGCTATGGTTATTTTCATTTCACTTCTCCCCTCATTACCAGACAAAAGAGTTAAGGGCAGGTCGGTCAGAGAGCAGTTACCTAGCATTGTGAAAGCCCCAGGTTTGAACCCCAGAACCTAAGTGCCAGGGTTGAGGAACTACTTCCTCTCTGCAACACTGAAGATTCCACTTCTAGGATTCTGTGTATTAAAGGCGAGGAAATGAACTCCAGATAGAAACTTTTTGAATAAATGAGTCATTATTGAAGCAACATGGTAGTATTCTAAAAAGGAGCAGGAAACCATTTCAGCAGTAAGAAGGGAATTTATCAGTATAGTTAACTAAACTTTTTTTTTTTCTGGTGCTAAAATACTATGATGACCACATTTTGAATTGGAATTCTAAATATGAAAGTGATGCTTTCTGCCATCAGGAAGCTGACATTAAGACTGGTAATATTAGCTGTAAAATAATAACATACTATGTAGTACTAGCAAATTCACTTAACATTGTGTTGTAGGAATTTGGAGACAGCTGAGTCTTAAGTACTTGTCAGAGAGATGCTAGAGAAGGCATTGTGTTAGGCTGAGGGACACTTGGAGGGTGTGATTAGAAGTCTGCTGTCAGAAGCTAATTGGGGACCCTTATTAGGAAATGTAAAGTGAGGTGTGGAGAAGTAGCTCAGTAGTTTGTTTCCTAAGCACCCACAGTGTACTTCCAACACCTTCCCAATCTCTGTTGGCATTAGGCACACATGTGATGTGAATACATATATGCAGGGAAAATACTCATAAAACAAATAAATAAACCTAATTTTTTAAGTGAATGTAAGCTTAGAGTGGAGGGAGGAAATGCCAAATATTGACTGAGAACATTTCATCATGTGCATTTATCATGGGCTTTGCATAGGTTATTTTTGAAGGTGAGCACTGACTTTCCCTCTTCCTCCTTCCTCAGCATCTTTGCAATCTCAGTCAGCCCTTTCTTTCAACCCTTCCTACCTCTTCTCTTTCCTCTCTAGTACCTGAGGACTACTGTACTTAATCTGCCAGTTTGCAGTCTCCCTGTCCTCTCTGCTCTCTATTAATGCTGGGGTTTGAGCTGGCTGTGGACTACAGAGGTCTTGAATATCTCCCCTGTCATAATGACTTCACTGAGTGAGTCCCAGTCCCAGGACACCATCACTGCTCACTGTGTGGTTCTCTGCTGTGTTGGCAGTCCTGAACTTTGCCCTGCAGCTTTCCTTTGCCCAGTAGAGCTTGGTCTGGATGGTTCATGCCTCAGTCTTTAATCCCCTTCAACTGCTTTGTCAGCAACCTAGCATCTGGATTTTAAGATAGAGAGAACTTATTTCTTGAGAGAATCCCAAGGCTATGCTTGTGGCATTAGGGGCCCTGTTGAGGTTGTTGTTTTTTGTAGCCTTACAATATACCCGGGAGGACAGTCTGACTGACTCACCCACATCTTGGAGGTGATTTAAGTGTCCTTAAGCAAAGCACCTTGTTCTCACACAGATAGTTATCTTCTTGTGCCTACATAGCTGTCTCCCCCTACTTCTGCTAACAATTCTTTCTGAACACCACAACACTTGTTCAACTTGCTTCCTGCAGGAATGCTCCAAGAACGCCTCGTTTCTTATCTAAAGGCCTTATAGCTGGTCGCTACCTTGACTCTTTGTTATGTACCTGCTGCTGGTCAGAGTTCCAGAGGTATGAGCCCTGTGGCTGCTGTCTCTGAAGCATGAAGAGTTTCCAGGTTCTCTCTGTCAGCTAGGACCTACCCAGATATGTCAAGAGGACTCTTAAGCTCACTTTGGTTCTGACATTTAACTCTGAAGATGTGATTAATTCAAGAACCAATACCCTGCTCTTAGTTGTCTTGATATGCATGTGGGAGTCATTCCTGCTCCATAACATGTCTGTCTGAGAGCCTCCGTTACCCTATCTCTCTATTCTGCACACATGGCATTTACAGATCTCTTTACATCTTCCTGACCCTCTTAGCTTGAGGTAGCTTTTATTTAAGCATACTATCTTATTGCTACAGTTTTTAATGTGTGCTGTTTTCAACAGAACTTTTATTCATTTTGGCCTATGGCCATTTCTATAGTCACAGTGCACCATGGGATACCGGATTATCTAAGAGATTGTGGAGTTTCCCTTCTCTCCTGACTCTTAACACCAGTGCCAATCCAGTCTCTTGTGCTGCTTAGTGCTGATGTCATCTTGACAGGATCTCAGGTCACCCAGCAGATGAGCCTGGACAGGCTTGTGCAGGATTCTGTACTTTAGAGTGGTCAACGCGAGAAATTTCACCCTAAGTATGGCTGTGCTGTTCCATCGAGCAGCGTCCTGGATTCAGTGAAAAGGAGAAAAGCATGAAGCTTAGCATCCGCATCTCTTTTGTCTGCCTCGTGACTAGATGCATCTTGCCTAGCAGCCCCACCCTCCTGCTGTCGTGGTTTCGAGCAAACCCTTCTTTACAGTGCTTCTTGTTAGCTGCAGATCATAGAAATGAGAGGAGTGACTGGTGGAATTGTTCTTGGCCGCTTGCACCTGAATCACTTGTGATGGTCTTTAAAACTATAGATTCCGTTCCTAGCATCAGCACTACCCAGTGGGCCTCTGTGCACTCCTCCATTTTTCTGGTACCCACTCAATAGGAGAGCTGACTCATTTGGATTCCATTTGACCATTTTAGTTCATCATTTGCCAGTCAAAGTTCATTTTGCTCTGTAGGAGCTTGTTCTGACATTGACACAGATCTTGTAAGCCATATTAGGTAGATTCGATAAAATAAATACTAACTTGCTTCCTTAACTTGGTACAGCCTGAATAAAGTAGCAGTGCCAATTTTATCTCCCTCTGCGCTTGAACATTGTCTGCTGGAGGTTTGTACTTTGTAACTTACCAGTAGTGTAGCTAACTCATCCTTCCCATGGAGCATAGTGAGGAGAGTACAGCAGATGTAGCTTTCTAATTTCTCTGATTTCCCTTTCCCCATTTACAGTTCTCGTCTATTCATCCTATTTTTCACCATTATTTTGTACATGTCTCCTTCCTCACCTGCAAGATGCTTAGACTACTGTCTGTGGGCAGTGCATATAGTTTTAAGAAAACTGACCAAGAAACTTACTGAAAAATTTTGCCTTTGAATTCAACGTATTTCTTAAAGACCTCAGCCCTGGCTGGGCATAGTGGTATGTGACTTTAATATCATGCAGAATTAGGGGTATCTCTGTGAGTTTAAGACCAGCCTGGTCTACTTAGCAAGTCCCAGGTGATGGAGAAGTATATAGTAAGACCTACTCCACCAGAGAAATGAAATAAAATCTTACACTTAGTAAAATTGACTTTAATGAGCTGGAAAAAAATGGCTCAGCAGTTAAGAGCACTGGTTGCTCTTCTAGAGGTCCTGAGTTCAATTCCCAGCAACCATATGGTGGCTCACAACCATCTGTAATGAGGTGTGGTGCCTTCTTCTGGTGTGCAAGTGTACATGCAGACAGGATATTGTATACATAATAAAGAAATCTTTAAAAGTCTGCCTTTTATGTCATTTCATAAGTAAGTTTGTACTCTTACAAAATAAGGTTGTATATAGCAATTGTGATCAATTTTCAATAACGAAAATTTATTGCTTGAATGCTAGTTTATTTTACATATCCTATGTGAAAGAGGTGTTTGTTTTTATCAAGGTATGTGTGCATCAGTTTTAGAGCATTCTTAAGGTTTTTCATTGTATGGTGCACTAGGTTATGGGCTGTTGATCCTCTCTCTTCCTGCTCACTGTTAGTGTCTACCCCAGTAGCACATGTCTCCTAGAATTAATCTGCATAGAATTCAGTAACCAGCTTCATGTTCACTGTCTTGGTCTACAAGTTAGGTTATAGTGTGTGTGAAATGCCATTGTAGCATGTATGTCATAATTGGAATTTATGTTTGCATATATAATAAATGTTTCAAGTTTTAAATTATCATTTGCTAGTGTGCTTAAAATATTTTCATAGTGAATTAGATAATGACATTGTTTTTTGTAAAATGAGGTTTCTTTCTACACTGCTTTGTTCCTTGCTAGGCCTTTAGTATATATTTTTGAGAAATATTGGCCTGGTTTTGACCCCTGAATATTTTCCCTTGTAAATTTTCTTTAGTGTGATTCATTTTTATTTGCTTTGACCTATGGAATGCACTCTTAGGCAGCATTTGCTTCCTTTTCTTTGCATATGTGTTAGTAATAGTAACTTTTGTGGGTTTTAAATCTATGTGCATGCTTCTCAGGTCCGTGTACCTGAGACATTGTGGTTTCTGCACAGGCAGTGCTGAGGCTTGAGAAGGAGTGGAGTGAAAGAAAGGCTGCAGTGAGACGCGAGCAGTGTGTCAGGCTCACATGCTCCAGGGCATTTCTGTATTTGCGATATTTTCTCAAAGCTACTACTTCAGCAATTTCTGATTCACTTTTATGGAAGTCAAGCACATTAAAATAAGCCAACGAGATTAAAAATGAATATTCTGTAGGTATTTTAGATGATTTCAATTTAATTAATTAGTTTGCATTGAGCTAAAATGTGAATATTACAATTTGTATGTCAGCACAAATTTTCTTAACCAAACGTATCTCTTATGAGAACAGGATGTCTTTTACTTGCTCATCTTCATGTTTTGTTTAAAAATACTGATTACAGGTGTTTGCAGTCTAACTGTAAAACAAAGGAACTGTTTCTCATAGATTTGTGACTAGAAAACCTGATCATTTTTAATACTGCAATATTTTTACAGTCTCAATAAATTGGCCCTTACTGTGAACAGAATGAAGCTGTGACATAGAATCCTAAAATATTTCTGAGTTGTTTTTTTTTTTTCTTTTCCCTAGCCCACGTTTTATGCTAGAAATATTTATTTTACTTGTGAATGAGTGGCTCTTGTCTCCCTAAGTATCAGGAGCATCTTGAAAGCTATAGTTTTCCATTCATTTTTTTATTTGTAACATCTTATATAATAAATACGAAGTACCACTTTTGTTAAATCCATGATCAACTTAAATATCAATTATATCTTTAGAAAACATCCTAATATCAAAAATTGTGAAAGTGTTGGATTGTAGTCAATGTTTCCTGAAAGTACACAAGAGCTCCCTACAGAGATGTTTATGCTCGCTCCTGTCGACCTGCCCTCTGAAGTCTGCATCTGCTGTGAGAAGTCTTCTCTCTCCTGCACAGGCTGTGCTGTGCCTTCTCTTCATGCTTGCACATTCCTTTCTTCTCAGCCAGATCTTCCACAGGTGTGTGCTGCGCCCTCCCCCCACGTTAATGCTCCTTGCCTGTGAGCTCAAGGCTGTTTCAGTGTTCCACTCCACTGGGAAACCACATACCTTACTCTAAATAACTCACTGTAATATCATCAGTATAGAGGCACACTTTCAATGAGTGACTGAGTCAGTTTGAATGAAATGCGTATCTACTCTGTATTTATCATATCTAATAGTGACTTTGAAAGTATGTAACATTGTTACTTACGTATGGTATTTATGAGTGTTCATTTATGGGTATATTACAATTGTTTGTCTATTAAAGTATTACTTTTAAAGTTTATATAAAACTATTGTGTTTATAATTAATAATGGGGATAGCTTATGAATGAAAAAGATAAAGAAATGTACTTTCATTTTCTTATTCTTAAGAAACATGAATAGGTCCAGAGGGTGTGCTAGGATGTGGTTTTGAACAGGAAGGAGTTAGTAGAGGACACTGCAATGTTAAGCAAACCTGTGCCTGTGTGCACTAAATAGACTATGGAAGAAAAGGGAAGACAAGACTAAGGGCGCATCGTCTTCTGAGTGATGATTGAGAAGCACATTCTGAAGGAGAATACCAGGAAGAAGAAGAGCCAAGTGGTCCTGATTGATGGTTCAGGAGTTAGGCGTGTGGCTCGGGCCATCTGTGACCCACATAAAGAGAGCAGGATGCTCGGCTGCCTTCAGGGTGCCAGGCATGGAAGACGACCAGAAGGGCGGGAGATCCCATGAGACTGCAGGGTCACTCTCTGTTTTAGTCAATCTTAGCTCTGTAGTTTAACCTGAAATTTATTGCAGTTGCTGGAAAGAAATGTGAGCACTAGGAAGTGGTGGGGCTGCTGAGCTCCTCCCCTCCATTCCTGCACCGGCACTTAAACACCAGATCATTTCTCAGGACTTTTTAGCTCTAAACCAGTAGCCACAACTAAATTCTGCAACTTTACAGTTCATAGAAGTACTAAAAACACATGGTTTTTATCAGAACACAGGGGGCTAACTTACCTGATCTTTTTAAAGTAAGGACTATAGCTGAGGCAAGGCCTTAACATGGAGGATTGTTTGCTAGCCTCCTGAGAGTTCTCTTTTTCTTAACTGGCCTGTGTTTACTTTAGCCAGTCCTCAGAAGTCCTACAAGCTGCCGTTCCGGGGTGGATCTTCCAGCATCACGCTGCAGGCTTCGGCTGTGGCAGTGGCCGGTCATGCATTTGAAGAGAGCACTAAAATAAGACATGCAGTCTTTCAAGTAAAAGATTGAGATTAACTAAAATGGCAATGATCAATTCTTCCAAAAGGATTTATTTTGAATTAAGGTCTTTCAAAGGTCTAAAGGAAATATGTCATAACAGCACACACAACCTACTGGGTGCAGAGAGAGAAGATGACAGTGAAGTTCTAGTGAGTGGTTAGACTGTCCCTGACCTTCAGAGTTGGTTATTAATATGAAGAAAATAATGCACACAGCGTGAGAATGAATTCTCAGACACACGGGCTGTCTAATGGTAGCTGCTCCAAAACCTAAGTGAAACAATTCAACGAACCTCACCACACAACATACCCACACACATTCATGCTCACGCCATTGCATCTCTTGTAGGTAACTGGGGTATAGGAATTTACTGAGCTCCCATGTAGAATACTTTGGTATATGATAGTGAACCAGTGAGCAGCTAGCTTTTAAAATAAAAGTGACATGCTGGCAGAGCACATGCTTTTTTGTTTTTATTATGATTATGTGCTTTTTCTCTCTCTCCGTGTTCCCATCTGATGCAGGGCTTCCAGTTTGCACTCCTTCCCAGGTTTCCCAGCTGCCAGGAGTACAGGTGGAACACTGCATCTTGCTGCCTGAATGGTTAGCGCGTGTGCGTGGGGTTAACTCCAGCACCATTGAAAGGGGATTAAAAAGCCTGCAGAGTACCACTTTGTAGACCTTGGGAAACAAGATTATGGTCAGATTATCCAGAAGTTTCTTTAAGTCCTACTGTCAGCGTAAAGTGCTCTCAGGTCAGATACACCGAGAGGCATCATCCCCGCCCTTCCTTCCCTGTTCCTAAACTTGGGAGCTAGCTTCCCTCTTCTGAGGGGAAAGTCACACTGTTTCTTTAAATAGTCAGTACTCTCAGACAACACTGAGATAATCTTCTCTTCAAAAGCATACACACCGCAGGTTTCTTGTGTTTCTTTTATATTCTCTGTATTTTATGACAGTGCTCTGTTTTGCTGTAAAGTAAATTCGTGGGCATTACAGACTCAGTAGCCATTTTTTTCTTTTAAAGTACAGTAACAATTTTAATTATATTCATAGCTAATTCTAAAATATTCTTTAATGGGAATAAATAAGCAAAATAGCTAACAAAAATCTTTCTATATGTCCCATGCATCATGAACAAGGTGGTTTTAATGGGCATGTGCATGGAATGAGACTTGAGGGGATCTGAGTCCCCTGCTTATCTCTAATTATGTCCAGTTGTAGCCTTCTCTATTGCAAAACACTGCAATCTTGGATAAGCTCCCAATGTGAGTTTGGTTTATTTTGGGGGTTTGTAGGTTTTGTTGTTGTTCTTATGGTTTTTAAACCTATGTCACCTTTTAAATTACTTTCTTGTGAGGACAGGGGTTGGTTTTGTTTTGACAAAATAAGAAAGAAACTGCTGGTGAAAATCCAGGTTGAGACAGCCGTCCCTTGTAGTTTTAAGGCAGCTTTGCCACACAGTTGAAAGAAGGAGAACGCTGACAATGTGTAATATGTGTGTCTGCTGTCAGCAGATTTCACAGTGTGTGGTCATAGACTTCTGTTCCCCTGGCATCTAAAGTGTTCTCCAAGTTAGTTTCTTTGTTAAAAGAAATTACCTTTCACTTAAAATGATCATGTTTATATCTGGGCAGGGGTTCTAGGTCCATTCATGGTCCTTGGTTGGAGAAACAGTCTCAGAAAAGACCCCTGTGCCCAGATATATTTGGTCCTTGTGGAGCTCCTGTCCTCTCCAGGTCATACTAACTCCCCCTTCTTTCATATGAATCCTTGTTCTCTGCCCAAGGTTTGGTTATGAGTCCCAGCATGTGCTTTGATAAGCTGCCAGGAAGAGTCTTTCAGGGGCCCTCAGTGGTAGGCTCCTGTCCTGTTACTTGTTTTCTCCTATTTCCAATGTCCATCCCATTTGTCTTTCTAAGTGAGGATTAATCAGTATCCAAGTGGGTGCCCTAGTAGGGGAACAGGGACTGTCTTTGATATGAACTCAATGGCTGGTTCTTTGACCCTCTGCCTCCACTCCCCCCCTCCCCCAGGGGGGCGCAGCCTTGCTAGGCAACAGAAGGGGACATTGTAGCCAGCCCTGAAGAGATCTGATAAGCTAGGATCCTCCATCAGCGGACTTAGAGAGGGGCAGGAAGGAGATGAGGGAGGGTGGGATTGGGAGGGAATGAGGGAGGGGGCTACAGCCGGGATACAAAGTAAATAAACTAATCAATATAAAAAATAATAAATAAATGAAGAGAAAAAATGTTCATGTTTAATTTATGAGAGAAACCCATTCTCATCCAGGTATACCTTTCATTCTCCTATGTCCCTATGTATGAAGGTATGTGCAAACATCCTGACGATCTTCTCTGGTAAACTTTTAGTAAACTCTTCAAATTTATAGTGTATCTTATTTTCTTGTTTTAAAATTTTTATAGAAAACTTCTACTTTACAGTGTGCAAATTCTATAATCCTATAAACTATACATTACTTATATAGAACTCTTCACAGCTCTATGGTTTTCCTAAACAGTTATTTGATTTCTTATCTAAAGGCTTACTCACAAAAAAAGCTCACAAAAAAGCTTAATAATAAAGTCAGTTTCAAATGTTAAGATTGAGCTTTGTTTTATCATTCTGATTCTTTCAGTTCTGCAGAAATATTGTTCATGATTTGAATTCATAGCATATTCTATTTCCTTACAGAGACACTAATCAGCACCTACAGCTATTTAGTGGCGGGAGGATGTTGAGGAAGGGCCACAATCCTTTTCTTGCTTCCTTTATTTTACAGTTCATACTGGTGGGGTCCTTTTGTGATGAGACAATGTTCTCAATTTCGTTGACATTACTAGAATTTAGCTATTGACTCACTAGTTTTCACGAACATCATATCCTTTACTCTTTTATGAAGGAAGAAAACAAAGCTATAGCACAGTTGTAGATGGTTTATATTACCTATGAACACTTCCTAGTCTAAGCTATCTTTTTCCCCAAATCATAAAAGCAACATCAGCAAGAATTACATGGTAAGATGCATTACACTTCCCACCCATCCCATTCCTGTTTCAGCATCTGCATTGTTGATAAACCCAGCATGTCATATCCTTTCCACTGCTTTGTTGTGGGAAGGGTTCTAACTGGCTTTAGAGTTCTGTGTTTGTCTGTAACTTACATCACCGTAGACAAGTCTGTAAGCCAAGCTGAGACTGGGGGAGGGTTGTATGTGTGATATGAGTGTTAATAGTATGACTCTTCAAGGACTATTTCATAGCTCATAATAAATTGCTAGAGCCTGGCTGTGAGCCACCTATGCATTTGTTGGATTCTTATAATAGCATTCCTATCTGATAGGGGAGTTGAACTATGTATTCTAGAGAGACATTTTGAGGAGTGCAATGAGACTGTTTCTTCACATTCTGCGAGAGACTATTTCAAATGGAAAGTTGTGTGCTGTGTAGGTGATGTGGTCATGATCGGCGTTTATGGCCTGTGACTCAGTTAAACAGTGTGCAGAGCTCCAGAGTATTTATCCTAGACCCCTGTTACAGAGAGGCTACAGAAGGATTCAGGTAAACCTAGTTCATAGCAATGCTGTTCTACCCCTGATCTGTCAAATGCTGTGTTTTCTCAGTAGAGTCCATATTTCTTCCATAATGGATGTATACTTAGCATATGATACAGAAGTCAGCAGTGGCAAACATGAATTTTAGCTGTTTCACTGATTTAAACAAAAAAGTGATTGACATATTTTTTAAAGTAAAGCAGAAGTGATAGAAATATTCACAATATATTTTTAATATTTATAATCTGATCATTTGCAGTATGTCCAGATAACTGCATATTTACATGTTTTGATATACATTCTGAATTGAATTGTTTTATATTATCATGAAAATTCAGGAGGGAAGCCCACCTGAATGTGACCGGAGTGCAAGGGCAACGGTGTTTCCTGAGGTGTGGTGCATGGCAATTGGTCCTGGTGACCAAGATTAATGAAACTCAGATGGGTTTTAATTAGTGCAGCAGCAGTCATCAATTATCTAGTGAACACAAATATTGTTATATTTGGGAAATTCTTGATTTATTTTATTCTATTGGCCAGCAGATTTAGATGAATGAGTTCTCATCATAAGCATTCTGAGAAAAACTGCCAGAGGCCACAGTTTATTATTTAGGACACAATCACCGAGAGTGAACAAAATAAAACAAAATGTTGTAAAGTGTTCTGAACATTGTTTGGAATTTTTGTAACTAATTTGTCATGTGTAAGTTGTCAAAGTCATCAGGACATCCTTAGCAAACTTCAGAGTCATCCCATGTTTGAGGGTACCCCTCTACTGTCACACAGGTCACTTTGCATGCCCTGAGACAGGTTGCAGCTGCATGGTTGTGTCACATGGGCATCTTCACCTGCCATTCAGGGACGTGTTACAACAGAGTTGACAGCTGCCTACACTGTCACCAAATAGGACAACGTAGCCCTTTAAGAGGGAAATGCACTCCTGTACCACAAAGACACACTCACATGTACTTGTTGTGGATTTAAATTAATTTTCTAGCAATTTTTCCACTATATAGTACTGAATCACTAAGAAATCTGAAAATGTTTAAGGGAAGAAATTATTATTTATATTCTTTTAAAAGGTATATGACATTATGTCAAGTTGGCAACCAGATTTACCAAATTCAGATTCTTTCAGCATTTCTCATTTAAATTTGAAGCAATTATCTCTCACTATTTGAATGAAGATGATCTATAGACAATGTACTTTTATATTAAATGTAACAGATAATTTTAGAAAAGTATTTTCTTCTGCTTTGTCACTTAATCTTCTAAACCCTGGAACTCAGTGGAAATCTGGTTCCTCTCTTCCCAGGATATGAGCAGTGAGCACCTCAGTGATCCGATCACTCTTAGCCATCCTTGTTGCTCTCTGACTCCATAGAGTAAGTGAGGAGACTGAACTCAGGTTCCCCTTTACTGAGCCTGATTGAGGGGAGAGGGTGGCTACTCTGAGGAACCTGCAGAAATCATAATCAAGGGCGAGTCACAAATCCATCAAAGTCAGTGGCAGATAGCAGTTGATGGTAAGAGAAAAATGTTTTACATATGAAATATATTCATTAATTTTTTCTAAATCTGTATACTATGGGCTTTTTGTTAATTATGTAAAATCACAGACAAGCTTTCTTTTAGTGAATTAGTTAAATTAATTAACGCTATAACTTAATCCGAATTATGGAGCCTTAGGATTTTTCCTAAGCGTTTAATGTTCCTAATTTCCACATGTAAATTCTAGTCCCCCATCTTGCTGAGAAGACCCACCTTTGTCCTTAGGAAAACAAAAGATGTGTGTAAAGCTTCAGTGTCTTTTGTACTGTAGAAAAAAAAATGATTGCTGTGTCTAAATTGTCAGTGCTTGCAATTAACACTGCTAGTTCATTTGCTATTGTGTTTTCAACAGTTTATAGACACTATGATTTTTGAGCATTTTTTTTTGGCCTACATATTTCATAGAGTAATTCACAGGAGCCTCTCTGTTTTGTGCATTGAGCCAAGCTCTAGGGAAAGAGACCTGACATATTCTCTATCTGTGACTGTGTTCTGCCACCAAGAATATACATTGGCCCTTTGGACTTACAGAGAGCCCTGCAATAGAGACCAGTTTTCTCTCCATATAGCTCTTATTATTCAAATTTTGCCTTTAATTGAATTTCTCTCTTTTTTTTTTTATGAGACTGATAGGTTGTTTGTTATATGATTGTTTTTGTATTCCTTGACCAGTGTGAGGCTGGATCCCCGGCCTTCACATATGGGCAGGTATACTCTACCACTGAGCTGCGTCTCCTTCTTTCTAGTGGTTAGGAAGAATGGGACCTCACCAGCACACAGTGCTCTGTGTCAAGTGTCTGCTTGTCTCTTACGGCTGCAGCCTGTCCTTAGTTGACCCACATGCATAGATGTTGTTGCTGGTCTTTCTGTTTATCCTGCTACCTGCTGGAAAATAGATTTTATCAGCAGTTCAAGTCTCTGTACAGAAGACAAGCCTGCTGGCCTTACAGACTTCTAGAAAGAAGAGGGTGTGAGGCAGCACTGTGAGAGGACTGGGCCTGCTGGGGCACATATTCTAAGGGCTTTGGCGTTGAATGAAGATGAGTCGTGTCTGTGTGGCTCCCTTATGACATCAAGCTGACAGGCTTCATGTTCTAAGTCGCTCTGCCCATCCCTTCTACAGGAGGCGTAGGGGAGTTTTATGATGAAAAGGGCCCTAACGGGTGCAAAAGAATTGCTTTACTGCTATGTAGAATTTTGTGGATATGAAGTTACTTTATTTCTTTCCTCAGTCATGAATCATGTTGAGTTTAGTTTGTAAGATTATTATCTCCTTAGAGGATGTGTGCTGATTATGACTATGTAGTCTACCTATGTGGAGATAAAGGCATTGACCCTTTGTATAGTTGTACTTTAACACACAGTTTGAGAGGATGCACGTACTTACTATGAATAGGTATCAAGATCGGTCCTAAGGCCATGTACTGCCAGCAGCTTAGGACACAGACTCTGCAGCCCTGTCGACTTTGCACTGTTGTGAGCCTGTGGTTATGATACCTTAGGAAGATGTTACTTTCTTCTTAAGCTTTTAAGTGTTGTTACTGACACTTTATTTTGGAAGTTCATTCATGAATACTGTATTTCCATTATTTCCACCTTCCTTCTTACTTCTCCACCTCCTGTGTTCCCTTCTACTTCCTCTCATATGCATTGACCTCGTCTTTTTAAATTTTTATTGTTATATACTCATTTGTACACACATCAATATAACCTGTTGAGTCCGTGTGTTTAAAGTTGACCTTTTGGGATTCGGTAACCTGTTAGGCTAGTAGTCTCTGAAGAGAACTTGATTCTCTCTCTCTTGGCGGCTACCCAGTAGCTTCATGTCGGTTAGGGCCTGTGTGAGTTCATTGTCCGCATTTGCATGTCAGCTGGTGTCACCACTGTGTAGGTCTTGTGTGAGGAGACCATTTGATGGGAGCAACTTTCTTGTTATGTTGAGAAGACACCCTTTATTCCTAATTTATTTTTCTGAGTTTTTTTTTTCTCTCTCTCTCTTTAAAACATGCTAATTTGTGTTTTTAAAAATATCTCTGTTATCTTAGAAAACTGATAAGCTTAAAAATGGTAGCTTCTTTATTTGTGGATTTGTTGAGTTGCACCAATGTCTAAGAATATGGGCTCAAGCTCTGATGGACAGATTTTCAAAGCATGTTCTCTGTAGGTTTTCCAAAGAGTCTTTGCAGTTATAGTTTGTATAGTAGGTACATAACATAGGAACTCTTATACCAACAGGCATGATTAATTTGTAAAGAAGCATACACTTTGTTGATGCCTATTGCTGTAAAATAGTATTCAAAATCTGACCGAAAATTAAATAAGAATAAATAATAAAACCATAGTTATATAATATGCTGGTATTTAATGCATATTATTCTTTCTAATCCTTGGAGAATATGTTACCCTACCTTAAATTTCCCAAAATTATGTAGTTTTATGGAAATAACAAGTATATTCTGGCAAAAATGTCCTGTCCTCAGCTTTCATATTATGAATGCAACTTACTGGAAATTAAGTATATTTATTTGAAGCTTCTCTTGTTTCTTGTTTATATAGCTGTGAAGAAAGAGGGCAGAAACACTAAAGCAGAAGATATTTGGTGGTGAAATTTCTTCTTTATGCTTTTGTGTTCTTTTATTCAGTCAAGTTGATACACACTCCATACTGAAAGGCCTGTGGAGAACTGACACATTAGCACTTTGTCAGCCACTGTGACAACACCCTTACAGTAAGAGTCTTTCCTTTGTTTACAGCATTTAAGTGTCTGATGATTACAACTTTTTTCATTTTTTTTCAGAATAAAATTGTTCTGTACTGAGTTTTCTTGTGGCAAGAAGAAAGAAATAAAAGCAACCCTATTTTCTATTACAAATTATCATAAATATTGGAGATGCAGATTTTTCTTAGGTCATTAGCATATCATGCTGCGACCCACACCAGAATGTACCATTAACAAAGCAGCCTTCATGTAATTAATGTAAATAATATGGAACTACAGCTTGAGTTACCCAGTCAGCCTTGGCGAAAAGCATTTGTCATAATGCTTCGTCTAAGAAGCTCAGCCTCCATTCAAATTCAACTTCATGGGCTTGCCCCTTATTTTTTATTTCTATTTTTTCTTCATGCTATAAATTTTTGTGAAACATTTATGACTATAAATTTCTTTGGAACACCTACATAGGAGAAGAGAGCAATCCAATAAACTGAAATTAAAATTTTATTATTTACAGTGCTTCTGCTGGTGAGGACAATTAGTATCTTCCCAAGGCCAGAAATGCAGATCCTGGGATCGTGCCGAGGGCCTCATCCTGTCCTCACCAGAGTGCTCTGTCCTCATCTGCTGCAGCAAATCTAAAGGATGGTCCTGTCGCCATTTGCTGCGATTGCCCTCTGACTCCAAAACACAGAGGAGCATTGTAAATTTTTCATGAAGAGGTTTCAGTCTCTAAAACAGCAAACAGGAATAATGTTTTAAATGCAATCATTGTCAAGTTGGAACAATGTAATTTATCAAGAAAGCAGTTTGTACTATATAATAAGTTTCATATATTAATACAATTTTTCATCTGATGTCAGGCTTCTGATTTATGAATAGCCCATGATCTAAGGTGATCATTGAATTATAATTCACGTAATAAGAAGCCAGGAATAAGACCCTGGAACTGCTACCCTGGATTAGCTTCCATGCCACCAAGCCAATTTACTAAACAACCGTGGGCTAAATGATAGAGTTTTTCCAATTCAAAGAAGGCATTCGTTAATTAGATAAAGGCTAACGCTCTCATTATTTTTAAATGATTTAAGAACGAGTAAAGATCGTAAGCTTATACTGCAGCTCTAATAGTTCGCTGCTTACTGCCTTGTAATAAGAGTATTAAAGACAGATGGGCAAGGCGATGTAAACCAATTACAGCGTGTCGTGGGCACCCATAGCCATGACTGTCTGTAGGCATATCAGATGCTAGTTCTGAACATGTTTGAGATGAGGAAAGCAGCATTGATTAATGTAATTTGTGAATAGTTTGCTTCTTTCTGCTAATTTCAGGAGAAAAACCAGAACTCTGGACTGTAGCAATTCTTGAGATGCTTCATAGTTTTCAGTGTTAGGCACACTCAAGCTTTCTGTCATGCCCAAAGAAAAAAGATGTGTCTGTTTCAATTCCTTCTATTCATCTTGCTCCTGTTATGTGCTAGGGACTGGACTGACTTCTAGGATAGTCCACAGCTCTTGAAACGTCGTCCTGTTAGATATTTCCATTTTTGGGATTGCAAAAGGATAATATATTCAGGGAAAGCAGTTGGATAGTTATTAGTCATTTGTTAAAAAAAACAAACACATTTAAAAAATAAATAATGAATTTAGACGTTTTCCATATCTTTTGTTTGCTTGATTATATTTAGTCACATTTTATGTAGATGGCAAGTACATTTTATGTTATTACATAGCGAGTCATTAATCTCCTTGGTATTGTTATCTTGGTTAAGTAGTTGTTCTTTCATCCTTTCCCCCACAGCCTGCTTCCTTTATCTCTTGAGAATAATAGATGTCATAGAAACTTTTGGTTGAACATGTAGTTGTCCATGCTTTCTTTGGATTAAGGAATTCCTCCACTTTTAACCGTTAATAAACTCTCAATAAGCACCACAGGTGCCCTTCGCATCCATGCTGTTTGTTTTTCTATCTTCCTTTTATTGTGTGTCTGTTGTTTCTGCAAGGGTCTCACACTGTAGAACATGTCTACTTGTAATAGTGTCACAAATTGTCATGGTTCTTTAATACAGTTTGGTGGCATCACCTCCATGAGTTGTTCCACGTAAGCTAATCCAGTCTTTGAAGGAGCTGGCACCGTGGGTGTGGATGACTGGCTGCTCTCCTTTGCCTTTCAAGCTTTAGCTGACACCCAGTCCAGAAGACTGACAGGTTTCCACACACTACTGACTGTCACCTCTGCTTTCCTCACTTTTCACTTTTTTCATCAATACGGATCTTCCGTGGATCTCTCAAAGTGGCTGTGCACACACCAGCAGTAAAGATAGGAAATCAGAAGGCAGATGCAGGCATACAAAGGACTTCCAGTCATTGTGCATTTCCCCAGTGATGCGCATCATCTTTAGAACAACTTTCCTTGTATGAACAAGATATGTAATTAATGGACCTAGAGAATAAGTTATTTGTCATAGTAACTCTTGACCTGTTCAGTAAGCACTCAAGCTATGTAGTGGAGTTTTTATTGTGCTCTGCAGTGTACGGTTATGAAGTGTGGTACATAATAAAATAAAAGCAATAACTTTGATGTTTCTGAGGGATCCCTCACAGCTGGCCTTCAGCAGCATATTTCATCTGGTTTGTCTGTTATGAATGTTTGACTGTTGTGGCTGCAATTACTAGAAACAATATCGTGTCTGTGACTCCCGGTTGCTTACCACTGTAAGTAGCTCCGCCCTTTGTAACCTTCAAACCGATCTTAGGATGACTTCTTCGTGTTGGTGTCAAGAGACAAATGAAAAAGAAAATGCTTGGTTTGTTAGGCAGTAAGACATGTTAAGCTGAATGTTACCAGGTAACTGGGGCCAGTGGGGGGAGTGATGGTGTCAAGGGATGGATGGATTTTAGATAAATGCAGGATTTATGTGTGCAAAGTTTTGGTACGTGTTTCACACACATACACAAACACACACACAAATCTCTTAAGTTGGGTTGAGATGTATGATTTCAGTAAGATAAAGTATAAAGTGTATGACAGATCCAAGCATGTGGTTCTTCAGGTCAGTGTATACTGACGTTTGCATCTCTAAAAAGAAAAATTACTACTTTGAAACATAACCTGTGTGTGTATCCCTCTTCAACATCCGATTTTACATACCGTAAAAATGGGCTCTGTGTCCTGGTTATCTTCGCATTTCACAGCAAACCCTCATGCCTGGCTCTGAGGAAGTGTTTAAGAGGCAGTTTTTTCCTTCACGTTATTAGTGAGGATGCCTAGGGTCTTTTCCATGCAAATAGTATGAGACCAATAAAAATTAGTATCTAAGATTTTCAGTGATGTCCTTCCATAGCTGTTGCCTGTCTTTTTCTTAAAAGCATCTGTCATGTGGCCAGCAGTACCACCTTAAATACTTTCGCTTGCAGGAAAGTCAGGTGCTTGTATTTGCTGAGAAGTATGCAATTATTAAATAACTGAAATATCACCCAGCATAATTTGTAACTGGGCTTCCAATAAACCTAAGCGCCGCAACCATTATGGTAATGGTAATAATGTTATTGCCATTATTATTGCTGTTATTAGGGCTTAGTCAAAAAGTTTAATCCTTAATTTCTGGCAGTCTCACATTTATACAAATGAGTATTTTTTTTTACTAATAATCCTGTAGCTGCTAAAGAATGTTCCAGGCCATATTTCTTATTCATAGATAGACAGCAGTGAGTTGGTTTCATGAATTTTTGTTGTTGGTGTACAGGAAGAGAGGCAAAGATGTTAATTAGTGGCAGATAAGTTTTAAACATTGTTTCACCTCAGTGTTCTGCTCTGATGTGACTGTGCTCAGTCATTGCTGTATCTTTTATGGGTTCTCATCTCTAAAAATAGTAAAATAGTCAAAATAGTTTCTTCTTAATTTTATAAATAAAATTATTAGCTTAACTGCCACCATTTCATTCCTGAATTATATTACAGATATTACTACAGAGGCATACATATAAATATCCTGAAAGTATTTACTCTTTAGTATGTGCCTCTGGAGCAGTCAGCTGTCTGTATCTATCATGTCCACTAGTTCTTGTATGGCTGAGAATTGTGGGACTGGAAAAGCTGATTGGACCTCCAGCAAGCACCTGATGTTAATCAGCCTCGTGTGCAAGACAGAAAAGCTGATAGTTTGAAATTGCACTTTAAACTCAGACAGACTGTCAGTCTTTAGGAATGGTGGGGAATGGCCTGCCTATGTAATCAGATACAAAACCTGGGAAAAAGCTGTCAGGCACACTTTTGTTGTGTAAGCAGCAGCAAACTGTGCTTTATCTGACAGACAGTGTGTAAATCTGTCCATGCAAAACCCAAATGTTTAGTTTGCTCCTAGTTACTGTAATAATCTGCTTATTTCTGTCTGCTCCCACAGTGGCATCACTTGGTTGCATGTGCTACAGACAGAGGCACAGATAAGGCCATGCTTGTGTCAGTCATTTATTCCTCGATTGACAGGGAGATACAGAAGAATTTATTCAACGTTTGCTTCAAGCTGAAGAAATAGACAGCGTGTTCCTGACAGGAATAACTTTATTTGGCTTGGGCATTTTATATCTTGAGTAAATGAATAGATTAAAATCATGTCTAATTATAGCTTCTAAGAGTAAATATAGTATTGTATCAGTAAGCGCTGACAATATATACCCTGAGTCAATATTTTATTTAAAATGTATCTGTTAGATATATAATTTCATAGTTATTTTATGGGTTTTTATGTTTATGTTACATATGCTTTCTTTGTAATTTAAAAATAGTTTTTTTTAGTTCTGTACTATGAATACTAATGATTTAATAAATGTGGATAACTAGTCTTTCTTTTAAATCTTATTCTTGAAGTTAAATTGCTGTTTTAAATTCTGATCATCTGTCTCTTGTGCCAAAATAACTGTGAACTGAGGATTTTCACACATGTGCTCAGTGAGGGTGTATCTTGGGCTAAGTTCTAATGTGAGCAGCAGCTTCCTTTATGCACACTGGCCAAGCAGTGCAGCTCTATGGATTTTTTTTATGACTTTTTAAAGATCCTTGGGATTCTTTTATATTCTGATTAAGATCTTTCGTTTAATCTGATTAGTTTTCTTCTTTTTGTCAACTACAAATAATCGTTGGGAATGCTGTTGATAATTTTAAGCAAATAAGAAAACACCTTCCTCTGTGATATGGTTTTAGGATTACTGTCATAGAGCCTGTCCTGACCTCTCTCAGGGAGTACTGCTTGTAGGGTAGATGAGCAACTGTGGCTCTGTGATGCCTGTGTCACAAGATATTGCCCTGCACTAATGCCAAGCCCAGATGTGCCTGACATCTGCCTGCACCAATGAGAAGAGCAAAGAAGAAATAACGTGTTAGATCTGAAATGCTGCTATTAACCTTTTGACAGAAATGTGTAATTGCGTTCTTCCTATTTTGCCTGTAAAATCATAGTTGTTTTTATTTTCTTTGCTGGCTACCTAAATTCAAAATACACTTATGTGTCATTCATTAAAATTATGTGTTTTTTTGCATAATGGTAGTCTTCATATGGTCAGCTTTTAATTGGTTTTGTCACTGTCAAAGTCAAACCACCCAAACTTTCAGGTCAACAACTTTGAAACATTTGTCTTAAGATTAATACATAGATTAAAAGGTTTTCCTCTAGATTGTTTTCTGTCGATGTTTTTTGTCCACAATACTAATTCCTAGTCAACTCTATGCTAAAAGTTAACATTTGGTTGGAGACTTTTCTGCCCAATAATTAAGATGTGCTAATATTTTTGCTTTTGTTGCTTCCCAGAGGAAATTTTCCTAATTATCTTTTACCTGGGGCTTCATTGGCAGTTCTGCTTCTAGCACTTCTAAGACATAAGGTAGTGTTCTTTACTTCCTCATCACATATTAGTTTAGAAGACTAATACGTGGCAGTGATCATTATGAACGTGTTTACTATGCAGAATATGAAAAGGTGTGGGGGACATGGCGTCAGCCATAGTGTTCTTGAGGTAGTCTAAAGCAGCACTCTTTCTCTCACTGCTTTTAGCTCTACTCTCTCAAGTAAGTTTCTGCGAATGCCCTCATATAAACAGCAGAGATATTCATCCTTATCTTCTGGCCACATTCACACCGTCCCCCTTTCTCTCTTATCTAGTTGCTAATACTGATATATGTTAAAATTAAAAGGAGACCACCAACCGTTCATATTGTTGCCATTTTTGCATTAAGTATTTTTGAGGTGAGAGGAATTAAGTTCAAAAAAATACTTTTTCTCAGATAACAGCTCCTCTCTGGCTGCTTGTGTAACCTTTTTTCTTTATTTACTTGAGAATTTCTGGGTGAACAATTGAGTGCCTAGAAACTAAGGCCAAAGGAACAGTCAAGCCACCAAAGATATTATTAAGTTGTGTTGGTTGCCTCATCAACTTTTTCTGCTTTTTCCATGGTAGAGGGACCCCAAAGAGACCAAACATTAAAAATCAACGCAGGTGAATTTGAACTGTTCAGATAGAACCTTTTAGAGACTACACATGTATGTATCTGAAAGTCAATGTTTAAGAGATACAATGCTAAAGATAGCACTATATCAACTTTAAATGATAGAAAATGCCACAGTAAAAGGGGGCATTTCTGTGTCGTGTAGAGAATTGCATTAAGACAAAGCCTCCATGTGAGCTAGTCCAGTATCTTAGAGCCTTCTGATAATCTCCATGGGTGGTTATCCTCCAAGACCCCATGCTTATTCCAAATCTGCAGGTTCTCACTGTAGTGAACAGCCTCTGAGCTTAGCTGTCACCTTTCTGGAAGAAGTACAAGACTTAGAAGAGTCCCCAACTTCTTGAATTCCCTCTCTATTTTGCACAAGTGCCCAGACTCTGTTAACCTCCAGAGTCAGGTACATAAACTTTTTCCATGGAGGTCTGGCCCTCCTGCTACCCCTCATTGCTCTTCTTACTCTACTTGGAGACAGAGGAATTTCTTATTCTTATGTCAAGTAATTTTTCAGACTTTAAATCTTTTAAATCCAAAAGTGTTTTACTAAAACTTTCAGGTAGGTAGTTTTTCTTCATCATTAAGTCCAAACTCTAAAGCTGTTTGCTTTTTCTCCCTTATTCTTTCCCTGCCTGTAATCAAGAAATTCTTTTTTTGTTGTAAATTTTATTTTGAAGCCTTCAGTTAAATTTTTGTTTTAGTTTTTCTACCATTGTACTTATGCCTAGTATAAATATATTTTGTCACTTCTATCCTTCCAGTTGTCTTTGCGTATGTACTTAATTACATTGGATTGAAATTCAATTTATTATTTTGAATGCTGGAAGGCATACAATAAATGATAATATTATTCCATGTGGTCTTTTGTTCAAAGTGTTGAATATTTGAAAAATTAGTATAAATGATCTATATGCACTGTTTATAGCTGCCTATATAATTTATCTTTCACAATCACTTAGATTATATAAGCAATAGTTAAATACTGGAAATTTATTTTGTAAAAAGTATTTGCAGTTCTAGACACCCAATTTTGAAAAAAAATATTATTTTGTATTCAAAGGAAACTAAGTTAATATGCAGTTGAATTATATTCCTTTTAAGAAACTTTCCTTCTTTTTACATTGCTCATATGTAAGTGTACATGTGTCCACATATGTATACGTTCTTTAGTTTCACTCCATTTACAGCAAATTATGTCATAGCATTGTTGTTGGAATATGTGCTAAAATTAATATAGAACTTGTTAGCAATTTAATAGCTCTTTTCCTCAATAATATCTTTAGAACTTCCAAACTTGCTTTTTATATTAATTTAATATTGTGTTACTCCTAAATTTATAATTTAGAAAAGATCAAATATCTACCATATGATCTTTTGGACCATGTATATGCCAGAAGATTATAATTTAAAGCAGCCAGTGTTACATAGCAATTGCTGTAGTTCCTTCACTGACTTTTTACCAAAGTCAAATCCTGTCTTAGTGATTTCCCAGGCTACTCACTCTAAGTGGGCTGAAATTGATGCATGTTGTACTGAGGTTTCAGAAAGGGTCAATTTTGTACTGAACCACAAAGTTACTAGGCAACCCTTGTAGCCAATCTGACCTTGAGCTCAAATGGTTCCTTAGATTATCTGACATGGTAGAGGACCAGGATGATGACAAAGTCCAATACATTGAAACATCAAAGATGGGGAAAGCTACTGTTCCTAGCTCTAGCAAGTTGCACAGTCACGGTAAAAGAGGCCAGTCTTCTCTGAATCTGGCCAATGTGTTCATATTTATAAAAACAGTAATATCCTGTATCCAGTGGGGTATTAGTGGCGCGCACACCTCTAGTTCCAGCTCTTAGGAGGCAGAGGCATATAATTCTTCTGTTCCTTAGGAGGCACATAGTTCAGCTTTTAGGAGATAGAGGCACATAGTTCTGTGTTCAATGCCATCCTAATCTACATGGTGAGTTCTGGAATAGCCCACGCTACAAAGTGAAACCCTTCTGGAAAAACAAAAACAGCAACAAAAGTCCTGTACCCAGAATTTAAACATAAAATATTTGATTTACTTAAGTTGCGCATATACAGTCTGTGATGGTTTCCAGGACACACAGGACTGTGAGCAGGTTCAAGGATTATAGGAGTGCTGTTGAGGGTTACGTGGGTGCACAAGCATGCTTTGTTGTTAGAAATGGTATTCTTGTGCTTGGAAGTTTACAGGAAGTAACATTTTAAATCAACCGTGTTGTGGATTATTAATATTTACTATCAATTTAATTGATATTTACTATCAATTTAAATATTGGTTATTCCTAAACCAGGTGTATACCCAAATCACCACACAGAGACTAGGATTTATTTAATTAACCTAGAGCTCAATACTGGGCATAAGTTACTGCATCTTAAACTTCCGCCCATTCAGATTTCCCAGATTACACTTGCTTTTACTCATATCTTAGGTCTGGTTCCTCTCCCCTGGTGGTTCCAAGTCCTCTCTTCCCCAAACTCTCTTCTTCACTCTTCTCCTACTTTCTTCTTTCCTCCAGAGCAGGATGTCCCACCCCATTCTCTCTGTTGCTCAGTATTGGCTGGTTGTTTTATTGACAATGTAGAGAATAAATGATGGCATATTTATGCAAACTTGAGACAGGTGATGCTTAGAATAAACATCACAATGCAATGTCCAGATTGAAACCAGATAGTGGGGTAGAGTTACCAGCATTTGAATGAAAAAGGAAAAACTATCCATTTCAGAAGAACATTATACCAAAAAAACTGTGGTGGGAATTGTCTCTGAACTAATACAGATCAGAAAATTAAATACAGTAGTGTAAGTAGTTGATGATTCTAGAAGGCTATTGTAGTAAAAAATTTTAGTCTTGTACGCTGTGACTATAACCCAAAACCATTCATGATCATCTATTCTGTCTGTGGCTTGTTGAGAAATCCATCAATACTTTCAGAGTGTCCAGTAGCCCATTTGGCAAGTTGAACCTGGCAATGGTTACTATCAAAACAATGGCTTTCTTATCATTAGAGTCTCAAACAGCTGTAGAGAAGGCAGTTCTTATGATTTACTATTTATAGGACACCAGGGATCTAGATTGCGAGCTAAATAAAGAGCTAGCTGTCCTATGCCAGTAGTTGTAATTATGACTTGAAGTCAGACCAAGAAACAGAATCATGTGGTCCTCCTGAGGCACTGAGAGGCTGCCAGGAGCCTTACTGGAGCCTAACCTGAGCTTCATCCCCAGGTATCTCTGAACCTCTCACCTGCGAGGGACTGAATGGTGTTATTTAAAGGGTGGTGATTGGGTTCATTGTTAGTAAAGAGCATTTGGCATCATTTATAAACCTAAAGTGTATGAAGTATTAAACATTCTGTTGATGGTTATAACAATAAGGGGCAGTCCTTACTGCAAGCTTTACATAGTAAGTTGGACCAGAATATGATGCTTAAGTAGGAGCAATTTAGTTGACAGCAGTTACTAATATACTGTATTTGATTAAAATACCAAATTTTGAAACAAAATAGCGTTCCTGGATTTGATTTTGTAGTTCATTATTTTGAAATCTCATGCTTTTATCCTCTGTATATCTGTTCTTGTTCATACTGGTAAAATCTATATTATCTAATGTTTTTGCTTGCTATGTGAAAATAGTGTTGTCAAGCTGGGGCTGGTTGCCCATGCCGTACTTAATCCAAGAATCCTGCAGGCTAGGGAAGAACAAGCCTAGATTTAAAGCTGTCTGTGTACCAGTGAGGCTCTGTCTTAACAACAACAAGAAAGCGTCATCTGGAAACATATTGTCATTGAAGTGCTATTGCTCCAATTTTCAGCACTGAACACATTTCATAATCTGTAATGGGATGTAGTAAAGTCTGTAGTGTCTAGAAATTTATTACCTAACCAAATGGATAAACAAAGTCCAGCGTCATTCTCGGAGATGCCAGTTTTAGGTAGGGTTCTCCCAGACACTTGGCTATGTGCATGCATGTGCATTGTTTGATGACGGGCACCTGTGAAGGATGAATCCACATCTAATTCCTTGGCAAACCATAATCATAACTGTAAAAAGCAAACGCTGAAAAGTACAGGAAATAGAAAAAGAAGAAAATGATTGCTAATTAATGTTCTGGCTATCAAAATCAAACCCTGACTTGTAAACTACTGGGTTTTATTTCTGCGCTGGTGAGAAGGAACACCCCCACCCTGTTTATCTAGTTGGCTCACGCTCACGCATGCCACCTCACTGCCTGCCCTCAGTCTTAGCGCTCAGCCATTGCTACTGCTTCAGCTAAAGTACTAGGTTCTGCTCTTTCAGATTCAGCTCAGAGCTGCCTCAACCCACATAACCTTCTCACCTATTTCTTTCTTCGATAGCTTTTCTAAACATCTCTTAAAAACCTTCTGAAGTCCTTCATAGTATATGATTGTGTTCTAAATCATTTTCCTGACTTTAGTGTTGATCACTAAATCATAGACTCCTATGGTGAATGATCAAGTCTTTCTTTTATTTCTAGATTTCTGCATAGCATGGATTATTTCTAGACCCATAGTAAGTCTAATCATGCTCTTTTTTGGTTGTTTTGGATGCTGCTTGGAGATTTTTTTTTAATGTATTCCCAGTGGGCAGGCATTAAAAGTTGGTCAGCCAGGTATTTGGGATGAAAATATAAATAAGGATCAGAACGAATTTTGTTCATTTTAGCTCAAATTATGTGTACCGGTAGAATGATGTCATATATTCTTCAGGCACGTATCTTTGGTTCAACATTTGTAACTATGGTTTAAACTTTTTTACATAACTGAATTACTGTCACAACCAAGCTGAAGTCAGAAAGCTTGTGTGCAGACTAGAGAACAGTGCCGCTCCAGTGCGTGTCTTCTTTTCTAGGACCTGACTTCTGCCGTGAGTTAAAAATGTGGGCACTTCTCAGCTCTCAGGCATATGGTACAGTTGGAAGAGCTGCTTGGGGTGGGTTTAACTTACACTCTCCTTTCCCTCTGTTCTTAAGCTGCTCTTGTGAATCGTTGCAAGAAATACGCCACTCCAATAGTACAGCAGCTTCTCAGATCCCGAGACGCAGGCATATTGGATCTCTCTGTTCCATCACCACTGATTTGGAGCTGTTTGACCCTGTAGAGGGTCCAAGTGAGCATTTTAGAGGGTGCAGCCTGCCATCTAGGTCGACTAGGCCAAGCACAGTCTGCAGGCCAGAGCAGATCCAAGTCTTTCTTTATTGGAAGCCAGCTCCCCTGTTTATTTCTGTTATGTCTTGGGCTGCCTTTGTGCTGTAGGACAGTTGTGAGCAGTGTGTCAGAGGTGTTCATGTCTCCACAGCTGACAACACTTTGCACCTGGCCCTACCCTGAATTTATGGCCTGAGCTATTCATGTGTACCATAGTTGGGGAAATCCCAGTTAAATTTTATGGTGGTTTTGGTTAGACCAGAGCTTAATAGGTTTTTCCTTGGAAAACTTACGTGGGAATAAAGGCTTTTGAAGGATGAACTCAGCCCACTCTGCAAACAGAGGCTGAGATCTTTGAGTTCTTTCTTTTGAAAGGCTCCTTCTCTGGGTTGTTGGTGTCAGAGTAGTAGCGTCAGAGCAGTTGGAGGTGTGAGTACACTTACTAGAGTGATTTTAACAAAAAGATCTTCAGTCATTGAATTGAAAAGAAAAACTTTTTAACTTTTTAAAATATGAATGATGCACTCCGAAGTTTAAAATGACAGTCATCAGCCTGGGTGAGGTTAAATTTCTTTTCCAACTAGTTAACAAGGACCTATTCTGTTAATTAGGCTAATTATCACCTGTTCATGGCAAAAATGCACTCAAAACTCTTAAGTTCCCAGAGGAGCTGTCTAAAGGCCCTCAAGGGAGCCCTGCAGCTCTAACTGGCAGCTCTCTGCAGGCTGCAGAGCGGGATCTGGGGCTGGAAACCCTCCTGGTCTTCGGCTTTTGTGGTTTCTTGTTCTAAATTATGATCATGTTATTGTGTGCTCTGCAGTAGAAAACTCTCAAAATCCAGCCTAATTTACTTATCTAGGTAATTATATTGAACAGATTTGTTTCATTTACTGATACCTGTGCCCCTGCACAGATATCTGAAGGGAGATGGCCAGAAGTGACCAAGGTGCTCAGAACAGCCGGTGTGTGTTTTTAGTTAATCAGTTAGGCACACTAGTGAATGTTGCTTTCTATGTAATTCCAAGTTGAACACTGTATTCAACGCTTATCTAGAAGGTTGACAGTTAAAGCTGAAAGGCAATCACGGTTAACCATTGGAAAATATTCAAATATTTACTATACTTTTAAATTTCTTAGTAATAGTGCCTAGAGTTTAAATGTGGTTATTTCTTACTGCTGCTGCTCCTTTTTCTCCTCCTCTTTCGCTTCCTATTCCAGCTTCTCTTCCTCTCCCTTCTCTTCTACCTCCTGCTTTTCCTGTCTTCCTCTCCCACCAATTTTTTTCCAGCTCACTTGTTGTCTTTCCCAAAAGTGTGTCTCATGACTGTAGTGTTTCTAGATAGTGGCTTTGTCGTTACAGCACTTCTGCACTTTGCTGTGTGAGATGCTAGAGTGGGGTCGAGGGTGCTGAGGTCTTCCTCTGTGCTTGTCCTCTGTGGAGAAGTGAGCGGCTTCGTTGAGGAAAGGCATGGTTGTTTAGTGCTCTGCAGAAATTGACATGGTAACCCTACTGGGCAAAGACTTCACCATGTTCATCTCTCAGTTTGTCATTATATCATTATTAAATTATGGTCATTAAAAGGATCCTTCTATTTTAAAGAAACTGCCTGTGCTTTGGTAGTATTTGCATAACTTAAATTTGTTGAAATATTTATTTGCTCAGTAGGCTTTTTCTAGGAATCAAATAAATTTTTTATTGTTTTATAGTTCTGTATTTTGTTTATTCATAAAGAAAATCATTGCTTACTAATTGAACTTTAATGTTTTAAATTTTAGAATGCTTTTGAGTGGGTCCAACACTTCAGTATCATAGTTTTAAGGAAAGTGACTCTAGTTTTGCTCTGAGGTGTTACATAGAGTATATAAAATTATGATTTGCTTGTTTTATTAAATGTTTAATATAAATTCTAAAAGTTTTGAAAGTACAGGATAAACTTTAGAAGATATTAGCTGCAGTCTGTTTACTCCAGATTCTTTCTTTTAGAAGACGATGAAAAGCAGATGTATAGTAGCACTATGGCACTGCTCACTCTTCTCCCCAATGCACAACAC
>CM053764.1:41974479-41982672 GCA_028658305.1 Pachyuromys duprasi
AGGTCTTGTAGTCTGCACCATAATGAGAGATAGGGGACAGTGGCTGTTTTCTAATAGAAAATAAAGGATTGGTTTCCGTGTCTTTCTACGTTTGAATGCAAAATGGCACACTTGAAACTAATTCAAGTTGTTATTAAAAGAAGTCTTCCATTAAATTCCTGTTATCATTTAAATATGACATGCTAAAAGAATCCCTTTGGGTGAGTAAAATTTGCATTGAGGTTTTTCTTATTTTTTTTCTCAAAAAAAAAAAATATATATATATATATATATATACTGTTGGCTTGCTGTTCAACAGTTACACGCTCCACTCTCAGTCTTTAAAAAAAAAGGTAGTAAAAATTGAATTTGAAAACAAATCAAGCCACCAAGGTAAATATGACATACAATACATCTGAGACCAACACCCCAGATAAAATCCTCTACATTGAAAATCAAGGTCACTAATGTACCTACAATTAAATCACCTGGAAAGTGAATAATTTTGCGTTTTCATGTATATATACCATAAAATTGGAAAGTGAGTAGACCTAAAAATTCCTGTATTTATTAACTTGTTTATTTTGCAAGAAAGATATAGGTCAGGCAGATTTCATAAATGAAAGAGGGTAGCATGCTTGCCTAGAATGGCGGCCACTCCTTGTTAGCTGTTCCTTTTCCCTTCATGCCAGGCTTGTGCATGTATGCATCGCCACATATACATCTCCACCTTGCAGTCCTTATGTGCCTGTGCATGTGTAAGAACAGCTGGTTCCTGCCAGGACGCACAAGACTGTCTGCAAAACTGGTAATGAGGAAATTGTAGAGAACAGTTTTGCCTCATTTTTAAAAAATGCTAATATTAGGAATAAATTGGTGGTTTTAGTATAAAAAGTCTATTTCAGTGCTATTTAATAGATAATTCAGCTAGTTAAAAAGATTTATATTTTAAATTGATTAAATAATTAGATGAGTGATTGTAATTAAACTTTATTCTTCACATCCCATCTACCCAATTTTTAATGTACGGAAATAATGATACCAAGGAATTAAGCATGACCCCCCAAAGTAGGAAACTAAGGTAGCGAAAGCATTTTATTTTATTTTTGCTCTGTCTTTTGAATGATAATTACCAATTGAGTGTTCATTTGGAAACAGGATTAGAAGTATTTTAGTTATGGGCATCTTCATGTTTTCTTTTCAGTTAAGAAACTAGAAGTTCACGTAGGTGAAGGGCTGCTCTTTGGCTTACCATGGTTATTATTATTTTTTTTAATGTTTCGTTTCTCTAACCATAGGAGTACAGTTATTGTTTGCAGATGCATTAGCAGCTACATTTGTTTTGAAACCCCAAACTTGGGATAAAGCAGGCCTGTTATGAGGACCTTGTCACTTTAAAGTCTGAGTGACTAAAGTCCATGAATATGGACACAAATGATTTACTTTATTTCTGGAAAAGTCTCACTAATTTCATTACAGTGAGCATTTTAATTTTGTTTTGCCTTTCATTTTGAGTCTCACAGGATAAATCGTTTAGCTAGCCAGCACTTGGTGGCTTAGTATGCTATGGCAGAATGACTATAGTACATAAAGACTGTAGGCTGGGAAGTTAGCACATGTGAAACACTAAGAAAACCAGCCATTTGCACATGTAGCAAGCCTACATCTGCCAAGCCTGCCTTTGATTCTGCAGGAGTTTCCAGTTCAGAGCTCTCACTGAGGATGAGACATGCAAATTTTTATAGATGATTTTTAGCAATCCCTGGCTTCTTTTTTATGCCATTAAATTTGAGAAACACAAACAGCCTTGAGTTGCTCCTGGTCCTGAGTAATGTGAGTTTCATTTCCTTCAGCTCCTCAGTCTGTTCCAAGAAGCCGTTTAATTCATATTATTAAGTGTAAGGTGATTAAAGAAGATCCTGATAGAATCAGGTAAAACCAATTCAGTGTGCTTTGGTTGTTAAAATTTCAATATATTTTATTTAAGCAGAATTATATATACTGTATATTAACTATTCCAAGCAATCTTTACTCAGCTTAGAAAGGCCATATGTATGGGAATTGTAAAAAAATCAGGATATGCATAAAGCTGTTCACGTGCATAAAACAGCCCCATCTGGAAGACATCTAGCAGAAATGAAGTTGTACAAAACCATTCCATTGATAATAAAGCTAATTTTTATGGGTCTGACAAGTATGTAATTATGTTCAGTGGTGCTTTTCAGATTTTATCACAGTCAATAAACCGCAGTGGTAATTTCATTCCCATTTGACATATTTACATGGAAACATTTGATTGGAGGAATTAGTAACCCTGAAAGCCTTGATAGATATGTTTTAATGATCTGTGACCTCCGCAGTCCCTCATCTGTTTATTGTTGCAACAGGCGAGAAGTCATTTCTCTGTGACCTCTGCGGCTTTGCAGGAGGGACGCGGCACGCCCTCACCAAGCACCGCCGGCAGCACACAGGTCAGTACCGAGTCTGCTCCTGACTTTTCTCTGCAGGATGAGGCAAGGTGTTAGATACCCAAGCACTGATAGCCGGTGGCTTGTCTTCCTCTTTATTCTAGGGCTTTGCAAATGAGAATTTCTATAGGCCCTCACATATATCACAGACACAGAGTTTATGGAATTCAGATTGGCTCTTGTCACATACTTAAGAAGCAGGTATCTGTATATCACAGGCATCCCCGCAAGAACTTCATCCTAAGTGACTAAAGAAACAAGCTCCTCAGGTCCAAACATTTGAGGCGTTTTTCTGTCTGCAAAGCTCTGTTTTAGCCTCCTGCCTGGGTCCTTGGGAGCCTCATTGGGCCCTGGCTGTTCTCTTCCTACGCCATACCTCCCTACCCATTGCCTGCTTGCTTATCCCCATTGTCTCTCTGCCTGCCTGTCTCCTACTTGCGTCCATCTGTCTGTGAGTCCCTGTGAATTCCTAGGAGTCAGTGCTCTTGCAGTCATCCTTGCTGGGAAGACAGTAACAACAGATCCACAACACAGGAGATCAGTGAGGACACGGAGGAAAGCTGTCCCATGATACTCACTCTTCATTATTCCAGAAAAGAAGATGGAATCCCAGACGCTTCATTTGAGAATTCTAAGCAACATGAGTCAGGGTAGCATTGTCTCAGGGTAGCTTTCTTTTGTAATTTTCAGTAGAACCACATTTTTCTGCCGTCAAGACTTAGCTAATGAGATAGTCACAGTCCATGTGGTGAGAGATTCCTGTGCCACCCCTTCCTAAGGAGGGAAACATTCTCTCCTGAGGGTGTGGCCCCTTGTAGGACTACATCCGGGCTCCAGTGGATGACCTCATACCATGCTCACGTGAACAGCTCTAACTGGATTGCTGGGTTACTTGAAAAAACAAAAGACCGAAACGTGGCAGAGAACCTGTTGGGTGAGGTGGGAATTGGTTGGGAAAAAGTAGAGGATACATGCTGCACAATATTATGTGTAATACATGAATGGAATTCTTCAGAATAAAGAAAATGTAAATATATATTCCTAATAGAGTATGGAGATTCTTGAAATGCCATGTTATACAAATAGAAGCCACTTCCCACCTCATGGTATTTCCAGAAACACTGAGAATGAACCATAGTCATTGCTTTTAGAGTTGAGTTTACTGGGACAGAATTTCCGAAGGGATAAGAGCCATTGAGATGAAAGTAAATGTTTGATTTTGAACATGGTCAGAGTACAACTTTAAATAACATAAGCCATGTGTGCATGCATGCTATAACTTGTGTGTAAGGATTTAGGACAAGAGAGGCCTGTGGGTGCCAGCTGTGCTTGTATAGCAAATGGAAAGAGAAGTTGAAAGTATGTGCAGTCACGGGGTGTCTTATTCCTGTTTTCAGCTTATTGGTAACGCAAAGTTTTGTGATCTACATGGCATTTTTGTTTTCCTGGTCCCATCCCACGTGACACCATGGGACAACATACCCCCTTGTGCCATCCCTCCAGCGGTAGCATTCCCCTTGGCCCTGCAGTGGAGGCAGTAACGCTGCAATCACAGACCTTCCAGGTGATGGATCGATCAGGAAGCCTGCATCGAGCTGGCACAACTTTATATTTTATGTCAGGTCCAGAGGCGCCTTATTACTTTGCTATTAACTTTATACCATATAGGACAATGTCTCACAGACAGAGGTATCTGTCTTTCTGGCATTTATCTGCCTCTGTGGCACAAATCAAACATGATTCTTTAATACCAAAGTCAGTTTTAAAGACACGGCCTCCACACACAGCTCCGTCCAACTCTGTCTAGGCACTCAGCTTTCATGTGGGACCTGAAATGTTTAAGCACCGCATACCTTCCCCTCCCCCTGGAGGCTGGGCTTGATGGTACATTTGAAATTTGTATTTCTTTGATGTGTCTGTCTTTGGCATGGTTTACCTTTTTACCACAGTGTCCAGGCAAATTACAAGCAGCTCAGAAAGGGATAGGTATCCAAAGCGTTCCACATGGCGTAAATAATTCCTGACCGAAATGTAGGCTGTCTAGGGGGCTGACACGAAACATCTTCCATTCTGAGATTTACTTTTATCACCTGTCAGAGACCCTTGATTCAAGGGCACAGACACCAATCCTCACGTGCAGTTGGAGAGACCTGGCCAGCTTAATAACCACCAGTCCACCCTAAGGAATGTGAAGTGTGATTTCCAGGGGATGTGGTTGGCTAGTCTGACAGATGGTTGACATACAAAAAGACAGGGCACTATGGCAACAAGCTATCCTGGTGTCTGTTTTTCCTCCTTTTATCTTAGTAAAGCCTAAGAGGCAAAGTGGTTTTTGTTGGGTATTTTGTGCAAGATTAGTGTTTGTAAAGAAAAGCATTTGTGAAATGAAAAACAACAGGCCAATAGGGTGAGTTCTGATACACGAGGCAGAAGGGATAAGTATGGTTACAAGAACAGCAGACATTCTCCTTGTTCCACGTTCTCCCTCTGGTTTTCCGTTCTGTTGCTTAGTCTCATCTTCAGTTCACAGGCTCTAGTGATGAGATCTGACTCTGCCACCCAAGCAACAGCAACTGGGGGGCCACAGCAGTGCAGTGTCTAAGTCCCTGTTGATCCACACATTATGTCATTGAATAATTAACTCTTTTAGCTCAGGTTGATTCTGGCTTTGGAATGAGAGACAAGTTCGAAGTGGTAGTCCCATCAGTACTCCAACCAGATCTTCTCAGTAAAGGGGAAATCTCACCATCCCCACCCCAGACACGGAACTACGGGCAACTGAGGACTGTTGAGAGACGGAGAACGGGGTGTCCCCAGGGAGAGCTCCCTAACTGAGGATTCTATACCAAGTGGTTTGCTCTGAAAATGATGTGCAGAGAATCAACAGCAAGGCCATTTATGTTCTGGCTCTCTCGCTCTCTCTCTGGCTCTCACTCTCTCCCCACCTCTCCCTTCCCCTCGTGTGTCTCTCTCTGTGTGTATGTAACAATAATTAATTTAAACTAAGCTATACCCGTACATATGAGCGATGTGGTGGGGCATGGAAGAAGTTGGCAGGAGAAAAGGGGGGAGAAATGATGTAATTATATTTTAAATTTTGAAAAGTGAGAAAACTCCATCACAGCGAGTGTACACATTCATTATACTTTTTACTTTCAAACAATTATCAGATGTTTAAGGAATTGAAACTTTTGTTCCAAACCTTTAAGATTTCCTTTGAGTCTTCACAATTTGGGTGTCTGTATTAACCTCTTTACATTTAGTAATAGTAACAGACATGAAGGTATGTTTTCCTTAAGAAAATAGTCATTCTTGAGAAATTCAGAAATTGCATATTAGTAAAACAATGTTAAACAATTATCAGATTGGCAAAGTGTATGAGTTCCAAATTAACCATCATGGTACATATTTGAATAAATTATACATATTCTGTATAAGTTGGCATATATCAAATGTGTCTGGCCTTTCTCTACATCTTAGCATTTCTATGCATATTATTTTACATAAGATTTTGTTGAATCGTATACTTGCCTGCCACCTTGTATGTAATTCAAAACATCTTAATATTACCCAGTTTAATCGTGGTACAGTCACAGCAAATATGAAATGGCAATCTCCAGTTTACCACAATAAAATGCTAGCCTAATATAAACTTCTAATGATATTATTAGAATAAGAAAATTAAATGGCATTTTATTAATGTGTAGATTTTTACTGTAAAGTGTCACAAGGAATATCATGAGAGTGTCAATGAAAGAACCTACATTAACCAGATGTCTAGAGCTTATGTTAAGCTTGCAAACTGAGAAAATTAATGTTGAAAACTTTAGATCTTTAATTCATATACTGCCGTGGACAGTAGGGTCTGTGGTGCCACCTTTTACTACTTCCATGTGCCTGCAGCATCCATGAAAAGAGGATAACTTGAAGATGTCCACCAAAGCCTCCAGTAAAAAAACATTAGCTATGTGCAAAAGCAGTCTACAAGTGCAGAAGGTGAATGGGTAAGGAGACAGCTGGTATACATCTATGAATTTCCACAATGACCAAATACAGATTTGTTTATAACTTAGATCCACTATGTGGACAGTGAAAGCTTGATAGGCCTCTGACATGGACATTGTTACTATTTGTTTGGCTTGTTTATGCACAAAGAGATCCCCAGAAAAAATGGACCCATTCTGCATGGGCTACATGTCAGTTCTTTGTAAACATGTCCTCCTACTCTGCAGTCTTGATAAGATGTATAAGGTCATTCCATTGGAAGGCTAGAAGTCCCGCCCGTCACAATTAAATGAGACCCAAATGATGAACTGCCACAAGTCCCAGCCAACAGAACTAATCTTGCTAAGACTTAGGTTTCTGCCACGTGGAACTCTGCAAACGCCTCCTTTTGTAAGTCAATAAAACTAACTTGAAATTCTTGTAGAAATGCCAACTCCAAAAAAAAACAAGGTTGAAAAGGAACAGAGTTCTTAGCCCTACGGCTAAGCCTACAGTAGTCAGATCAGTCAATATTAGCATCAAGGTAGACATGTTTGTGAGAGGGACAAAAGTCAAATATATACCTATGTTATCAGTTGATTTTTTTTTAAAGAAAATCAAGATAGTTTAAGCAATTCAGCAGTTAATACTGGATTAATTAGGTATCCCTAGTCAGTAAAATGAGCTTTAAGGCAAGCTTCAAGCTCTATACAAAATTACCTCAGAGTTATACGATCTAAATTGTTAAAAATACTATAAAAATGTTTGTGATTTTGGATCATCAAAATCATTTTATATATTCTGGATATTAGCCCTCTGTCAGATATAGGGTTGGTGAAGATCCTTTCCCAACCTGTAGGCAGTTGTTTTGTTCTGATGACAGTGTCTTTTGCTTTACAGAAGCTTTTCAGTTTCATGAGGTCCCATTTATTGATTGTTGCTCTTAGAGCCTGTGCTGTTGGTGTTCTGTTCAGGAAGTTGTCTCCTGTGCCACCGAGGTCAAGGCTCTTCCCCACATTTTTCTTCTAATAGATTTAGTGTATCTGTTTTTATATTGAGATCTTTGATCCACTTTGTGCAGGGTGATAAATATGGGTCTTTTTTTGCATTTTTCTACATGTAGACATCCAGTTAGATGAGCACCACTTGTTGAAGATGCTGTCTCTTTTCAATTGTATGGTTTTGGCCCCTTAGTGTATTCACTTATAAGTAGATGTTAGCCATATAATATTAGATAAACATACTAAAATCTATAGTCCTAAAGAAGCTAAACAACATGGAGAACCCTAGGGAAGATGCTTAATCCTCATTCAGAAAGGCAAACAGGATAGACATTGGAAGTAGGAGAAGACAAGGAAAAGGACAGGAGCCTTCCACAGAGGACCTCTGAAAAACTCTACAGGGTATCGAAGGCAATACTGAGACTCATAGCCAAGCTTTGGGTAGAGTACCAGAATCCTTTATCAAAGAAGAGGGAGGTAGAAAGACCTGGAGGGGACAGGAGCTCAACAAGGAGAGCAACAGAGCCAAAATACCTGGGCTCAGGTGGTCTTGCAGAGACTTGATAATCCAACTAAGGACCATGCATGGAAAGGACCTAGACCCCCTGTTCAAAGGAAACCCATTGGCTGGTCAGTTTCCAAGTGGGTTCCCTAGTAATGGGAACAGGACTGTCTCTGACATGCACTCAGTGGCTGGCTCTTTGATCATCTCCCCTTGTGTGTGTGTGTGTGTGTGTGTGTGTGTGTGTGTGTGTGTGTGT
>CM053764.1:41982772-42083052 GCA_028658305.1 Pachyuromys duprasi
GTGGGACGGGGAGGAGATGGAGGGCTGGGGCGGGCATACAAAGTGAATAAATTATAATAAATAAATATATACATGAAATTAAATTTAAAAAATAATTTTTATAACTATGGTAATAGCATGGTTTTATAAAAGAACAAATACATGAAACATAAGTTGAAATTTCATATAAAGTAATCGCTACTGGTACTGAGAATTAAATGAATTGCAGACTCGATAGAAGTATGTTAATATCGCAAGTCTTATCAAGGATCTTTACATAGAGCATATCAGAACTCTTCTAGACACTTCTGAGGAGGCAGCCATCAATTTAGTAAGAAGTCATATGTTTAAGTAGATACCTCACCACAGAGTGTGAAATGAGGGCCTGTCATATAAGCACATGGCATGCTTATACAATCAATAGTATTCTCTAAAGGAACAGTAATTTACATCCTAGCCATATAGCTTAATTTTAAAAAAATAACTGTATCTGTAAAAGATGTGCCACGCAAGATTCATTTGGGTGTGTGTTGTGTGTCTCTATTAATGTCAGTCACTGAAATTGAACTATCTACTGTGACTAAAGTTGTTTGACCAAAGGTTTAGAAGTGGAGAGCAAAGAGTGACTGTAGACCCAAGGGATGCCTTCACTAGTGTTAAAGATGGAGTTTGTCTTAAAGACAGATGCCTTGAAGAGAAAACGTCCTTCTGCAGTAAACGCTCTGTTACTGTGCTTTGTAGATGCTCTCTGATTTTTTTTTTTTTAAACCCGACTGAATCAAATACAGTGGTTCCTGGATTTGATCTACACCATGTAGTGGTGTGTCACACTCATTGGTGTGTAAAGCCTCAGTCAATGCTGTGTGTCTTGTATCTTGCCTGCTGACCCAGCTCCAGTGAGCAAGCGCATGAGTGCGCTGCTGCTTCATCTCTGGGTGAGACTGCAGTTACCATGTGTACAGTGCCCATACAGTGCTCTGCTCGGGGTGTTCTTTCTCCTTTTCTGTGCCTGCCACCCTCACACTCACCCTGCATTCACTGCTGTCATCCTTTTGGTCTTTCTCAAGAGGTCTGGCAGGTAGAAGTGAGGTGTGGTGAAGTCCCGTGGGCTTCCCAGCCACCCTCTCTGCTTCATGGGCACTCAGACCATCAGGCAAGATGCATGAGTGTGAGTTCAGAACCCTCATAGCAGCAAGTGAGGTATGTTGGCGGATGCCTCTACTGAGCCTGTTGGGGCAAGCATATTTTACTGCATATTGGTGCACGGAGGGTTGAACTGGAGGAGTTGCCCCTGAGCAAGCACTTCCATGCACACACACATAGTCCTTTCACACACAGATAAAGATCCTTTTCTTTGTTTTGAAACAGATTAGAGTACTATCGTGGAAAGCTAAGTATCAGAAGTGGCAAGTGGGATATTGTTGCCCAGTAAAGAATTTGTGTGAGGAGTGCAAGAGTGAGAGGCTTCCTCCCTCATCACTGCAGCAAAGGAAAGAAATGTAGTGTGCGCATGCTTGCTCGCTGCCCACAATGTAGGGAGAAGTCACGGGTAAATCATTCCAGTAGTATTAGCTCAACCAGCAGTCTCAAGATTATCATTTATTTTAAAATCAGTATATTATTAGAAGTGTTTTACTTTTTGTTCTAAGATTCTAATGTTTGCTGTGCATTTTATGCACATCTCAATTCAAACAGCATAGTTGCATGCAAAGTGTGTAGTATAGATTGAGTTTTGATAAATGTTAAAAAATAGCTGGCATTTCTAAGCTAATCCAGCCACACTAGAACAGTTCTCAATAGCTGGGTTATGTTAGGTTTCAAAGTTGAATGAATATTAATTGAAAGTAAGTGGCCTTGAGTGAGTTGCTCACCAACCACTATAGCTGAGGAAATGAGAAGTTATCTGAGTGAGTGTGGAGAAGCAGGTACAGGAGGATTCGATGGAGTGAGTGTGGAGGAGCAGGAGCACTCCATGGAGTGAGTGTGGAGAAGCAGGTATAGGAGCACTCCATGGAGTGAGTGTGGAGGAACAGGAGCACTCCATGGAGTGAGTGTGGAGAAGCAGGTATAGGAGCACTCCATGGAGTGAGTGTGGAGAAGCAAGAGCATTCCATGGAGGCTTTGTACCTTCTAATACTTATTAGAGTAGTGGCTTCATTTCGTTTTTCTTCATAGTTAATACTAGGGATTTTTATTTCACATTTTATTTCAACTGTATGTGTGTTATGTGATTGGCCATGTTCTAACCTCAGTACAATTTTTTTTTGGCATGGCTTGTATGTAACATGGTCTATACAATTATTAGAGTCCTGACCTGCACTTATAACCTACAGTCCTGTTTGTACAGTATATTATATACCTTGCTAATAGCCAATTATAAAAAAATTGGTAATATCCTCCCGATTTCCAGTATCCTGAAGTGTGGAGTCAATCAAATAATGTTTGTAAAGGTTTATGGATACAAACGTTTTAAATGTTCACAGCAGGCTTGGAGACCTCATATCCAGTTATTCTTATTCATGTATATGCATTTCTTGTAACAGGAGAAAAGCCTTTCAAATGTGATGAGTGTAACTTCGCCTCCACAACCCAGTCACACTTGACTCGTCATAAGCGTGTGCACACTGGAGAGAAGCCCTACAGGTGCCCCTGGTGCGACTACAGGTAATAAGGTCAGATCCGCCCTCACGGCCGATTGGAATCTGGCAGAACTGTAACACTACTATACTTTAGTGGGTGGTGCACACTAGCCAAGGTATTTACTTCCCAATTTTAGTGATACTTACAATGCATTTGTGTTTGCGGACAGTTTTAGTGTCACTGTAACACTGAGAAGGTAGTCACTGTCCTCCCGCTCAGTTCCACTGGAGATCCTCCTTCATTGTTCTGTAGACTCTTCATTACAGCTGCACATCTACACTGCTGCTATATAACACAGCCCTTGTTTACATGGGGTGTACGTATCGTGGGGGGGGGGATAGGTGGGTGGGTGTGGGCGGACACTGATGATAGTGTGCTGCCTCCTGGTAAAATCATAGACTTACACAACTTCCCTTTTTATAGTCTTCTGCTTGGGTTTTCTAATTGCTTTCCCATGTTTTGGGTAGTTCCTTTATTGGCCACAGTAAGGATCCATTGTAAGCAATCTGTTATGCAACAAATATATGGTAAAACCTTGACATTGAGTGAAAGCATGATATACAATGGAGATGATATAAAAAGTGTTTTCTGACTTTTACCATAGACTTGCACCATTAGTGAATGAGTTTTCAGAAAAATAAAATTATAATTGATTGGAGAGGTAAATACAGCCTGGGGAGAGTGTTGAAAAGGTTACCTCTGAGCCCAGACCCAGTCTTTCGTCACAGTTGGGGCGTAAGAGATGTTTCCATGTTGATTTCGGGGCTGGATGTCCCTGGGTGGCGTGGCAGTTGCTTATGAGGAGCTCAGTGCTGAAAACAGTTTGGAGTTGTGTGAGGGAAGGGGCTAAAAGTCTTCACTGACTGCCATACCCCACATGTGCCATGAGAAACACCATGCCCCCTCTATCGAGTATTACAGCATGAACACTGGCCAGGGAGAGTTTTTCAAAAAGCAGATTTTTGAATGCCTGTGGGGGTAAGCTGTGCACTTGACAAGAATATTGACACAATCTCAATTATTATCCACGTTATTGCATTAATTTTTATGTGAAAGGTCATTGAATACTACAGAGATATTACAGTTATATTTCATTCATTAATTATTTATTCATTCAACATTTTATGGGCTGTGTCTACCTATAACACCATAGTGGTATTTCTTGGAAGTTTGTGCAAATGGTGATCCAATTAGAGGTAGCCTAGAAATTCTAATCTTCTGATGAGTATGGGGTCTGTTAAAATCATTTTCAAGTCTTTTAACCTTATTACAACCTATACTATACCAGTGTTCCCTGTAAAAGAGAAACTCAACCAGAAAATGATGAAAATACTCCATCATATACCTTGCTTCCAGGATTATAAGCTGTAATTTATACCCGTACATAAGGTCTTTGTTTTTATTCTGGGTAAGGGATTTGTTTCTTTGAGTATAAATTTTCATTCTCAATTTTGAGAACTTTGTAACTACCTTTCTATATCAGTAACTATCCTCAGGAACTGTGGTTCTCATAGTTTTTAAAGTGGTACAGGTGTTTCCAATAAGGCGAACTACAATTGTCCATATACATTTGTACAGGTCTGGTACTCATGGGTACCCAGCAGTTCAGCCCGTGATGTTTACTCAGTGTAGCTTAAGAAGAAGCTTGGCCATGGCTTCTTAATATAAGGGAAGCTAGCCATGGCTGTCTCCTAGTTAGCCATAGCACACGGTTATGACTTTGCTGAGTGATGTGAGGAAGTTCTCAGGCTATAAGGACTCAGGTCAGCACACAACTCTTCAGCTCTTAGGACACATCCTGAGCCTGCCTTGTAGGGTCCTTGATGCTGAGCTTGTCCCATCCAGCTTCTTAAACTCTTCAGGAGAAATGACTTTTTGCTCCAGAAAAGCATTACTCTGCTCAAGCTACGGGGTGCTCTGCTTGTGCCAGGCCCCCTCAGCACTTTTCATGTTCTTAGAAGCCTTCTAAACATGTCCAGAGCACAGCAGCTACTCAGTGAATGTTCGTTAAAGAATCGATAGTCTGGGAACATTGGTCTTAAGGTTGAACCTCTGAGAAATTCAAATAAGAGTTATTTCAGGAGGCTCTGTGGGCAAGATTTGGGAAGAGGACACCAAACTGCAATACAGTAGGGAAGATGGCAGGTGGACCACATAGTGAGGACACAGCATGACGGTCAGGGAGGCCCTGCTGTCATAGCCACATGCACACACATATACTCAGACATGTGCGTACACATATGCAAATGCACACACATATATTCAGACACATACATATACATATTAATAAGCAAACACATCTGTTTTACAATATCACTCAGTACTCTGAATATCTAGACATTGCTTAAAAAAAATTCTAAGACATTTTCTCTAAGTGCCAGAAAACAATTTTTCTTATATTACTGCACATCAGGTCAAGGGTGTTGGGCAAGCTGGGTACACAGTCTACCATTCAGCCTCATTCTCAGCTGAGAAAAGACAAACATGAGAATAAGTCAAGATATATACCACCGTTTTCATGAATGGGAAGAGCCAGTTTCTTAATAATGTTAATTGCCTTCAGAGAAACTCACACGTATGTTCCCAGTTGTTTTCCCCCCTATATAGCATTCTTTAATTATTTAATTTATTTTAAACTTTATTATAAAAAGTTTTAAGAAAAAAACCCACAAATCAAAATTAACCAGACCAAAAGGTACAATTTAGTGAAGCTGTGTTGGGTTAGAGCAGTCATTTGCGCAGCAGCTGTAGAGCTTCACCTGGGCTTGCCCTGCCACTACCGAGCATGTCTCTACAGTTACTCCACACATACCACAGCAGGCTCAGAACTACAAAAACAGTTAGCATTATTGTTTTTCTCAAATATATGGAAAGGGGCCCTAGGATGACAAAGACAGATAAGAAGACTTCTTAAGCTTTTTTGACTTGTAGCCATTTTGCCTAAGAAAATAGCACTGAGTTCAGGATGTGTCTGTGTAAAATTGATATACAGATCAATTTTTACTGATAATGAATACTAAAAGACATTTTAAAGAAATTTTCATTGTGCAGATACTACTGCACTAAGAACAACTTTGCATCCTAATGAGGAGTGTGCTTTCTCGTGTGACATTTGTGGGTGGTGGTGCTTGTTTGCAGCTGCCTGGGGAGCAGCAGTGTTCCCAGAGTTGATCATGTTCTGGCTGTAGAGACAATGCTCAGAGCACCACTGTGCACAAACACATAGTGCAGAATGGAAAAGCATGTTTGGAAATTAAGAGCCAACTTAGAAATTACTGCTCCCAACCCAGATTCATGTAATATTTTTTTATTTTTATTTTTATATCAATCAGAGGTTAGGTAATATTTTTTAAAGAAAGTCAGTATTTCTTACAGCTATTTCTAAAATCAAACATTCTAACACTATTTAATGCATAAATATGCTAATTTAAGATTTTCATGTATAAGACTGATACTAGAAAATATTAAAAGGCATTTTTATAATTAAACTATTATGTTTCTATGATAGTTAAAATAGTTTGTGTGGACATTAAAACACGGCTGTTTACATGTACAACCATGTCTGATTCAGCACGAGGCTCTTGACATCTCTTGTTGCTGGAGTGAAGGTGTGAGCAGGGCCGAGCATGGCTCTGTGTGTCCAGCAGCATGGTGCCAGTGATGCCACCGTGTGTCCCTTGGACAAGTGTTGCCGAAATACCTGGGCTCCACTGCGAGCTTGGTTTTTGATTTCCTCATGTTTGTGGTGGGGACAGACAGAAGTTCTTATGTGTTCAGAACTTTCACCGTCACCAGATTTTTGGGACCCCCACTCCCCAAATTCATCAGTGCCACAGTGTAAGAAGCTGGGACCTCGTTTGAGCCTGACCCTGGCAGGTACAAAGTGGACCTAAGAGCTTGTCCCTGTCTATCCTGTACTGTGAGGTCAGACTGTGCCTGCGATCGTGCTGAGCTCAGAGTGTGAACAGCACCTCCGTGTTCTGCATGGCTGTGCAGTGTGGAAACGTCTCTGTATTCTGTGCCAAGACCGAAGCTTAAGCTCTTCTTACAGTACTTAGAAATCCTTACATCCAAATAAATTCTTTTTATAAAGAAATTCTTTTTATAAAGAATTATAAAATTCTTTTTATAAAGTTATACTGCTGACACACTTTGAGTTTCAAAATGCCTCACTTGAAAATCATTCTCCTGTAACACAGTTGTAACACCTGTGTGGCCCGAATCACACTGACTTATAATGATCGGTATATTGGATATTTTCTTCCTGAGCTGCTCTTAGGGCTTTATGCTGAATATGCTCACTTCAAAGTCTTGTTGCATTGCTGACTTTTTAGAATAAATTTGTAGATTTATTGATGAAGGCTTTAAAACTATTTAATACTTTACTACCACAAAGTTTATTATTTGAATCTTTTTATATTATCATCATCACGCTTTGGTAGAGTCGTGATACTTGTATGCACAGATATATTTCTAAATACTTCTGATTTCCTTGGTTTGAAAGAGTATTAGACCTTTTGCTAAAGTTAATGGAATAATATGGGTCCCTTGTGTGGCTGGCTTGTGCATCATACATACCCCTGTGTCACTGTCATGGTAGCTGCTTTCTCTTATCACACCATGTGAGGCACTCTGTTCAAGAACAGATAGAGCCATTGCTGCCTGTAAGTTAGTACCCAGGGCGTGTATCTAGAAATAACCACTAAGTCACTTTTTCAAATCTTTCCTATCTTTGGAGAAAGTTGACTTTGTCTTTATGTAAAACATTTGTATGATTTTATTTTCTGAAAGTCAATGGCTTGAAGCGTTTCTCTTCACTCAAAAGCTTTAGCTTTCTCTATGCTATGGTTGGCTTTTACTAGTGCATAATTACACCAATATTGAGAGAATTTATGGAGATATCAAGTCCCATGATGGTAAGAGGCAAGAAAGAACTGTAGAAATTTCAACAGGTTTTTTTTTTTTTTCCTTAATGAGAAAAAGCAAAAAGAATTTGGTTGCACCATTACCCACAGACATACAGGAAATACCTTCTTTCTCATGGTGTGTTTCAGTGTGTGTGATGGTGTTAGCCGCCGCAGCAGGATGCTCACATGTTTCTTAAAAAGACCACGTGTTTATCTTTTCCATCCACAGTATCTTACTACTTGATATTTATATACTTGTTCCATATCCAGTCTGTTTGCTTCATGTAGATGCATGAAAACTGTACCTGCGCTCTGTTCTTCCTTGCCAGTATTAACTGTTGTCTGCAAGGAAGTTAACCATCATTAGAAATGGGAATGTTATCTAGATTGTATTAGAAAATATATTTCTCATTTTAGAAATTGAACATTAGTGCACTAATACTACTTGTTAAAATTATTCATGAAAAATATGAGTGTAGAATTGTTTGCAAAAGAATTTCATAATTGGTCTTTTGAACCTGGGGCTATTTTTCAAGTTTGCATTATTAATTTAGGCAATGACATCTCATTCTGTTTAGATGTAAACATGGACCTCTTTCTGTTGCTTTTCCTGTCTAAACTATCCAGAAGTCTAATCCATTACACATCAGTGTATTCCATCATAACTTCATAAGTTTTCACCATTAATTACTACACATTATAGCTTCAAAGCCTAAATTTAGATACATGGTCCTACTGTATTATTTATGTAGCAAATTCTTAATTTGTTTCTGCACAAAAATGAAACACTCAACATTTCTCTATTTTCTTTCCTTTTGTTCTGTATTTTCATCTTTATATTAACAAAGCAAGAGGCAGCCCAGCCTTTTCTGTGGCATAGTGTCACTTTAAATAATATAAAATCTCTACTGCTATCAAAATGGTTTGTATTTCACTTATTATATTGGCTTGCATATGAGAGTAAGTGAGGTTTACTGAAATGGTTACCACTGTTTTGTTCTGTCTTCTTTTTGTTTTTGTTTTGTTTTTATGTGAAGCTTACCTTCGTATTGGATTCTCGTTCATGTCATTAAGATTTATGTGGGGAAATGAACAGCCAATGACTGGCTCAACTTGAGTTCCATACCATGAGAGAGCCCACCACTGGCACTGTTGACACTGTTCTGCCATACTTATCAACAGGAGCCTCGAGGAACAGTAGTCTGAGAGGATTTCCCCAGCACCTGATGAAAACAGATGCAGAGACCTACAGCCAAACATTAGATGGAGCTCTGGAAACCTTATGGAAGAGGTAGAGGAGGGAAAGAGCCAGAGAAGTCAAGGTCACCATAAGAAAATGTACAGAATCAACTAACCTGGGCCCATAGGGGTTACAGAGACTGAACCGCAAACCAGAGGGCATGCATGGGCTCTAAGACCCCTGCACATATGGAACATGTGCAGGTTGGTCCTCATGTGGGCCGCCTATCAGCAGGAGCAGGTGCTTGCTCTGACTGTGTTGCTTGCTCTAACTGGGCAACCTTGTCCAGCCTCAACAGAAGAAGATGCGCCCAGTCCTACTACAGCTTGATATGCCAAGACATGCTTATATCCATGGTCAGCCTCCCCTTCTCTAAGGAGAAAGGGAGGAGGTAGGGGGAGAGGAGATGAGAGGGATAGACTGAGAGAAGAGAGGGAAAGTAATTAAATCAGATTAAAAGATAATTAATTATTGAAAAAAACTCATACACAAATATTTTTTAAAATCAAGATTTATGTGGGAAATATGAGCGGATAGTAATATAAACAATACAGCAGAAGATATAACTCATACTACACTATTCCAAGTATGAATGAAAATCTTAGGTACTTTAAGTCTCGTTTATTAAGTTGCAGAAAACAAATTTAAAGCTATTTCATTATGCCCCTACTATTGAACTTGAAATAACCTCAGTGTCTCACTTAAGTTTTCCTCAAAATTTAGCTGTTAGCTCCACTAAAGCTACCTGTGCCTTTGTTTTCTAGAATACCCATTAGAGTTTTAGTTTATGCACAGATTATTTTAATTCACAGATGAAACTGTTCTCCAACAAAAATAATTGTGCCTCGTGAAGCTAGGCAGTACATTCTCCAGTTCCACCGCATGTAGAGGACTCACCACTGTTTTCGCCAACTCTGGGAAACACGTTTTATGTGCTGTGTTCTTACTCGGTAACGGACTTAGCAGCCTTGGCCAGGGGTGTCTGCGGGTGTGGGACACACTAGTTTGTTGCCCTCCTGCACCTTTCTCTCTCTCAGGGGGAGGATGTGCTGGGCAGGTGAAGGCCACCCTCACTGCTCCCCTGCACCTCCCCAGCAGATGTCCTTTCCCAGACACCAGCTTCTCTGTGCTGTCTCGCCTGCCTACGAGTCTCCGGCAGGCTGGCTAGCCAGGTGTGCACACCGTGCTCCATGCAGAGGCTTGGCTTCTTGTTGGAAGCATTTGGAATCTGTCCCTACTGGAAACTTTAGAGGATGCACACATTTAACTGAGTGGATTTGGTTTTACCTTTAATTATAACTTGAAATGCTTGGGAAGAAGATTTAGGATGCATAACCAAATCCTTGGAGTTATGATCTTCAACTTGGAAATTTATCTTAACTTCTGATAGGCATTTCTATAAAGTATGTCAGTTTAAGGAACGTTTTAGATCATTTATGATGAAGGTCATGTAGGAGCAGTGTTGCACACGGGTGATAGGAGGCGAGTGTTCACTGTGCCATTGCAGGTTCAGCCGACAGCGGGGTCCGTTGTTCTTGTGTGGGTTTTTTTTCTGCAGGATCCTGAGCTGGGAGACGCAGTCCGCAGGGGATAATTTTCTCCTTTTGGATCAACTCTTGAGAGAGTTGCTATTTTCCTTCCCATGGCTTCCTGTGCTGCTCGGATTTGCCCCTGAAGCGAAAGAGAGGGGAAAGATGGTTATATGAGAGAGAGAGAAAGAGAGAGAGAGAGGTGGCACTAGACATACAGAATGAATCGCACAGTTTCCTTTGGAATAAATTGGAGTTATTATTAATATTTTTATTTATATGTTTATCAAATTATGATAATCATTAAATTATAACATGAAAATGTCTGACATTAACATCACCCATGATTTACATGTAAAGCTCTTTGTTTAGTTCCACTAGTTAAAACTAGTTCCTCCTATTCAGTTCACAAAAACCTTTGAGTCAACCTTTTTTGTCACGGAGTAACCCTGTGTACTTCGCTGTCTGACTTACCAGTTGGTGGTGTTGACCTCCATAATGGTTCAGACTGGACATGATAGAGCCTTACACATTTTTCTGAAAGCCTGGAAAGCCAGGCCGAGCTCATGTTTTTGATAAGGTAGTAGATTTGTTCTAGAAAGCGCACCTCAGTTAAACTGTGAGCAGTTCTCCCCTGCAGGCACAGCGCCCTGCCTGCTTACCCCCTGCATATAGCTCAGCCCATCACAGACAGATGGAGGTGCTGGGACTGTGTTGTGGAGAAGTGCTGCGAAGGGCCCTCCTGGCGTTTGTCTGTCCATGTAGGTAGATGTTTCTACGGAGTGTAGGTAGAAGTTTCTTACGTGTCCCCCACAAAAGGAAACCAATGTCTGCATAATTTTATCCATCCAGGAATAAGTCTCAAAGATTTTGAGTGTGGAAATCTTCTGCTTTTCTGTCATCAACTGTCCAGAAATTGAGTTTATCCTTAAGGAAACAGTTTCTGCTTGTCTCTGTCCATTTCACTGCTTTTACTTTCGTGGTTTTTAGTTTGGTTTTGCATTTTCTGTCATGTCTTGTCTGAAATTGTCTTCATGCACAGCTTGTGATATTTGTGCTTCTCTGCCCCTGCTGTAAACTATTTGTATTACCTTGGCAGACTGTATGTTGATTCACCCATTATTTCTCCCTTCACCTTAGTTAATATTGATACTTTTATTCCAGTTTGTAGTGTTAAAAATGATGAATGTAATCATGTAGTAAATTCAACAGCATTAAGAGTTGCAAATTGCTCTTTTCTCTTTAAAGAAGAGAGTGCCTTGCTGTCTTTTGTTTCCCAGCGCAGGTGAGGGGTTGTGCTGTTGATGTAGCTACAGTAGCTCTGAGATCACAGATTAATTAGAAGAGCCATTGCCAGAACAAAGTGACCATACACTCCCTCTGCTATCTCTTAAAGTAGAACCTAGATAAACATGTTTATTTAGCCTGCTGTTGTTGAAGCCCAATTTCAGTCACTAATAGAGGACCAAAGCTATCTTTGGGGATGGTCTTTCTACAAGGAATTACTATGGACAGTCCCTGGGGTGGTAGTTAGATATATCTGTATATATTGTGATAGGAAGAAAGGCCTTAGAGATGAAAAAAATAGAAAATATTTTGGGGCAATAATGTCTTGCATAATAAGTTATTCCTCAGACACCAGGGTTATTATCACAAAGAAAACACTTTGCTCTCTAACTGTCTCTATCCCCAGCAGTTAGAGAATTGATGCAGCTAGCTTGTTAGGCACATACTTGTAGCTCCATTGAGAAGCGGACAGCAGTCAATAGAGTGTTGTTGGTAGCATCACCCTGGCATTCAAAAAATGGTGACTTTGTTGTTTCTTAAAAGTTGGCCAGTTTTCATTAGTTCATTCGGAATGCTAGGATTCCAAATGTATCATTCTGTTTTCAACTCCTTTGTTTCAACCTATTCTGAAGTAGTGTCTCTCTGGGACCTTTGTAAGCATCATGGAAAAACAAAGTCTTTGAATGTTTAGGAAACGATAGAGTTCTTTTTATGAGATGGGGTCAGCAGCTTTCTGTCTGAGCCAATCTTTTGGTGGACTGAACTCTTTTGTAGAACATGCAGCTGGAGGGGTGGCCTTTTCTTTATGTACTTTTGCAAAGGCAGTGCCGTGTCTTTTGCACAGCTCTGTCCTTTGACTAGAAGAACATAGCACCAACTCTTTTCTTGGCTTTTCCATACTTCCTATTTTCTTAACTCTGTTTCTAAAATGGTCTGGACTCAAGACCAGTCTAATATAATTTACTGAATAGCTCCAGGTAAAGCACAGTCTAACTAAGCTGGAATTTACTGTTATATAGGTAATATCACTGATATTTTCCCTACAATTTTAATCTTTTCTCTAACTCCAGAAACTTGATATCCTATTGTTGAGACTTTGGCTTGACTCTTGCTAGGCAGTCTCCATCCAGCATTCAGTCCTTCATTGTATTTGGATTCTGTTTTCACTGTGTGGTTTGGAATGTGTGCTCCTTACCTTTTTATGGTTCTTTCTTTAATGTATGGTTTCTTCCATGTTAAGTTGTAACTTGAAACAAATATGAAAAATGCCACCAAACAGATCAAAAATGTCCTTTTGGGAGAAACTGTGGTCCATGTTGAAAACTTATAGTTAAATAACGTAATTTGTTTCTTGGTTTAAAGAGTTTGAAGTGATAAATAGTTGACATTCATCACATAACTTAAGATATTTGTTTTACTACTTCAAACTGGGTTGTTATTTTTTTGTTGTTGATTTTTTTTTTTAAATAAGATTCTGTTGTAGTCTTCTTGAATTTTCTTTTTTTTTTTTTTTTTTTTTTCAATTTCAAGTTGAGGTCTTTGTCCAAGAAGCCTATGTTATAAGGCAAAGGAAATGATGTAGGAAAGAGAGGTAAGAAGTGCCTGGACACTAGCACTGGGCATGACTGAGGGGACAAGCTTGGCTGTGATGGCACTGGTGCCCGGGGAGGCTGAGGAGCGGTCCACGATGTGCTCAGTCCCTGTATTATCAAATCTCTACTGGGCCACAAAAAGTGAATCAGAGGGAAAGAATAGAAGACAGGAGATCATTTGAAATACCATGGCAAAGGTGCAGGCAGATATCGGGGCCAGGTTAGGTAGAAGGAAGGTAGGTATACATTCTCCTAATGACTGCAGGAGACAGACAGCAGGCAGAGATTGTTGTCTTCCAGTGCCTTGGCCAGAGCTCCTCAGTGAGTGATGGCATCAATGAGACCCTCCTTTCTGGAGGGGAAGAGTTTGTTAGGAATATGACAGGAAGTGTGATCTTGGACACCCCGCTTTTCCAACACTCTCAGGAGATCCATGTGAACATGTCAGTACTCCCTAAGTGTGGAACCTGATAGCAGGAATGTCAATAAAATCGCCTCTCGAAAGTGTGGGAATGGAAATAAACAGAGAGGACACATAGGTGGTGTATGTGTGGGAGAAGCAGTCCTGAAGAACTGAAAGGGGCCTGCAGGAAACAAGACACAACAAGAAACACTGCATGGAGACAGAGCGAGGTGTGAGCGCGGAGCCCGCTTCTGAGGCTCTAGATCTTGAGGGTGGCCATCTTCAGAACTTAGAATGGAGAGTGGCCTAGCACACCATGTGAAGACATGCCAAAAAAGCATGTTCCTGTAATTCACTAAAGACGGAAACTAAGGGCAGGAGGAGGGGAGAGGGGCAGCAGCTGCTCTGGCCACACTTTGGAACTTGATTTTCTTTGCTGTGAGTTACCTTTTAAAGCAACCTGTGTAAGGAAGTTTGCATACTGTGTGGTACCACACAGCACCAAATTTGATATTGTTCAGTTCAAGTTAATGAGACCAAAGCCTGGGCCTAGAGGGTATGCAGTTCTGCACCCTGCTTCCATCCTACCTACATCAAGAAGCACATTCTCTGCAGCCTTCCCTGCCTCTGTACAGAAGGCGGGAGCTGGCTTCCCTTAATGGAAAATTTTGCTTTCCGCTGCCTAACAGTTTTGTGTGATCATTTAATGAACACTCATTTAAGTGTAGTTTTAAAGTATGGCATCTTATCTTTCTTGTTCTAAATAATCCATGTTAATGTTTCGGTGTTTCTAAGATCAGTAGATGTAACAGAGCACTCTAATGACGTCATAAGCCAATTGCAGTATAGACTTGTTTATTATGAGGACACAGGACTCCTTCATACATTTGCACCTGTTCCATTGCATTTACTTACCTTTTATTTGTTTGCCTTTTCCCAGGTAATTACTGTAACATCATAAAACATCTTCACCAATGAGAAGTGGTGTGTAAATGTTTTTTGTGTATATTGTACTAAAACGTCTTCTAAGAAATATTTTTAAATAAACCCCTGGCTTCTTCAAACTGCCAGATTTCTAGGAACATATAACTTGACTGGAATCCGTCATACCAAGAGAAATGTAATAAGGATCTTCTGGGCATTGGAGTTAGTGACTGTATAATATGGAAAGAGAAAGCAGATATATCACTCCTCAGGGTGAGGCAGGAACATGATTTGTTTTCATGACTTAGGGTGTATTATAACTGCCGAGTGTTGGTGTCAGTTGTATTAAACCACTAAAAAGTGGAAATAAGTCATGTATATCACCCCGCAGGCAGATGTTGGCTGTTTGTGCATTCAGTCACATGCTGTATGGATATCCTCTGATTCTGTTGCAGTGTCTGCCACTTTGTCTTGTTATAATTATGACCTACACAAGGCTGTTTTGGCTGGACGTCAGTTTGTGGTTTTAACTTATTTCGTAACAAGGTGGAAGCATCAGAACTTAAAGGCCGGTGTGCCTTTGCTATTGAGGATTCTGTTTCGTATACCTCTGCACACATTTTCGGCACTGTCTCTGCAATTACAAACAAAAGGGTAGAAACAGTATGTTTTCCATAAGTGGATTAGCTCTGACACTCGTGGCTGTGTGTTATTAAAATGGCTGCAAAAGCAAGAATCCTTTTTCTGGTGAGCTCAGTCTTCCTGAGAAGAGGCCTGAGGAGGAGAAAAGGGTGGTGGTTGTGCACTTGTGTCATTGGGACTCAACTCAGACTCAGAAAACTGTGTGCTCGTGTTTGCTGGAGAAATATGGAGCCCATATCAGCACATATATATTTTTAATTACATTCTTTCCAATTAATGATTTCTGCGCGGTCTTTGAAAAACGATGTTATGAATGTAATGATTATGCAATCCAAATCTTCCTGAGTTATATATCTGTACCTGTTTTTAACTACATATGCACACATATTTTATTACTTTTCCTGAATTTCTTTTTAACAAAACAATCTTTTAAAACAGTGTATCTCTGATGTAAAAGAGACTGCAAACAAGGTTTCAGTTTTATTTTAAGGTCTCTTCCTTTGGAGTTTAAAAGTGGAATATATGTTTTCTTTAGCTGTAAAAGCACAATCAAGGCAACATGATAAGTGAGTCAGTGTTGTAAAAGTAAAACTAATTTTGCCTTCACTCACATGAGCTATAGAAGGAGGAAGCTTTATTGTCCCTGGGAAGGTGATAAGGCAGAGTAATTGTATATTATACTGTCCGGGAACATCTGCCTGAGACTGCTGGAGCAATTCATCTATCATGGACGACGCTGCATGTTTTGTCTTTCTGCTTTAACCCGTCCCCACTGCTGGCCCGCGCAGAGGCTTTGATAGGGACTGTGCCTGGGCCAGGGCTCACATTAATCAGTCCCCTTGTTCAACACTCCAGCTGACATAATTACAACCTGCGCACAGCAGTTATTCAAGTCGAGTCCTTGTCACTCGTGGTGCGAAACTACACAGCTCAGATCCCGGAGGAGATTGCCTTATCACACAGAACAAGGGCTCGCCAGAGTCGGGGAGAATAGAAATGGGGAATGTCTTCCGGGAGTCCTATATATTCCTTTAAAATAAGACATTTGAGAGACTTACAAGGGACAAAGGGAAGCATTGTATGCAGGCTTGGAATGAACTGGTTATTATTTTTAAATGGATTACAGGGAACATTTTTTTTGCAGCTCCTCATAGATTATTAGATAAACTCAGTGGTTCCGGTCACCAGTGATTCTTTCTATTACTTTTTTGTTCTTCAAAGCTAATCACGTAACTTTGGAATTGTGAAAAGATTACATCCTCTTTATAAAAATAATAAAATTAATGGATTATTCATCTTAAGTTTAATATTGAGCAGATAAGATCTTTCTAAGCTGCAGACTTAGAGCTAGGGGCAAAATCATCCAACTACCTTTCCACAGCTCACTGTGGCAGTCTACTACAGATATTTGAGGAGAGAGTCAGGGCGTGGATTTCCTTTCAGGTGTAGTGCCCTGACTGCAGTCTCATGTTGGCTCATCACCTGCCAATTCCTGGGTGAAGGATGGGCTCTCTCTCAGCTGTTTAAGTAGTGTCTGGTTTTTAATGGCAGCTCCATCCCCACAGCCTGTGGCAGTCTATGGCTCTAGGGTGCTTGATGTGATCAGACCAATGGGCATCCCACTATCCTCTGCTTTTATGCATGGATGCCAGCACTTACTGCTTAACAGCTTGTCTTTTCTTAACATCTTTAAGGCATGCTCTGGCCCAGACTGTCAGAGGCACTAGCAAATAAACTATGCAGCTCAATAAAATTTTACTTATTACCTCAAGTTTATAAAACTTTCAATTAAAAAGTTTCAGTAAATTATTCACATATATATGTGTGTGTATATTTAAATTACTTGAATTGGAAAGAGTTGTATTTTGCATTTATTTTAACCTAAGGTTGTAAGTATATTATTTATGTAGTTCATGTGAGTTTTGTTGGTAGTTGTCTGTTTCTGTGTTCTTGTGGTGACAGAGATAGACTGTAGGGCCTTATACGTGCTGGGTTAGTGCCCTACCACTAAGCTGCATCTGTAGCCTCATGTACTTATAAATAGAAAGCTGGGGAGTCTCAAGAAGACCCAAGTTGCTCATCAATACATATGTGTAAGGGATGTAGGTCCGGTCAATGCATGCTCTTTGGTTGGTGGTTCAGTTTCTGTGAACCCCTATGGTTCTTGGTTACTTGACTCTGTTGGTCTTCTTGTGGAGTTACTGTCTCCTGGGTCCTTCTATCCTTCCTCCAACTCTTTCTCAACATTTGCCCAAGCTCCACCTAATACTTGGCTGTAGATCTCTGCATCTTTTTCTATCTACACTGGGTGGAGCCTTTCAGAGGACAGTTATGCTAGGTCCCTGTCTGCAAGCACAGCAGAGTGTCTTTAACAATGTCAGGGTTTGACTCTCTTCTATGGGTGGGCCTCAGGTTGGGGCAGTCATTCTTTAGCCCTTCCCTCAATCTCTGCTTCATCTTTATCCCCGCGTACTTTGTTGGCAGGGTAAATTTTGAGTCGAAGGTTTTGTTGGAGGGTGGGGGGGTTGGTGTCCTACTCCATCCACTGGCAGTCCTGCCTGGGTATAGGATGTGGCCAGTTCAGTCTCCATATTCCCGGCTTCTAGGAGTCTCAGCTAGAGTCACCATATCCTCCTAGGAGCCTACCCTGCCCCGAGGGTCTCCAGCTTGTTCCAGAGATGGCCCCGCCATTGGTTTTCCTTCTCTCTCCCAGCCCTCTCACCTTCTACCCCTGTGCCCCCAACCAGACCCCACCATTATTTCCCATTCCACCCCCTCTTCCACCTAGTTCTCTCTCCCCATCCCTCCCCATCCACTTCCAATGGTTTTCTGTTTCCCCTTCTGAGTGAGATTGAAGCATCCTCCCTTGGGCCCTCCTTGTTACTTGGCTTCTTTGAGTCTGTGGCTTGTAACATGGTTATCCTGTACTATATGGCTAATATCCGCTTAAAAGTATGTGTGTGTCTTTCTGGGTCTGGGTTACCTCACTCAGGATGATATTTTTCTAGTTCCATCCATTTGCCTGCAAGTTTCATGATTTCTTTCTTTTTAATTGCTGAGTAATGTTCCATTATGTAAATATACCACAGTTTCTTTATCCATTCCTCCATTGTGGGACATCTAGGTTGTTTCTAGATTCTGGCTATTACAAATAGAGCTGTTAAGAACATAGGTGAGCCGGTATCTTTGTGGTATGATGGAGCATCTTTTGGGTAAATATCTAGGAGTGGTAAAGCTTAGTAGATCAATTCCCAATTTTCTGAGAAAGCACCAGATTGATTTCAAAAGTGGTTGTACAAGTTTGCACTCCCACCAACAGTGGAGGAGGGTCCCCTATCAATAGAGTGGAGACTGTCTCTGACAATTAATCTGTTGCCTGCTTCTGGGATCACTTTCTCCTAGCTGGGCTGCCTTATTGAGCCTCAGGGGAAGAGGATGCTGTTAGTCCTGATGCAACCTGATGTGCGGTGCAGGTTAATGGGGGACAGTCTCCCCTTTTCTGAGGAGAAGGGGAGGAGGTAAAAGGGATGGGAGGCACGGGACCAGGAGGAGAAGGAGGAGAGGGCTGTGATAAGGATGTAAATGGAATAAAAATAATAATCCAGCCATGTTACGGAAATGCAGACATGTATAAACTTAAATATGTAAAATAAATAAATAGAAAGCTAGGAGGGAAAAAAAATCAACCTCTACAAACAGTTTCTATGCAGGCATATCAGGGGCCCAGGTTTCTGCCAGGAGCAGTACGATAACAATGAGAAGAACCTCAGTCAGTGCCACCTAGGCAGACGATTCATGGAAGCAAGGGAAAGACTGGGTGAGGCAGTTCAGACATTGAGCTCCAGGCAGCAGCATTGTCTCTGCACTGTGAAAAGAGCCCCAGGTTTTGGGGGTAGGGAACACATCCTGCATGGTCCAGTCCTTCCTCCCCTTTCCGCAGCTGGGGGCTTCCAAGTCCTGCACTGGAGCAGTGCGCAGTTTGTCTCACTGTCAGATGGTCAACTTCTTTGACCACAAAGGCCCTTTTGCCAAACACTGGAAGCAGCAGGCTGAGCCCGCCATCACGGCAGGACAGCGTTCCACCTCCCCTCCCCCCAAACATATAATTTTTAGGGATTTTGGGGCCGAGACTGGCGGCAGTGCTCAGCAGACATGTAAGCTTCACTTCTTAAACATTTGTCCACACCATTGGTTTGCACGTAGGCTTGTTTCTGCTTTTCTTTGTTCTGATGATGCACCAGGAATTAGGAAGTAGGAATCTGGATGAAATATGTTTCCTGCTTGGGGCTCAAGGAACCTGGGCAAGTAGGCTCTCAGCTTGTTCTGTCTTTGAGATGTTTCAGCCCTCACACAACATAATGCGTATTCTGTTTCCGAATAACTTATGTGTAATTTTACTTGTACAGAGTTCTAAACATGTGATTTGGGTTTTTAACAAAGAACAATATTTGGGTTTTGGAATCTACCATTTCCTCCTTGTGATTAGCATTGTTTCTCAGTAGAGTGAAGGCAGAAATGAAGTTTGTTAGTTTTAAACGAAATTGTTCCTCTCACTGCTTGTAGATGCCAGGAGCAGAAATTTGCATGAATAATAATTTCAAGTGAAGTGACTATGGGAACCAAATGACAAACAACAAGATTAGCAGTTTGACGTGGTAGTCAGTACACTCACAGGCAGTCACCACATAGATGGCTAACTGAAACTCTAGTAAGGATTTTAACCAAGATTGCTTGGAACCCGTGAAGTCTGAACAATGCAGACTGAAGAAAGCAAAGGGCTGATAACCCTCATAAAAAGTAGACCCAATGCAGGGTGTACTTGGACACTTGCACAGTGACCTGACTGGGAAGCAAAGATCCCTATCTCCTCAGGAATCTGAGTAGAGCCAGAGGTATGTGCCTCACAACTTGCCAGTCAGCTCCCTAGCGGGTTTCTTCTCCCTGCTCTATTTTACTCATGACTTCATGTCACATAAGAGAATTAAAGGAAGAAAGAAACTGAATATATATTCATTTGTATTGCTATAAGAACCAACGTTAAAAGGTTTCGATGTATACAAGACAAAAATCATAATAGTGATCTAATAAGATTTTTCCTATTTGGTAGAAAACTACCAGCTTTGAGGAAGGTTTTATAAACTTAAAGCAGAATAATGGAGACATACTTTGGTTAAAATGTACTATTGCAGAAGCTATTTCAAAGAATACACTTTGGCATCTTCTCAGGTGCCTATAAACTACTGTAGCCTCCAAAAGACCCAGTGACCTGGCCTTGCATAATTGTATTTGCAATATGATACATTTTCATTAGTGTTTTTTTTTCGTGTGTGTGTGTGTGTACATGCTTGATGCAAGGGAGCAATAGGACACTCATGCCACTATGCATGTGGACATCAAAGGACAATTTTGTAGTGGCGGTCCTCACTCCTTCCACCTGCACATGGACTCCCAGGATCAATCTCATAACAGGGTTTGACCCACAGTCACTTGGTGGCCCATCCAGTGCTTTTAAATCTCCAATTTGCCAGCATGCTCATAGAGCTTACTTCCCTGTGTGTTTTCTACTGCTTGTAATTGGTAGTTTGAAAGGCTAGCTTCTTGAGGCTCTGCCTGAGCTCTGCCTTTCCTTCCTGCCCTGTGGACTCCCACAGGTAGCCTCACTGACTCCTCCTCCCCCTCCCCCCCCCCCGTTTCAGAGCAGGGTCATGTGACTATGAGAGGAAGTGAGTTGGCTGATGATTGTGCCCTGGTTGCCATGCACTGGGCGCCTCCTGCTTCTGGCTCCCTTCTTCACACCCTGTCCTGCTACATCTCAGTCTGGAACGTGATCCCTTATTAGGGCCAAGCAGTGGAGAGTGCCCTGTGCTTCAATGTGTTTCCCCCTGGCTGAAGTTCGACTGGAATTCCTGGTAGCACAGCGCTTCCATTTTGTTAAGCTCTGTGTATCTAGTTGTTTTTGAAATTGATACTTTGATCAGATTCATTTTACTTGTATAACAAAGAGCTTTCATGAGTAAAACTCCCCAAGTTTCCTTAGGTCTAGAAACCCTGACATGAAGATGATCACCATTACAATTAACTAGGTTCTTACTCATCACACCTTAATCATGCATCTGTGCTTGAAATGCTGAAAGGACCCTACGGTGCATCTGTCTACACTTTTTTAAACTCAATATTACTTTTTAGAAGTCTTTCCATTTATTCTGCTTAATGTTGGTGTGTGGTGTGTGTGTGTGTGTGTGTGTGTGTGTGTGTGTGTGTGTGTGTGTGTTAACAATAGAAAAATCAGGTAGTGCACATAGCCTGCATTCCCAGCTTGGGAACATGTTCGGAATCCTGTGCAGTAGGTCAAAGCTTTTCCCCTCAACCTGCCTCCTGAACCTGTCTGTTCTGTAGGGCCCCAGCTCTTGGGTCCATGGAGCCCCTCAGCAGCAGTGGAGGAGCTGGCCTGTTGAGCATGGGTTCAGAGCCCCTGTGACAGGCCTGTGGGGCGTGTTGCTGTGTTCCAGCATCAAACTGTTCCTGTTGGGGGGGGTGGTTATTCTCCATTTCTGATATTTGAGTCTGTTAGTCATAGAGTTAGACCTTCTGTCCCTTTAGTTTGTTGTCAGTGTCCCCATTGTTTCTGGAGAATTAGTCACCATGGTGTGGACATCAGTCTTTATGTGTCTCTATGTACTGCTTATTCATTCTTCATCCTGGTAGAGGATTTTTTATTTTAAAATTAATCATAAGTACTTCTTTTAATAGTCACCTATTTATGTATGTTTTATATGTATAATTTATGTGTTATCGGCCTATTATTTATAGTGCAAATTATATGTCAGCTTCACTCTTAGTGCAACTTATCTTAGATATTTTCTTCAGGAAAACACCAATCAAGACTATAACAATACTTTTGTTCTGCTTTTATAATCTGTGTTTTCTGCTTTAGAGTTTTAAAATAGAAATGTTTTAGTTTTGGAATGGTAGAATCCTGTACCTCGCATGCAGTTGTATGCCTAGTTACTTGAGAATCTAAGTAAAAGGATTGCTTGAACTTAGGAGCTCAAAAGGCCAGCCAGCACAGCATAAGGGACTTCAGAAAAAAATTTGATCAGTACAAAAATAAAATGAAAGATGAGTGGGAAGAAAGGAGAAAGATGACCAATCCCTCCCACCTCACATGTAACTTGCTGTTGACTGATTATCATTTATTATATAGTCCATTATTCCCAATTTTAATTGGTGTATTTATTTTCTACATACATCAACCTTTATACTCTGTATTTTGTTCCTTGAGGTGCTTGGCTCAGTTCTCCAAGTGACATCTGCTGAACATCTATGACAAGTTTTTTATTAGACATGGGTGTCTGAATTTTTTAACATGTGTATGATTATTTTTTCTGTATGAGTATTTTGCCTCAGTGTTTGACTGTGGTACATCGCTCATGCAGTGCCTGCAGAGATCCAAAAAGGGCCCTAGCTCTCCCAGGACTAGATTTAGACAGTTGTAAGTCTAAATCTGTGTGGGAGCTGGCCGCTGAGTGTGGGTCCTCACAGGAGCCACCAGCCAGTGCTCTTCAGCACCAGTCCATCTCTCCAAGCCCCACAAGGTCTTTATTCTTCTTGATTTTAACCAACTTTGAGTTTAAGCAACACAGGTTGCAAAAATTATTCGATCCTTTCCTGTGGGAGCAGAAGTGGCCAAGCAGCATGTGCAGCTCTCAGGCTGCCTGCCCCAAGGTGTGAGACAAATCCTGGTAGCACACGAGGAAACAGATTTCCAGCCTGTGGCTGCTGGATGCTTTGAGCCCCTCTCTGCTGGGACTGTGGAGTCTGTCTTAGGCTGGTGGCCTGCCCTCGGAGTTTATGATTAGGTCACAGTGGCCTGAAAACAGAATGGCCTTTTCTGTTGTATAAGGACTTCCTTTGAGTTACTCTATATTCATTTGGATTGTTACTACTGAGACACTGCAAAGCCTGCTTTCTCCATTTAAGTAAATATGGTTTACGGTTTAGTTTGATATGATTATTTTAGGACTTAATGGAAGATGAATTATTTTCATAAATGTATTTAGGAAGTTTTGAACACTCAAAAGATATATGTAGTTACGTAATAAATTTTACAAGTACAATACATCAAGTGTAGTCAGTGGCAGTTGGAGTGAGTCTGTTTTTATTCAAACCAATTTTAATCACTTTTTATAGTAAAACAACTGGTGATAATTATCTAGGTAATTGTGATGCATTTCATCTTATAGGAAGAGTAGCTATGTTAACAGTAAGGAAAAAAATGAGTGCTTTTCCTGTTATCCCGTCATGTTTAGTTGTTTACATTAATCCCTAAGACAGCCTTATGAGAGATCTCATTAGGTGATATTCTGTGATCAGAAAGTTTGGAAGCAAATTGCTCAATAAAAGTAAACATGTCGTGGGGCTGGAGAGATGACTCAGTGGTTAAGAGCCTTTCAGGGAGTATACCCACACCATCATCTAGCTGATAGCCTCCTGGACCTGTAGCTGCAGAGGACCCTACACCCTTTTCTGGGCTGTGGAGGCCCACACTCACACATCTGCCAATGCATATGCGCATAACTAAAAGTAGACATTTTACATAAACATTTGGAAAGTAAAGCCTTCAAAACACCTTTTTCAGTTTGCCTTGTGAGTTTCTGTGAGTGCAGTGCAGTGTGCACTGTTGTCCTAACCTTCTGAATAAGCAACCTCCTTACCGCCATGCTTTTGTGCGCACAGTACTTCTTAACATCTGCTGGCCTCTCGAGAACAGAACTTTCTGAGGAGGGCTTTATAGGCCTTCATGCAGACCTTATGTATTATTTCTAATATATTTTGTAATGTTTGTTGTTTTAGGTTTACAGTATTTTACAGTATTTGTGTGCTGAAATCTATATTTGACTTTATGATCCTAGCCTTTATTATTCATAACGTTCACTTTATGTCTGAATAAAGGGCAAAGGATTTTTTTCTCAAGCAATATTTTTCAAAGAAGCAGTAGTGGATGTAGTACTGCTGTGTTTTGTCACTGTTAAAAAGGTAGAGTGACTGGCTGTTGTGTGTCATCTATGCCATCAGTGGAGCAATGTGCACATGTGTGGCCACAAACAGAATGCCTGGTTCTCACATCACTTTGGGATTCACTGCGCTGACTCTCAGACTGAAGGAGAGAGGGGATAACATGCTCTCAGGGTCCTAGAGAGAATAAAGCAGGTCCTTTGTGGAGAGAGAAAGAAAGAAAGCGAGAGAGAGAGAGACAGAACGAGTTTATTTTATAAACATATTTTTGGCAAGCAGTATTCAAAAGTAATGTATCATTTTGAAATAATAGTTTTACATATATATGCAAGTTGATAAATATATATGTATGTGTACATTTGCATACATAGTCACAGTACGTGGATGTATGCTTCCTTATATTTCATGTGTTTGAATGGGTTGTCTCCACTCCAAACCCTCCTCTTATTTGAATACTTTCTCTGGAGTAATTTAAGTCAGCTCCACACTGCGTCGTCATACGTTCATTCTTTAGATGTTTAGTGCCTCTGTTCACTTAGATCACTCTTAAGGACTTTTGCCATTTTTGAAGTTATGATGCCGCCTATCTGGAATTCATTGTGAGAGCTCTTTGGTTTTGTTAGAAAATATTTTAACCCATGACTGTGCAAAGATTGAAGTCCTTCCTTTTCCATTGCTGAAATTAGTTGTTACATCTAAGCCTCCTCCCCTTAATTTGAAGACTGTGATTTCATAAATATAATATTCAAAAGTACACTTTTCCACTTAATTTCTTTTTTGACATTAGCTATAAACTTAGGATCCTCCGTCTTTTAATCATAAGTAAACCAAAACCCCGAATAAAAGATTGAGTTGTGCAGGAGTTTCTCATGCCCCTTGGAGTACTGCCCCTACCTCCAGACCACTTCTCAATTATCCCTGCTTTTCTTCTTTGTTTCTTTGTTGATTAGCAATAGGGAATTCATGTGCAAAACAGGTTTGGTAATCTGTGATGTAAGAGAAATGAAATATGAATTTATGTATCATCTAGCTTATGCATGTTCTGTCTATGCTTGAAGAAGCATTTAACAACCCCTTGGCTGAGCCCTTGCCCAATCACTCTGAAATTATCTGGAAACTCTGTAGTTTCAGTTCTCTCCCAACCCATTGTGATGTTAGTAATTTATTTTTATTTTTAGTATGTAAATCTTAAAGTCGTTTTGGAAAATAAACAGAATCAGGCATTGCAGTGTTAACATTTTGATGTGGTTTTTTTTTTTTTTCTAGTATTTTCGCTTTCCTTGGCACAGAGGAACTTATCTTTTTCACATTTACCATTCTATCAATAAAAGACACACTGTACAATCCTGTTCTTCATACCATTTTCCTTCACTCTTCCAAGTCTTTAGAGTACTTATCCAGCCTCTCAAGAGAGTGCATAAAAAGGGACTTGGTGTCAATTTCCAGTCTTGCTTGCTACATTTACATATGGATGAAAGTATAGGCTAAGCTTTGCACAATGGCAGTATCGTAGCCAATGACGTTTATCCAAGGCGTAATTATTGCTAATTGAAAGTATAGGCTAATACAACACTGTTAGCTATAACTGTCCTCACCTTCTTTACTAATACTTTCTTTGAAAAGTAAGCATTGTAATGTAGTTGAACATTCGACACCAAGGTGATTCCTGGCCTTTTATTGTGTGACATGACATAAGATCTCTCTACTATCATTTCTTGCCTCATGTGTGCACAAAGCCTTTCTTCCTGAATGGTTGAGTGCTTTTATTCTTCAGCAGTATCTTCTGGAAGTTTTGGCACGTGTCTTACTCTGCTTCCTACTCACTCATGTTTTTATTGGCCAGTGGACCCTCGGCATAGTGTCAAGTCTGCCCTCTGAACTCCACCATCACAGGGAGCTCCCTGGTACCAACACATTGCACAAATATGGGGCAAATTAAGTGACTGCAGCTACCTTTCTGTCTCTGGGCTGTCAGTACCATAAATGGAAGCAGCTTTCACTGGCAGAACCTCAGAACAGAAGCATTTGTTTGCTCAGTACTCTGAGCTCAGTGGCTGGCACTTGGTAGCAGTCTGCAGTGGTGCTGGTGTGTCCTGATGCATACGCAAACATCTTCACTGCCCACAGGAGTACCAAAACAATAGTAAAAAATACACTGGGGTTTTGTGTCTATTGTTCTGCACTGAACTGAGTTGCTCAAGCAGAAGACCACCTTAGGGCTTGGGCTATAGGACTGACCTCATCCTGTGGCTGACTTCTTAATTACATTAACTGTGTGAAGTTCATTGATTGATTGCTACCCAGCACATAGAAACAGCTGTGCCAGGGCTAGCTAGTTGGACATTGTGACTTAATGATACTTATTTGCCTTAATTCCATTTACTTTCTTACTTGATAGGTCAAACTGTGCTGAAAATATCCGCAAACACATTTTGCACACCGGCAAACATGAAGGTGTCAAGATGTACAACTGCCCAAAATGTGACTACGGGACGAACGTCCCTGTGGAGTTCCGAAACCACCTGAAGGAGCAGCACCCTGACATTGAGAACCCCGACCTCGCATACTTGCACGCTGGTAAGGAAACAAGGAAAGCACTTGTGTCTTCTGACAGCCTCACCACCGTAGTCATGGTGCTCTTCGCAGACCACTGTGACTTCTTGACTTGGAGTCCAGTGTTGATAGAATCTGTCCATGACCCTGTGTGGAAGGCCTCCTTCCCCGTTCTGCATGGACACAGGCCTGCCACCTGCCTTCTAACCTTATGTGCAAATCTAGCAGTTATTGTAGAGCTCCAAAGTTAGTAGCAGATACTTAAAACATAGCTACTGATGTCAGTTCTTTGAGCTTTGTTTTTAACTAAGTGATAGGGCTTAAATTTATTCAGTATATTTATGATTAAGATGTTGACTCTGTACTCTTGTACCATTATTTTCCTATAAAAACATGGAAGTTGGAAGAATATGGTTGAGACTCAAGCACCCTGAGGGTTACGGGGGCTTCCTTTTCCAGAAGTAAGGAGGAGATGGGCCTGGGTGTGCTATGGCTCCAGACTGTTCCTACCTCTCGGACTGTAAGTCAGATATGATGAAAGGTGTCTATATAGCAGTAACTCTAGGTAAAGCAAATTGGTTCCTGTCACCCAGTTTTCCAATTAATTACAAAATATCCTTTAGTATAGAATCTCTATGCAGAACAAGGAAACATTGAGGTGCAGGCCTGGAGTGCTGTTTAAGAAAGCACGCGTCTCTAAAATCAGTACGGAAAGGTGTCTACTGATGCGGCCCTGACAGCACCATGTGCAGATCCGGCCAGTGGATCCTGGTTGGTGAGGCTCATGGCCAGTTGCCTCTGCTTCTCACTTTGGCGATGTGCTCAGGACAAGCTGCTTTTGCCATGCCTGGCATTTCTTAGTGCACATCTGTGGAGCCATTGTCTGATGCATGAAATGTGGCTATTATCTCTTGATGCTCTGGACGAGATCATAAGCAGGGCTGGTGAAGGCAGGCTGTGTGTGTGTGAAAATCAAGGGAAGGTTTTCCACAAAGACAAGGCTGTTTTCAGGTATGTGTTTCTGCTCATACAGTGTCCACATTACAGAGCACAGAACTTGGTGGATAATTTAAGTTAGGATAATAGGGATATATATATATATATATATATATACCTTACATCCTGATTGCAGCACCCCACCCTCCTCTCAGTCCGCTTCCCTATATACCCCTTTCCCCCATTTTTCCCTCTTCCTCTCAGAAAAGAGGGAGGTCTCCTATGGGTACCAACCCACCCTGGCACATTAAGTTGCTCCAAAACCAGCTACATTCTCTCCCACTGAGGCCAGACAAGGCATCCCAGTTAGGGGAATGGGATCCAGAGGGAGGCATCAGAGTCAGAGAGCTCCCTGTTCCAGATATTGGGGATCCATATGAAGACTAAGCCGCACATCTGTTACATGTGTGCAGGGAGCCTAGGACCAGCCTATGTGTGCTCTTTGGATAATAGTTTAACGCCTCTGACAATATGTGACTATGTCAGTTTTGATGGTGGTCTGTTCTTTCAATTTTCTCAACTTAAAATAATTCACATATCAGTATATTGAAATAACAGTGGGTGTCTGATTTCTTGACGTACAGCAAAGGTGATGGATTGCCACCCTGGAAAGGGGGTTCAGCCTGCGCACTGCATTCTGCATTCCAAGAGGGGCAGCAGAGCCCTTAGCTGCTCAGACTGGCCCTGTGGCTGCGTGGGGCACAATGGCAGCTCTCTTACTGTCACAAAGCTGGAAGTTTACGGTGGGCTCTACCTGAGGTGAAGTATCTCTAAACATATCAAAGAAACAAACAGCAAAGAAAGGGGGAAGCTCACCACAGACAATGTTTCTGTGTCCATTCATGTTCTAGATTAGAGGGAGAGACCACATGTCCCATGTACAGCTGATTCCAGACGCTGCTGCTAGGCCTGTGTTGCACCGCTGTGGCAGCAATGTGAAGAAGCCATTCCGCTTCCCTGTGTGTATGAGGCTCATGAGGCAGATGGCCCTCGTGCTCTCTTTGTCCCCAGCACATGGTGCGAGTGGGGAAGGGAGAAAACAGCCTGGAGGAGGCTGGAGGAGCAGCAGAAGGAAGCTGCTACCCAACTTAGCCTCACCGCATTTGTTGCTAGTGTAGTTCACAGTATCGTTCCTAGCTGTGAGGACACGTGTGTGTTATGTTTGGAGCGTGGAGTAGTGTGTGCACACACGGCAGCACATCCACGCAGGTCACAGACAGCTCTCAGAAATTGGTTCTCAAGTACTATGGGGCTTAAGGCTGTGTGACAGGTGGTGTTACCACCTGAGCCTCTTACCTGCCTCTCTTCTGTGTTCTGTGCCCTGATTCCAACACCATTTCTCTCAACTATTAGGGGACGCAGTATACATTTCCCATTACTGTGAATTAGTAGATCTTCATCCTGTGAGTTCATTCTGCTAATTTTGGCTCTTGCTTGTTTTAAAGATATATCACTAGATACATAGAATTTTAGGATATTTTACATGTATATAAACTCACATATGATGAGATGTATCTGTGTATTTCCTTACAATAATGAAATGTTCCTTTTCGGTCTTTAGTCATACCTCTTGCCATAGTTCTGTGTTCATGTAGTCCAGCCCCACCAGCTAACCTGTGTGCAGCACACAGCTGTGTGTTTGCTCTGGTGCTCAGTGGTCACCGTCCACATAAAGCACTGTCTGTGACTTAGTATTCGTATTTAATGGAACTCAATACATCCACTATAGTCAGAAACAAAACTACATACATATGCACCGAGTACAGTGTACAATATAATCAGCATAAAGGGATACTGTAAACAGCAATAAAAATGAGTGAGTGAATGAATGAGTGAATGAATGAATGAAAGCTACAAGCAACAATGCTGTATAAATGTTTCAGTCATACCATTGGATGAACTGAGCTAGACAACAAAAGTCCATTGCGAATAATTTCACTTGCATGAAGTATAATCATGGCTGGCATCAGCCTCCAGCCATAGCCTCGGCTGTGCCTTCTTCTCTAGGTTTCAGTTGCTGTAAGAGCCCAGGGGTTCTCACTGATCCTGTGCCTTCTCCCTCATCAGGTCAGACTTGTGCAGCTAGAGAACATACATCCAGAGTCTCCTGAGAGCTGGCCACTCTCTGGACTTCTGAAAAACATGCTGCCCACTTCTAGATTTCTAACAGATAGTAGGATGTATTTTTAATTATATTTCATAGCATTTACCTCTTACCCAGTTATAAATATAGGAATAGAGAGTTTGGGCTGTTATCAAAACCCCATGCCCCTTTGTCTTTCTTTCTAACTGTAGCTAATTCAGTACTATTTAAGCTATCCTTGCTTGATTTTTTAGTTCTACTCAGTTTATACTTAAATGTGATATTCTTCCTCAGCCCGCCTGCTTACTCCATCACAGTTGAGGTGCAGTGGCTCCAGACTTTGTCTTAGTGAGCGCCACACTCAGGCTCCTGATGGAGGGATGCTCTTCTGCAGGCAGCGTGTGCATCCGCAGAGCCCTGTGGAGCACAGCTCTTGCCCAGGGTTTGGCCCTCTGCTTCCTTTCACACCCACTGTCAGTTGGACACCCTGTCACGTGTCATGACACCCTGTGCAATAATTTATTTTATGAAAAAGTCCAAAACTCTGAAGAACCTGACATTTTTCATTGGTTCTCCTTTACACAAACCAATTATTACTTCAACATAAAAAGGAAGGAATTTTTTCTGACATGATTGCCTTTGATAAATCCATGCTGACTCACTCCTATTAAATTGTACTTCTCCAAATGTATCATTAAGCTCATCCACGAGTATCATCGCAAATTTATTTCCTAATATAGATGCTAGACTTACAGGTCTATAATTTTCAGCCTCTTTCCTCTTCTTTTGGATTCCTTGTTTTCTAGTCTCCTCGTTCTTCACTCTAACAAAAGACTTCCTAAAATAATTAGCAGTTCAGGGGTGGGAGTCTTTCACCCAGTCACCGACCCCTGTTCATTTACTTAATGCCGCTAAGAGTCTTTGTTCTTCCCAAACTTCTGTCTGTGGTCCCTGCACCGTCTGCGGCTGTCAGCCTTCAGTGTCCGTTCTAGCATGGCAACTTTGGTGTGTTGGTAGCTGGCTGTTCTCTTGCACTCCTTCTGACGCTCGTGCCTCTTTGTGCTCAAGTTTAGATGAACTGCACTACATTCTATAGAGTCCATGAGTGAAGAATATCAGAAAGACTCTTTCCATCAGCCTGGTTTTTTAGTGCTATAATTAGCATTCCAGGAAAATCCCATTGCTGAAGTTTTGTGAGTATATGATTTACTGATCAGGTAAGCAGACATGTAAATTCCTCATCCTTTCTTCTACTCAACAGTATTCTTCTTTCTTCAAAGTCTTACACTGATCTGCCCTACATACTTTAACGCTTCATATGCTTGAGAAGAAATATGTTCTCTTTCATCTTCCAGCAATGTGTTTATGAACGCCTATTTTGTGCTTAGCACTGTTAGGGAAACAGTTGCCGCTGTCACTGTCTCTCTGGCACACCCACTTCCTTCTCAACTCTGGGGGAAGGTGGAGTCTATTGACTGTGAAGTCTAAGCCTAGACTGAATACTGGTGGCTCAGGTTAAGTGCAGTGGTAGTACTGTGTAGTTGTTCATGCTACCACATTACAGTTTTTTGATTATAAAGAAAGAGAAACAGTAATAATAGAGCTAGACTTCCCACCAGACTATAAATCTTTTAAAAAAAAAAAAACCCTCTGGTGATCACAAATTCCGATTAGTGATTTTTAGAGATGGATCGTCCAGTAGTTAAGTTGCCTAAGGATAGATACATAACTAGAGTTTGTCTCATTCAAATCCATGACCGCCTCCTTGAATATTCCAATGTATAGTCTAATCCTGCATGTAAAGGAGTTTTGAAGAAATCCAGTTAATCAAATTCTTACCATGTAAACATAAAAATGGGGGGGTCAGATTTTGGATTATCTGAATATGTGTATTAGGATATAAAACTGCACAGTAACTTGAAATCCTTTATAGTGACTTTTCACAATGGTGTCTCTCATGTCCCTGTATCATAAAGAAGAAGGTAGGAACGTAGAATAAAATGAGCTAGCATTGGTGTAGACTATGTCGTAGTATGTGGCTTTGAACAAATCTTTCAACCAGTGTATTTCCTCTTTCCGCTTCATGGTAGTCAGAATACACAATTAAAGTCCACCTTTATCAGTGTGCCATCTGTCACTAATTCATAGGGTTGATAGACAGGCGGAACATGAACATCATGGAAACTTGTTCAATACTCCTGGGGAGATCTGAGTCAGAAAGCCTCATTGACTTCGAGGCCTGTGTAATTCAGAGCAGACTAGAACATCCTTCCTTTTGTCTTAGCTACCTCCTCACAGGCACATGTGGTCTAAGCAGGACCAGCTTGTACAGCATTTGAGAACCAGGTTCTGAAAGTTACCAAAGTTTTGGGAAGAGAAAGGAGACAGTGTTATTGTACCCCAGGACAACTTCATTCATCAAAATTTTGGGGAAATTGATTGTGGAAAGTTAAAGTGGGGACAGTGTGATCTGATCCAGTAACTGACACAGCTTTTACTTTTTATTGACTTTTATCAGCTGTGTATTCAGTATAATCTTATTTTTGAAATCTACATACTGACATATTTTGAGTCCCAATTAAGAGTGGTTTTACATGAGAACTGTGGGAGGTGCTGATAGGGCCTATCACTAGCTCTGCTGTTACTTTAATTGAACCTATTTCATGAAGAAAACCACTGTAGGTTTTCAAATTGTGAAATAAATTTAGATAGATTATATAATTATCTTTGAAATTTATTAAAAACAACAATATATTATTTTTGACAATTTCATTATTTTTGTTTGCAATGAGTAAAATTACCATTGCACAACTTTTAGGTTTTATAGAGTAGTTTCAGATTAAACAAAAGTACAGGAAAGTAGAATTCACCCAGGATCCCTAAATGTCACATGATATTATCATGGGAAAACAACAACCCACAGCAAAATTAGCATTAGTGCAGTTCTACTTTCTACACTCTGTTCTTTTTTCAGAGTCCACCAATTTCTTCATTCGTAATAGTTTTTTGGTTGTTTTGTTTTGTTTTAATTCTCTCACTAGAATTCGTTTCCTGGGCCAACATTTGTTATGGCTTTTGTTTCTTCTTTTATCTTCTTTTGGTTCGTGACCACTTCTTGTCTTTCATGACTTTGACATAAATATGGGCCAATCTTTGTGAACGGTTTTCCTTATTTGGGGTTAGCCTAATGTTTAGATAAGATTTAGTTGAGGCTGTACAGGACACGTTTTTTAAAACTAAAGGCAGTACTGTAACTAGCAGAATGAGACAGGGTCCTGCAGATTCCACCACTGGCTCTTTTTAATGAGTGCGTATCTTTGGAGAGTACTTTCTGGCACTGTGTTGTGCTCTAGGCTCATCTTGGGTGTTAAACCTTTGGTTTGCTGATGGCCTTTGTATCCTATTTGTGTGCATTGCTTTTGTATGCGTGTGCCTCAAGATATTGCACAGACTAAAACCTTCCTGTGGGCATACTATCTATCCATCGCCACCCAGTGGTTGCACATGAGTCAGATACTCGTGACTTTGGGGTTAGCAGCGGTTTTTGTGGATATGACTTGAAAGCGCAAATGTAAGAGAAAGAAAAAAAAAAAAAGAGATAAGTTGAATTTAATTTAAAAACACCGTGCACAGACCAATACTCCAATTAAGGACCATGCATGGAGAGGACCTAGACGCCCCTGTTCAATGGAAGCCCATTGGCTGTGCAGTGTCCAAGTGGGTTCCTAGTAAGGGGAACAGGGACTGTCTCTGACATGAACTCAGTGGTTGGCGCTTTAACCACCTCCCCCTGAGGGGGTGCAGCCTTGCCAGGCCACAGAGGAGGACCTCACCGGAGGGGCAAGAGAGGGAGACTGCAGCAGGCATACAAAGTAAATAAATTGTAATAAATAAAATTAAATTAAAAAAAAAACAAATGAAACTTTGTGCTTCAAAGGACATTATTAAAAAATTAAAGGAAACTGTATAAAACGCAGAAAATAATATAAATCGTTGTCTTGTAAGGCGCTTGTATCCAGAATATGTAAAGTGTTCTTATAGTAAACCATAGGAGGGCAAATGTCTTCATTAAAATTGTGGAAACTCTGAAAAGCAGCTCCTCAGAGCGAACTGCCCAATGCCCAGTAAGAACTGACTCACTGGAAACACACAGGTCCAAGGGAACTGCTTTGGAGTCGTAGTCCTCTGGCTTGGTCTCATGAAGACTAAGGGCTACATCTGAACATGAAGTGCCCACAAAGACTTAGGTAGTAACAATTGTTCCCAGCGATGACTCCCGTTATACAGAGGTGGCTAGACTGAGAGCTCTGGTTCAGCAGTGCGCTTATCCACTGGTGGCTGCATAGGGAAAGGGTGATTAGGAAGTACATTCTGGTGAGAGAGATTTCACCACGGAGGGCACTCTCTGGGAGTATATGTCTTCTCCATAGCCTCTTTGCCAGCATTTGCCATTTCCAACAGCCATGAAGTAAGCAGCTCTAATGCCATCTGCACCATGGCGTTCCATAGGCTCACAGTGATGGGGATAAAGCCGTGGACTGAAACTGACCTGAAAATTCATCTGTTGCCCTCTTAAATTGCTTTATACTGCATTTAATCCTCAGAATCATTTGGAATCATGTTTTGTATAACATATGAAATGTAGGTAGTGTTCTTTTTTTCTACAAAGAAGTATATTGTGTATTGAAAACTTCACCTTTCTCAGTTGTCTTTGTACTTCTGTTCAAAGTAAGTTAGCAGGACTTCTATGGGCCATTTTCTTTATATTAGCATAGCACTTTCTAAAGTTACGTATATATGGGTCTTTAATTTTATTCTCAATGTCATAGTTGAGTAAATGCATTTCTTTTCTGCTTTATATCCTTCATCTCTTCATTGTTCTGTGATCTAATTTAAACCCATCAAGAGGCTGTCTGATTTGTCACTGCTTTTCCCTTTTCTTGAATGACTTTCTTACTGAGGGGAACTTACATTGCAATTCAGAAAAAAAACTTACAGAAAAATAAAATGACATCTGTATATTTGCATAAAATGATGTCTGTATATTTGAGAATATAGTTAACAGTGAAATTAGTATTCTTTAATAATTTGTATACCTTTGAATAAGAAATTGGGGTTTTTTCCTTTGGTAGTCTTCCAAAAATATACTCACCTAATTCCTATTTTATATTCACAATATATAGTCATGTGTCACTTAACAAGAGAGGCCTTGTGAGAACCATGGTGTTAAGCAGTTTCATTCTTATACTTGATTAATGTGTGTGTCATTGCCTGCTATGCACTTAAACAGTGTGCCCTATGAGCATGTCTATCTGTCTGTCTATCTGTGTGTCAGTCATATACTTACTGCTGTCGTGGCTATGATAAGGAAAGTACGATCAAGCATTGCAGAAAGAGCCATGACCAGGAAACTGCTCTATTTCTCACGCAGGCAGCTCTTGCCTGTCCTCTGTCCTCTGTGACTGTGTCTCCACTTCTCATGGTGTCTTCAGCATCCTTGTGCATCATGGCATGTGGCCGAATGTCTTTCTTTTAAAAGACTAGGTAAATAGACATTGCAGCACAATCATACATGCTGAGAACTGTCTTCTACACCCGTGGCTTTCAGAGTTTTGAGCGGTCTCTTAGAAAGAGTAGGATGGAGCTAGGGAAGAGTCAGTTCAACACTCGCACGAGCTCCCACAGCCTCTAAAGTTAACACCCAAGAGTGTTCCATGGCACATGGCAATGCACATATGGACATAACAGTCATTATATAAAATTATTTCAGAATTAATGTCTTGAGAAAAAGTGTATTTGAACTTCTTAAATATTCTTTTACTTTCTATTGTTTTCCATTTTTTCTAAGAAAGATTAAAAATGCTTAGCTACATTCCTTTAATAGAAGAAGATCCATCACTGTAGTCACTTGAGTCATTTAATAGCTTTCAGTGCAGCAGAACGCAGCGTAGGCCCAGCTCCATGAAACGGTGCAGCTGACGGCTGGGCCAGAGTGTTCTGAGAAAGCTCTGCTCAGACGTGCTCCTCTTGTCACAGCTATTAGTGCCATTTGTTGAGTAGCATGTCAGTGTGATTGGCACGAACTCATTCTTTCTTCTAAAGGCTCACCATTTTAGTGCGTGCTTAAAATAAAAACCTAGCATAAGTGACTTCCTGTTTGTAAAGGAAAAGACAAGGTCCCTTTGCAAGTAGCATAGACTAGTTTAATCAGTGCATGGAATAGAAAGTTGATTCCCCCCGCCCCCTTTGGAAGAAAATGTTTGTTGGGCTGACTGCTTTACATTTCTTGACCAGTTTCACTCTGCTCGAGTGAATTACAGTGCTGTTTTCCTTCCAGATGTTACCCTCGGACACATTTGGATCTATTTGTTTTAAGCAAAACCCCTGCCTTAAATGGTAGATAGATTATTTTGCCACTTGGCTTACATTGTTATCAGTCTTTGTTAATACTGTGTGTCTTGGAATGATTAAATGAGTTAATATTTGTAAACTGCTTAAAATAGGACATAGTTTTCTATTAAGTTATCTAAGCATTCTACAAATAAAATATATAATTAAAACTTACTCTGGTCTACGTTCTTTTAAATTTCGCCAATAGATGCTCCTCTTGATTGACAAAGGTCCATGTTCTATGTTGTCCTTAATGTCAACATAGATGGCCTGGACTGTTAGCAGAGCTCATACAATTCACATTATAGCCATTATTATTCTAATGAGTTTTTCTTCTTATTCTCTTGGAAAACATGAATTTGTAATTAAGAATCTACTGTAAAGAATATGCAAATATCTATCATAGAGACATAGTTCTCTTGATGTGTTTGTGTCTTACGTAATAGTGTTTTAGCTTACTTGAAGTTTTGTTGTTTAAAAGGACTCCAGATTCATTTCTGCTAACCCAGTAGTTCTAGAATCCTTTATTTAGGAAATATTTATTGAATAACTGTTTTATCTAAGCATCCAGTCTACGCTGAACTATGACATTTTGTTGTGTTTGATGGATAAACTGTTGATCTATGTTTGTTAGATTTCTCTGGCTATTTAGACAGGGCAAACTTCACATTTAAATCAAAGACCAAATAAAATAGGTACCAAATTTTGTCCTTGTGCACATTTAATTATGAAATTCTTTCGGCTTATAAGTGCATAGGTGTTTAGAGATGAGCTGGAGGTCCTGTTTACTTCAGGAGTGGTGACGTGTCTCTGATATGTATAACTCACATATTCATATGGTTAATGTCTGATGGGATTGAAGAACATCTTTATCTTATAAGAACTCAGTGTCGAGAGAGTGAGGTGAGCAGGTGGTCTAGAGCCCTAGAGTAGCCAGGAGAGTCTCCAGGCTCAGTGACGTGTACTCAGAGTGCAAGCTGAAAGCCTAGATCATGTAGATACAGTAACATGGAGAGAAGGAACAGCAAGAAAGCAGATGGTTCTGTGAACTCACCTGATAGCAATTTAGGGTTCTGGTTTGTTTTCATACTTTCCTACTATGTAATCCTCATCCATGCTTCTGGCCTTATCCCCTGGTATGTAATGAAAAAGTAAGTAAGTGTATTTGTGATAATTGCTTTTGGGTTATGAGTCTTTGGCCATGGCTTGAACCTAGTTCAAGTAATTCTTTTTAGTGCTTAATATATTTTGTCTCAGCTTCTCTGTGACCAATAAAATAGGTTAGATGCCTTATGTTTAGTTTGAAGATATCAAATTTGTAATATCTTTCCTTCATTGACAAAAACAATTTGAATCCAGGACTGTGTGTTTGTTTGTTGTGGTGAGATCATGTTGGGTGTGTTCCAAGTTGTGATGTCAGCAGATTTCTGTGTTACACTGATATGCATAGGTATTTCCTCTATCTGTGGGAAACAATATTTTATCATTGTAGTACAGTTAAAATTGAAGTTTTATTCAAAGTCGGATGGAAGTGTGGCATTATAATTTATGCAGGCATTTTCACCTCAGTATTTATATTTAGTTACAGTCCACTTCTCCATGCTCAGGCCATCATTAGCATCCCTTTCAGAGATAAAGAACAGAACACTTTCTCTACCCTGCTGCATCTGTCTCCTAAAAACTAACAACTGCTTCTCCCCTGAATGGATAGTGTCTTCCATGGGCTAGCAACCACCATGGAGTCCTTGTAACTAAAGTTTTTATTTAAACCCTACTGTCGTAGACGTCTGCAAGTTGTGATGGGATGATCTTTGTGGTGTAGGTTTCCCCAAGAATCAGAACATGAGGGGACCCCCTTACACTGACACACTGCAACCTCAAAGGTAAAGTAATCTAACCCTCTTTATTAGTCCAAATTATTTATCAGAGACCTTGTTGCCGTGTCTGTACATTAAAAAAAACTGTTAAGCTTCAGTACTAAGCAAGGTTTTGAAAACATCTAAGTTCATGAATTTAGTTTTTACTTTTTCCTTTGCCAACCATTCAAAATTGCAAAAATTCTTCAGTAAGTAGGAATGTGGAAATTGTTTTGCAGATATTTTGTTTCAGCTCTTGTATAGATCTCCTCTATACAAATCCCCTCACATTTGTAGAGATGGATGAAATGCTATGCATGTAAGAAAAAGAAACATTCACACGAGCCATATCCAGTGTCACCTTCCATATGTCAGGTGTCCGAATGAGCAAGTAAGGATGCCCCTTGCCTTGGCAGATAATAGATGTTCACTGAGCAGCCACACAAAGAGATGTCCAGTTGCTTAGGAGATGTGTAAAGACAAAGCCTAATGTGTTTTTCAGAGACATGCTAGCAAAAGTATCTGTGTGGAAAGACCATAAGGGAAGGCTTTCTGTAATTTTGAACTAACTCCTGGTTGTTGTCAATAAATGAGCACATCATATGTGACAACTGAGTGCTGCAGGCATTTGTTACTCACACAGTGTTGGCAGAGGAGCTCAATGCTTTGGTATCAGTGCAGTCAGAGGCCAGCCTTCAGTGTCATTGTCAGATCATTGGCAGTGTTGTGTGGGATACTGGACTATTCACCACGCCAGAGAGCTCTGCCCATTCCAGTTCTCTCTCAAGAGAGCTGCATTAGTGATAAGGTAAGGAGTCTATTATAGTGTTAGACTTCTCAAAACTGTGAGTGTTAAAACCTGCAAAGAGGCCTAATGCAACAAACTTAGTCCTCGGTGTGAAACTCTACCTTAAGCGTGGAAGTTTTAAATATATGTACAATATTTTAAACACGTATTGAGTTTTCTTTACAGTCCCTTTTTTGTTGTTAAAACTAGGAAGTTAAAAAGTGAAATCACTGGCCAGATTCTCAGTATTGTACAACTGCATTCGAATCAGTCACTGGTATTTTCTTGCCGCAAACTCTTCACCATGGGAAACAGTAGTGTCTTTAACGAAGGTGTGCCATAGTAGTTGTGGAATACCACGTCACCATTACCAGCTTAGCACTCACATTGCAGGCTTTGGCAGGTGGGTTTCATGTGTCTGTTGTCCTCCGAATTCACTGCTGTGTCTTGTCCATCCCAGTAATTTTGCCACCAGCTTGCCAATGGCCACATAACTTCAGAGATCTTTGCTTTCTCATCACTTCACAATTCTTGTGCTTTCTCTGATGGCTTAGAACCTGTCACATCCTTGCAGTTGCTGCAGTTGTCTTGACAGGCTTCTGCACAGTTAGGTAACTAGGCTCCTCTGTGAAGTGTGTGTGTGTGTGTGTGTGTGTGTGTGTGTGTGTGTGTTTTAATGCTGTTCCAGTCTATTTTTTTAATCATATGCTAGTTAAAAGATCTAAACTTTGGACGTTCAGTATCAAGTGACTTTTGAGTGGATTTCCAGGTACTATTTATTAGAGTGAGCTTTCCACCTGTGTCTCAACTCTGGCTATGATATTAACCTTATGTAATTAAAATGCTCTGTCTCTTTGGCACATAGGTTGCCCTTTTAGTTCTGCCTAATTTTTTTAAACTGCACGTTTTTTTTTTTCTTTTTTAATTTTTGCTCATTTACTCATGTGCCATTTTGCTGGTCCCTTTCAAATGTGGAATGCTGGCCCATTTATCCTTAGTAACTGTGTTGAATTTTTTCTGTCCTTTTTGATATTTAGGTTTTATTGGATGAATATAGGCTCTACCTTCTCTAAATGTATCTTAAATAATTGCCACTTACAGGAATTAAGAACTACAAGGGAAGGAAAATGCTGACCCATAGACTAAGGAAGGAGCAAACGTTCCCACTGGGTCCAATTTCCTAAGAAGGACCATCAGGATAGTGGCTGGGGTCTAAAATTATGGTCTAAATGACCTCCAGAAAAATTATCATTTCACCAAGGAACTTGACTGTGTTTGCACCAAGCAAATAGGGATAAAGAGCAGTCACCCTACCAAAGACGCACAGCTCTCTTTGTCCTTGGCTAGGTTACAGAAGCTCAGGAGAGAAAATAATCTTTAGAGATGGAGTTGGCATTGCAGGCTCAGCTTACACGGAGGCGAGATTTCTATCCTATATGCAAGTATTTCTACCCTGAAGGAACTTTAGATTCTAAAAGTACGTTTTGATCACATATCACCTTAGTTGTTTGTGTGAAGGTTCGTTCATTCTAACAGTGAACCTGAAACATTGTTGGGCTTTCCTCTTCCACTTCCCTTTGCATTGCTTTTTCTTCCAAAATTGGACTCATGGGAGTAAATACATTGAAACATTCTCATTGTAATATGAGAAAATGTCTTCGTTGCTTTGGTTGAATCTTCAGTTATTTGTTGTGAGACAGACTTTTCCTGGGTGACAAGGGCACACACTCTACTCCCCTCAGATAGGGAGCACCCACCAGACCTCAGTGCAGACACTGCCAAATGCAGCCTAGTGAACCAGAGGTTTTATTATGGTTACTTCCACTATCTAGGTGAGGAGGTGCTGAAGGGAGCAGAAAGGACTCACCAAAGCCCATTCCAGCATGGTGACAGCTCCCAGAGGCTGGAACAGAAAGCTCACTGCACACCCTGCAGGCAGCTCAGTGGCTGCCCTGTCCTTCCCATTGGTTCTGCTGTCCTTCCTTCTAAAGCAGCTCCTTTCAGCCTGCCTACTGCTGAAAACCCTAAAATGGTTCCTCCTGCTGTGGCGACTCCAGCCACAAACCTGTGTGCATTGCCTGTGTGCATTGCTGCTTCGTAACCATAGTTCGGCTGCTGTTATAAATCATAATGTAAACATCTGTATTTCCCGATGGTCTAGGCGACTCCTGTGAAAGGGTTTCGGGGCTCACAACCCTTAGGTTGAGAGCCACTGTCGTAAGCAGTTGAGCTTGTTGAGCAGTTGAGCTGCTGTGTTCCTCTGCTTGCCTGCTGTCTTCGTCTTCCAGGGGACTCTGCGTGCCTAAGGGTTGTCTCTGCAGCCTGGTGCTCTGGTCAGAGTGACTCTCAGCTGTTTTTGCTGCTTCTAGGTTCTTGGTGAAGAAGGCCTAGTGGATCGTGCCTCTTTTAGGAACTTCTGGAAGCTGCTTTGAATTGTTTACTTCCTGCAGGATGGAATCTTTCAGTCTCCTTTGAAACTGCAACCTAACAATAGTGATCTATTTTCTTAGAAACAAAGCGTGGTTGAGTAGAGCTGTTGTGTAATGATGTTCTAGTATCAGTAGTGCCTTTACCAACATGCAGCTACATGAAGAATTAGTTGTGTTTTCAGATCTAAACTATAAACACTTAATAACTGATACGTAAATTCCAAACATAAAGTAGACTTTAAATAATTAATAAAATGGGCATTTAAAAATTCTTAATGAATTTCATTTTCATTTGAAGCTCTCCCATAGTTCCAAGATGATAGAGACAACTTCTTAGTGATCAGGTAACCGAGGAGATGCAGGAGGCTGAGGAGCAACCAGAGAGGAGTGACATCCCACAGGGGATCAGTGTTCCTGCACTCTGCCTCACGTCTCCGTAGGAGGGCAGGTCTGAATAGGCGTTTGTAATGCTGAGTTTCTGAAGTCTGGGTTTTTTCTTAGCTGATCTTTACATGCTTACAGGTCGCCATGCAGCGTTTTTGATGTGTGCATCCGTGCTGCTGTGCCTCCACTCCACTGTCAATACTTGCAATATAGATGCCCCTCGACTCAGCAGTGCGAGCACGTCTCACAAAGTGAATGTGCTGCTCTCCAACATCAGTAGATTTTGAGTCATTTCAACAGGCACAGACAGGAAATGTGTGTCCATCTCAGGGGGTTATTTTAATAAAGCTTATTCATGCAATGGACAGATATGCAGCTGTTAAAAAGAGTTAGAGATAGCTATGTTGCTAAAACCACAGCATGCAGCTGTGTGCAGAGGGCCATTTGCAGAATATTTTAACTGCTGTGATCATGTGTGTATTAAAACGCAAAAAAGAAAATGTCTATAAATGTGTTTGAGCATAAACATACAAATGATACCTACAGAATTAGTAATGTTGATCATCCTAAGATAGATTTAAATGGTATATAGTTGCTTTCCTTTTTTATTATTTTGTTTGGTCATATAACTATTATAATGACTTTTTCATGAGTGACAAATAATTTCCCTGTGTATGACTCCACATTCGTGTGTTTGTTTTTACTGTTTGTGCTTCTGAAAAATAGCAATAAACCTAAACAATGCAAGCTTTCTTGTGTTTTCTACATTTAGTTCTTTTTTTTTTTAACCAAAAGAAAAGGCAGCAAATGCTGTTTAAACTGCCGCACAGCTCTACAGAATAGAAATGGAGATCGGCGTCCTTTTTCCTGTTAGATCAATGTTGCACATGGCATGGTAGAGAACCACAGTTATGAAAAGCATCTGCAATTGGGCCTAATGCTGATGTTTCTCAGTGTATGGCCTTAGCAAGCTTACCCAGCTGTTCTCAGCTCTCTCTTCTGTACATGTGAAATGGGTAGGGAAACCTAGACAGTCACATCCTGGGATCAGTCTAACTGCATGTGATTTTTGTGCAGTTTCCACTTTGCCTGAAGTTCTGAATAGTGAAATAAATACATGAATTCACTTGTTCCCTGCAGGGCTGGACATGTGAGCAGAACATATGTGAGCATGGCCTTTATGGAGCCTGCTGTAACAAGATAGACAGAAATGACACAAGATCGACAAAGGCAGCTTTCAGTAGCAGCCAAGATGTCTCCTTTAAGAAGAAGGCTTTGCTGGGGTCTAGGGAGAAAGAGCCTGCCAGGCTGGGGCCTAAATATGCCTGGACCCCAATCATGGTCCTAGTGTGCTTTGTGGGAACAGCCCTGCTGAGCTGGAGGGCCGCTGCAGATGAGGCTGAAGAGGCTGATGGGGCCTGCTTTTGCCAGTGTGCTTGTGAAAATACTCAACTTCCCTAGGCTTCTGTCTCCTTAAAAACACTGAAACAAAAATAAGTGTGGACCTTAAGAAAGAGCAGTGTCTGTCCTGGTGTGTGTTCTCAGGGAAGGGTGGGGGCTTCCCTGCCTCACCCGGATCCTTCTGCCCTCCTAGCTCCATGCCTATGGCAGTCCCCCTAACTTGAGGGCACTGCTCAACTTGCTTTCTTGTTCTGTTTGTAGCCGGGCTACATGCTCAAGTGTAAACCACTTAGTGTCCTCCAGTACACTCCAGCAGTGTTACTTCTTAGCGTTAGCGGGTGGTGGCCTGACTACAGAGAAGGAAAGGAGGGGACAGCGAGCCTGCCCTAGAGCTGGCTCAGGAAAGCAGGAGCTCTGTCTGACTTCATGGCACTGCCCACCTTTTCTTCTGGAGCAGTTTCCTCTTGCTTTCCACTGCGCCTGCTGGGTTCTGGGGTGTGCTTCGTATCTGCAGAGGCTTTCCCTGGCTCCCTCACGCCTTGCTGGTCTCAGTGCTGACTTTCTTGTCCATTGAGTGATGGTGTCCTGACTCTTAGTAGCACGTGTATGTCACTGCACTCGCCCTGTCACCTTCCGTAGGCAGTGGAGACATGTATGTTTGCATTCATTAACCACACGCTTTTAGTTTATTGAGATTAGATGGGGTCATAAGAAGAGAAAATAAGTGCACTCAAGTGCATATAAGGCACCATAACTTAGCATGTGACCAAAGCCTCATACAGCACCTGCAACCAGAGATTTCATACCACTGAAGCTGTCTGTAGGCGCTCTGTGTGTGTGTGTGTGTGTGTGTGTGTGTGTGTGTGTCATGGGTTGGACTAGCAAGGTTTTCTTTTACCTTTCCTAAGATTTCAGTAAAAGTTTGCTGACAATGAATGGAAGATTGGCTAGGACAAATTTGAATCAGGGATCGTAAATAGGAAGCCCCATTGCCGTATGAAATCAGGCTTGACTTTGAAATGAAAAGACGGGACTTTGCTTATTTTGATCATCTTAAAGGAAAAAATTCTTAGGTTGTCTAACCTGAAGAGCAGAAAAAGTTCCGGCATTAGTCGTTTTAGAAAGGCTGTTTTAACAGCAGCTGTATTGGCCTGCAGCCCACTTTTCCTAGGACTCTACTCTTCAAAGTGACTGCCTCTCAGCACCGTTTAGTCATATGTCTACACTGCTCTGTGCCTGAAATTCCTTCAGCTGGAGACTGGTAGTCAGGGTAGCTGTCAGTCATGAGTCTACCTGCCGGTACCTGCTGGCCTCCAATCTAGGAAGAAATCCTCTCTGCTCAGTGAGTCTCTGTTGATACCAAATCGCTAGTTAGGCTGTATTTGGGATTGTTTCAGTGAAATTTCCTCCTCCTAACATTAAAGAATACTTGTGTTTCAGAAGTATATATTATTAGGTCCTATTGCATGATGTATTATTAATTTGTTTTAGCTATTTTCTTCAGCCTACTCTGAAATCCATCTCTTTGAAAGTCAAATCTAATCACTTTTATTGAAAAAAAGAAATTGATTCATTATAGATATTTTCATCAAGAAATCCAATTTCAAAATGAGTAATGTGAGAAATGACTACTGCTTTCCTGAGCCTCCTGATTTTTCTTTGGCTGGTATCTTGTCACAGCGCTATAGTCAGGGCAGTTCTCTAACAGCTGTTGCTCTGCCCATGGAGCATTTATTGTCATTCTGCATACTTACTCATTTGTCTAAATAGCTGAACTAATCATATTTTTCCGTAGCTTCAGAGAGAACTATTCCATAGAATAGTTGCTCATCCATAGTGTATAGATGTGGCTCTCCTAAGACACATCAGACCCGCCGTTATGCTTCCCTATCAGATTATCCAATTGGACCTAATAAGAAACAGGATTTTAGTGTATGTTCCTTTGTGTGTGACTGTGCGTGCACAGGTGGAGGCTGGGGAGCACTGTCCAGTGTTGTCTGGGTCTCTGTGGACCTTATTTATTGAGCAAGGACTCTCAGTGAACTTGAGCTCATTGACTTGGCTAGACTGGCAGGCAAGCAAGCCCCTGAACCCTCCTGCCTCTGCCTCCCAAATTCTGGGATAACAAGTTCATGTAGCCATAGCCAGCTTCTTATGTGGGTGCTGAAGATCCAGCTTCAGATTCTCATTGATCTTACCAGTTGACTGAGCCATTGAACTGTTTAGTAATAGCTAACTGCCGCTTTGAAGCTCAAATTTTGAAGAAACCAAAATTTTCAATGTGATATAACTAGAGTTGAGCCATTAATACGAGGATTCTTAAAGTTCCATATTTATAGCTGTTCTCCTTCTCTGAGAGCAATGTTTAAGTTATCATCATCATCATCATCATCACTACTACTACTACAGTGCCTTTGGAATTTTTAGAGAGAGGTGACAACCGTTCTACTCAACATTGTCCCCTTTAGTTAGAAAGTCACAGAGTGATACCGAATGCTGTGTGCCTGTTCCAGAAGAATGTAGAAAGATGGGCTGCTGATCTGGAATCAGCATGTTAAAACAGTCTAAAACCAGATGCTTATCGTCCACACACTAACATTAGTGCAACCTGCAGGCATGTGTCATGTGCGTTGAGTAGGTTGCCCCTTTGTGAGTGCCAGGGCACTCACAATATAAGCTGCCTACCCTCTGTTTCTTTTTGTAGCAGACAAGATCTGCAGATGAATTTGTTATTAAAAACCTGTTAATCTACATTGATTTCTAATTTGTTCTGGATTCCTTAGCTGAGAAGGATAGTTCATCACTGGTTTTTCTATTACCTGATAGCAGTTGGTGAAGCATCCGTGTGCAGAGTGTCAGAGAAGGTTACATTTATTGATTTTATGGTGTTACAGCCAGTGTAGTTTCGCTATCAAAGATGTGTGGCCACCAGAAATGGAATCTGTAGAACTGCAGGATACATATCCAGTAGTACTACAAACTGTACCAGTATGCTAGATTTTAATAATAACACATGCTTAGCTTAATACAGAAAGCTTTGAAAGTATATCTACCCTAAACCTGCAGTTGTATTTAATGTTTTAATATGAAACACATGAACAACACGTGAAAACCAAAACTTCATGCTTTGCAAACAGCCATTGCATTTAGCCTTTGTTTTTTTTTTTACCTAACTATATGCTATTGATCTGAAAAGATGCCCAAGCCAGTGATAGCTGAAATTATGAGCAATAAAGGGTTTGTTTCTGTAACAAAACAGTATGTAATTAGCAAAGAAGGGGGAAGCCTATGTTTTGTTTTAAAGCAGTTTTAAAGAAATAGTTTGAGTGTCAGAGCAGTAATATTGAAGGGGAAAAAAGCTCATTGCCTAGAATCTTGAATTCTTTCACTGGTTGCAGATTGGAATTAAAATTATGCTTGCATACTCTTTGATTGCTTATTTTTTAGTTGATCTCCACCTGTATTTCATTCGACCAGAGTGAAATCCCTGGTTCACCCATGATGTGAGTGACATGAAGCCTGTGGCTTTGCTCTCTTGGATATAGTTTGCATTGCAGTTTACTGAGAGCATCCAGTAATTAACAAGTGAAATAAGACAATTTATTTCTTATTTTTATACCTAAAGTATATAGAAGTTTCTTTGCCTTTAAGGTTGTGTGGAATAAATTAAAACCTTTAATCTGTATTTGAAATTTATTGAAAAATCTAATATTTAAATTATGTGTACACCCATTCTTTTCTTCCCCAAACCCCTCAGCCAGCAGCAGAATAGAGTAAGTGTCCAATCAGTGTGTTTTGAGACTATCTTGTCTGCCTCTCATTTTCCAGTTGATGTTTTGTTTGACAACGTTTGCTGGGTTTTTGTTTTTTGAAAGAAAAATGTATGTTGCTTGGAAAACTGTTCTTTCCCCAAACTGCTATTTTAATATATGGCAATTAAAATTCTAAAATTAAAAACAAAGTAGAAGGCTGGATCACAGTGTCCAAGCTCCTCACAGTATAAAATGTTTTGTTGGGATTTACTCACCGTATTGTTTAGTTTTTCTTCCTTAGTGTACGTGTCAGACTACAGCTCTGTTCTCTTGATCTGTAACGCGGCTGTCACTTCGCCTCTTCTCTCCAGTCTTAAACAAGGTCTCATACTGACCACATGGTGATTTAACTTCGTCCTTCTCAGGGACGCTCAGGGTGCTGTATCTCACTAGCATTTTTACCTCAGAGCAGACCCTGGAGTTTGGAGTAGTGTGACCTCTAGGCTGTCTAACTTCACTACCCACCGGAACCTGTGCTGACAACTGACAGGCTTCCCTAACACCCCATTTCATTTCTAAAATTACATAGTGCTGCCACTTCCAGGCCCTGGCGTCCGTCACGCCCTCACCTCCAAATTAGCCATTACCTAAGGTAGTGATGGTTGTTGGAGGATGGCTTTATGAGATTAATTAGCATCGTATATTTAAGCTTTGATATATAGGAGTGCTCAGAAAAAAAATGTTAAGAACTGAACTAAAATGGAAATAGAAGAGAACTGTCTGAAGAGTTTCCACTAATGGAGAGACCCTTGAGCCTTGTGAATAGTAAGATGACTGGATAGGGATTTCAGATTTCTCAAAGGAAGGTTTAGTGTTACACCAAGAAACCTGTCTGATTGTAATAACTGAAATTATTCTCTGCCCAACCCTCAGAATAAACAAAAGCAAGTCCTTTGGAGCAAACTCTGTACACACTTGATGTGGTATTTAGTAATGGAATTCACTACCTTAAAAGTTGTAATTTGTGAGTTGTAACAACTTGCAGGTCACCAGAGATAAAGTAATTTAATCCCATTTTGAATCACTTCATTTGCTTTTTTACTTTGTGTATATTTTAATTTTAAATGAAACATTTTTTAAAATGTAACTGTGTTATAACAATTTATATGCTTCTTGTTTTCTTTTCTTTGATTGAATCTGAAAGCACGCCACGGCTTCAATGATTTACTTAAATCCAGAGTTGAGTACAAGAAACTCAGCATAAATGTGGTAAATAAAAAATAATTTTTAAAAAGTAAAACTGACAAAAAAACAAAGCATCCTAGGAAATAATGATATGGCACTTTGTAAGCTTTGTCCTTGAAAATAAAATCCATGTTGTCTTTGAGGGCTGGACTTTTAAAATGTGTTTTAGTGAATTCTTGAATTTAAAAATACGAAGTGAGAGGCTTTAGTTAATATATCATTACAGCTCTCAAGTGAGTTGTGGTTTTGTTTTTTAATTAAAAACAAAAAGCTATGGTTTGCTCCTCAGAGGGAAGGCTGGCCGTGCTTTTTTGTCTGGGCCTTTGACTTGAAGCAGGTTGCCCCGCTGTCGGGAGGGCTGGCTGTGCTCCCTGTGAGTTTGTAGTCTTGGAGAAGACATGGGTAGCTCCCTGGCTCTCAGACAAGGCACTCTCCTCTGTGCAGTTTCCTGCGGTTGTTATTTTCTCTCAAAGTGAGTAGTGTTGCCTAATTTTAGCTGAAGTCATTACTGGTTCTCCGTAACCGGGCAGGATTTAAAATATCACTCAGAAAGGTTCAAGGCCCTTCCATTTTCCATGGCCACTTCAGCTGCGCTATTTTCTGAATTACAACTTGTGTGGAAATTTCAGAGTCTCGTTGAGGCAGAACTGAATTTAAAGAGCATATACGGACCTCTTCAATAGGGCTGAGGTAAAGTGGCATTATGTTTGCTTACACCTAGTTTAAGAAGTGTATCAGATATGAAGGGAACAGAAGCTCTGGCCAGCCACAGCTGCAGCCAGTGGAGTACAGAGTAGCAGCCTCGCCCAGCCTCCCGCAGAGCGCCTCTCAGTGGCAGGCTAATCTGCAGTGCCATCCTCTGGGTCTTGGCCACCATCAGGTCAGCCTGGTGTCTCCACTACAGAGAGGTAGGCAAGTACCCGGTTGGAACCAGCCCTTTTACGCCCTGCTGATGAGAAGAGCCCTGAGGAGGCACTTCCTCCTTCACTCCTGGTGGGTTCTTCCCATGTCTTGTGTCTTTTGTTTCTCTTCCTCTCCTTTCTTTTCCCCAGCTCTTAGGACCTCTCAACCCTCTGTCTTTTTTTATTTTCTTTACAAAATACACACACACACACACGCACAGAAAAGTGCTATAAATTCACACCCACAAACCTGAGGGTCAAAGAGAGAACGCCTGAAAGGTAAAATAATTACGTCCAGGGCTGAGGATACAAGCCCAGCATACTTGTCTCCTGGGCAGCAGTAGAGAGAGCCCTGTCAGAAGTGTGAATTGCTGATTATTTTTAAGAAAAGTATTATTTTCTTCAAGAACACAGCATTCCTGTCTGCCTCATCTCTCAGCTTATGTGCCTTTATCAAGAAGATCTTTTCACCAGCCTTTGTCCACTACTTTTCTTGAATGGGGGTTTTTGCCTAATGGCTACTTTGGTTTTTTGTTTGTTTGTGTATTTGTTTGTTTTGTTTTGTTTTTTAATTATTTCATTTTCATTAAACAAGGAAAGCATACTTTGCATATGCTTTTATGACTTGCTATTCATATTAAATTCACCTACACGTGTCTTCATTACTCAGATTACACACTTTATTTGTAAAATATGCCCAGACTGCTGTTCCTGAGCTGACTAGCCTCTCGGACAGAAATCTCTGTATCTGGAGAAAGCACTTTTGCAGACTCAACGCTATAAGCATCTTTAGTCTGCCTGTGACCTGTGATAAAGGAAACACTGAGATCCCAACAATGGGAACTTAACTTGGCATTGTCACATGCCCCTCGGAAATACTCATTTTCCCATGCCACTTGGAAATATTTTATTTATATTCTAAAAATTATATATCTAAGTAAATTAATTTTTATTTAACCCATCCTCATTATACCTATATATTATCAAACCTAAGGCATTTCAGGTTCATGTTTGGAAAGAGAAAACATATGTTTACAAGAATATCTGGGATTTAAAACACATGTATAAATATTTGTAAGTTGCTAGTGTCCCTTAGTGTAAGACAGGCAAGTGGGAAGGCTGAGAGCTGACTGAAAAGCATAAAAACCAGCAGTTAGAATGTGGCCTTCAGAGAGTCAGGGCAGAGTCAACATTACAGTCAGAAGTAGAGAAGAGAGAATTCCTCTGTGAAGGGGTTTTGTGTGAGGGCTTTATCTCAATATGCAAATCACAGAACAAGGAGCAGAGAAAGAGCAGTGGGGGAGCAAGCTGTAGAGAGGTAAGTGGAGTCTGGCTGGTTGTTGTGCTGACATTTTAGAACAGATGGGAAATATGTAGAATTATGTGGCTAACAGCAGAATATCAGAAACAGTGCGGGAGAGGCCATTTATGGCATCTTCTGCCAGTGTGTTTCTGCTCAGCACACGTTTGAAACCAGATCCTTAAGGAGGGCCATTTGTGCTTGTAACAGCAAGCACCTTTGGTAGCAACTGGGACTTCCGGAAACCACTGCTGACTTTAAGGGCTTTAAGAGAGCTTCTTACCCTTTCTGTGATTAACTTTCCAGGATCGTGAAATAAATGGAATAAACACTAAAGATGAGCTTGCTGACTCCTGTATGATAGAACCTACAGTAATCTATAGATTTTCATCTGACTGTCAACTGTATCTCTAATTCACTGCTAACCTCTCTACCTGTGTGTCTCCTGGACTGTGAGGAAGGCAACGCCCCTGCCAGCACCTTTGTTCCTCAAAAGTTTGAGAAGACTTGTGTGATAACCTGGTAGTGTAACATATACAAGGCCCTGTATTTGATTCACAATGCTTCACAATACCTGCATATAGACAGACCTTTCTATATACATACTACATGCATAAAAACCAAACCTAGGTCTGTAAGTAACACTGTGTGTTGTAAGAGCGTGTGACCACAGCTTTGCATAGGCAGTGATATACCCTGTCAGGGAAAACATCATGTGACTGTTCTTGGACAGTGTCGTGGGCATCTCTTAGTGTACCTTGAAACAGTAAACACAAGCCACACACTCCAGGAGCACAGCCCTAGTGGGAACAAGAGGTTGCTCATTTGCTTTGGCATGGCCCATGTTCTTATTCTCCCTCAGAAAATCAGAATCTTATTACTGTCCCTCTCCAAAAGGAGAAGGCCTAAACCACCCATAGGTTATATATACCTGACATTTTCATCCCAAGAACAGGAGAAAACTATCAGAGCCAAAAGTGAAATAGGTGCATAGTACAAGTTTGCCAAGAAACACTAACCACAGTCACCTTGATGCTCCAGGATGGTAGCATAGGAAAAGATGCCCAGAGTCCTCTTGAGGATGCTGTGGTACCCAAGCAGTGGTGTACAGCTCATATCTTCCAGCCTCTCTTCCTAACTTAATGGCCATCTCCTTGTATGGCAGCAGAGAACCAGTCAGCAGCGGTTCCCTTGACTCACCTGTTATATTCTTTCTTTGGTGTTTACATTATTTAAAATCGTGAGCAAGATGAAAGGCAGTGGATTCTCAGGTGCACAGTGAATCGTGGCAATGATTTTTCATAATTTCTGCTGTTTGTTTACAGATTAGAGCCATCCTCAAACAGTGTAAGTCTCACTAAGAGGTCTTGTTGAGGTATGGAAATACGTGTAGAAGGGCTGACAGAAGGAAATGGCATTGGCTGCTGTGTTCTCAGCCAGGGAGGGAGCAGGCTTTGAGGCCCTTCCTGGGATGTTTTAACCTTCGCTCACCATTACAGAGAGCCTGTTTGCTTTGCTCCCTGTGGCAGTATCCGCACCATTTTCAAGAAAGCTTCTTGGAGTGTTTTAATGCCGCTCCTTTCCTTGCGCATTAGGAAGCTTTGGAGTCAGCCTCAGCACCCTGGGCAGTTTCCCAGTTTTTGCTAATGGGAGCATTGTGAACACACACTTCCTGCTCTCTCACCTGACTCTCCAGGGTTTTCATACTTTTTAGCAAGATATGGTTTTAATGAGGCTCTACAAGCTTTAGAAACTTCTTTAATGATTTTGTTTTGACCTTCTACCACTGCCTTTGCTGAACCTGAATTGATTGTCTATACTGAGAATTTGCTAGCACCATACCAATTTTAATATTTTCACATGTAGCTTCCTCCTTTTCTTGATTCTGGAATGGCACATATTAAGGATTTTAATGAAAGATAAAGGAATAATAATATCCCCTTCCTCCAAGAGCAGTTCAGTACCCAAGAGTCTATGTCAGCTCTTTGTTAAGAACATAGCAACTGGGATTCCCATGTGGCTCTAAACATCCAAACTTGCCCAGATTTTTCTTCTCTTTAATGCTACAGACATTTAAATAGAGCCCAGCAGGAAATATCACTGGCCCCAGTCATTTGTAAGTAGTTGGAGTCCCCACAAGACAATGAGCAGGAGCAAGCAAGGCCAGTGTGCTGGGGGCCAGGCTGCCCCCTTCTATCCTATTTGCTCTTGAATTCTGAGCTTTTCATTTTCTACTCAACTTGGCCACTGAGTTAATTTGACTGAGCATCTCTGTACTTGGAGGGTTTGGAAAATGGGCAAACCCTCAACTAGCCACCATAGACCCCTGTCTCCTCTGTCGCCATGCCTTCCTATTGGTTGGCTGTCTGCATTAGCCTCTTGATATTTCTTCTGGATCATCATCACAATTTCCCCTCATGTTTTTAACTTTCAGGAAAACGGTAAAACCTACCGGTCTTTTAATATATAGCATTCTATTTCTATTTCCTCCATCATTGAGCTTTTTAATGTATAGATTCATTTTTTCAGTATTGAATACTTTCAGTTTATATATAGCTTTTCATCTAAATTGTTACCTAGTCACATAGTATTTTTTTATAGTTACTCTTTTTCAGAACTAAGCTTACTTCTTACCAACCTTAGTAGCACAAGTCCATAATCCTAGCTGATCAGGATGCTAAGCAGAAGAATGACAAAGTCAAGACAAGCCTGGACCACAAAGGAAATTTAGAGCTAGCCTGGACAGCTTAGTGCAACCTTGTTTAAAAATCAAGAGTAAAAAGAGATCCAGAAGCACAACCCCCACATGAGGCCCCAGTTTCTGTTCTCAGTACTACCAAAGAAGGGGCAGAGAAGAAGAAAGAAATGAAATTCTTAGGAGGGAAGAAGGAAAGGAGGGAGGGGTTGGAGAGGAAGGAAGGAAAAGCATAATGCTGGGAAGTGTCTCATGGTAGTTAAGAGCAGATAAAGCATCCAGAGAGTTGAGAGACACATAGCTAACAGTTATCCAAGCCCAGCTCAGTGAAGGCAGTCTCAACAATCCCACCCTAGTGATTTGTCCAAACTTCTCTATCAGTCTAGACCATCCCAGCATCTTGTAAATAATTTTTTCTGTTTTCACTGTTAAAAGCTGGCATTCTTTCCTCATGTTGCTTTTGAAAGGCTAACATTTCAGTCACAAACCTGAGAGGCCAGAAAGAGGAAAATACATGGTCATTGCAGAGCTGCCGCCAACTCAACAATAAAGAGCTACATAGCTCAGTAGCAAGTTACCCACACTTGAACTTTTGGTAGGTCACAACCCAATTCTGAGGATACAAACTATTTCTCTCCTAATCTCAGCCACTAGGGTGGTAGTGCTCTGGGCCTTAGGGGCAGGAATCTTTTTGCTCTGGCCTGCCCCAAAGGTACATTCTCATGGATTTCCCAGGTCAAGTAGCCACTGGTCTAGACTATGAAGAGTCTTTTCCTCAGACGAGTATTGATAATGACCTGGACACTCATCAGAGCTCATGGTGCTGTGTCGGTACTCCAGGCAGGAGGAGAAATCCAACAGCCAGCCTGGAGGCGGGGATGAAGAGCCTAGCTCCCTCAGTACAAGCTTGAGAAGATGTAAGAGAGTGGTGGAAGGAAATGGGTTCTTGAGGCATAGTGATCATACAATAAACAGCATATGTTTAAAGTATGCACACATTTGTTTTGACGTGAGTTGAAAAGAAATCACTGTGATTAAACTAATAGACATACTCTGTGTCTCCCAAGAAAATTGCTTTGTGAGCAAAGATCTGTGTGACATAAAGGTCAGATCTGTAAAAGTATGTCAAGAGAGCCTTCAAGGCCTACAACTGCCTGTGGAGCACCCAAGGAAGAATGGGTCTGTAAAGTTGAGGGCTTCTAATAGGTGGTGGCCTGGAACCTGTGAGAAAGAGAGGGGTGGTCAGGACTGGGCTCACAGGAGAAGCCAGGCAGAGCAGGCGTGCCCAAAAGCAGGAAGGTAAATACATCAGAGAGGATATGGGACTGAGCAGGTAGGAAGAGGAGCGAGGTTTCCTCTCCTGACTCTAAAGAGAAACCATTAAAGGCTGTCAATAAGAGGTCCCTGTTCTGGTTTGGTATCTGTGTGGAGACAGCATTGTCTTGGTGATCACTTAGATCATGGACCATGAAGGCCAGCAAAGTCAGTAGGATCTTGTCATTGACTTTTTGTCTGCCTGTGGAGCCTGCCCTTACCTGCTTCAAAAGCTGTTCATATTGTGGTACAGATAGTATCCTGTTGCCCTGCATGAAGACTTCATGTGCTCAGTACAGCTTGGGTGTTGGGCGTTAGACACGCCTGTGAGCTGTCTGTGGCAGAGCCTTTTCTTAGCTCACTGTGCCCCATCTCAAAGCTCGGCCTGGAGAGAAGAAGTTCAGTTCAGGGGTCAAGTTTAATTCCCAGCACCATGTAAGGCTGCTCACAGGAGTTTATTGCTCCGGTCTCCACAATAACCCATACTCACGTGAAGATATTCTTTCTCTCTCTCTCTGACAATTAAAAATTAAAATTAAAGACATTTTAGAAACTTTTTTTTAAAGGGGTTGAATGCACTTATAAGTTAAGGAAAATACTCTTTCCTGTAATGCCCTTGTCTCTGGTCGTTTCCTGGTGCAGACCCATAGTACAAGTGTAAGTCCTATATTCAAGGGTCCACCATTTGAAAGCCATGTGGAAAACCTCAAGGCAGAATGAAAACCCCACCAGTGAGACTGATAAAGTTGTAAGCATTATTAGTCCTTTGTCATCGTCCCCACTTCCTCTTCTCATCTGGCTCACAGGTCTCTCGGCACTCTGTTAAATATTTGTTTCTGGTAGGCTCCATCTTGTCCTTGCTGATCTTAGTCTGTAAAGCCAAACTCAGTGTGCATGGGTGCTAACAACATGCACCCTCCTGCTGGCCCGTGTGTTCTGAAATGATAGCGTGCAAGCTGCCTGTCCACTATTGTATGAGCAACTACTTAAGCTAATATTTCTGCAGCCTTCTCAACTGCCGTTTTTTATAATTGTAGAATGAATTATAACTCTACAATTTATTTTGTCTGTTTCTTTAGTCATGTTACTGTGTGTCCTGTACAGTGTGTAAATACTGGGTCTATTCTGTACTCATGCCATCACATACCCTGATACATGTGTAGGAAGCATGAGGCCGCAGAAGCTGGTGGAGGTAGTAAGAACTGGTGGTTGTCAGGGAGGCGGATGGGACAAGGGTGCATTTGATCTGGAATGTTTGGTGTTCAAAACAGTGAGTAGAAGCAGGGGGGAAAATGTGTCCTGGACCAGAAAGCAGTTTAGGATGGAAGTGATGTTCCAGTTGAGAGTCCCAGTACAGGACCATATGGAGGTGCTGGCCTCACCCTCCAGTTAAGAATACCTACTGAGCTGCTCAGCTGACCTCCTGTACGCTTTTGGAAAATCTGCTTAGATGGGAGACTTGTTAGATGAATTCATTGGTGAACAAAGACTGCAGGTGCTTCATATTCTGTGCCTAAAAATCTCCTTGTTGCAGATCACCATTGCGCATCCGAGTGATAGCCGTTTGTCACTGTCTGGTGCTGCTGTACTGAGCACCCCCAGTGAGGGCAGCCTGCGTCCCACGCAGTGCTCCGGTTGCCACTGCACCTGATTTGGGCTCTTTGTAGAATCTAGCTGCCTTTTCTTTACTTTTTCTTTCAGCTCCATAGATGAGCTTTTATTTTTTTTTAAATAAAGGCTTACTGAAACGTTTACAGTTAGACAAGAAAAGTATAATTTTATTTTTATACTTTTTCTGTTTGGGTCTTACCATGTTACCCAGGCTGGTCCCAAACTCATGACCCTGGTTCCTTGGGCTCCTGAGTATCTAAGGTTACAAATACCTGCCACTGAGCCCACTTCCCACACCAGCAGAACACAACACACCCAGGCATTAATGTAAATGCCCAGTGTATTCAATGAAACCCTGTAGGGAATAATTTTGCTCGATTTTTAACATTTTAGAAGGTTACTATAAAAAAATTAGATCATTTGTTCCAGTGCTATCTGATATTTCATACTTCAGGGTTTGGGGAGACAGGAAAGCCAGTGCAGTGTTTTCCTGGAGTCCATTGACAGTATCGGAAGTAGTCACTTTCCTCACATTGTACACTCTTACAGTTTCAGCCACTGATGAGTGTAGGTGTGGTTACCTTTGTGCTGCTGTGATGGAATACACGAGTAAAAGCAGTCTTCCTGCATAAAGAAGATAGGCTTTATCTTAGTTTATGCTTCTGGAGGGATGTTGTCCTTGTGTCAAAGGTGGCCTGGCAGCAGAAGGTGGCTAATCGCATTTTATCAATACACAAGATGCAGAGAGAAAGAGAAAGTGAAAAAAGACATGGCTGAGTCTATAAACCCCCAGATCCCACCGACCATGATGTTTTCTTCCAGCAAAGCTCCACTTGTCAGAGTACCGTAACTTTCCCAAATATTACTAATAAGTAGGGACCAGATGTGCATATATAAGAGGCTGGGGCCCAGGGGTGAGGTGGGGCTATGTGGACCATTTGTCATGTAAACCACCACAATGGATGTCACTGGATATGCTTGGTAACATCTCAGACAGACTTTCTGCCATGTTAGAGGTTTTTATGCCCTTGTTATGTTTTGATCAAACTCTGATATGATTGCTAGGAAATCCTCAATATTTTAAGTAGATTTTTTTTTTTGCACGCTGGCAGAATATTTAAAAATGCATAGAATATTTGAATGGGACCTGGGATGGGGAGATCCAAAATGGTGGCACCAGACACACTGTGTCTGAACAGCAGGGCAGCAGTGACTGTAGAACAACTGACAGACTGAACTGTGGACCCCAAAACACCAGCAGCTGTTTCCCAGCCAATCCCTGGAAAACTTACTGAGTTCCTGTAAGCACTCATTCTCCAGCACCTAGACACAAGCCTGTGTGTTGTGCTCACTGTCCCAGGCTGAACTGTGGGCCTCAAAACATATAAACTGGGTCTTCCAGTCCAGAGTAAACCTGACAGTTAGGGAAACAAATCAGGTCTGACCTCAGGGTACCCAGCTAATCCTCAGAAAAGTTCCTGGTTCCCAAATGTGCAGGGCCTCCATTGTCTAGTCATATGTCTGTGTGCTGTGCTCACAGGCAAGTGAATACCTTCTGGGTTCTGGGTCATTGGAGTGTGAACCTCAGGCCTCTGGATGCCTGGGATCCACGGGAACAGCCCCAGGTGCTGCTCCAAAGCTCAACTCCTCTCTCCCTAGGGAAAGCAACCAAACCTCTGGCCTCGCTGGTTCTTCAAGATGGCTGTGCCCAGAAAACACAGTGTGTGTGCACAGTGTCTGGGTAGACCAAGAAATCCAATGGCAGGGCAAATGTCTCCGGACTTTCCCTGAAGAGAGGAGGGCCCCTAGGCTCCTGAGGAGGCCAGTTAGCCCACAGGATCATACACCTAAGGAGAGCCTCCCCAATTCCCTGAGAAGCACCTGCCAGTTTGAGACCATACCCACCTATCTGAAGAGGGCTTCTGCAGGATCATCCACCTTCCTACCCAGGAACTAACTTCCCCCCTTCCCCCACTCCAGGACTCCAGCAGGCACTAGAAACTACCAGCCAGTACCTGAGGCAACATGATGAGTAAAGCCTAGCGTAAAACATAATCAACAAAAGCCAAAGCAATGTGACATCTCCAGAACCCAGTTATCCAAGGGCAAACAGCTCTGGATACCCTAACACAAGTGAAACTCAATAAAATGGCCTTAAATCTATGCTTGTAAAGATGATCATGGAGGATACATGATAAGAAATACAGGAAGGTACAGTAAAACAGATTATTGTCTTTAGAAAGGAAATAATTAAGTCACTGAAAGAAATAGAGGAAAGTTCAAACAAATGAGAGAATTGAATGAAAAGTAGGAAAATACAAACAAACAGGTAAAGGAAATTAATAAAAAGGTTCAAAATCTAAAGATGGAAATGAAAACATTAAAGAAAAGAGAAACTGAGCAAATGCTGGAGAGGGAAAACTTAGGGAAGAAAACCAGAACTACAGAGGTAAGTATTCCAACAGAATATAAGAGGATGGAAGAAGGAATCTCAGGTGTAGAGGATACAGTGGAAGAAATTGATGCATCCATCAAAGAAAATGTTAAACCTGAAACATTCCTGACACAAACCATCCAAGAAATCAAGGACAACATGAAAAGATAAAACCTACAAATAATAGGAATATAGGAAAAAGAAGATTCCTATCTCCAAGGCCCAGAAAATATTTTCAACAAAATCATAGGAGAAAATTTCCCCCAATTTAAACAAAGAGATGCCTATAAGCATACCAGAGACCCACAGAACACCTAATAGATAAGACAAGAAAAGAAAATCTTTTTACCACATAATAATCAAAACACTAAATGTACAGAACAAAGAAAAAAATACTAAAAGCTATAAGGGAAAAAGGCCAAGGAACACAATAGTAAATCCATTAGAACCACACCTGACTTCTCAACAGAGAATGTGAAAACCAAAAGGGCCTGGGCAGATTTCATGCAGACCCTAATAGAACACAGATGTCAGCCCAAACCAATGTACCCAGCAAAACTCTTAATCATCATACATGGAGAAAACAAGATATTCCATGACAAAAACAAATTTAAATAGTGCCTAACCTCAAATCCAGCCCTACAAATGCTACTAGAAGAGAAAACACAACCCAAGAAAGCTAACTAAACCCAGTAAAACACAGGAAATACATAATCTCACTGCAGCAAGAATAAAAGTAGTCAAGTACACAAACACAGTACCACAACCAACATCAAAATAAAAATAAAAGGAGCTGGTCATTAATCTCTCTCAATGAACACAAGGGACTCAACTCTCTGATAAAAGGACACAAGTTGACGGAATGGATGCATAAACAGGGGACCTATCTTTCTGCTACATACAAGAAACACTTCAGCCACAAAGATAGACCTTTCCTGAGAGTAAAGGGCTGTAAAAATGTTTTCCAAGCAAATGGACCCAAGAAGCAAGCAGGATTAGCCATCCTGTTATCTAATAAAATAGACTTTCAACCAAAATTAATCAAAAGAGATGAGGAAGGACTCTTCATACTCATCAAAGGAAAATTCCAGTGAGAAGACATCTCAGTTCTGAACATCTCTGTCCCAAATACAAGAGTACCCATATTTGTAAAAGAAACATTAATAAAGCTTAAACCACACATAGATCTCTACAGTGGGAGACTTCAACACCCCACTCTCACCAAAGGACAGGTCAACAAAATAGAAACTAAACAGAGAAATAATGACACCAACAGAGGTCATGAATCAAATGGACCTAACAGACATCTACAGAACTTTTCACCCAAACACAAAAGAATTTACCTTCTCAGCAGATTAAGAATCCTTCTCCAAACATAACCATATAGTCAGTCACAAAGCAAGCCTCTCAACAGATAAAAGAAGACTGAAATAATCCCTTGTATCTTATCAGACCGCCACAGACTAAAGCTGGACATCAACAACAATAGAAATAGCCAAAGGCCTGCATTCTACTCAACGACAACTAGGTCAGGGAAGAAATAAAAAAAATTAAAGACTTCCTAGAATTCAGTGAAAATGAAGGCAGCCATACCCAAACTTATGGAACACAATGAAAGCAGTGTTAAGAGGAAAGTTCATAGCACTAAGTGCCTTCAAAAAGAAATTGGAGACATCTCATACAAGCAACTTAATGCCACACCTGAATGCCTTGGGGGGGAAAAAAAGAAGCAGATACACCCAAGAGGAGTAGAACAGTGGAAATAATCAAACTCGGGGCTGAAATCAATAAATTAGAAACAAAGCAAACAAGTCAAAGACTCAACGAAGCCAAGAGCTGGTTCTTTGAGAAAATCAACAGCATAGGTGAACTAAAGACAGAGAGAAACTATCCAAATTAAAAAAAAATCAGAAATGAAAATGGGGACATAGGACAGACACTGAGGAAATCCAAACAAGCAGTAGGTCTTACTTCAAAAACTTATACAACACAAATTTGAAAATCTTAATGAAATGGACAGTTTACTTGATAGAGTCCTCTCACTAGTGTTGAGTCAAGATCAGGTAAATAAATTAAATAGTCCTGTATCCCTTAAGGAAATAGAAGCAGTCATCAAAAGTCTCCTGGGGGGGGGGGGGATAAAAAAAAAAAGCCCAAGGCCAGAAGATGTCAGCATAAAATTCTTTCAGACCTTTAAAGAAGCGCTAACACAATACTCTTCAAACTAGTCCCCAAAATAGAAATAGAAGGAACATTACTACACTCATTCTATGAGTCCACAGACACCATGATACCTAAACTGCACAAAAACCCAACAAAGAAAGAGAATTTCATACCAATTTCCCTTATGAACATTGATGCAAAAATACTTAAGAATCTTCACAAACCAAATCCAAGAATACATCAAAGATATCATCCACCATGACCAAGTGGGCTTTGTTCCAGGTATGCAGGGATGGTTCAATATATGAAAATTCATCAATGTAATCCACCATATAAACAAACTGAAAGAAAAAAACCACATGATCATCTGCTTAGATGCCAAAAAAGCATTTGATAAAATCCAACACCTGTTCATGTTTAAACAGTCTTGTACAATAAAAGATCTTCTGGAGGTATCTCCATCCCTGATGTCAAGCTGTACAGTAAAGCAACACTAATAAAAACTGCATGGCACTGGCATAGAAACAGATTGCTGGATCAATGGAATCGAATTGAAGACCCAGAAATAAAGCCATACATCTGTGGACACCTAACTTTTGACAAGCCACAAGCATACAGTAGAAAAAAGATCGCATCTTCAACAAATGGTGCTAGTCTACATGTAGACAAAAATGCAAACAGATCCATATTTATCAACCTGAACAAAATTAAAGTCCAAATGGATCAAAGACATCACCATAAAATCAGACACACTAAGCCTGTTAGAAGAAAAAGTGGGGAAGAGCATTGAACTCATTTGCACAGGAGACAACTTCCTAAACATAACGCCAGCAGCTCAGGCTCTAAGATCAACAATCAATAAATGGGACCTCATGAAACCGAAAAGCTTCTGTAAAGCAAAGGACATTGTCATCAGAAGAAAATGACAGCCTACAGATTGGGAAAGGATCTTCAACAACCCTATATCTGATAGAGGGCTAATATCCAGAATATATAACAAACTCAAGAAATTAAACACCAACAAACCTTATAATCCAATTTAAAAATGAGGTACAGTGATAAACAGTCGTATGGCAGAGAAACACTTAAAGAGATGCTCAACACCCATAGTCATCAGAAAAATGCAAATCAAAACAATTCTGAAAATCCACCTCTCACCCATCAGAATGGCTAAGATCAAAACCTCAAGTGACAGCACATGCTGGCAAGGATGTGGAGAAAGGGGAACTCTCCTCCACTGCTGGTGGGAGTGCAAATTTGTACAACCACTTTAAAATCGGGAATAGCGTTAACTCAATACCTAACTGTTTCACTCTTAGTCATATACCCAAAAAATGTTCCACCATTCAGCAAGTACATTTGTTCAGCTATGTTCATAGCAGCTTTATTTGTAATAGCCAGAATCTGAAAATAACCTAGATATGTCTCAGCCAAAGATTAGATACAGAAATTGTGGCACATTTACACAGTGGAATACTACTCAGCAATTAAAAAACAAGGAAGTCATAAAATTTGCAGGCAAATGGTGGGAACTAGAAAAGATCATCCTGAGTGAAGTAACCTTAAATCAGAAAGGTGTGCATGGTAGACACTCACTTAATAAGTGGATATTAGTCATATAATATAGGATAAACATACTAAAATCTACAGACCTAAAGAAGCTAAGCAACAAGCAGGACCTTAGGGAGGATGCTTAAATCTCATTCAGAATGGCAAACAGGGTAGACACCAGAAGCAGTGGAAGAGAGGGAACAGGACAGGATTCTACCTTAGATGTCCTCCAAAAGACTCCACCCAGCAGAGGATCTAAGCAGATACTGAGACTTACAGCCAACGTTTGGGCAGAGCACAGGGAGTCTTACGGAAGAAAGGGGATAGAAGGGCTTGATGGGGACAGGAGCTCCACAAAGAGACCAACAAAGCCAAAAATCTGTGCCCAGGGGCCCTGCAGAGGCTGATGCTCCAACCAAGGACCATGGCAGAGAGGATCTAGATCCCCTGCTCAGACTGACAATTCAGTCTCCTAGTAAAGGGGAGCAGAGGCAGCCTCTGACATGAACTTGATTGCCTGCTCTTTGATCACTTCCAGTTCACAGAGGTAGAGGGTCCAGGAAGTCCTGATGAGACTTGATAGGATGGGGTCAGGTGGCAGGGTAGGACTCCCCCTTTTCAGTGGTTTAAGGGAGAGGGAAGGTGGTGAAGAGGGAGAAAGTGAGGAACTGGGAGAAGGTGGGGAAGGGGCCTACAATTGGGATATAAAGTGAATAAATTTAAAAAGTAAAAATTAAAACAGTTTTTAAAAATTGTTATAGACGTTAATTTAACATAAACATATGGAGTAATCTTAAAACTTCTTAGCAAGAATTGTTAATTGATGGAACAGTTATTCTATAGTTTGTTTTTTGTCTGTGTTTTAAAAATCACATTGTATTTTGCTAGCATATAATGTCAGGTGTCATATATTTTTGTAATGTTGCAATAGTTAGCATTTTGGCACTCATATATTTTACTGGTTTGTTTGTTTGATTTTTTTTTATAGGAAAAAACTATCATAAAACTTGCTTCTTCCTGGGGCCGCAAAGTCTATAAACATGTAAGCTAACCATCTTTTCCCAGGGAATGGACTGTCCCTTTGCTGTGAGCCTCCTGACTTAGGTGACCATGCTGTCTGTTCTGGGAAAGCAGGTGTCTTCCATGTCCTGGCTAGACCTGCTGCTTGTGACGTGTGAGGCTCAGCTAGATGAGAGCGGATATTGCCAATGGAAGCAGTTGAGTCACCTAAGCTCATGAGGAAGGAGAAGGCAGTAGCTGTCTCTCACTCCTCCTGTTCCTTCTTCCCTCACACTGACATGAGCTTTGTTCTGGAACTTTGCTTCTACTTGCTTCTCATTTCTTCCTTTAAGCCAGGGGTTGGACTGGGGCTAACAAGAAGCCCCACTCTTTCTAGAGTAATTTCTTTCCTCCTCAATCCTGAAAGACACTGTTCCCAGACATGGAAGTCACGGTGGCAGTTATTCTCTCCCGGCACTTGATGAGACCCAGGCTCTGTGCCTGCCGGATTCTGGTGAGAAATCTGCTTTTGTGTCAACTGGGTTCCCCAGGAGGGAGTTTGTCGTTTCTTTCCAGCTGACTTGAAGAGTTTCTCTTTGCCTTTATTTTTCAAAAGTTTAATTATAATGTGTCTTTGTACGAGTTTCTTTTCAGTTTTCTTCTTTCAGGTTCACTCAGCTTCTTGATCTGTAGGAACAGGTCTTCCATGAAATTTGGATGTTCTACCATTTATTTCTTTAAATGATTTTAAATTCCTCTCACCTTTCTTTTCTTATCTGATAGTCCATTGATTTAACGGTGGGTTTGTTACTAAACCCAAGTTCTCTTCATTTCTTCATGCCATCCATTTGGGGCTTCTATTCTTTCCTCAGCTACTGAGCTCAGTCAGTAAGTCTCAAAATCTTGTATTGTATTTTTCAGTTCTTTAATATTTGTTTTCTCTTTTGTAACCCATTTCTTAGCTGTGAATAACTTGTTTTATATGTGTCTCAGGAAAATGTACAATTTTGCTGAAAACATTTTTCTGATACTTGCATGAAACCTCCTGTCAATTGATTCTGGTATTGCATTTATCTTGATACTGGTCTCAGACAATTTTCTTGTCACGTTGTGACTCTCTGGGCCCTCACTGTGTTAGGTGATTGTGTGCCAGACATTTTGCTTATTTTGTGTGTCTAGGTCATATTTGTATTGTTGTATTTGTGACATTACTTCATTGACATTTAACATGCAGCTTAATTTTGTGAACTATGGTTCCAATGTTACCTGAATTTTCTATGTTTTTATACATTCTCTCAGCTTCTTAGTTTGTCAGAGGTGACTGGAGTTTCCACTGAACTCCACTGGCTGACAGGGCAGAGGCCCCTGCCAGCCCATCTCTTGCCTTTCCGTGGTTCAGCTGAGCACCCTGAGACTGAGGTTTGGTTTTGGAATGTGTCACTTTGTCGAGCAATGTAATGGAGGCACCTATCCTGCATTGTGACTCCGAACTCACAGCTGTCTGACACGTCAGCGCTGTCATTTGTGCAAAGTAGAAAAGTTTCACAAGTATTTGCTCTTCCTCGTCATCTCTTTTTTTGTATGAGATTGTTTATAATAACTGTATGAATTTTATACATGAATACTATCATGTATAATAATTGGAGAATTAAAAAAAACTGTGAAATATATGTGAGATATAGTCTTTGGGCAATCAACATCAAGTATGTTAGTTTTTTATTGCTGTCTTTCACACTTGTTGGTAGTGAGGCTACCAGCCAATGTACAGGTCCACAGAAGCTTCCTTGCTGGCGTTGCCTGGAATAGACATCAGTATTTGGATATCCTTTTTGATGTCTCTAGTTTCATGGTATTAACTAAATAATGTTAATATTAAAAAATAAGTGAGACAAATATTGGCCATTAATTTGCTAGGGCTACTGTAACCCAGTTCTCCAACTGAAAGGCTTACTCAACAGACATTGATTATCTTCTGTTTCTTAAGACTTGAAGTCCAAATCAGGATGAGAATTGCACCTGCTGCTTATTTCTGCAGCCAGAGTTGTAGAAGAGCTCATGGAACACTTCCTGGCTCCTTGCCATCCTCCAGTGTTTGCATGGTATGTCTGTTACTTCTCTCATTACTGTTAAAAATACCTGATAAAAGCAGCTTAAGGAAGGAAGGATTTATCTAGATTCACTGTTCTAAGAAGTACAGTCTGCCGTGACAGGGAGGGTATGACAACAAGAGAAAGCTGCTAGCCACATCCAGTCTGAGGTCAGAAAGCCTCCAGTTTATGTGGTCATTAATGCTTGTATTGAGGTTCCTCCCCCCCACCCCGCGTCTCATTTGTATTTAGTAGAGGGGGCAGCCTGTGGAATAGCACCACCTGCAGTTGGCATAGGTCTTCCCAAACAAACCCTCTCAAGCTGCCCAGAGACTTGTCTCCTGGTGATTCTAACTCCCATCAAGTTGATAATCAAGATTAAGGATGGCATGTGACTTGTATCTACATATCCAGTCTTTAAGAAAAGTTATCCCAATTTTCTCTGTTCATGAGGAGCTGGAAGTCCGTTCAGCTGCAGTATAATCTCATCTTAACAAAGTTTATCCCTCAGGAGCCAGTTCTAAATAAGGTCACCATCAAAGACACTAGGAGGTGGGACTCTTCCATGAATTTTTGAGAGACATGTTTCCATCTAGGGTATACCAGTCAGTTTGGTTATGTAATCTTCAGAATCATTCTAATAGCAGTCACTCTCCAGAAGGGGAGACATTCCTCTCCACACCTGGGCACTGTGTATCCTTTAGAGGAAGTGATTAAATAGCCTATAAATAGCTAACCCCAGTTCCTGCCTTCTGATTTGCTGCTTGGTACACATCTTTAGTTGCATCTTATAGTAAACAACAGGGTTCCAACCTTCAATCTTTAAAAATCTCAAAGCACATATAAATCTTAGTAAGGAGTTAACAGAAACAAAAATAAGAGAGATAGCCAACTCAATGGCATTGTCACAGATTTAATTTGCTGCGTGTCTGAAGATGGATATAATGGTATTGTACTGTTACATCACTTCATCTGATTATGTTAATCATGCTAAATAGGAAACTCTTAGCTTAGGATGCGAGAGTTTACAGAAGCTATTTTTATGCCTACTACGATCATTCACTGCAGTGTATACAGTAAAAAAAAAAAAACAAAACACACAGCTATTATAACCAGTGCAATGATAGTGTACTAGGTTTTTAAATTATTATTATATTCTAAAAATAAAATTCACTGCCCTTTACATGGAAAGAACAGGGTAGAACACCAAGTGGAGAAACTAATTTGAGACTGATTTAGCAGAATTTCACGTTTCTGTTAGCCTTTCCAAGTGAAGAGGGAAGCATTATGGCCTTCATAGCTACTAAGTTACTTCTTCTGTTTATACCATGCAGCATGATTTACAAGACTCAGGAAATCTTTCTTCTGCTCAGCTTTTACTTCGGTCTATCTTTGGAAGGACAAAAGTGAGAAACAATTTCAAGTGAAAGTATTAGTAAAATCTTAAACTGATTTGCTGGCTTTCATGCACAATAAGGAACTGCCAGCAGATTCTGGCACTGTGCCCATTAATACATACTTAGACTGTGCAAGATTTTATCTTAATATGCTCAGTCTTTATTTATGTAAAGCATAATTTTGAACCCATCTGAGTAATGTACACTTAGTATAAGCAGAATTGTAAGCTGGCATTATTAAAATACATAGACCCGACATCCTGGGCTTCTGCTGAAATATGCTTTTAATTGAAGCAGAGTTGTGGCGATACATTGCCCATGTGAGTCTGATTATAACACAGCATTGGCTTGCACAGTAGCTCTTTGCTCTATGAGTACTATATAGTAGCCCATATGCTATAGTTCAGCATTTAAATATTCTGTAGTTTGTATATCTGGATTGTTTGATACAGTGTTATCTAAGCATATGTTATCTTGTGGAAGATGTATCAAGTAGCTTTGAAAAACATCTCTTAGTGAGAATTGTATTTACCAGTGATTGAGGGTAGCTCATAAAAACGTCCATTGTTTAATAAAGTCAATTTCAGCCTTTGAAATAAAAAGCAGCAAGAATAAAGTAAACACACACTGATAGCACTTTGTGTTTACTTTTACAATTTTATTAAATTATAATTCATACTTTCCATAATAAGCCTGGGGGGAAATAACTTATAGATCCCACCATTTATCTATAGATTAAATCTCAGAGTTCAAAATAAGAACCTAAAAGGAACCACATGAATGAGTATGCCAACGAAACCTTGATTTTCTAATTCCAACCTGCAAAAGGAGGTCTTTGGGGTGTAGTAATGTGGAAGCAAATGCATCTGTTACCAAATGCTGGTCACGTGGTAGCGGGTGCCTGGCACCACTCTGGTCCGTTCTGAATCCCAGGGTAAGGCTGCTCTGCTGCTGCCTGAGTGTACAGTGCCTTCAGAGAAGACCCAAATGAGAAGGTGGAGACCTTTCTCCTCACGCCCTTCTATTCTCCCTTCACTAACTTAGGGTTCCCTTCCTAGGGAAGGGAATTAGTGTGTTAATTAACAACTACATAAAATGTTTCCTTCACAAGTATTTGTTGCACTAATTTTATGAAGGTAGACACTACTAGACTGTGTGTGTGTGTAGGCTGATGTTTACGGAAGTAGCCACTCACATTATTTTCCAGTTTCACACACTCCCAGTGTCAAGTAGTTCTGATATAGTCAGAAAATAACTGAATTTTCCTGATCAATAGTGTGACCATTCTGTCTCATTGAGATCTTTTTATCCCCAGAGACAGTTGTCCCTCTACCCCTCTTCCAAGTTCATCTTTTTATTAAATATTATTTAGAGTACTGGTGTTTGCTTATATTAAGCTCCTTTGTATTTCAAGGCAAGAATTTCCCCATACAGGTTAGCCTTACAGTTTGATTACCGACCTACAACCTGTAATTCAATAGAGTACTGCCCTGTTTACAAAGTCCAGATTTCCTGTGCTGTCAGTTAAGGCAATCAGCACAAAGACCAAGAGCTTTAGGAACTAAATAAACAATGAGAAAAACATTTGGGTCTGCCAGTAACCCTTCACAGGTAATTTAACAGCCGTTGACTACAAGGCATCAGTTGTTGTAGATGTCTGCAGAGGATGAAATCTGACATGCTGTCTTGCCATGTTCTGCCAGTAGCTCTCAAACATAGTCTCCCTCCAAAGCCCATGGAGCCCTTCAGAGCTCTGTGATCCCACAGAGCCCAGGCAGCTCTGTTAGAACAGACAGCCACACCTGCATCCTTCCACATGTCATGTCATGTGGCTTTCTGAGATGGAACACCAAATTATTTAGAATTGGTAGGTTAGCTACGTTAAGAATTTCCCTCTGCTCTCAAGGAGAACACAGTTACTGTTGAGTGAGCCTCAGAGCCCCTCATTCTTTGCCTGCTAATATATGGGAACCCCTCCTCCCAGGCTTGCTTATGTGCTGGAACTTCTCCTGCCAGGCCTGCTTATATGCGGAAACAAAGATGTGCTCCCTAAGAAGCAGTGCAGACTGGACAGGCCAGAAGTGGAAGGCTGCGTCACGGACACGGAGTGTGAATTTTAACCAGTTAGGCAGTTAGCACTTTTATCTGAAGCTCTGTGTGTGCATCTGTTTAATCTGCTTGTCTTCTGGTAGTTTGGTGGCTTTGTTGCTGGCCTGTGTGAGGCTTAGAGCAGCTCTTTACACAAGTTCTTGTAGGAGTGAGTCAAATTTATTAATAAATTATTAGGGAAAATATTAATCTTTTACAAGCATAATTGGCTAGAGAGCATGGATTCTGAGTGGATTCTTCTTACCGAAGGTCCCAGCGTGCTCCACAGGTGTTTGAGACAGTAGGGAGCAGTGTTGTCTGTTAGCTACCTGACGTGCTGAATCATTTCAGTGTCCAGTTATCCTTCGTCATCCAGAGGGGTGTAGCTCTAGACCCTCACTGTACAGATGGTGCCGAAGCCTATAATCTAATGCCTTTTATCTCGACTCTGCCTTTATCACACTTGGTAATTGTTTCTTTTGCAGCTTGAAGTGTGACAGCAAAGCTAACACACATCTCTGTTTCATTCTTCACAATTTCACAAGTAGAAAATACATTTGCTATAGATCTCAGCAATTCTAGGAGATGATTTTCTTTTCTCGTTCTTTATGTAAAAATGTTCAGTTTCCCTGAAAGAAAGTGTGTGTGGCTTCTTGTTGATATATTCAAATCCTGTGACTTGAAGCTGCTGTAAACCAACAGTCATATGAGGACAAGTACTTAGTGCAATTCTGCCACTGACAATCTGATGGTGGAGCCAGCTACCAAGCGATTAATGGGCAGGTAATGACTGCAGCAGTGAGGCACTGTAAAGGGCGAGGGAAAGAAAAGGGCTCTTGCAAGAGGGCGTAGCGTGTGGCACAGAAGAGAGCACGGCGCAAACACTACAAACTGTTTTTCCTGTAATTTCCCATATAGTGTTTCTGGCCTTCAGTGCCACCTGAAGCTCTGGAGACTAGAGTCACAGAGGGGACAAAGGGTCCTGCTGTGCTTTTCCTCCAGATCCACATAACTGCGGTGGTGTTCATCTTCTGCGCTTTGTTCTGGTCTGACCTGCAGCAAAGCACCTTTTTAATTGTTTGGGTTTGTTTGGGTTTTTTTTCCTAAGTCCAAATTCTCTATTAAAATTTTGGATTTTTTTTTATGATTTTTTACCCTATTTTTGTTGGCATTTTGTTCTTTTAATGCAAATTTGTCTTTATATGCTGTAAGCATTAGCATTTTCCAGCCTTAATTTCAAAATATATTTCAAGGTTTTATGTGTTTATTGACTGTGACCACTTGTCTGTCCATGTAGCCTTTGTCCTGATAAAACTATATGTAGAATGTGAGCAGCAGTCAGTATGTCTTCGTGGGTGTCCTGGTACTGAATTGAGTGGGAATTGAGTTGGAACAGGTACTTGCACCTTAAAACACTGTAAGCAAACTGGATGTCTGCATGAGAGCTCAAGGGCACACGGTGTTGCAAGGCCCGAGAGTCAGCGCTGGCAGAGGAAATCCACGGATCCATGTTAAATGGCCTCAGCTTCCGTGATAGCAGCATGATAGGGAGCCATTACTGCTGTGATAAAGAAAGACTGAGAAACACCAGCACGCAGGTGGTCTTGCCTGAGAGACCAAAGAATAAGAAATCAGTGACTATCATTTTAAAGTTTAAAGCACAAGCCTGAACTAAGGCCAGCTAGGTGGAGACATGTCCAGCCACTTTCGAGGAAGAACTAGCCACTGCATTCTTTCTCTGCCCACTAGAGATACAGTTGCTAGGAAACCAGTCCATAGGGCCAGGCCAAAACTGTTTGTGGTCTTGGCGCCTCAAATGAACCCATCATTTCAAAAGTCAATTTCCCTTACCCAATCATGTAACACCAAAGCATGTACGTACCTGCTTTCGTATTTTCCCTTTAAAAACGCTGTTCCCCTAGACCATGGGGCCACATTCCTCTCCTGTTTCCACAGGAAGTTGGCATCCCGTGTTCGAACACATATACAATTGAAAAAAATAAAAACCTTCTTGTATTTACAGTGGAGCCTATTCCTGGTCTTTTGGGGCCTCACGAAATGGGCACAGGATTGCCTTACTTAATAAGTGTTAGGAGTCAGACTAACAAGCAGTCCAGCCATGGGAGCAGCATCTTTAATCGCCAGTGTGAGAAAGGAGAACCGAAGACAACATTTATTTTGACGGGATGATGCAGGATGTGTAAGAGTCTTAGCCTGGAGTGGGACGGGTGAGAGATAGTTATGGTTTGAAACTTCTAGAGTTCTTGATACAGGCAGAACATCAAATTTGCAATACCTAGAAGCCACTGCAAACTAAACATTGAAGGCAGCTGCTGTAGGGACTGTGGAGAGGAGTGAGTTTACTCTAGGGGTCTTTATATACTTCAGAACAGACTACAGGCCCAAGCCATGACATCATGAGGGGACTTCACAGTGCAGCAGGAGTAATCAGGAAGGACACATGGGTATATAGGTGGCAAATGAAACCCAGGACAGCTTCCCTGAGGCCTAGAGAACAGAATGGAGGAAATGGTGAGAGGAGTTGCAGTTCTGGGCCAGCTCTTCTACCTTTGAATCTGCTCTAGGGCCTGTCCTATGGCAAGAGATGAGAGAGAGTGAAGCTGTGGTGAATCCCACGCCGTCACTGAGCTGTGCAAAAGACAGGAGACATTGTCCTGTACTGTGCACACCTGCAGAAAGCCATCACTTAATAGGAACAGATTTTTGGCCTAATAAATTATTCTTCTCAGTATAGTATAGCATTAAAAATATTATCAAAGTTTAAAATTAAACTCTAATATATAGTTTAGAATAAACTGTTTATATGTATATGGTAGTTCGTACCAAGTTTTATCAAAAATTGGATTCTACTTACCACTTTGAATCATGACTTAGTCAATGTTCTATTGCGGTGAAGAAACGTAATGACCACAGCAACTCTTAAAAACGAAAAAAGCTTAAGTGGGATTGGCTTACAGTTTCAGAGGTTTAGTCTATTATCATCCTAGCAGGAAGCATGGCAGTGCACAGGCAAATATGTTATGGAGAAGGAGCTGACCGTTCTCTATTGGATCAACAGGCAGTAAAGGGGGTAGGGGAGTCCCTAGCTTGTGCTTTTGAAACCTCAAAGCTCACACCCAATGATATCTTCCTCCAAAAAGGCCACACCTGCTCCAACAAGGCCACAGCTCAAAAGCCCTCCCAAGTAGTGCCACTCCTTATTGACTATGTTTTCAACACTATGGGCCTCTGGGAGCTATTCTTACTTAAACCATCATAAATCACAAAGGAAAATGTGATTGTATGCTGTTAAAATGACAGGTTTTAATGCTGACTGGGTATGTGTAAAAGCTATTATCACTGTTGAAAAAATATTTTTGTTTAGAAGAAGAGGATTTCAACACTCAAACTTCTTTGGAAACTCCAAGTAAATTCTTCATAAATAATTATGCAGTAACTAGTGTTAAAATGGAAGATAAGTTGTTTTTATCAATGGCCTTTTTCATCTTTTCTTTTCCACTTTTGAGAGACCCCAAAACAACACTAAGGGCTAAATTTCTGACTTTCATTTTTCTTCCTCTTTCTAAAAGGATGGTGCTTTTCAACTTACTTGAACTGATTACAGTTACTTTATGTAAGAATTGGGAAGGGGCAGGGAGGAGATGAGGGAGGGATGGGGGGGATTGGGAGGGAATGAGGGAGGGGACTATGGCTGGGATACAAAGTATATAACCTGTGATTAATATTAAAATAAAATAAGAATAATAAAAAAAATAAGAATAATCACACACACACACACACAAAGAATGTATTGCCCTAAAGGCCAGGTATGGTGGAACTCACCTCATGGGCCTCTGAGTTCAAGGCCAATCTGTCTGTATAGCACTTTGTAGGCCAGCCACGACTACGTGATGAGAACCTGTTCTGAAGGAGGAGGAGGACTGCCTAATGTGGATAAGGCTTTCATTTGAGCCCAGCACCACAAGAAATGAGTAACCAAATAAAATCTGAAAGCGTTTTTATTTTTTTTCTTTATTACAATTTATTTGCTTTGTATCCCAGCTGTAGCACCCTCTCTCATCCCCTTCCAATCCCACCCCCTCCCTCTTTTCCTCCCATGCCCCTCCCCAGTCCCCTGATAGGGGAGGTCCTCCTCCCCTTCCCTCTGACCATAGCCTATCAGGTCTCATCAAGACTGGCTGCATTGTCTTCCTCTGTGGCCTGGTAAGGCTGTTCCCCACTCAGGTGGAGGTGATCAAAGAGCCAGCCAATGAGTTCATGTCAGAGACAGTCTCTGTTCCCCTTACTAGGGAACCTACTAGGAGACTGAGCTGCCATGTGATACATCTGTGCATGGGTTCTAGGTTATCTCCGTGCATGGTCCTTGGCTGGAGCATCAGTCTCAGAAAATACCCCTGTGCCCAGATTTTTTGGTTCTGTTGCTCTCCTTGTGGAGCTCCTGTCTCCCTCCCCCCAGCTCTTACTATCTCCTCCTCCTTTCATAAGATTCCCTGAGCTCTGCCCAAAGTTTGGCTGTGAGTCTTAACATCCTCTTTGATACCCTGCTGGTAGTCTTTCAGAGGCCTTCTGTGATAGGCTCTTGTCCTGTTCCGTGTTTTCTTTATCTTCCGATCTCCATCTCGTTTGCCTTTCTGAGTGAGGATTGATCATCTTACCCAGGGTCCTCCTTCTTGCTTAGCTTCTGTAAGTGTACAGATTTTAGTATGTTTATTTTATATTATATGTCTAATGTCCACTTATAAGTGAATATACACCATGTGTGTCTTTCTGCTTCTAGGATAACTCACTCAGGATGATCTTTTCTAGTTCCCACCATTTGCCTACAATTTTCATGATTTCCTTGTTTTTAGTTCCTGAGTAGTGTTCCATTGTATAAATGTACCACAATTTCTGTATCAATTGAGGGACATATCTGACAGAGGGCTATAATCCAGTATATATAAAGAACTCAAGAAATTAAATACCAACAAACCAAATAATCCAATTTAAAAATGGGGTACAGAGCTAAACAGAGAATTTTCGATAGAAGACTATCAAATGGCAGAGAAACACTTAAATGTTCAACGTCCTTAGTTATCAGGGAAATGCAAATCAAAACCCTGAGATTTCACCTTACACCCAGAATGGCTAAGATTAAAACCTTAAGTGACAACACATACTAGAGACGATGTGGAGAAAGAGATCCCTCTCCATTACTGGTGGGAATGTAAACTTGTACAACCACTTTGGAAATCAATCTAGTTGCTTTCTCAGTCAATTAGGAATAGTGCTACCTCAGAATCCAGCTATACCCCTCCTAGGTATGTATCTAAAATATGCTCAAGTACACAACAAAGACATTTGCTCAGCCATCTTCATAGCAGCTTTATTTGTAATAACCAGAATGGTGAAAGTGTTTTAAAGCATGTGTTAGCCAACAATACTCTAAAATTTTATTTGCCAAAATATCCATCATGTACAGAAGCCAGTAGTATTGCTAAGGCAGGAGCTGAGATGGGGGAGGAGACAGGATGGAGGAGGATCCAAGAAGTGACTGAGGGGCCTGCGTGGGGGAGGAACCAAAGCCGGGTGGCTCCAGAGAGAGGAGGTACTGGGCATCTGATAGGAGTCTGAAATGAGGGAGGAGCTGCAGTGGAAGAGGAGCACCTACTGCTTTATGAGCCCAGATAGCAGCTTGCTAGAAGGCTGCTGCACTGTTGGCCATCACCGTCTATGGCCTGGGGGTCATGCGCATCTCTAATTTCAGTGTGTTGGTGGCAGATGGCATCAGTCCCTGGTTCTGTTCCTCTGGAGCTGTCAAGACTTGAGTATAGGGGAGACAATTAGAGAGAATTGTTGGTCAGGAACCCTAGAGTAATGTTGCAGGACTGGAATCAGTGGAGGTTGTGGGAATGAAATGTGAGCCCATTTTGTGAGTAGCAGCCTCAGGGCTCATTGGAGAGAGTGTGTGAGCCTAAATAGGACAGGAAAGGTACGAAAAGGTACATAAGACAGACACCATGCCCTTGCAGGGGAGGCGCCCATGTCAGGACTGATGCCTCAGGGTGTTGGCACAGCCCGGAGATGCCTCTGCACAGAGTAGGTGTGCTAGCCTTTGCTGTCATCAGGTTTTATCGAGTGCCCATTGCCTCTTAGTCTCAGCTAGTGTCAGAGAAGGAGAACAGCATTGACTTTCACAAAGATCATTGTTGCTTCTGGATCAGATGGAACCACTCTGCTGTGTGGAATGCTAAGATCAGAGCACAGTGCAGACAGAAACATCTCCAAGATGGAGACAGTGTGTGTTGGAAGAGCAAGAGCTCCTAGAGCATCCGGGACCTGGAGGAGGGCAGGTGCTCTGGGGAAGGATGTGAATCCAGTCAAGTCAGGCACTTCAGAGGAAAGTGAGCAAGGTGCTTGCATTTCTCATGTGGATTATTTTCCAGCTACAGCCTCACGTTGCCGTAAGCTATATGAAAACTATGAACATGGGCTATGAATACACTCTAAGACACATGCCACATAAAATCAGTGCTTAACCAGCGCTGGTGGGAGACTTAGGATTTTGTGGCTTCGTAACTGAGCTCGAAAACAGCACAGCTTTCCATTTCCCACACTTTCTATATACTAAAAATGGGAGTTAAGCCACACATCATGGTTTGGGGTCTTTCTGATGGCTTTCTTTGCAAGATGAATCTCAGGGAAAGTAAGTGTAGGGCTTTTACAGGCACACATCCAGGCTTCTTCTTTTGCCATTTTCTGGTATCTCAGTCTGTAAAGGTGAGGCCCCTTGTTAAACTTTTCTCCAGAAGTCCCAAGGCAAACAGACCTCAAAAACCAGTTTCTTCTCAGAGTGCCAATGCTCAATAGCAAACTGATTTCCTTCCTTTAAACTTATGAAACTGCTATGCAGTTATTACAGGCCATTGCCAACATTTATTTCACTAGTCTTAGCTGTTTGGGGGTTGTGCTAGTCTAGACAGATGTGTTAGGTTCCTGCAGTTGCTGGAGCCTATACAGTGCAGGCTGACCAGTGTGCCCTTGCACTGTGCATTGGGGGGGGGGGCTCCCACTAGCAACCCCATGCCTGGTGATGAGGGGGTTAGCAAGACATGTACAGAATTCTTTGCACCATCCCTATAGGCTCCACCTGTGTTTGCTGTCTTCCTCACACAGCAATTAGAACAGTAGAAATATTTCAGCGTCTTACAGTCTTACAAGCAGACAGTGAAGTTTTGTTCCAAAATGACAAATTAAATCTGTCTCTAGTGGTTCCAAATTATGTAAAATTAAAGAGAAATTTTATCTCTGATGAGTCTTGTCATTTTTGTTCAGTAGCACTTTTTAATTGATGAATTCCTCCACCCCTTCATTAAAAAAAAAAATCTCCTCCATCCTGCTCTGTGTCCTTGGGAAGCTTACTTTCAAGCTGTGACATTCTCTGAATATTTTTTTTAACTTTATCACCATTGAATTAGCCCAATAATTCTACTGCTACCGTAACTTTTCATGACCCCATATGTGTTTTTACAGACCAAGCCAGCCAGTTGCTCAAGAGCTTCAGAGAGCAAAGCACAGTGGGGACGTTTTTCTGTTGAGTGCTACTGCTTTGCAGTTTCATGACTTTTAGTCTTTTTCTGTCACTGTTACAAAATACCGGAGATGATCACCCAAAGGAGGAAAGGATCTGTTTATGAATAGATGCTGAGCTCTTTACCTTTTAAAGATCTTTTCATTTATTATAACTCCTTAGTACAACTTAGAAAAATCTATTACAATGTTTTTAGAATATTATCTTATGTTGGCTTTCAGTAGACTGGGGCTAAAATAAACCTAGAAAAAAGTCAGAAAATGGTCAAAAGTGGCTAGAAGGAAGACTCAGGTTGCTCAGTATCAACTCTTTGTGTGGATCTAGATCCGTATACTCACAATAAGAATCCTGAGGATCTGCCTTAGTGATCATCAGCATGGGATTTCTAAGATCTGTGTGAGAACACAGAGTGCCTGTGACTAATGTGGTTTGGGAGAAGAAGATGAACATGAAGACCTGCTGTCTCGCTGCAGTGTCTCAGACACACGGCCATGGGCCAGGAAGAGCCCATAAACAGACCCACACCAGGCCACCTGTGTCAGGTGATTGTCAGCAAAGTGCCTAAAAGAAATGCTCGATCTTTTCAACAGTTCTGGACTATTTCTGTGTTCCTAATAGGGAAGGAGGTACTCTGGCCTTTATGTCACTTGCAAAAATCACTCAAAATGGATTAGAAACCCAAAATTAGCAGTATTCTTGAACAAACACAAAAGAAAATCTTTCTGACCTTGGGATAGTTAGAGATTTCCTAAATAGGACCTAAGAATATAAATGCTACATGGTAAGAAAAATAATTAAGGAGCTGGAGTGATGGCGCAGCGGTTGAGAGCACTGGCTGCTTTTCCTGAGAATCTGGGTTCAATTCCTAGCACCCATACGGCAGTTCACAACTGTAGGTAACTCCAGTTCCAGGGGATTCCATACCCTCACACACACATACCAGAAGGCAAATTTAATAAAAACTTACCTTGCAAAGAGAGAGAGAAAAGAAAAAGAGTTGAATGGAACATTATACAAGTTAAAAGTTTTACTATCTATTAAAAAGTTAGAAAGAGGGTCTTTTCTGAGACTGATACTCCAACCCAAGACCATGCATGTATATAACCTAGAACCCCTGTTCAGATGTAGCCCATGGCAGCTCAGTGTCCAAGTGGGTTCCCTAGTAAGGGAACAGGGACTGCTTCTGACATGAATGCAGTGGGTGGATCTTTGGTCACCTCCCCTTGAGAACGGAGCAGCCTTAAGAGGCCACAGAGGAAGACAGTGTAGCCAGTCCTGATGAGACCTGATAGGCTAGGTTCAGATGGAAGGGGAGGAGGACTTGGGGCGGGGCATGGGAAGAGATGAGGGATGCGGTGGGATTGGGAGGGATTGAGGAAGCTATAACTGGGATATAAATTGAATAAACTAATTAATTAAAAAATAAATTAATTTTCAAAAAAAATTAGAAAAAAAAAAGTAAAAAGACACAGGGTAGCACACACCTTTAATCCCAGCTTAGGCTGTAAAATCTCTGTAAGTTCTAAACCAATATAGTATACATAGTGAGTTCCAGGCCTGCCAGGACTACGTACTGAGACTGTGTTTCAGAACAAAGAAATAGAGAATCTATACAAAATCAGTTAGGTTTTAAATTCCACAGTTTTGAACAAGAAAGCCAACTATAACTCAGTGAAAAGAGGAAACCTCACCCAAGTTGGCCAAAGCTCAGTTGGTCCACAGGTGGTACACCTGAGGGCCTGTGTTCAGTTCCCAGAACCGTCTACAAGCCCAGTGAGCACATGGGGACAAGTCGATGTCACACCATCAGATCAGTTAGACTAGACAGTACCAAATGCTAACGGAGCCACCACAGCCGTCTGGAATTATCAGACACTGGGGACAGGAATAAAAAATGGTACAGCCACTTTGTTAAACAGTTTGACATGTTCTTTTAAACTAAACCTGACATGCTATATGCTAGCAGTTTTATCCTTTATAAATTTTTCCCAAAGAAATGAAAACAAGCAACCACACAAAACCTTGACCTTGGGACTAGTGTTGTTGAAAGTAACCAGAAGTCATGAGTAACAGCATGGATAAAGGTCATGGATGAAATGGACTGACACAAAGCAAATGCTTCTGTGTGGTTTGAATCACTGTACTTTAGAAAAGAAGGATCACTAGTGACACAAAGTAACTCTTTGCTGGGATGTGGCAGGATAGTGTCTGCAAGAGGATGGGGATGCCTTCTGTGGGCTGTAGGTGGGCCGTAATGTGAGGTGGTAGTGTATAAGAACACACAGATACCTGTCACAGCCATCGTGATGTTTAGTCAGCACGGGTTGCATGATCCCCCAGACCTGCACTTCTCAGCCTACCCAAAGTGAGCAAAGAAAGGCAGAGGAATAATTTGCTATTTATTTAAAGACATATGAACTTGGCATATCAGTTATTAGCATCATTTTGCCTTGTTATAAAAACATGTTTTCTGTATTAATTTTTGTTCTGTATTTTTTATTTTTATTCATCTTTTATGTTGAGTCTATGATTATTAAAGTTATCTGGTTCTGCAGATCTTCCTAAAAATTGAATATCCATTATTGAGCAGCTTCAGTGTATCCTTCAGTGTATCATTTTACAAAATAATATTTTGTAAAATGTCATTATTTACCAAATTACAAAAACATTTCTAGAAAAATCATGGTGGGTGCAATCCATGCTGGTGCTGTGGTTCTCCAGGGCACTGTGGAGTTGAAGGAAGACAGTAAATTCTCTAGAGGGAGGGAGCTGGGACTACAGCGTGCTGAGTGGACACAGTGACGCCCACCTGTGAGGCTCTCAGGCTCTCCCGTCAGGGAGCCGGGTACTCAGCCGGGTACCCTGTTCCAGCTCTGCCATGACTGGCTTAGCGAGCGGGCAGGTGCCAGGCAAGCTAAGATACTGCAGCAAAACTGTCGTCACTGAGGGGAACTCTGTCTTCACTTTATCTTTTTGCCCTGTTGCCTCCCGGATTTGATTCCTGTGAGACTCCTGATTATATTCCATTTCTGCATATTACTAAGCATTTGAAACTCTGTGTGGCAACACAAGTATTTTTCAAAAAGCAAAACTATCAACACAGTTTCCTAACTGCACAGATGGTTCATCCAGTGCAGACCTTTGGAACTTACTTTGCGCAAATATTTTTTAGGGAACTTGGCCAGGAGCATTCGGCCGTATTAACTCTTCTTGAAGAAGCAAAACACAGGCTCATTCCCAGCTCTTGCAATAGGTCTCTGGTGTTTGGAGTATCTCAAACAGATACTGTATGTGAGGCCTTTTCCCACCCTACAGCTCAGTGAAATGGAATACTATGTACAGTTCTTCGGTGTATTGTTGTTTTGAAACAGAGTTACATATGTACCAGGCTAGCCTTGAAGTTAGTATGTAGTTGAAGATGACCTGAAACTCCTGATTTCCTCCCCCACCGTTCCCCCTCCCCCCCAGAGGCTAGGACTACAGACGCTGCCATTGTACTCTGCTGTCTTTTGTATATTTTCCCTTTAAAATGCCATCCAAGCTAGAGAAGCGACAGTGTTGCCATCTCCTGCCTAGTTCAGTGTTCAGAGGACCCAGAAAGGTCTATGGCTTTGTGCAGGTGTAAGGGGCCTCTGACCGGCTAGTCACCAACGGTGAAGCCAGTGTCTTGTGCTCTGTTCCAGCATCCATACGCAGTCAGCTTTTCTGACATATTATTAGCTGCTCATGACAACTCTTAAGTACTTGGACACAGCAGAGCAGACTCTAGGCATGGGTGAGAGTTGCCCTGAGCTCAGCATGGCTATCCTTATCTATATTCTTCCCCTTGGGCTCTGGTAACAAAGGGTAGATATTTACTTAAAACTCTTCAGATCTCTCTCCTGATTTTGATTTATTCAACCATAAGAATTTAAACATTTTAGCATCAAAACTTAGGGAACTGCAAATCCTAGCAATTTGTCCAAAATTTTCCTAAGTAGTTATGTTTTCAGTGAAGAGAAGGAGTCACCAGTGGCCATTTTTCAGTTTGAAGCGGAACATTAGCATTATAGCAGATGCACATATATTTTTCTTTAAAATCAATAACTATTCAGTATTGGTCACTAAATTTAAAATGGCTGTTCTTTAATGTTTCAAAAATTGATCCTTACCTTAATGAACCGTCCGTAGATATGTATGAAATAAGTTTTTTTATAATCAATGATTTCTGTAACCCTGTTGAGCCCACTGAGTGTTCACTAATGACCATCAGTCCTTCACTTAATCGTGTCATTTCAAAGTTTAAAAGCAAACTTGTGATTCAGGCTGATCTGCATAGAAGTATCACAGTAGTCAGAGTGAACCTCAACACCAAATTCACCCCTGCTGCCAAATAAAATATTTCCAGTGTGCAAAGTACTATATAATGTGCCCCATAATCAGAAGAAAAACATCATCGCCTGAAAAGGAATGAGGAAATCAAAATAAGCAATGTAACAGCAGTAATCTAATTGGCAGTGTTTTATATAAGTGTGAACAAAATAGAGACCATAAAAATAACTACTGAAATCTCAAAACAGGAAAATAACCTGAAATGCAGTGCTTTCCGGATTAGCATAAGGGGATGTTAAACATACAGAAAACTACAGTGAACTTGAAGTTCTGGACTGAAATGTACAAAGGAGCTCTGAGAGGGAAAGAGGGAGATGGGAAGAAAAGGGAGTGTGAGGATAGGGAGAACAGAGGACGATTTTGAGTCACTTCTCCTGGGGATGACTGTGGCATGATGCTACAATAGTGAGAGCAGGATGGTGTGGGTGCAAAAATATGAATAAGTCTCCCCCCCCACACACACACAGCTGGCTGATTTTTCCATCAAGGTACCAACAGATATCTTTCAACAGAATTTGCCAGGCTGCTTGAGTATCCATGCAGACAGCAGCACCCACAAATTTAAACTGTGAGCCTTGGGGTTGCCTCGTGCTGAGCACAGAACTTACCTTGAAGTTGGGAACAGGAGGCAATATAAAAGCTAAGACAGTAAGACAGTGTGTACCACTTTGCAGGAGAACACATGGTTGAGCTGGGGAGAAAAAATATTACTGGACCTCATTGAGATAATGCTTCTACTCTTTAGAAGACCCTGTCCAAAGGAAGAAAAAGAAAGGAAAGCCACAGAGCAAAGACAAAAAGTGCTGCACACACATTTGAGAAGATTTAAATGCCAAATCTGTACAGTATAGCCCAGATCAATTCTCAGTAGACAAAGAACAAGGAATGGTGTTTAAAGAGGCTACTCAAAGCAGCCCCAAAGCCCGGAAGAATGCCAGTCACCAGGGAATGCAAATTAAACCCAAAACCCTGCTCCTGTGCCCGTAGAACAACTCAGATCTGAAGGAAACAGGAGAGGCCCTGGGGTGGTGGCTGTGAGGCATCTGGCTTGCTGTGGCGATGTCATGTGATGTAGATGTCTGCAGAACAGGTATCTATTTCCGAAAAGTTAAACAGACGCTTAGCATATGAATGCACAGTTCTCCAAGAACCGACCTGAGAGTGGTAAAAGCATATGGCCAGGCAGATATTTATACTCAGGGTTCATAGCTGCTCTAGCCATTGTAGCCGGAAGCTAAAAATAATCCCAGTGTCTAGATGCATGAGTAGATAAGCAATCTATGAAGCAGAATATTATCGACCTGTGATAAAAATTAACTGCTGATGCAGACAGCAATGAGGGTGGTGGCAATAACTACAGGTGTGCTAATATTTGCCAAAATTCAGGGAACCGTTCGCTGAAGTTGTGCTTCCTTCATTTAGCATAGCTGTTTCTCCCTATGGCCCATGAGAGCAGACCAGGGAAGCTGAAGGGTAAAGAGTGCAGTGAGAAGCATGCGGCATGTGGCCGTCTGTCTCTGTTCCCAGTCAGGTGAGAACTTTGGAAAACTACGTTTGGACTGACCTTTACAATGCTGTCTTACAAGCAGAAAAACACTCAAATCTGATAAGCTCACAATAGCTATGGCTTTTCAATGCCTTGCCATTACTGTTATAAATGACAAGACTGATTCACAAGGCCTGGAACTGTCCTCACCCTGTCCGGTGCTGCTTCTAGTGGAGACCATGAACCACACTCTCTTTCTGTTTTTATTGTTTCTTTTGAATTCCATGCTTCTGAGAGTTTGTCTGTGGCTTAATTAGACAAAATTTTAGGACGTTCACAGTGTAGTATCCATTGATGGAAGGCAGCAGCTGCACAGCTTACCCTCCAAAGTTCATCAAAAGGAAAGTGATGGCAGGTGGGATGCCACAGGTCTAACCCCAGCACTCTAGAGCCGAGGCAGGAGAAATGCAAGTTCAAGGCCAGCCTAGGTTGTATGGTCAGATATTATCTAGGGTCAGGGAGGGAATATATATATTACATACATAATAAATGAAAGATGGATTCTAAAATGTCTATATTACAGAAAAAGATAAAAGTGTAAAAGCAGTCTTTTTACATCCTTACAAATTCAAGTTTGAAATTAGGAAACTACAGACATACACGAAACGGAGACCCAAATATGTTGAAGTGTTATTTACGGAACTGCAGGCAAACCTGCTGTGAGGACGTCCTAAGGCGCCCGGAGTGGATGGGGAGTACATCTGGCACAGTGCAACGAGCAGGGAGGAGCTGCTGACAGTGCAGACAACTGTCTCACATCCCCGATGCAGCAGCCCAGCTGCTCTTCCCTTTCAGATAGGAAATGTAACTTCACTGTGACTTTGGACAGGTAGCAGGAAATGGCATTTGGGTCTAAGGACAGGAAGACATGCTCAAGGGGGCGGGAGGGTGCTCATGAACAGTCCTTACTGAGGGATGAAGAAGGCAGAGGCAGCCAGAGGTAACAGGCACAAAACACTTGGAGTGAATCTGAAGAGTTGGAGTTGATTTGGGTTTTTTATTTGTTTGCTGGCTTGCATTTTGTTTTGATTTGATTTTTTTTAAATAATTGATACAGGTGGCAAATGTTTGTGGATTAATCAGATAGTAACACATAAAAGCAATGCAATTGCAAGGAGAAATGCCGTAGTGTAAGAACTGCAGGGTTTTGGGGTGTAATTTAAGAACAAGTTAGAAATCTTATTTCTGGGCAACAAAACGACAGACATATCAAGGCAGATTCAGTCCCCAGGACTAACATGCTAGAGGAGATAAATGATTCCCAAAAGTTGTCTTCTGGCTTCTCCATGTACTGGGTGTACACCTATGCACATAAACTACACACATAAATGTAATTTTTAATGAAAAAAACATGTTTTCTCAATTTGTTTCTCTTTGCTTTTTATGTAAAAAGACTAAGAGCACAAGGTTGCTCATTTCTTGAATATTTTCAATTGAATACTTTTTATTATTTCTTTGAGAATTTCATACAGTGTATTTTGATAATATTTGCTCCACTCCAATCCCTCTGTGATCCACTCCCCCAATCCCACCCTACATTGTGTCTTCTTTTTAAAACACATCACGTCCAGTTTGTGCTTCCCATATGTTGGATGTACGGCTCTCACTGCAATGTGGTTCTTCACTACAGCCCTAAAGAAAACTCTTCCTTCAGCAGCTGTCTAGTGCCAGTGGGTTAGGCTCACAGTTATGGGGGAACTGCATGTCCACCCCCTTTTCCATGCTTGGGCTCATGCAAGTCTTGTGCACACTTGCACAGCTGCTTTGAGTTTATATGTGCGTGTACTCTGCCTGTGTCCAGAAAACTCTCTCCTTATCATCATCCGTGACCCCTGACTCTTAGAGCCTTGCTTTCTCTTTTCTGTAGTACTGGCCGCTTTGTGGAGAATGTTGCAAATTCTCAGAGGCCCAGAAGATGGGGTGAGTGGTGACCATAGTTATCAATGGACAGGATCAAGGTTTGGGGCCAGTTGTCAGAAGGACTTTGGCGGTGACCCTCAATGACAACATTGCATATCACTCTCCTTTCTACTTCACACCACACCTACTCTGTTCCTAATTCTTTTGTTTTTTTCAGCCTAGAGTTTTTAAAGAGATGATTGGTGCCTTTTTTTCTTTTTCTCAAGAGAAAAGAATGAGATGAACAGGGAGTTCTAGAAGGTAGCCCTAGGCTTTGCCTTTTCTCGTTGGTGGGATCCACGACAGGAGGTTCTTGGCCACTCCACCACCACCCTGGAACTATGCACTCACACCCTGCTCCTCTAGAGTGCACCTTTGGTGAAGAAGCAACACACATGCTTTTGCGTACTTAATTGTGCTCATCTGCATTCATTTTTAACTGTCAAGCATTTGGAGTCATTTATTACTATATTAAACTTATGCTTTTAACTATTGTAATATAAATAGTTACAAACTATAGAAACTTTGGACGTGGATTGCTAGGTGTTCACTGCTAAGGGTTATATTTAGAAAAACATTTAAGCATATTTTCAACACATAGTATTAAAATGTTTGTGAATTCCATGATGCTGTGTTCTGTTCATCTGCCTGTTTAATATCCCCAATTCGTATACTGTCCCTTGGAAAGGCAGGATGGTCGGCCAGCAGTCCCCTGGCTGTCTCAGTGTGGGCTGTACAGTCGGAAGACAGTGTTTCTGGCCTCTGGGTAAATGGTAGAATGTTTGAGGAGGTGAAGAATTTGGGGTTCAATTAATCTTTTTCCATTACTTGAGAAACCTTACCGTTTGTGGTCGGGAATAAAATACTATACTCAGGAAGTGCTTGATCTCTGCTTGCTAGGCACGCGGAAAGGCAGTGATGTCGAGAGTCTGCTAGAAGGAAGGTTTTAATCGTCTGGATGCACCAGAGCCAGTGCCCTGACTGCCCTCCAGCATCCATGCGTAGGAAGGAACCTGGGGAAGGGAGCTTTGAGGAGTCAGATACTGGTTACAGCCTCTGCTAAAGAAAACAGGAGCCTCCAAATGGACACTAGACACTTTTGATTGCAAAGAGGGTAGGAAAGTAATGAGCCCTGTTTCTAAATTAATTTAAAAGCAATCTGATGTTAGCTCTTGGAAAGCAGAGAAAATAAAATAAAAACTATCGTACTTTATTTACTAACCAATGAATTGAATTGTCTGCCTTTTATTACAGATATAAAGTAAAGACTATGAAGAGACAATCACTTTTGCAGCTATCAGACTTTCAGTAACACATCTCCCGTGGTTTAAATAACAGATAGTTTAAGTGTTTTTCCATTACCTTTGTGTAAATGAAAAATGCATAAAATATTTTAACAAGGCAAAGTAATCCAAGGAGATTGTTATTTTGTATTACAAATTAGGTTATTTCTGTCATAAAATTAAAGTAAAAAAAAAAATCAACGTTAGGACATTTCAGCTTAATATCATTTACCAGAAGGAACGTGTAACAGATTTAATGAGCTGGCAGGTCACCTGGATCCAGCTGTTTCCGACCAGCGCTATGAAGCAGAGACGGCAGGGAGCAGTGGGGGGGAAGCATCATTACAAGCTCTCGGGAGCTACAGAATCGATCTCTGCTTGAATGAATTAATTTAGATTATCAATTTATAACCAGCTACACGAATCCCATCAACTCAACAATTCACTGAATGATCAGGTTCAATCTTTGTAAGGGCTTTGCAATTAGGAGCCTCCAGCAGCCTCAGCTAGAGGCTGCCCGAGGCAGTGTGGCAGAGTCCCTCAGCCTACACCAGGGAAAAGGGACGTGCTTGCCTAGGGGTCGCACAGAGGCAAGACCCTCCATCTTTTTAAAAATTAAGTACAATTTAGAAATTAAAAACAAAGTAGAAAAAGACTGTCAGTGCATGTGCCCTCCACACAAACAGACACACAGACACACATGACTTAAAATTCTCTTGATCCCAAGGAAGGTGAGTTTGAACACTCCAGCTGATACTGAGTTTTGTTTTCAGTTGACATTTGTTTTGTTTTAAAGCTTTTAAGTGTATTCTTCATGCGAACATTCATTCAACCTAATCTGTTACTACTGTAGCCACACTGCACAACATAGCCATAAAAACAAAACCAAAAAACCCAGTAATCTAAAGCTGCTGGTCTTCTAACAGTACAGCGTCCCGTTGGTGTGTCCATACGTGGTAGTGTGAAAGGAAATGCTTTGTGTACCCTGCTGCCTACAAGAAGGATGCGTTTACCTAGCTTGTCACTTGGGGAGTAGCCCTTCATCGCCTTCTGCTCTTGAACTGGACCTGACCACTGCTTTGCAGCAGGTGACTATAATCATTGTGTGGTGTCACACTCAGTGATTGTGACAGTATGTGCTACAGGGAGTAAAGCGAGCAGGACTGATCAGAGTGTGGTGGGTGCCTCGCTCCACCAGAAGCTCATGCAGGATGGACTGTGAGTGCCTGGAGCCCCACCCCCCCACCCCCAAGAAGGACCGAGAACAGTCCTCACGTGCTTATGGAGGAAGGGCAAGATGTTGGCTGTGGGCAGCACACACTGCTGTTCATGTTAAAAGAAAGAGACAGGCATGTGATGCACATGTCTTCTCTTGGGGACACTGAGAAGCCCCCGTTTGGGGAAGGTGAGTTGAAGAACACTTTTTACTGGTTTCTCTTTTTGTACTCTTTGAGGCAGCTGAGTATGGCATTTATTCAGAACTCATCAATTTTAGATGGTATGATATATTTCTAGCTCAGAAGATTCGTAGAGAGTGCAAAGAGAAAATAGGTGTTATTAAAATGTGCAAATGGAGGGGGAATGATATGATGGTATTTCAGTTAAAATGGAAAAGGATGAATAAACGGGTAAAGGTGTGAGAGCCGCAGGGAGCAGGTGCTGTTTAGCGGTCGCTGTTGACTGAGGTCTGCTGCATGGAGTGTTCACTGGGTAAGCACACACCATCAGCCTAGAAAAAGCTGGACAGTTGTACTCTTAACTAAGAGCTGTGCATGTATCTCAGTTGGCACTGGGTACCTTCTCTTTTGGTGGCAGCTGTGGTGTCTGAGAAAGAGGCAGAGACAGAGCGTGGCTAACACAGAGGAGGAGCACAGTTTCGGTTCACCATGCGGCCACCTGTTTCTACTCAGGGCGTTAGGCCTTCTCCATACAACATTTTCACATATTACTGTGAATAACCTGGCATCTAGTTTTAATTCTAAGCCGTATCGGCCACCTACTCTGTGTTTACAGTTTGATCAGGAATATTGCGCCATATAAGAAAGCGTTGAACTAATGTGAAAGATTATGTGTGCATAAAATGTTTGGAAAATCATCAAAATGTTCCAAGCAATGACATCAGCACCAGCATAAGGTGGTCTCACCCGGTGGAGTTTGTAGTAACTCACCTTCCAGATAACTCTGCCCACCCCCCTCTATTCATAGCTCCAGGCTTGCCATTTAAAGCCCTTTGGTAAATATAAACATTTTTCATTCAGAACTATCAATGCTCACCCTGTGGTCCCAGCACACCTAGAGCTCCAGGCTAGAATCTGGGTGTAACGTTGTTCCCAGCATAGAAGGGGGAGAAGGGTAGAGACTTGAACTTAGCATGAGACAGACCAACTAGACAGACTGTGGAGAAGGCAGCCAAACTTCAGTAGTGTGTGCAACATAAAATAAATCTCCAAATTATGTCATGTCCCATGAGCCTTAGGAAACTATAAATTGGGAATGTGTTCATGATTATATTGGATGGTTAGCATAAAGAGCAGCTGTACAAAGCCCCGACAGGTAGCACAGGTAACACAGGTAACAAGCCCACTACCTCCACTGCACTGGTCTTGCTGTTGGGTGCTCACACAGGCCTTACTTTTCAAGTGTGAGAGAGTATCAACACTGGCTTAGAGTGAAGAGGAAGGCGAATGGGAAGGAGGCTGGTGAGCCATAGCTGATGAGTTCTGAATAATGAAGGTCACTGTTACAGTATCAGGGAGGCTGGGGAGAGCAGTTATAGAGGTGTGCCATGGTACTATAAGCAATGCTGAGGTCCTGTTAGCAGCACACTGAAAACCTCCAGGCTTGTCCATTCTGAGTCAGAAAGTTATATAGTTGGTGGATATTGATTCTGAGGAAGACCTTTCTTTAGAATCACAAGTCACTGCTAGACAGCAGCTCGCAACTCTCTCTGGGAAAGAGCACATTTTTAAGATGTTGGAGTGAAATGTGCCAGATGCTCAAATGATAAGGTACTAACACACTGTGTGGTAATAAAGACAGAAAAGGTACAGGCAGAAAGAAAGCCATTTAACACATGGAGCCATGGAGCTGTTCCTGTAGAGTTGGCTGAAATGCAGACTACCTTCATATAAAACCTGTAAACAGCAAGGGAGGTATCCTTTCTGGAATCTCTAATTCAGGATTTCCAGATTGAGCAAATAAAAATGCAGGATGCCCCATTGATTGAGGTTTAATTAGCTAAACAAGAAGTCATTCTTTAATGTAGTGGTGCCCCTAATATTGTTGTATTTATTATTTATCTGGAAGTATGAAGTTACCCTATTTTGTCTAATAACGTTTGTCCATTGTCGTGACTACTCTCACCCAAAGAAACAGCACTGACCAGAATAGCAGCAACAATGGATACAACATTTTACACACAGATGTTTGTAGCAATGGATGTCTTAGTTTGCTTTCTACTGCTACAGTAAAGACTATGATAAAAAAAAAAAAAAAAAACATAGAAAGGAAAGGCCTATTTCAGCTACAGTTTACTGTCTGTCTCTGTGTGAAATTAAGCCAGGGATTCTAGACAGAAGCCTGGAGGCACTGAGGAAGCAGAGACCATGGGGGAATGCTGCTTACTGGCTTGCTCTTCATAACTTGCTCAACCTGCTTTTCTGTAGAACCCACGACCCTGCCCAGTGGTGACTGCAGCACAGTGGGCTGGGCCCTTCCGCGTCAGTCCGGAAGATGCTCCCCAGCCCAGCATGGAGGCACAAGCTTTAGTCCCAGCCCTTGGGGACAGGCAGGGGGATCTCTGTAAATGTAAATGTAAATGTAAATGTAAATGTAAATGTGGGGCCATCTGGGGAAGGAAGGAAGGAAGGGCTTCTACAGAGTGGCCTACAGGCCAATATGAGGAAGCATTTTCTCAGTTGAGCTTTCCTCTTTCCAGATGACTCTTGCTTGTGACAAGTTTATTAAAACCCTAACCTGCACAGTGACAGAGAAGATCGAAGGTGAAATGCTGTAGGCTGGTAATTACTGACTCAGTGGCTCTCAGCGGAGACTTTTTTTGTCAGAGACCATATGACAGTATTGGGAGGTGTGTGGGATTGTCACCACTCTAGGGGTGCTACCAACACCTAAGAAGCTACAGCCAGGCCTGGTGCATAGTGTCCGGTAGCACAAGGGTGCCGCGTCACAAACAGCAGCATCAGGGGTGCTTAGCTCTGGGCTAGGCTTTCCCCGGAAAGGAAGAAGCAGCATCAGTTCACAAGCTGGTAGGCTCAGAGCCAGGCAGCTCGATGGCTCCCAGCTCACCCAAGCAGGGCTACTCCTGTGCAGCGGTGTTGCTCCTAAGGACCCTTGTTCCATGTGTGGCCTGTGCTGAGTACTGGGCGAGATGGTGGAACCAGCACATGAAGCAAGTCGAAAGGACTGTATACACACCAAGAGCGAGCTGCGGCTTTGCCAGGCTAGACATGGCACCTGTGAAGCAGCATCTGCCAAGGCTAGAGAGGGTTCTGTTCAAAATCAGGTTTCTTCTCAGCTTTTCATCTGAAAGGGTTTTCTGCATTTTGAAAATGTGAGTTTCTTTTCTTTCTCATAGTTTGATGATTGAGCTTTTCATGACTTAACAGTCAAATCAGGGGCTTCTAAACAGGAGTTTGAGAGATGCAGAGAACCTTTCCATGACTGCCCTTCTTGCTGTCCTCCTCCACATCACACTCCCTCCCAGGAGTCCTCCTGCAGCCGTGCTGCAGAGGGTTAGTTGCATCACGCAGACTGGAGACTGGATGCATCACCCATCTTTCAGTGCCCCTGCCTCCCTTTCTTAGAGGTTGGGAATCATGGCCACAGCCTCACAGGTATTGTGGTTGGTAAGGGAATAGTAAATGTGTTTTAGCACAGGCACATGCTTGCTTTTCTGGACTGGACTTCTTTTTACAGGAAACTTGCCTTGATTACTTACCAAGATGGCCTCAGCAGCAGCACGCTCTGTTCTTGGAACATAAACCTCTAAATTCTTTATATGTGAAAGCAGTAGACATGCTGGGGTTAGCACTGTCAACTCATTTTTTAATAGGTGAGGTATTCCTTCTTGAAATAAATCCCCGTTCATTTAGATGACTATTTCAAAACTGCAAGAATAGCTCATCATGTTTTTCATGTGGAAGCATGACTTTGGGCACTTGTGGGAGGAGTGAAGTTTTCAGCTGTTTCCAGGTTGTTGCTATCCTTCCTCCATCAAAGATGCATCACTGAGCCTGATGGCCTACACTAGGCGAGTGAACGGCTCTCACCCTGTCTCCTTGCCAGAATATGTTTCTGCATGATAAATGGACGGGATCCTTTGCAAGCATGGGGCAGGATCTTGAGCCTAGGCAGGGATTCTGTAGAGTGCTTAGGGTGTTCCAAGAAATACAAGGAACATCAGAGAAATTATTTTGAGTTGTAAGTCCTCCCTCCTGAGTTTCTTCCCTTTCCCTTTTCCTGTTAATTCTTTCCAATTTGTTCAGGGGGGAAACAAATTTAAAAAATGGATTTCTTTAAAATCTCACTAACAGTTATTTTAGTCAAATGTCAGGATTTCAAGAAAACAAAATTTTACTTGCTTGCTGGATTCTAAGAGAAAGGCCTCAATGGCATACAAGGTCAGCTGCTCCAGTCAGCACGTGAGGAGCCCTCCAGCATGGCACTGCTGTTGGCCTCAGTGTGCTGGGTGGTACTCTAGGGACCTTAGAATCCCAGCAGCTGCAAGTCTCCCAATTCCTCCCAAGGCTCCCTGTCCAGAAGGTGAACATGGATGAAAGCTGTAGAACCCGAGGTTGGATTCCCAGGGGGGGAAGCTGTCCTGAGACGGTCAAGTTCCAACACCCCTTTTTACTCGAAACACCCACACAGAACCAGTGAAGGGTGTAGACACTGTTGGTCCTGCTTGGGGTTCCCGAGCACTTCATGTACCTGCTCGCCCCGAGTTCACAAGCACTAATACACACATCCTCAGCTCTCAGGAGCCCTCTACTCCAGACTGGCTTCCTGTGCCCAGTTACTTCCCAAGAATAGCTGACGAGAGGGCCCTAAGGTTCCCTTGCTCATGCGCTGAAGACCAGAAGCATTTTCCTGCAGATTATCTCAGGAGCCCTTCACAAGTTTTCCTTGTTCTCACTGAGCTTCCCAAGGAAGCTGGAGCAAGGGAGGCCCCCACAGTGGAACAAAAGCTGAGCTCATGTATATCAGCTGACGATTTCATGTGAAATAAAAGACAGCAGGTTAGAGTAGGACCCAGACTTACTGGGCCATCAGAATCATAGCTGCTTCTGAGAACTGCCCCTCCTATTAAGTTAATTTTTCATCATTGAAAATTCACAGGGGATGAGCAATTTTTATGATTTTCATGTGTTTGTTTTATCACACTTAACTAATATTTTTTGTGCAAAATGAAAGATGAAATATCTTCTATGATTTTTTGGTTGTTGTTTTGCTTCAGCTGTAATCAGCTGTAACTTTTCAAGCGTGGGCTGCAGAAGCCTTGTGTGCAGTGCCAGGTGTCTGTAGCTATCTGCTGGAGAGCCGGTGGAGGCTTCTTAGCCGCACCGTGCAGCTGGACGGGCACACGACCTCACACTCCTGGGGCCGCTATCAGCCGTGTCCCCGTTATTGATAGCAGCAGAGATATTGACAGGCTGTACTTGGAAGGAAAATAGGAGTTTGATATGACATATTGTGTGTCTCAGCAAGACTCATAAATAATTTTGACAAGTTTTTGTATGCATGGGAAAGTCCTTGATTCAGCCTCCCATAAAAATAAACTTCTATTATGGAATGTATTTGTCAAGTGGCGGCTTGATGGATGAAGCTGTGCTTCCCCCGTGGCAGTCGGTGAGTTTAGACGCACAGCTTACCAGAGAGGATTTGCGGGCAGTTGCAGACATAATTATTCAGTATGAGATGCATAATTCCTGTACCTGAATTTTCATTTTTTATTGCATTCTGTTTCTGTTGCATTTCTGGTTTCTTAAAAAAAAAAAAAAACTTGCATGTTTTCTCCATCCCAAGCTATTGTTACCACAAAGCTTTATGTTGAAGCCAGTAAAAATCCTGATTCATCATAGACCCCTCCAAACTGAGTTGTTGTTTTTTGGTTGTTTTGTTTATTATTGGGATGAAGAACACTGAACCTAGTTTGGCCCTTTTTTCCTTCAGTTACCTCAACTCTATACTAATTTCAATATAATTGCACAGTCATATTCCTGCTCCAGGAAGAAAAAAAAAGAATATTATTCCTGAGTTTTTCTTTCCTTATACTCAAACCGTATAGCCTATTTTCATTTCCCCCCAAAATAATCTTTGAATCCCCTTTTATCAGCCATGAGCTTGGCTAGCCACCTAAGTGCCCTCAAGTAAGTTGGAGACTTGAGAAAGTACGAAACGCCCACCCCTGTGATGTCATCCAGCTCAGGGTACTCCATATTCTGCCGTCTCCCCATCCACTAATGAGTCTCTAACATGGCAGCTCCTGCTGGAGAAGCTGCTGGTGGTATTGGGTCTTTATCAGAACATGATGCCTTCTCCTCCTAAGGATTTTCACTTGTTACCTGTCCTTACAGTCTAGGGTGTAGGTAGCTGCTATGGCAGTCATGCATCTTCCCAAAGTTATGTCTCCAGTCCTTCACAAGTTGTTGTTCCCAATTTCTACCATGTTTTATCATGGTTATACTTTATTATGTAGAGAAGCTATTGAGTTTTTATTTTTATATGCCAACCTACCCCAGATGGATGAGCCCCTGACATTGTCTTGTTCCACTGAGAAGTTGAGAGTAGTTTTTGCTACAAAAAAAGCCCACGTTTGGGTGGGAAATAAGTCTTAAATCTATGAAACATGGCTCTTCCATACTGACAAAAGAATGGCCCTTGTCCATGGCAGTCACATCCCCATAAAAACAACAGTCCCAAAGAAACCCTTCTTTATCCGCTACCCTTTCTCAGTCTGTGAGAAACATTGAGGAAAGATGCCTCTGGAAAACCTGGGGGAAATTATTAGGTTCAAATTTGGAGTCTCATTCATGAAACCTTCATCATTCCTGGTCTGAGCCTGGCTTTGTTTTCCTTCTTGGAGAGTTTAAGTTTACCAAAGTAATAACGGGGTTACCATAGCTAGTAAAGCAACATAAGCACAAATGGTGAGAAGCCAGCAAAGGCAGAGGCTTCCTGCTGATTCCCGCTCACAGCAGGAATCACTTCCTTCCATGGCCAAATGCATGTGGACCTTAGAAAGGCCCCTGAGGGAATGGGAATGGTAGTGTAAGCTTCTCTGATGTACATCCTGTGTGATGATAGGTGTAGCTCTACCTCTTCTGAGCAAATATGTGAGATGCGGTTGCGTGGCCATCTATCTCATAGTTATTCTTCCATCTCCATACATGTACTTTGGGGCTGTTTCTCTTTAATGCTACCACAAGTAATGCTGTGTAAAATTACTACTGCATATGTAAATATGTTTACAAACAATGCACGTCTCAGAATAATAAATAGTGGGACTATGATTTCCACATTAATAAAATAATTGTTAATATTTGATGAATTTCACTGAATTAAATAACATAGGATTCAGTTTTTAGCTTGGTGGCTTTAAATGTCAAACTTGTATAATTTTTATATCTTAACTTGCATTGTAATTCCACTTTGGAAAGGCTTAAGTTATAGGGACAGATGTTTGAAGTATTTTCTCTAAAAATTCTGGCCAATTACAAATAGACGACTTCCAGAAAATATTCATTGTTTTTAATAGCCCAGTAAAATGTATATACATAGTCATCAAGAATAGTAGAATTTAAATTCACACTTTGTATTTAAATATTTACTGTATGATACATCAACACACCATGTTTTGGGGGGTGGGGTGGGGCAGAGAGACATCACTCAAAAGTCTGTTGCCAGGTTGGTCAGTGTTATATTTAAACACAAAGTAAGTCCAAATCCTTGACACTGTGTTGCAGTTGTTTCACCAGACGCTTGAGCTCTCATTCCACAATGCTTTCTGCTTTTTATGTCTTGGGTGCCTGTGCTGTAAGCCCATTTCCCTATACTTAGGGAGTGCGCCTGCTGGGAGCGCGGGCTGGGAGCGCAGGCAAAGCAGGCCTAGGCTCTGTGCTTGGGCTACTTGGTGTGTATCACTTGTCCCTCCAACATTTTGTTTCCAAACTTTACTATACTTTGGAGAAAGTTCTTAGCAGTAACTTCCAATGTCCAAAACTTTGAGAGCTTAAATTAGATTGATGATGGAAAGGTTGGAAACTGCATTTCAGTAGAAGTGGACACTCTGAAATCCCTGCACAAAGCACAGTGAGGAAACAAAGCCTGGCTGTGAACTTACTTGTTAGTGATTGAGTGTCACACGAAGTGAAAGTGGATGTAGATTCCTTACACTGAGCGGCTGGTTCACTCTGAAGGTAAGCCTGTGATCACTTTAAATGCACGTGTTTTCTGCGTTGAGCTACCAAGTTTTGGTGGATCTGGGGATTGGCTGGTCATTTGCAGTTTGCTGTGGCTGTCCCAAGTCTGGCACACTGTCCTGTCACTATGAAGATGACAGAGAGCCCCTAGCTCTGTGAAGGACAAGAAATGGTGTCTGATGCCCAGAGAGAGAAGCTTGTGCCCTTGGTGCCTGTGACTTACTCAACAGTTGGTATGTTGTGCTGAGCGTCAGATCTGTGGCATGCAGGATGCACAGTTGATGCCTGATTGGGGAAGAAATAGATGCAAGCTTAGGAAAGAGTGTTTAGTGTAGATTCAAATAACATCCTGTTCGGAGGGCCACTCCATATGTATTAAGCCATGGCTCGAGGGGTTGTTTCAGTTTGTTTTAGTTGCGTTTTGTTTTGTTTTTTCTTTGCACTTTTTAATGACCAAGAGAAGAAGCCCTGCTTACTTCAAGCACACCTCTTCCTTCCATGCTTCACTAATAAAAGGTTCTGAAAGGCTTTGTTTAAAATGGAAACACATGTGCTTACTTGCCAGAGGGAAGAAAGACCACAGAAATGCTCTCTGGATCTGTGCCCGCCACACAAGGTGGAAACAGCATTTGCATGTAGTAAAGTGTGCTAATTGGGGAGGGCTGGCATGGTGACTACAGAAGCAGACTTCATCCCACCAGAGTGCAAGGGAAAAGCTAAGGAGCTCCGGCAGCAAGTGCTGGCTCCTTCAGAACCTCCCTGGTACCTTTAAAATGCAAAGGAAGGAAGGGGGTGTCATGAGCCAAATGTCCTGGTTGTTTTTTTTTTTACAAGGTTTTTTTGACCACCAGATTTTTCTGACTCTTGCCTTCTGTAATTACAAGTGATATGTACCACAGTAAATTGGCCATTTGGATTCACTGAATCAATATATGGAGTCCCGTTACTGATTAGCTGTTTTCTTGGGAAAATCTGTCTAGTATTTGACATTTCTGTTCCTACAGAGACGTTTGACTGTGGATCAGATCCTGATCCAACCTCTGTTTTCCATGAAGAGCCTTGAACTGCATGCAAGGGCTGCAGATAGACACCACTATCTGCTTATGAGGCCCTGAGTGCTCTTCAGTATACTCACCTCGTATGTACCTTTAAATTGATTATTTTAACATGTTTTTTTTAATTTTTATAAATTAGTTTATTCACTTTCTATCCCTGCTTATTCCCTTATTCCTTCCCAATCCCACTCTCCCTCATCTTCTCCCATGCCCCTCTCCAAGTCTACTGATAGGGAAGGTCCTCCTCCCCTTCCCTCTGACCCTAGCCTATCAGGTCTCATCAGGACTGGCTGCATTGTCTTCCTGTGTGGCCTGGTAAGGCTGTTCCCCCCTCAGGAGGAGGTGATCAAAGAACCAGCCCCTGAGTTCATGTCAGAAACAGATCCTGTTCCCATTACTAGGGAACCCACTTGGATACTGAGCTGCCATGGGATACATCTGTGCAGGGGTTCCAGGTTATCTCCGTGCATGGTCCTTGGCTGGAACATCAGTCTCAGAAAAAAACCCTGTGCCCAGATTTTTTGGTTCTGTTACTCTCTGTGGAACTCCTGTCCCCTCCAGATCTTCCTATCTCCCCCTTCTTTATAAGATTCCCTGCACTCTGCCCAAAGACTAGCTATGAGTCTCAGCATCTGCTTTTGATACCCTGCTGGGTAGAGTTTTTCAGAGGCTCTCTGTGGTAGGCTCCTGTCCTGTTTCCTGTTTTCTCCGTCTTTCGATGTCCATCCTATTTTCCTTTCTGAGTGAGGATTGATCATTTTACCCAGGGTCCTCCTTCTTGCTTAGCTAGCTTCTTTAGGTGTACAGATTTTAGTATGTTTATCCTACATTATATGTCTAATGACCACTTATAAGTGAGTATATACCATATGTGTCTTTCTGCTTCTGGGATACCTCACTCAGGATGATCTTTTCTGGTTCCCACCATTTGTCTGCAAATTTCATGATTTCCTTGTTCTTTATTCCTGAGTAGTATTCCATTGTGTAAATGTGCCACAATTTCTGTATCCATTCCTCCATTGAGGAACACCTGGGTTGTTTCCAGATTCTGGCTAATACGAATAAAGCTACTGCAAACATAGTTGGAGCTTCACCAACCCTATACCTGACAGAGGGCTAATATCCAGAATACATGAAGAACTCAAGAAGTTAAATAACAACAACAAAAAAATCAAGTAACCTAATTAAAAAATGGGGTACAGAAAGAACTAAACAGAATTCTCAATAGAGGAATATCAAATGGCAGAGAAACACTTAAAATTTCAATGTCCTTAGCAGGGAAATGTAAATCAAAACGACCCTGAGATTTCACCTTATACCCATCAGAAAAGCTAAGATCAAGAACTCAAGTAACAGCACGAAAGGAGAACCCTCCTCCATTGCTGGTGGGAATCTAAACTTGACAACCACTTTGGAAATCAATCTGGTGCTTTCTCAGACAATTAGGAATAGTGCTTCCTCAAGATCCAGCTATACCACTCCTAGGCATATATCCAAAAGATGCTAGTACACAACAAGGACATTTGCTCAACCATGTTTGTAGCAGCTTTATCCGTTAACATCTATTTTTTACTTTGACCCCCGATATCAAGATATTACGCTTTTGTCTGCTAGTTAAGTGCCTGTGCACCAACTAAACTTCCTTTGGGGTTTAGAGTTCCAAACATGCAGCTTTCACTCTTGATCCCATGTGGCAGTGACCCTTTGTCTTTTTCTCAGCTTCTGACTGACACTTCATGCCCTCAGCCTAGTTTCTTTCAATGTAGGTCACCTCTGCCACCTTCGTGAAGGTCAAATCATCTCGAAAGCTTGCTTTTAGCAGCCATGCATGCAGCTGCATATACTTAACCAAATCAGGGCTTTGCTTACAAATTATTCTTCTCTTGTCACTCATCCCTCTTCCTTGGCCAGATTCAGGTTTCATTTGATCGTTTCTAAACCACCAGCAAAATTAAAATGTAATGAGTAGTTTAACGTATTGTAGATGAAAGACGTGTGATACTTTGTCTTCATTAGACAGCATATTTTTACAAAATATTTCTACTTATTTTCCTCTTAGTATTTTGTTTTCCTCCCTAAAAAATTAAGGATTGTGTTGTCATGGTGTCTTATCAGAAGAAGATGCTGGCCATACTAGCCTGAGACTAGTGGGAGGAGAGAGCCCGCTCCTCACACTTGTCCTCCAGCTTCCACCTGTCTGCTGTGGTTAGACACACATACGACAGTCATTTTACAGACCCAGAACAGATGAGAGCCAGTGGAAATGTGCATGCTGAAGGAGACACAGCCCCTGCTCAGCTGGAACGTTCACCGGGATGTAAGATGCACACACACTGCTGCCTTGTTCCACAAACTGAGGCACACACTCTACCCTGGAAGCAGATGGCCCTGAATGTGCTGTTGACACTGAAACAGTAGGTCATCTCTGTGACTGTATTCTCTCGGCAAGCTGGTTGGTTTGAGAGAACTAAAGCGTTTCTTTTGCTGTTATTCAGAATAGTCTGAGAGAAACATAACTTCTTGAACATTTTTTTGTGGTCTGGGGGATCTGAAGAATAGATTTTTAAAGTAAGAGTACAGGTCATAAATATTTTAGCTAAAAAAGTAAATTCAATGAATGTGAGAATTATCAATGTTTTTATTTAGTTGTGCTATGTGTAAAGTCCTCAGGATTCAGGGTATACATGCTCACACTTATTGATATGTGATGCTCATAGACATGTGCAAACAAAATGATACAGAATGAACTATCAGAACATGAACTACTCTAAGCTATCCACATTTTTTTCTGAATAAATGAGATGTGCACCAGTACACACCAAGGAAACAATGCATACTGTCTACAGGGTTGTGTGATCAGAACAGGAGCTTAGAAGGTTTTCATAGGCTTCCTCACCGGATTGACCAAGTTACAGGCTCTCATGACTAATGACAGGTGACAAAAAAGCATTTGCTCTAATAGAACAACCTGCACTATTTCCTAATTTACCACTGATTTACGCCCCTAAAACAAGCAAACAAGCCACATTACATCTGCCCCCTCAGTGAGTGGAATCCCATGTGTCATTTAACCTTGTTTCTATAATGTGACAGGTCTTGTAGGATTTCAGATTCCTCAGAACAACAGGAGAGGGGTGAATGAAAGTACTTGTTTTACTTTTATATCTTTTAGTGGCATCGACCCACAAGAAATAAAGCAAACAATGAACTGATAGTCCTAGCTAGGTGTGTTTTAGAAGCCTCTTTTGTAGAACTACATTTCAGCATTCATAATATTATACACATTTTTTGGCATAGTGTCTACCTAACCACATGGCTGTAGTCACATCACCCATATTTGAGCTCAGTATTATTTAGTAAACTTGTAGGAGTTAATTGCTATATTTTTTTCAAGAAAAAAATTTATTTTTAATTATTAATTTATTTTTACTTTTATGTGTTATATATCCGAAGAGAATATGCGAGATTATTTCTCAAATTCCCACATGTCCCTGCCTGTCAGGATTAAAGGTGTGTTGAATTTGGATGGAGAGTTGATGTGGAACAAATCTCTCTCTCTCTCTCTCTCTCTCCACGTGTGTGCGCATGTGTGTGTTGGTAGTAGTAGTAACGGGGGCAGCAACAGCCAAAATCTTTGTACATAATGCCTGAGACTACAAATACTTTGGATTTCAGATTTTCCACTTTTGCATATATGTAATGAGGTCCCAAGTTTAAACACAGAACTCATTTGTATTTTGTATATTCCTTACACATACAACCTGAAGGTAATTTTTACAATAATTTCAATTTCTTATTAGTCAACATATAAAATATTGTTTCTTTATAACATTTTCATAACACTATGTCATTATACTTTGTCTTGAGATCTCCATGCCCTTCCACTGGTTCCTTTTTTCCTCCCCACTAGTGCCCCTCTGTTCTTATGTCAAGTGGATGCATGCATGGATGGAAAGATGGATGGGTGGATGGATAGACAGACAAATCGATGGGTGGCGGGGTGGGTGGATGAGTCATCCTCCCCGCCGGTCCTTTTTCTCCCCTAAATAGTGCCCTCCACTTTCATGTAGGATGGACGAGTGGTCAGACAGGCAGGCAGAGTCCAAGTATGAGAGAAAGTATGTGATATTTGTTTTTTCCCTCCCATGAGATAGGGAATTCAATTTAGACTCTTTGTAGGGAAAAAAGTGTAATGTTTATCTACATTTGACTTAGTGGCACTTCACACGATGGTCTCCAGTTCCGTCCATTTCCTGGCAAATAGCGCATCATTCTTTAGGGCTGAGTGAAACTGCACATATGTCTATACCACATTTTCCTTACCCATTCCTGTTGATTTTATGATGATTCCGTATCATGCCTATTTTGAATAGTGGAGCAGTGCATATGGGTATGCAGATACTCTGTGGCATGCCTAGAGTCCTTTGAAACCCACACATCAGACAGCTGCATCGTAAAATAGTTCCACTGTTAACTTTTTGAGGAAGCTGCATGTGGCTCCCTTGGCAGCTTCACTGTTT
>CM053764.1:42083552-42132450 GCA_028658305.1 Pachyuromys duprasi
CTCTCCATGTGTCCTGTGTAATGCTTTTAATAAAGAGACCAAACAAATCCATAGGGGGAGTAGCACAAACTCAATAAATAATCCTGTATTCTTAAAAGATGACAGACCAATCATAAAATAGGAAATGGAACTGAAACAAAAGCTACCCACTACACTTTGTAATTGAACAAATGCACATTTTGAAGAAGAGAACAGTAGTTGTAGACTTTTTCTTTATTGAATTAACCAAAAACATATACACAAACATCTTCAAATGTCTGAAAATTATTATCTTTTGATATGAAAGAGACAGAGGAGGATTTCCATGGTGCTGTTTAGTGAAAACAGCCTAACTGTTAAGGACAGGGACAGATCAGTTATCCGTCAATATGTTGTTCAGCCCTGAGTACTCTGTACTGCAGAGTGGACAGTTAGCACTATGAGTCATGCAAACCTGGCTTGAATTTCTGGGTAGAGCACTGTGCAGTGTGGCCTAACCTCTCTGAAGATGAGTTTACTGAGGGAAGCTCATGATGATCAACCAGTGTGCTCAGTGAGTGAGGCACTTGTGAGTATTACCACTTAGCATATGTTTTGTAGTAAGCATTGCCTTTACTATCAGTGTGCCCAAACATTGTAATTACCTTATGGTAATTATTATAAATGGAATCATACCAATATATTCATAATTAGGATTAATAATGATTATGTTCAATGATATGCCATATAACTAATGAATAGTGAAGGGTAGCAAACTTTAATAGCCCCAGAATAAATCAGCAGAAATTTGGGTATCCAGCTAACTAGAGCTACCCTTTGAATTACTGTAATAACTGACCACTGGCTTCCCTTCTTCCTTCTCATCCGGAGCAACTGGACATTGGCTCTCTTGAACCAAGATCACTGCTATTGTGCAAGCTCTATGTGGGATTGAGCCTTACCTGTGAGAGTGTTGCCTGCTGTAGCTGTGTGCGTGCATGTTGGAGTCAAGTGTTGTGGCACACAGCAGCTGGTCCCCTTGTCCATCACGCCTGCTATGATCAGGTTTCCCTGTCTACTTGCTTTATTCTAACAAGAACATTTGCAGTGTTTTAAAATTCCTTATCATCTCATTTTGTATTGGCTTAGTCATCTGGCTTTGTTGGTTGGTTTGGGTAGTGTATGTTTAGTACATTCAGAAGGCACCACAACAACATTAAGCCTGCTCTGACTCCAAGGTCACTGATCCAAGAAGAGAAGAGAGAGAGGGTGGGAACTCAGAAGCTTTCTCTTAAAACTTCTCGTCTAGCCTGGGAGCAGAGCACTGTCACACAAGTGCAGTCCAAGAGCAGCAGCTATAAATTCGTGCTTGGGCTTAGAAATAAGGGTTTGCTGCTGGGCTTTCCTGAGAGTCTTCCCTAAGGCAATTAAACCATTCCAGGGGTTTTCTGCTTCAAGTACTCCTGGGTCTCCACAGAGGATCCTGAAGCTGGCAAGTTGGGTTCAGGGCACTGTGTATTGGAAGGCCTGTTTTCAGGGTAACAGTGCCAAAGTACTTGAGTAATAATGAGGAAGAATTCTTCTGCTGTTAATTAACTTATTTTCAGAGAAAAGTCCTTTATCACTGTGCCTTTTGCTGAATTCATATATGTTTCTATCCTTTAATCATACCAAGTAGAACTTTTTCCTAAAGTATACACAAAAATAGATGTTGCCTTTTTCTATTTTGTCAAGATAGTGAAACAATATGGTGTGGAATTCCAAGGCATTCTCTCCAGATGAGTGCACACTTCTTGTACTTGTTATCATGCTCATTTCCAAGTGTATTCACAGGCTGTGATTCTGTTTGTTACCAAACAGTGCAACTAGCGACTCTGAAAATCTGAAGAGTAGTGAATGTGAAGACCTGTGGAATGGTGTGTGTTTTTAAAGGAATCATCTGAAATAATTCCATCGCACAGGCACACATTGTCACAGATGTTTGCAAATCTAAGTGTAAAACTGATGGAAGTATTTTAAGAAAACTGAAATAATGTCAGTGGTAAAATTTATTTTACCAAGTGCAGATGTAAGGCATCAAGTTCTCAGACTGATGGCAGAATTAACAAAAAACACCATCTGCTTCAACGATTATCTGAAAATACCCATATTCTTGGATTTGTTTAATAGCACTTGGTTTCCAGCTTTATTTTATCCGAGTTTGCCCACCAACTAGACTAGGTTGAACAAAACGGAGACCATTCCCATCTGATCATTTTAAAACTGTGTTTGCATGAATAATGGATCTTTGAATTGTTACTAAACAAGGAAATTATTTGCGTATGTGTCACACCGGTTATCAAGTTTGCACATGTGACAGCTTCAACAGCCATCACGTAAAATGCATAGAGCTTGTAACCATATGTTTTTGCTTGACGAAAAGCTAAAACTCAAGATCAATTTTCAATATGGAATGCACAAATTAACACTTTAAAATGCACCACAATATGTACAGCTTGGCAAAATTTGCAGAAATAGCACGTTTCTAGATATTAACTGATATCTTTGGATCCGACCTTAAGGCATTCAATCATTTTGATTAAAAGACTGATTTCTCATAAAACCACAGTCTGTTGGAGGCGCAAAGCCAATGACATTTGAGCATTCATATATTTTCATAAACTTTGAACAATGTCAGTGAGACACCTCCTCAATCTTGGCCACACAACAGCAGGGTATTCAATCTTTCTTTAGCTTAAGACAGAACATTTGAATATCAGCGGAGGGTTATAAATGTGGTGTGCTCCATGTGCAGTTTGAAGGCACGGATCTGTTCAACATATAGAATGTCTCACTGTGCACTCCTAGCCACTGTTTCCCCTTCTCGTTACCCCTTGCTGCTCTCCAAAGGTATTTTATAATCTGAAAGTGTTTTGTTCTGTAAAAGCACTACCTTTGGAGATTTTCCCTGATATAAGATGGGTGCTTTAAAACTGGCCACGAACAGATCAGAAGCCCAGTTACTCTGCTGGTGCAGACACCCTAGTGCCTCCTCAGCAACTTTGTCATCTCTTGAACATAATAATTAGTCATTATGTTGCCAAGTACATCTATTCCCCTTTGGCCTCCTAAATGAGGTCCTAGCAGAAACTGGACCTATTTCAGATAGTACATTTTTCCATTGTGTTGTTTAGTGGAGAGTGTTAACCTGTGTGGTTGGTGAGATGTGATGTGGAAGGCTTTCGGTCTGTTGTAAATAACAGTGTTAAGTATATTAACATCCACACAAATTGCATGCCTCTCTTTTTAAGTGTTGTCGCACAAGCAGCTCCAGCGAAAAACAGATGGGCTGTGAGGGAAGCAAGCAATTTTGTCTTGCCCAGACAGAAAATGCAACAACATTCTGTTAGTAAAGAAGCAGTGAAAAGATATTTTAATATATTGTAAAGCATGATGGGTATCAAAAACTGTTTATACAAACCCTTTGATCTTATTGATCCTGACATTGAGCAGATCCTTATCAGAATAAAAAGCTTTCCCACTGCTCCTAGACAAGGACAAAAAGTGAAGCGTTGGCATAATCCTTTAGGACTCTACTCTATAACAGGAATCTCCTGAGCCTGCGTTCCTCAGTTACTGTCTTCCTGTAAGGGCGTCAGCTCCCCCCCCCCCCCGCCCCGTGGGCAGAGACATAGGTTAAGGTAGGCTTTCTGGAGTTTGTAGGCCTCATGTGTGGCCCATGTGTAGGTGTAGGCCAAGTAAGCAGATAAGTGTGACTGCTAGGTCTCCATCTGGAGTGAGGCTTTCGCACTCATCTCTTGCTTGTTCTCTGATTGGGGATGAACAGCAGGCTCAGAGGGTGGTTATCAGTGGAGGCGGGCCATTTAAGGAAACAGCTATGGCTCCAGGTTGAAACCTGAAGAGCAAAATGGTCAGTCAGCCCAAGGACAGTGAGTAGCTACAGGGAAGTAAGCTTTGGTCAGCCAGAGGAGGAGGAGCAGATGCAGCTGCAAGAAGGAAAGGAGAGGAAAGGCAAAGGCAAAGCTCAGTGGCTTCTCTCAGAGCGCCCTGAGGCCTCCCATCTTCTGAAGCCATGGCTGAGCGCCCCACTGCCTCCCGTGAGCTCCTGTTCACAGTCAGCCGATGAGAAGCTTCATCCGGCCAGCTTCTGCAGCCACTGGTGTGTGTGTGTGTGTGTGTGTGTGTGTGTGTGTGTGTGTGTGTGTGTGTGTGTGTGTGTGTGTGTGTGTCTGCTGTGTCCTCAGCTAGGATTCTGCCTAGGTGTATGCATGCTGTGCTCTCTTGTTAGACACTGGGTTCAGGCCCATCCTTGTAGCATCACTCTCCCTCCACTGACCTTTTGAAGGCACAGGCACATTTTCAAGTAAGTCACAGGGATTAGAAATTGGCACTGACTTTGGGAAGACACAGTTCAGCTCCTAGCATACCCAAGGCAATGTGTTTTCCACCTGTCCTTCAGAGTGCAGACACAACCAGGTACCAGGTTATGACCAGATACGGCCGTGGCCACAAGGAGCTGTTGTCCTCACAGAAGCAAGATGAGAGCTGAAGGACACAGTTCTCTTTGCCTTTTAGAGGGCACTCCCAGGGACCATCTGTGCACCTGGTGGCCACACCCCATGCCCATGAGCAAGACTTTCTGTGGTAGAATGACTGGATGGCAGGTCATCTGCCCATGAACAGCAGTCAGTCCATCTGTTCCTGCTGCACCTTTGGGTGTGTCGTAGTTGCTTGTGTTTGAGCAAGTTGTTTTCTTCCTAGAGTGGCCTATTTCATGTGTACAGAATTGCTTTTCTTTTAAATCTTGAAGGTTATGGCCAAAATTCCATGCTTCTGGTGTTATCCGTATATGCTTATATCCTTATATAAGTTCCCATAAGGACACACTCAGAAGGTGCTTCAAAGGTTACAGTTGTAACCTGTGCTGAATATCAAATTCTATCTGACACGAACATGTCACCCACCTGCTAAACTGCTTCCTAAATAGGCCTAGGCAGTAGCATGTCCAGTGTTTTTTTTTTTCCAGAAGGACAATGGCTGTCAATATTCAGCTCATGTTCCTCATAAATTTCTTCTTTCTCCACAAAGGAAGCACTAGGAACTGTTGGCTACTAGCCAGAACAGAGCAAGTCTTCTTTCAGCATGGTAGCACGGATGCCATGTTACCTTGTATGTGGAATGGCATGTTTGCCACCATTCAGAGATGGTGTGCTTCCCTGCCCTGTGTGTGTGTGTGCATGGGGCATGTGGTGGAAACCTCCATTGCTTTGGCTTCCCCATGGCCACCTCTTTAGAATGTGATCTGATGCCCCTTTTCAAACTCTAGAGGTAGAGGGAAGATCGATGCGTTGAGCATGTTTTCAGTGTGCTCAGTCTCTCCCTTCCAGTATTTTATTGGGCTGTAGCATCACAGATGCATACATGCTTGAGTACACTGGAAGCATTCCTTAAAATGCCGCACAGCTAGAACTACAGTGACAGAAAACAGCATCAGACTCCAAGAATGTAGTAAGATCACAAAAGTTAGAATGACTTCTTGCAATAAAATTTTCTCTTTAGAGGAACAAGATATATGTGTGTCCTAAAGTCACCAGGAATGTTCCTGTACATGCAAATGGAAACAGTGAAATATTGAAAAGCATGTCTAAAGATAGCTCTGTCAGATAAAAGTTATATAGAATAAATGGTCTCGGAGCAAAGGTTAATTTTGAAGTCACATGGTGGCCTGGAAAGAGACAGCTCGGTGGCTCAGTGTGCGTGCTACTCTAGAAAAGGACCAGCACTAGTTTCCAGCACCCACATGGTAGCTGACAGTTATCTGTAACTTCAGTTCCAGGGATCTGACAGCAACTGCTGATAGTGCTTGTAAGGTTGGAGAAGCATATATCCGTACAAATAACTAACAAAATCAATCTCAGTGAAAGCATGTAGTCTTTTCAGAATGACACTTACAGACAGAAAAAAGTGATTGTGCCAAGTCTTCCGGAATTTTAAATTTCATGTTGCAAATTAAAAACTTCTAACCATGCACTTCCTGGGACTTAGTATCTACAAGTAGCAGCAATCATTACTGCACACTAGATCTTATTCTGTCAATTGGAAAATGTGACATGCTATTATAAATATGGTGCGTTGTTATTATATGTGATTAAAGAATTGCGATCATATACCCACAGTTCACATTGTGGATTAAATTAAGGCTTAAACTCATTATTTTGGAAATACAATTGGAAATTATCTGCACGATTCAAGTGACTTTCAAAATGTAAAATACCACAAATATAGAATGCTAGCCTCATACCTCTTCTCTATGACAGATTATTTTAATTTCTGTGGCCTGAGAAGATACCCCCAACTAGTTACTGCTATCTGACATGGTAGGAGACATAGTAGGTGCCAAGGCAGTACTGAACGGACAACATCCCTTTCCCTTTGGGAGCTTGCTTGAAAAACCTAGTCTCCCAATCTAGCCAGAGGGGACAGTTGCCTGTAGGACAGGGTCTTGTGATGCTCCAGGAACAAGGGAAGGCCTTGTAGAAAACTGGGCCACTAAGTTGAAAGGGCTGGGATGCGGCCCTGCACAAGCTGTTGGGCTTCTGCTCTGCTGCTGCCTAAAGATGCTTCCTGTCTCCCTGCCATGGGACTTCCCTTCCCTCCGGCTCCCTGTCCACTGCCCCGTACATGTAGGAGCAGTGGCACGCGGTGATTTACAAGACTGCTCCCAAAGAGAGGGTTCTGTTCTCTGAGGCCAAAATACGGGCGTTTGCCTTCCCTTGAGCAGCTCAGCAGCATTATTGACCCTCAGTAATTCCGCATGAGGTGACCTCTCTAGACTTCTGGTTTGCATACCTGGAAAGGGGTGTCCCTGGGTACAGATAGGCGCAGGTCACTCTTCCATAAGGCTCCATGTACATAAGGAAAGAAAAACTATAGTCTCTCCTTAAGGGTCAGGGCAAGCCATCTAGGAAGGGAAGTTGAGGTTCCTAGGCTGCTGTGTGGCATAAGGGCCATCATTCTAAATGTAGATTCAGATCATATAAAACAGTCCATTAGATGATAATGTTAAAAAGTTAATAGAATCGGTGAACTTCGTTAATGTTCACTTTTTCATTTTGTTTGTTTGTTTGGCGGCTTTTGGCATGTGCTAGTCCCAGAGTGCTCTGCACAGCTTTCCTTGCTCCTTCTCATGAGAGAGAGACTGGGTTCTTCTTCTTCTTCTTCTTCTTCTTCTTCTTCTTCTTCTTCTTCTTCTTCTTCTTCTTTTTTTTTTTTTTTTAAAAGACCGGGACACTCATGGTTGTTAGTATGGGGAAAATTGATCAAAATATTAATTAGACTTTTGTTTTGCTAGTTTGCATAGACAGATGGAGTTCTGATCCTTAACAGCGCCATGACTCATGGAACTGCATGTGACTAAGATGCCATTATTAACACAACAGTAGTTTTCAGCAGTTGGTAATTATTGGCATAATTAAACATTTATCAAGAAACGAGTATTTATCATTCATTAAACTTTCATTAAAAATCCATCTTAGCACAGGCTAGATTAGCCAGTGATTTTCAAGTGATAACTTCTTAACTTCTGGCATAAATATAGAGTATTTCCACAATAACCAGAGTAGTACACAAGGTAATGTTCCAAGAACTGTGAGCAATTACTACATTTCAGATGCACTCTGTATTAAGCATTTGTTAAGGCTTGGACCCAGAATTAGAAGGTACTTGGCAATATTCTTTGGGGTTTTGCAGTTTTTGGCACTTTTTAGCAGCCTCGCTAGGAAAACATGTTACCCTTGGCAAAGGAAAGTCAGTGCTAAGCAAGCTCTGTGAAGACATTTACATCGCCTGACTCTCCCTTAGATGGCATGTTTACATGGTTTAGGACGTGAGAGTCCATAATAAAAGCCAGAATTGAAGTGGTGACCGGGCGAGCGCCCCTTTGCGTGCCTCCGTGAACCGTGTGTTGCCACCTGAAGGTTTCTGGCATGTCCTGCATGCAGAGACTCCTGTCCCACAGCTGAGGAAGCCCGCCTCTGGAGACCACCTGGCAGCCACTCAACTTCTTAGCCCCATTTCTCTTTTGTTCATGTTAGCTGCTCACTACAGCTCACCAGTGTGATTCTCCACAGAGCTCCTTGGAGGTTAAACAGGCTGTGTGTTGAAAACATCCACATTTGTGGGGTGTGCGATGTTTTCTGTACCTCTGAGAGTCAACTCAGGGTGAAGACCTGGCTCCTGAAACATTTGTCACCTCCGTAGTAAGCAATGGTTATAGCTTTAAAAGAGTATAGTTCACTCTCCTTCTGTGGTCATGCTGCTCGTAGAAGCACACCAGGACCTGTTCCCATTCCTGCTCCAGCTTAGTACCCACTGATGGACCTCTCCACGCCCCCCACCTCCCCACCATCCTCAGCATCTTACAGGTACACACACCCCACACTGGTTTAATGCCATGCATGTTTTCCATCACTGCTGAATTCACTTAGCAAAGGGCTGTCCACCTCCAGCCCTGTTTTCACACATGACAGGACTTTGTTCCATTGATGGGTGAGCAGTATTCCACTGTGTATGTGTACCGCTGCTGTTGACTTGATTCAATAGGTGATGATCTTGTTCCCATTTCTTGGCCATTGTGAATAATGCAGAGTACATATGCAAGTACAAAGGAATCTTTGGTGTGCTGGTTTTATCATTTCAGATTTACCTAGTAGTAGGATACCTGGATCATGTGACAGACCTGTTTTGAGTTCTTTGAAGAACCCTATCTTTTCATAATAACTGTATGAGTTTACATGAATATCAACAATGGGCAGAAAAGAAGCGCTTCTGTTCTCATGCGTTACTTATTCAAAAGCTGCAATTGTAATATTGTTTTTATTTATTCTTTGAGGATTTAATACATGTATGCAATTTATTATAATCATATCCAGTTTTCACTCCTCCAACTGTTCCCAATCTCCATCTACAACATCCCTTTCCCAACCTCATTGTCTCCTTAAAAAAAAATAAAAAACAGCTGTCAAGGCCAACCAGTATTACTTATTAATGTTTGTGTGGCATAGAACCTTCTACTAGAACATGAGCAGCCAACCAGGTACCATCTCCCCAAATAAAACACTCCCCCAGCAACTCCCACTTATTCCTCATCTGGGGGTGGGAAGCAGGGATGCTGTGTGGCCAGTTACCCTGTAGTTATTTCCATGGTTCTCTGGTGTCCTCTGGATATTCAGAGCCCAGCCTGTAGTTAGAACTGCTTGCTGGGATTAGCCTTGTCCTGCACACCCGTGGAAGAGCTTTGTCTTTGAGTGTGCTAGTGTCTTCGTCAACGCTAGACATGGGAAGAAACACCATTAGCTAACTAAGACTGCTCAGAACGCCTCTTCACATATATGCCCATGCTTCCAATCTTATTTGATATTCAGCAACTTTGTTTTTGTTTTCTCCTGGGCAAAAAATTTACTGTATCAGTGCTTTTATGTCAGAAGAATGAATTGAATTTGTACCCTTTAGTGCAAACAACAACAGACAGAGCGGTAACCTAGTGGAAAACAAATAGACACCCCGTCCCTTTTGGGGATTCAGAGAGGTTCAGAGAGATGGGTCTGGTGGTGGAGAGGTGGCAGATAAAGGGCCAAAGCAGGGAGAATCCCGCGGTCATTTATTACTGTGCCATCTTCAGAGTGTTTGCCGAACCAAGGTGCAGAATAATGATTCAGACAAATGGCGTTAATCATAGCAGCGGCCCCTCGGCAAAGCGCAGAACCTCGCTCCGCGGCAGGAGACCTAATCAGATTCTCCAAAACTTGTTCCAGAAAGAAAGAATTTTCTTTCTTTAGTTTTTCTGTGCATGGCTTCCCGTGGGATATGTCACCTTTAAAAGAAACAGAGTGGTAAGAAATTGTGGCCTCTTCCTGTCTCCTTTCCCCGACCACTGAGAAAGAATCATGTTCAAGTTCATGATGAATATATACAATGAAACTATATTATTATTTTCCACAATTCTGATATGATTCATCTTACTTGCTTGCTAATGATATTCAATGGCCCTTTCCCTTATGGAAATATGTGAAATACATAGAAGTCACTGTTGAGAGAGAGACAGAGAGAGAGATGAATTTAAGGCTGACCAGTTGCTAAGGGTGTTATGCACGAAGGTTTCAATGTGTGTCAAAAGCATGTTGAGATCATTCCATCTATGGTTCTGTGGTGACTTTTTAGGGATTTAAAAGACAATTAGCCTCATTGGTAGACCATGTTGGTTATTTTCAAGGATCTAAGTTCATTAATAAAACCATAGTTGTGTATACTTCAGGTTCCAAGACTGTGTATGTGTTTTATCATCACTCTATCACACATGCTTTGGCTCTTGTACTGTAATATATATGGGGAAACAATTTAGAGTTGTGTTTATACTTCACCTTGTAGGGAAATTAAGCTGACATGTAGAAGGTTAATGTACACACTCCCAGTTCTGTGTTGACTTGCTCTTTCCTTCCTCATAACTCCAGGTAAACAGCCAGAGCTACCATGGGTGTACAGGTTAAGTGTAGTTGCAGGCTATTATACATCATTAGAGTTAGTAACAGCAGCCATGGAAGAAAGATGGAAGCTCTGCACTTGTGGTTGCGTGGACACTCCATCTGTCATCTAAAACAGCACCACAAAAATTAGTTGCAGCAGCCTTTGTGTAATTTATAGCTCAGTGTGAGGAAATTAAGCTGTGAGTCATGCCGCTTTGCATGATTAGCACTAATATGTTTTGCACTCTCCTCTTTCCAGTGACAAATTTGGTCCCCAACTTTTTCTCTGATACCATTTTGTTGCTCACTTACCAACACTAGACTCAATGCTGAGCACGGAGGTACTTTCTACAGCATGAGGCTGGTGGATCCTGTTTATTCTAGATGTGATGTCTTGCCTTCTCCTGCCTTTGTGTCTGGCTTTGCCCCTCATATAAGGGAAGGGAACAAGCAGTGGTCTAATGGTGTTGGCTACAGGCTGTGAAGTAGACAGAGCAGATTCCAGCAGCCTGTACCTTCTTAAGAATCAAGTCATTGTTAATCATACATAGATGTATATGTTTACCTGACAACTGGCAGACGTAGAACAATTTTTTTGAAATGACCCCACACAGGAAGGAACGGTGACCGAGAAGCTCTGGGCCTAGAGCCACTGCCCATTACTGCTGGACAGCTTGTACTGGGAAATCGTGTGTGTGATCATCAGTAGGCAGCATATCCCCTTAGCCCTGAGTATATTCCCAGGGCCAGCTCTTGGCTCCTGGGGCTTCTGTTAGCTGAGATGTCTTGTAATAGGGCGAGGAATCACAGTAGAGTAGGGTCCGTAGGTATCAGTGTCAAGAAGAATAGTGTCTTGCTTGCCCTTTCTTCTGGGTCATTGCATGGGTTATACAAAGATAGGGATGAGTTCACAGAAAACAAAGAGACCAGAGGTGGTGGGAACAAGGGACAGCTGGGAGAAGCAATTGCCTTGCAGACCTGCACAACCCCTGCTGACGCCAACAATAACAGGGCGTGCTTAAAAGTCCAGGCCCCTCCCACTGAGGAAAAGGAGCGCTGGGGCCTAATGCAGAGGGGCAGGGGAGGTCCCGACAAACCTTGCTAACTTTTAGCAGGAACTTCCCAACCTTTGCAGATGGATTACAGCGGAAATGAGAAAATGGTGTAATTCTGTGGTTTCATTTTCTTTGTGATTTACATAGAAGAAAACAATGTTGATAGGGGAAAATATGATTTAGAGGTGGGGGTGGTGTCACCTAGCAGCTCCTGAGTGTGTGTGGAGCCCTCATTGTTTCACAGGAGAGAATTTATACCACTCGTTGTTCAAATGACACGCCTGAATGAGTCAGACCTGCCTCATTCACACCCCAGATGAGGAACATGATTTATTATCTGTCCTTTGAATTTCTGTGAGCGTTCTGTCTAAACTTTAAAGGGGGATTGCATTTGCGATTAAATCTTAACAAATGTTGTTTTAACTAGACTGCAATGTATGTTATTGACAACAAGCAACTTTTCTTCTCAAAATAACATTGGTGCTTAGGCATGCAATTTACAAAAATGACAAGGAAGGGTGGTACTTTTTCCAAGGTGAATGCAAGTTGACTGATTAGCTGGTATTTTAACTTAGATTCTTGCAAATTACAGACATAAGAAACCCTGCAATTTATATGTACTTTGGAAGTGAAAGCTTTAATCCCATGATTCATGAAAGTAAAGTGGTAATAATTTAAGTACCATATTTTATTTATCCCTCAGGGTTGGCAGCTGATAGGAGAAGTATTTCCACTATTTTGGGGTTGCTGCCTTTGGCCACCTAATTGCTTCTTAGGAAGTAAAAGGGAAATTGCTTATATAACTACATGAGAGTCTTTGGCAGCATCGAGCCCAGGCATCAATCAGTCCATCTGGGTAAAATCACAAGCTGACTCCGATATTGCTAAATATTTATACTGTCAAATGCACACAGACATCCAGATGAAAAGAGGCATTCATTAGGAACTCTCCAGCTTGTCAGTTTAAAGATGTAGATTAGAGCAAAACCTCCCACTATGGTGCGGCGTGCTCAAGAAAAGTCTATATTTAGCCATTCTGAGCAATAAATATCATCATATCGCCTCATTTAGGTAAATAGAGAATAAATATTGTCAAGATGATCTGGAGATAATGTAAACAGGTCCCTGTTCAGAGTCTGTGCAGGGGAAATTCCAGGACAGTGATGTGCTGGCGATGCTTTGGGCTTTAACCCTTTTTCCTAATCACATACCCCTCCCCTTTTTTGGTAGCAAAGATGTGTTCCTGACAGATTACGGGGAAAGATGAGGGGGAAGAAGTGAACCACAAAGGTGACTTCAGTTGTGTGAATCCAAGCACTAATTAGCACTTGTGCCGCAGCATTGTCTTCATAGTCCCCAAAGCTGCTGCTGCCAAAAATAAAGATGTGTGCAGTGGTGCTGAAGCCGGCTCCCAGGACTGCAGAGCTGGCAAGGCCTTGGAGCTCGCGCAGTGTGTGGCGGTCCACCCAGTGGCCTCTTCCTGCACTTGGCTTTGTACACATGCTCTGTGATAAGAGTTCTTACAGAGGAGTAGCCGCGGAAGATGAGTGCCGGACCTTGACCCAGCTCAGGTTTGTGCTGAAAAAGTATGGGCTCCGTGCGCCGCAGACACTCTACTCAGCGTGTGTTCTGAGAACGTGGTCCTTTCCCAGGGGCGCACAGTCTTCCCTTCACTGGTAATTGATAATTTTAGAAGTTATACTCGAAGGGAATTTTAACTGATGTCAAAGTTTTAGTTAATTACACTAGATGATTTTTTGAGATTAATAATTAACATCCCTCTTTATAACTAAATATCCATAATTAATCAGCAAATCATAACGTGAAGACTAATTAACTTCAAACTCAAATTCTAACAGAAAATCCATATTACTCTCCAGCATCATTAATTACCAAAGTAATCAAAGCTATCTCTCACGGGTTGGAGCATAAAGCTTTGTGGGTTCATCAGCTCAGCCCTATGTGCCGAAGCCTTTCCAGAGCAATTTCAAGGGCAGCGGGGAGATTACCAGATTGCTCAAAACTGTCCACTTGCTGCCTTCTAGATACTGTGGGGGCCGCTAGACGGGACTCCAGCACAACAGAGTTCCAGAGCCGCCTCTTGCCACTGACATTAAGGAGAGCCCTGGTGAGAGTGAGGCTTGGTTTCGCCTTTGAAACAGCCACACTCTTTTGTCTATTTGTCCTCCTCACAAAATGCTAGCTGGCTACAGTTTACTTAGCAAGAGAAAGCGTGTCAAAAAGCAGGTTTACAAAATGTTGTTTTTATAATAAAAATGTATCAATCGTTCAGTGCTAAAAACAAATGCCAGTGGCTTCTGTGAAGAGAAGAAATGCCACATCCAAGACCAAAACCCCCAGCATCACAGAGTCACAGAGCTCCACGTGATGCCCAGCTTGGAGGGACTGGCTGGTGCCACTGCTGTGCAGCAGTAGAAAGGTGGCTTCAGGGGCTTCCTCAGACAGTGGCAGTTAACACCAACAGTGTGGTTAAACCCACGCTTCCGTCACTGTAGCACCTAGTTTTCGCGGGCACAAGGAATGCTGTTCTTTTGTGTGGCAGCTGTAAAACTCCTCAGCAATTTCTACTGTCAAGAAAACTCTGGCTAAATAGGGGCTGTTAGCTTAGGCAGATATCGGAGGTTATTGTGGCAATCGGGAACTCACGGCACTTCAACTAATGGGTTATGATCAGAAACTGTTCCTAATAGCCAGCTAGACGGATCTGAATATGAAGATTTCTATAATTTTGTTGTCAGCCGGTGATGTACTCTACTGCTAATTATTTGCAACAATTATGTTTTCCTAATAACAAAAGAAGCAGCAGTGAATTAAGCAGGCTCACCTTCAGATCTGCAGATAACAGTTTAAATGCACTTGCCATTAAGAAATAGCATTTCTCTTTGCTTTGTGGAGCCCTAATTATTTCAGATGCTTGTCTTTTAAAGCCTGCTGCTTTACTTCTTCCAAACCTATTCCACGTGTCAGTGTTCACTGATGACTTTGGTAACTGGTATTTTCTCGGTCTTTGGTTTACGTCTGAACCTCCCATAGAATGCTCACTTCATTTGGTTATTCACAAACCATAATTAGTACAGTAATTAACATGTAGGTCCTGCAGAGGAGGACTGCTAGGATCCTGGGACATCTCTCATCATCCTGACTGACGTGGGTGATAAAGAGATGGGGGTTGATGTGATGACAAGATGTGTCCCCTTGCACAGTAACGGCGCTGCAGGGCCATTCAGACAGGACCTTGGTCCACAGGGCCTCACGTTCAGAAAAAGTAATTATCCACACTGTTTCTATAATTCAGTTAGGTGTTATCCTGCATTTGCAGCTGTCAAATCATTTGTTTTAAATGATTTTTAAGAAAGTTTTGAGTTTCCCACATTATTTCCTAACTGCTTTTTTAATGCAGAGGCCAAGAGCCACTGATTCATTCATTCATTAATTCATTCCTGTCTTTCCTCTCTTGTCTCTTCTTCCTTCATTACACAGGGTCCTACCTGACAGTTTATCTCAGGCTTCTCATGCTAACTTCAGTCAGTGAAGGCCCTGTCTTCTAAATTGTGATCAGAAAAGGATCAACTTAGTCCAGTTTCTTGTTTCAAGCCATGGTGAATGAGTGGTGCACAGTGGGACTTGGTTGAGCTTGAAAGGGAAGTAGTGATGGCTCTGCTCTGTGTCCTGATACTGGTTCTGGTCCCTTTTCATATTTGGCACCTCTGTCATCACTGACACTTCCCTCCAAACTTTACCCTGTTGCCTTCCGCCCCCCTCCACCTCCTGAGTCACATGTGAGGATGAATTAAGTTCAGGTAAGTCTGCCTTCCTAAGTGCAGTGGCTCCTGGAAGGCATCAGCCCGTGGTGGCCAGAGGGCACCACAGAAGACTTCAGCTTGTGGTGGCAGCATGGCAGAGGCCGTTCTGCTCATGGCTGACTAGGAAGCAGGGTGGAGGGCAAGAGCCAGGGTCAGTTACAACCTTCAAAGGCTCATCCCTATTCACCCACTTCCACCAGCTAGGCCCTACTCGCCAGAGTTTCCAGAATCTTCCCAATTAACATCATCAGCTATGGAACATGCATTCAAAGCACAAGCCTGTGGGGAGCAATTCAGTTCCAAACCATAACCACCTACCTGTTTTCAGGTAAGGTCCTAAAAACGCTGCTAGACTGTGGTTTCTTCAAAGTCTGACGTTCAGAGCGAAATAGGACATTGGCTGTTGGTGCTACATGTTGCTAGAGGGGACTTATGGAGGAACTTTATAACTACAGATTAGCTCCACATTTGGGGTTTTTCTTGGGGGAGGGTGGGGGGATTTTTTTTTTTTTGAGACAGGGTTTCTCTGTGTAGCACTGGCTGTCCTAGAATTCGTTCTGTAGACCAGGCTGACTTCAAACTCCTAGAGATCCACCTACCTCAGCCTCCTAAATACTGGGGTTAAACGTGTGGACCACCACTTCCTGGCTAGTTCCATGTTTGTTCTATCAAATAAATACTGGATATTAACCTGTGTTTAAAATGGAGAGACAATTTTGTCTGTGAATCTTATTGCTGAGTAGACTTGTGTATTTAACTTCGTGATAGCATGTCCATTTGTTCAGAGTGTAGAGTGCATCTTGACTGAAATCTTAGATGGTAAGACTTGACTACACTTGGTTTGGAAGCAAAAAAATAACCAAACCTTTTACTGTTATGAACTTCTTAATATTTTGTAGCTGTCTACTAGGCCATCTTTGCCAATCAGAACACAGAGTTGCTGTTCTGTAGACATCCTTTAAGTTGGCTTACAGTGGTGCTGCTGTACCTGAATCTGTAAATGTATTGTTTCTGATATGTAGCTGTGGTTTTTAGCTTTTCTTCTCTCTCTCTAATTTTTGAGATTGTCATATAATTACATTTCTCTCTCCATAATTCTCTCTCATATGATTACATTCCTTCCTCCAAGCCTTCCCATGTACCCCTCCCACTCTCCTTCAAATTCATGAACCCCTTTTTCACTAATTGTTTTTGCATGCATATTTGTATGTAGTTCTACACAGAGTTCTTTCTGTAGTTTTGAGGCCTCCTGTGCTTTTCCTCACCCAGATTGGCATCATCCTGATCAGCTCACATTCGGGCATTTTTTTACACTTTTATTTTGTATGTCTGCTTGGATGAGGGTTATATGTATATGACTGTGTGCCCCTCTGAGGCCATAAGAAGACATTAGATCCCCTGGATCTAGAGTTACAGAAGGTTGTGGGGTGCCTGACATAGGAACTAGGAACCAAACTCAAGTCATCTGCAGGAGAGGTAAGTGCCTCTAACTGCTGAGCCGTTTCTCTAGCTCCCATGTCTCCTCTTAATACCATTAGATTTGAGGTGAGGATGAAGCTTTGAAACTTACTGTGGATGCATTTGGTGGTCTAGCATGGCTCCACTCCTCGCCACACAACATGGAAGAATTGTGCCCAGTCCCTGAAGCTAGACTTCATGCTCTATAATTACTTTGGAAAGGTGCTTCTAGAGAAGATCATGACAGTCTGTCCTATGTAGTAAGCCCTGTAACCAGACAAGTGCATACGTAAGATGCTTTACATTTCCTCTCCCTAATACTTAAACTATTGGCAAGGTGTCCATGGCCCCACACTATGGGCATGGAAACTAAAGCCCTTGGAGCTTGAAGAAGTTGCCCACACAGTCAGTGAATCTTGTGTCTGCCTACAGACATGATTAAGGAAGACTAAATCATTAACGGTTAAAGCTTTGTGGTATTCATAAGGGGATGTAAAAGGAGACAGCCATGACCACAGGGAAAGCTAGAGTCCCTCCCACCCCCCTCACAGTAAATCACTCCTAAACACTCAGCAGCTTGAAATTGCCTTCATGATGCCATTTTAGCTGTGACACGGAGGCCTTGTAAAGCACTTGAGTCCTTACATTTGGCTGGTACTGAAACATACCAAGAGAGCAAACAAGCAACAGCTAACTGAGCAGGAAGCAAATGTTCAGCTACTGTGTAACTGAAGGATAGACAGTTAAGAACAACGTTAATTAACCACAGTTACAGCCATCTGGTAGACAGTCCAAGTTGCTGTCTTCCTATCAAGTAACATGAGTCTGAGGATGGTCTTTCCTTAATGAGGTAGCATAGATAGACAAAGCTCAGTCTCGGTGGCAGTGCGAAGCCACTGGCATCCATAGGCACAGAACAGTGCTGAGTTGACAAAGGCCACCTGGTTTCAGACAGTTGCATCTCTTCCTCACAGGCATCCAATTCACACATATTTAGCATCTCAGAATATTTCTTATTCTTTGAATTTCTGTACCACCAATTAAAAGTGAAACTTAAAGGTAAATGATAATCTAGGCTGATGATTTGGGGCTTCTTAAACTTCACAGAATTATTTGAACAATGAGGCCTGCATTGTCTCCGGAAAATGAATAGGAAACTAAACAGATGAGATCTGTCCTTGGGTGCTAAACCCAAGCCATTGAATTATTTTGATATCTAGTGATTTTCAAAGGAAGTCATAATGTGTCTTACAGAGTCCTGAGAATCCATTGGTTAAAAACAGTTTTGACTGTTGTATTCTGAGGTAAACATCTCCACAACCAAATCAAAATTTCAGAAAGTCCCATTATTTCCTCAGTGGGCTAGCCCTTCTCCCTAGCATTCAGCCTTTGCCTTCCCTACAATTTTGTCTCTCCTAGAATGACACATAAAGGCTTCTATAATTTTGTCATCTACTAAGGGGTTCTGTAAGAAGTACTGAGGAGCCAGGCACGGTGGTGCACAACTTTAATCCCAGCATTCAGGAGAAAGAGGCAGGTGGATCTCTGTGAGTTCAAGGCCAGCCTGGTCTACAAAAGAGAGTCCAGAACAGCCAGGGCTACACAGAGAAACCCGGTCTCGAAAAAAAACCCAAACAAACAAAGAGTACTGAAGATGTGGTCAACTCTGGGATCAAAGAGAAAACATTACTGAAATCATCCAGCAACTAAGAGCTTTTGGCCTTCTCTGACCCTTCAGAACTGTCAGTAACGTTTTTATACTTAATGGAAGTGTAGGACAGGTAATCTCCTCCCACTCCATTGAGGGGAGAATAGTCCAATATGGGGTCATAGCTTGCTTCCAAGGAGCCTTGCAGGTGTGTTGTTGTTAGGAAAGGCAAGTCCTGCAGAGCCTAGTTCCTTGACAGTTAGTGTCTTAAAAAGGCAGCGCTGGAAGAAGCTGGAAGTCGCCGCAGTGCTCATGGATTTTGTTGTTTGGGGCCTCCTCACCCGGGCTTGACTGGCCTCATGTGGTGTTTTCTTCTGTCCTTGCAGTCACTGTCTCACTTTTCCAGTGCTGGGCACAATACTGGGTGCTTCTGATCAGGAAATGGATCTGAACCTAAATTAGCCTGTGCCACCCCCATTTTTTGCATGGTCCTTGAGTAAATCACGTAAGCTGCCAGAGAAAATGAGGTTCTCATTGTTACATCTGTGACGGTCTGTGAGTGGTTCATTAAGACAAGGCTATTATTGTTTCCTGTAACTTAAGGTCTTCTGTTGAAGATGATCATAGGCCTGGTGTTTCAGGCAGAGACTGGCAGTTGCCTAGCTACTCAGCAGAGTTGTGGGCTCTTGACACCAGCCTCAGCTACATTCAACATTCAGTTTACAACTGCATTTCAGCAAAGAATTTCTTCAAGCATATCTATGGAAAGTAAGTAAGATGGCAGTGTCAGCGATGTATCTGATGAGAAGCAAAGTATATTCCACTTCAATAAGTAGAAGGTTGCGTGCATGTGTGCATGCTGGGGGTAGTAGAAGCAAAGTTCTACAGCTGGAGGGCCTGGTCTCCTTAACCCAGACATTGAAACCACACCCAGAGTTCACAGCCAGGAGCTGAGACCCCACCCACTCATGTTTCCTAGGTCTTAATGTCTCACAGTTGAAAGTTCCAGGGGAAAGTTGGATTGTTATGATAATCTACTTGCTGTCAGATAGCTGGGCTGTGAAATTGTGTAGCCTTCCCGGGATCATCAGCACCGAGACCTCCTGCCTCCTTTGAGCAAGGCCTGAGAGCCCATCACAGGCAGAATACAGCCTCTCTCTTGACTTAGTACCTTTGAATGAATACTCAAAGGATCTAACAGTAGATTTACTCCAATTTTTGCTGATAGTTTTTCATAAAACTGAATTTAAGACTTAAAAAGCCTCCCTCCCCCTCTCCGTGTATGGGGGAATGGTATCCCCCGTCATGTGTGTGTGTGAGGGGGGTGATATTTCTGTGTAGTCATGAGCTAAAGTCTTCCTCTAAATTGCCTGTTCAAATCAGACATTTGTCTCCCAAGCATCCCTTAGCTTCTGCTCTTCACGAATTCAAGCTGAGTTTTTGAGTCAAATAAACAATAATGTTCATGGAAGTTTCTCAGTAGTTTGGAAAGTATTTTGAAGGGAAAAAACATGTGTTCTTTAGGAATAAAATACAAGCTAAATTGAAATACATCTTGTAGAATATTTAGAATCTTCAATATATGTAAGATTTTAAATCTATTCAATCAGACAAAAATGTGAATATAATAAGCAGACATTAATAGAAAACTAAAACTGTTGTGTTGAGCTGAGTTATAGTTGTAGGAGTTAACTGGGTATTTATATTTTTCACGCACTGCTAGTATGGTGGTCCAGTACTAGCAGGACAGAATTGGAGCAAGTATATTCTAGCCAGTGGATGTCAGCTAGACAAAGGGAAAACTAGAACATAGTTACTCTGCGCACCAAAATGAAGGACAGCTACTGGGACACAGAGCTTACAGCCTTGGTCATGTCTGTGATGGCAACTTTGTGTCACGTGGCAGCTTCATCAGGCAAGCCTCTGTGACGGAGGTTTTTCTGGGAGACGTGTTTTCCTTTTCCATATGTAATTTATCTGTGACACTTCTTGGAATTTCTGAAATTCCCAGATATCTTTGTAATACTTTCCAAAGCTTAGTTCCTTCTAACAGATAGCTCAGCACTCTGTAAATTAAGTAAGATAACAGTTAGGTCTCCAGGATAATGCAGACTGCACACACAGTAATCAAATGGACATACATAAATGCTGCGATATATAGTGTCACTCTCTCTGTTTTGCCCTTTGGCGATTCTGCTTTGAGTTTCTTTCAGCCAGCAAATGAGGAATTAATTCAGCACTGTCATTCTGACTGCCTCGCTACTCCAAGAAAGAACAGAGCATTTTTGTTCAGCAAAATGCTTGACATCCTATCATAGTGAATAGAAGTAAAGGTAAACAGGAGAATCCCATGATTTGGAGAATATCATTTCAGGTTTCCCAGCCCATCATTTGCTTCTGTTAATGAAACCACTAACCACATTGCCTGTATTCTGATTTTATGTAAAGTGAGATGTTTGTAAATGTTCACTATTCACTGACCATGTGACATAAAGGTCAGTGGCCAGAGCAGGAGTGGTTGCCATACTGTCCCCATAGTGGCATGTCTACACTGGGAAAAGCTCCCAATGCTCACCCCATGTCATTCTCAACAGCACATTCCTTTCAGTGATGAATTTTTTGGCACCTCCCAGAAATCTAGTCTCCATCTTCTTGGTCTCTTTTTAGTGCCAAACTGGTCCTGACCATCATCTGGCATCCTGTGACCCATGTCGTGACTCACAATACCCTTGACTGACCCTGAGTCTTTAGCTGTTCATGTCACTCAAGACTCATGCTCAGTCTTGTTCTCTTCTCTCTGCCTCCGCTCACTGGTGGGTGACCATAGCTTCCTTAGTTGTAGCACTGGGTGGACTCTGGTGATAGCCACATGTGCAGTTTCCAGTGAAGGCCAGCTGTGCCCCAGGACCAACGCTAATTGGACACACCTCCCTGGCTCTCTCACAAGAAGCAAAAATGGGATGCAGGCACACACTAATGAAAGGTCTTCCATGATCTTCCAAGGAGCATGTTTGTTTGTGTAATCATTATTTGTGAAACGTAAATGTTACACTGTCTGTCTCCTTACATTTGGACATAAACGCAGGGCCACCATGAGTGTACTGCTACAAAAGGAAATGTTAACATTCTGTAATACCTAGTCACGTGGGCGTGATTGTATGGTGCTGCCCCTGTGGGTGAGCATGTCCTGAGCAGGCAGTGGTCCAGCCTTCCAAAAAGAGCCAAGAACTTTAAGCCCCTGTGTTCCAGGGTCTCATACAGCATAACCTGGCCTTGAGTTTGTTAGTATAGTGCAGGATGACCTTTAACCCCACATCACTCAGATAGTGTGAAGAGTGGGAAGGAGGAGTCCCAAGAAGGTGACTATGAAAATGGGTGTGTAAGGGGACTGAAATGAGGACAGGGAGGCCAAGGACTATTCCTGTCACGAGAACTGTTAGCTGCTTCTTCCCTTGGGCATCAGTTCTTTGGCATATTATCAAGTTGTCCTTTCTCTTTCCCAGTATTCTCAGACTCTTCCTCCCCCTGCTGTAGTCATCTCTACCGGACACAGGTGGCCAGAGCTTACCCATCCTTGTAAGCTGAGTGTCTCAGACAGCCCGCCCCTTCCTTTGTCCTACCCTCCACTACACAGAAGCCCACCTTCCTTCTCTCTGTCCTGTCTAGGGTCACAACACTCCCACTGTGTCCTTTGGTCTACCCATAATTATGAAAATGCACAGCACTCCAGGTTCCTTCTTTTGAGGAGCTTATGTGGGGAAGGGACTCTAGCCCATGTGTAATATCTCTCTGGCAGGCCTTGCCTTTCTCCCTCATTCCCTCTCCCTTGCTAAATAATCCATTAGATTACATTCCTAAAGCTAGCTCCCAAGGTCCATCCCTTTATTTGAATACACTTCCTCCTCCTGAGGCTGACTATCCAAGATCCAGCAATCCAAAGCTCCCTTTGGTTCACCAAATTAACATGCCCAATTAAAATTAAACACCTCATCCTAACTCTTGGTTTTCCTTTTTCCTTTATAAACTGCCATTTGCCTGTGGGCCAAGTCTGTCTCCTCTCTATTCAGAGGTAGTCCTTCATCCCCCTCAGGGACAAATGCCCCTTACCTCTCTCTTGGCCCCTTCCCCTTCCTCTATCTCTTGTCTTTGTCCCTTATCCCTGCCCTTTATCCCTCTGGGACAAATAAATCTTTGGTCTTGGGGTGTCCTGAGCCAATTTCCCAAGTTCCCTACAGGGACAATGTGCCAAACACTGAGAAAGGATGAGTGAGCACTGTGGTGAGCAGCTGAGGGCTTGTGGGAGGAGGGCGACATACCTGCAGGACCCCAGGAGCTGGCAAACTAAAGTGTCTACGATCTCTTCCTCTGCAGCTCTACAGCCACTGTGGCTCCCAGGTTCAAGCTCAGCCTCTGTGCACCACTGATGGGAACCTGCACAGTCCGGTCAGTTTCCTTCTAGTACCAGATTCAGTTGTGCGTCCTTGCTTACAGCTCATCAGTGCTTCCTCTGACCATCACAGTCCTAAGTTCAAGCTCCTCCCTCCGGACTGCATAACCAAACAACTCCTGCCTCCTCGCTCTGTCCCTGCCTTCCTTCCCCTAGGCCACAATCTTGCAGCCAAGCCGAACTACTTAGAATAATATCAGGTCTTCTCCACTATTTATTACAGCCTAGAAAATTCTTATTCATCCTTCAAGCTGAAGGGTTTCTGTGGTTCTTTCCTGGTGTGAGTTATTCTTTCTAAGAGAGTATTAGTTCCTTACACACCAAGGCTTTTATAGTTTATATTTGATGTGTTGGTAGACTGTCAATATTGGTGTTTGTTGAATAGTTTAGTCACATAAATGTAGAGTTGAAGAACAGTGTTACTGGGTAACGTAAAATTTACTGAAAACCTCTTTGTTTCAGTACTGGCTTTGAACTCTGCTGAAGTTCTGACATTGTGTAGTGTTCTTTCCTGTCTTGGTGAAATCTAGATAAAAAGTAATCTTCCATCGTCAATCTTCATGACTCTGATCTTTTCTATCCAACTCTCCTGTTTGGAGACATTCTTTCCTCATAGCTCAGAAAGTAATTCTAGACTGGTTTTGTTCAAAGAGAGGGCATGCTTGGCCTTTTAAAGAAATCTTTGCTTGGATTCATTTTAAATCCCTGACTTTGCATGTCTGCTAATGGGTACAGTGTGGCCACATACAAGTTCAAGCAACTTTGGGATCAGGCTGAAGTGCTGTTTCTGTCTGGCAATGGCCCATTCCAAGGCCTTCCTAATTTATAATTGGTGATCCCAGTAGAGTGCACTGAGAGCAGACAGCTGGAGATGTGCAGCAACTTCATAAGAGCACAAGTCACAGAGAAGTGATGCACCGTAGCCACGGCTACCCCATCACAGGGAAGCTCTGTCACTGGTACAAGTGTTTCTCTCAGGCAGATAATTTTGCTACAGGTGCCATGATCTGGCCCCAGAATCCAGGAAGAACTTCACTGGTATTTACCAAGATTCCATCCTTCTTCCCCCCAGGATAGATAGGAGGCCAAGGGGCAGGGTTCCTCATACCTGCACTACCCAGGTCTGCTTCAGAGCCCTTTATGCTTAGGCTCTACTTTAAGCTGACAGTCGCCCAGTATTCTGAGACATTGGACATGCTGTCTCTAGTGTCCAAGGAAACCTACCAGACACTGTCTTCACACCTTTGTGATGAGCAGGAAACATTCATCACATCCATGAATCATTCTAGGCTCATGGAACCATGGAATTTGCTCTGAAGAGCCAAGAGTGATCACAGCCCCCACCCCAGGAAGGGCAGTGTTTCTCAAACAGTAGTCTGGTTTCTGGCGCATTAAATGGACATGTGGGTGGGGCTACTACCTACATCCTCTAAGCCCAATGATGAGTTGGTCCCAAGTCACAGCTCTGTTGTCTGATCAGCACCCTGAGCTGGTAGCTTCGTGGCTTCTCTATCACCAAAGCTCCTACTCCACCTATCTGGGTGGACATTACCCTTGGACCCTTAGGAAGTGACCCTGATGTCAGTTAGGTCTCCACCTGAGATTTGACTTCCTCTGTAAATGCTGTGCTGGTCCAAAGGTCCTAAGAGCTCATTGCTCAGAAGTGCTGTCTGGACATTCTCATCCCACAGTTCAAAACCACTTGTTTTGCCACACGTGGCATTGACCTTGAACTGCATGACTGCTTTATCACTGTATCTGCCTTCCAAGGGCCTGGTTTTCTGCTGAGGTGCTGAGGCCCTTGGGTCTGCCTTTTCTGTTGGGCTTCACGTGCGCTGTGTGGCCGCTCCACTTCGCTTCCACCTGCCAGAGTACCAGGAAGCAGCTCTCTGGCTGCCAGGCCTGGGCCAGAGACACCCATTTGTTGCCAGGAAAGCAACACCTTTGGTCGATTCCTGCTGGAAGCCAGAGCCAATGCTTCTCTCAATTCCATGTCACCAATCTAAACAACCCCCTCTAGGGCTGGCTGGGCTTTTTCCTTGGATTTTGTTCATCAGAGTCTCACTGTCAGCTGCTGTATTATATAATTGCACATGCATGGAGCAGAGTGTTGAAAAGCGTGTTCCATACCAGCAGCCTGGACATTTCCTGAAGATATCTCGTGTCTGCACACGGTTCACATTTGCTTTGCTTTTAAGAGGGCTGAGTATCATCTACCAAATAGGTGGTGATGTCTAGGGCTAACACTGACTTACCTGCGCTTGAAGCTCAGGTGGCTTCCTTGACTGAAGCTGCCTCCTGATCAGTCAGAGCCCATGTAATAGTTCTTACATTTCCACCCCTGGACAGAACAGTGGAGTGGTCCCTTTGTAGCTCAAGCCCCATGGCCCACACTCACTGCATTTTATGTTTTACTCTATTTTAAATGTGCACATAATTGGAAACTTGCTGACAGCTCCAGTGTGGCATACATAGCTGCTAAAACAAAGTAGCACAAAACTATCACCTCTTGACCCACCAATTGCATGCTGGCCTGTGGCTAGCAGCCTAGAGAATCTCAGACATGCACACATGTGCAAAGTAAGTCACTGTTCATGTGAGGTTTGTATTGCATTTTCTAAGGCTTCCCCCTGAGTCTGCCCTTCCAGAGCCATGCCAGGTGCATGGAGGAAGGACTCACATTCAATGCTATGTCTGCAAACCTGTCATGGAGGGCCAGCACTTGGCCTTGCAATTGTAAGTTAGTTCTTAATTTGTTCCTCTAATTTCAGAGGTCTAGCTTCATGGTTTGTCTTTTGCTTGAATTTTTAAATTAACTTCAAATTTTATTAGCCCATGTGTATATTATTCTTTAGGGTCCAGGGCACAGATTTTTTGTTGTTGTTGTTGTTTTTTAATTTATTATTTTTTTTTTAGATAGGAAAGAAGCTTTAGTCCATGGTGGTCAGATAAGATACAAGGGATTATTTCAATCTTCTTGTATCTGTTGAGGCTTGCTTTGTGACCAACTATATGGTCTGTTTTGGAGAAGGTTCCATAAGGTGCTGAGAAGAAGGTAAATTCTTTTGTGTTTGGGTGAAAGGTTCTCTAGGTGTCTGTTAGGTCCATTTGATTCAAGACCTCTGTTAGAGTCATTGGTTTTGTTTGTTTGTTTAATGTCTGGCTTGTTGACCTGTCCCTTGTTGAGAGTGGGGTGTTGAAGTTTCTCTCTATTAATGTGTGGGGATCTATGTGTGGTTTAAGTTTTATCAATGTTTCTTTTACAAATGTGGGTGCCCTTGTATTTGGGGCATAGATGTTTGGGCTTGTGATGTCTTCCTGGTGGAATTTTCCCTTGATGAGTATGAAGTGTCCTTCCCCATCTCTTTTGATTAATTTTGGTTGTAAGTCTATTTTATTAGATATTAGAATGGCTACTCCTAATTGCTTCTTGGGTTCACTTGCTTAGAAAGCCATCTTCCAGCCCTTTACTCTCAGGTAATGTCTATCTTTGTGACTTAGGTGTGTTTCTTTTATGCAACAGATTGTTGGGTCTTGTTTATGCATCCATTCTGTTAGTCTGTTTCTTTTTATTGGACAGTTGAGTCTATCAATGTTGAGAGAGATTAATGACCAGTGGCTGTTAGATCCTTTGATTTTGATGTTGGTTGTTGTACTGTGTGTGTGTGCCTGGCTATTTTTAGTTTTGATATAGTGAAGTTATTTTTTTCTTCTTTTTCCTAAAAGTAGTTAGTTTTCTTGAGTTGTATTTTTCCTTCTAGTATCTTATGTAACACTGGATTTGTGGGTCAGTATTGTTTAAATTTGTTTTTGTCGTTGAATATCCTGTTTTCTCCATCTATGATGACTGAGTTTTCCTAGGTATAGTAGCCTGGGCTGACATCTGTGTTCTCTTGGGGTCTGCATGATATCCATCCAGGCCCTTCTGGCTTTCATAGTCTCTGTTCAGAAGTCAGTTGTGATTCTGATGGGTTTGCCATTATAGAAGGTTTAAAAAGAAAGAATTTAATATCCACTGGTAAAGAGTTTAACATCCACTGGTTGGAAAGGAAACATTACAATTTCCAGGTTAACCATGGCAGCATCTGCCAGACCTGGCCCTACCCATAACCGTGTAGGCAGGAGGCCAAAGGAATAGCATGGGCCTCACCTGACTTAAACCATAGCACTGAGCGGCCTTCAGCCACCTGGATGGATGCCAAAGGGGACTGATGCCCTCTGCCCATTGCATCCCTCCAGCACCAGCTTCTTCCACTGGTGCCCGTCGGATGGGAGGGGCTTCTGCAGCCTGGTACCCAGCCTCTTCCATTCTGCATCAACCATCTTGCTGGCTACAACAGGCCAGGGGGGGCCTTGCACTGCCTCTGGTGTGTTCATGTCACAGCACCAGGGATTCCTGCTGATGTGGGATAGCTTCCTTGTGGTGGGATTAGACTTTGCAGGGCTGGCCCCCAGGAGACACTTGAGTCCCCCTACCCAGCCAGATCAAGAGAAAAAGCAGCCATGTGCCAGGACCATATGACTCGCTTTAAGATGTAGGGAAGAAGGCCGTGCCCGTCTTAAGTATACACAGCAGCTGCTGTCATTTGGCTAGGAGCAGATGTTCGACCTCCGAGAGCTTTGCAGATAATTAAAATACTAACAGTTAGTGTTTTGCCCCAGCTGTAGGTTCTGTTTACTGTAAATTTGATTTTAATGGTGCCTCTGTGCTGATGTTGGGAAGCGGTTTGCTTTTTACCTTCGTACAAAACTGTCTGCAATGAAGACAAATGTCTGTTTCCTCCCATTTCCTCAGGAAAGATAGCATGGGACTATAATGTGGAGGAGATAGGGACTCGACTAGGAAAGTGAATGTGATCTTCTCCTAGGGCTGGCCAAGAGACAAAGGGGAGACAGCTGAATCTGCTTTGCTGGCCCCGGAAGGCAGCCTGTGAGGGGCGTGCCCTCCAGCGACACTGGCTAAGCTTTGCATTTACATAATTTTAAGGTATGTGTAATGCGTACAACTTTTGAAAAATAGGCCTTGTCTCCCAACGTTGTGTTATCTGTACCGAGCATTTATAAGCTGTCAGAGGACATTTCAGAAAAGGTCGTTGGGCTTCTTAATTTCCTGATTTCATAAAGCAGAAAAGAAAGCCTGTACTAGTTACGAGAAGTCAAACCCGGGTAGGCTCACAGCAAGCAGGTGCCTGCTGTCCACCTGGAAGAGCCCACTGGTCTTCAGAAGGGCGCCCCCCACTGTGGGCCTGGCATCCCGAAGCTCCTCTTCAGGCCCCTGGCTTCCCTTGAGGGAAGGAGGGAAAGCGCCATCTCCTGTCCTCAGCTCCTAGCAAGAATGCTGGCCCAGTGGAGCAGTGCAGGAGAGGACCACTTGAGTCCTCAGCAGTGCCTGCCCCCAGGGGGCCTGCACAGGAAGAAGATGAGAACCCACACAGACCAGACTCCTGGCCCTGTGCCCCCAAACCAGATCTGGAGCTTGAGAGGCCCCCTGCACAGGTACAACATGGGCTCCCCCACTACCTCTCCCTTGGTTTGTTCAAATGGACTTGAGACATTTGAGCATGGTGCTGGTAACTCACCTGGCTGTTTTTAAGAAGTGCTCTTCATGACTAAATGAGTCTAACTTTAAAGTGCGGTTTCATCGCTGTGTGGAACTTGATGACATTATTTCTGTGACATGAGTGGAATTTCGAAAGTATATAGTTGGCATTTCATGATCTATTGACACAGCTCATAGAGTCTGCTCAGCAGAGAAACAGTTAACCACTCCCTCCCCTCACCCCAAAGCCTGGCAAGATAACCTTAAAGGCCACATTCTCACCTCACTGAGTGAGATTTGTGTGCCTAGCTCCCATTACTGCCAGAGCCTCATGCATGAAAATGATAATATATACCTAAGGGTCTGCTATAATACGGAGTTTCCTTAAAGGTAAAATATTGTCTTTTATTCTTTGTCACTCTTCAGTGCCCATGGAAATACCTGGGCCCACAGAGACTATTCTTGGTAAAGTTAGGAGCCTGAGCAAGTATATATCTCCAACCTGAGATAAGATTTATTCTTCGTTTTTTCTGGATATCTTAGAATTCTTTTCAGAGGCCTTCCGTACTCGTCTCTGCCTTGCCAGCACAAAGCATAGCACTGATGGTACCTAAGAAAAGAGTTACAGTGCTCTCAGGCCTTGTCCTGGTGCAGTGTGTGCCAAAACTCACGTGGGCCTCTGCACGGCTCGTATGTAAGCTTGTGCCAGGGGCCTGGCTTCAGCTGCTTTCTTACAGGGTAGTAACTTCTGTCTCTTGGGGAGCAGAGCCCTTCGTCATGCTGCGCCATAGTGATGACTTCACATTATTCAGACTGTGCCTGTGTGTGCTTGTGTCAGGAATAAGGAGGATGTGGCCATAGCTGTGCTGCATTTAACCCATGCCGAGTGAGCTGAGCCACAGCACTGCGGCTCCCCTGAGCTTCAGAATAACTAAGACTGTGCCCTCTAGTCTCGCTGTTGTGGTGCTCAGGTTTAACAAGTACGTAAAAGGCTAAAATAAGTCTTCATTTTATGTCTCGAAATATCCTGCTTGTTTCTCTTTCTGTGTGAATTTTAACAACACTGGCCAGAATGTATTTTGCTAACTCTTGAGGTAATGGGCATGAGATACTGACCAACCCATGTTCTCAAAAAAGAAAAGAAAAAGAGTTAGGCCTTACTTCCTAGTACTCAAGGCCAAGAGGTTTCTCCCACCTCTGTCGTCACTGTTATTCCATACAAGCCCACAGCCCTGGGCCGAGAGTTTTCTGACAAGAGTTTGAGGGTATCCCTGCATATATGCGTGCATATATGCGGTGTGAGAAGCTGTGCAGACACAGGCCCTGCCCAATATAGACTGGACCAGGGAGCCTGGAAAGCACTCACTCTATAAGCCCGGTTGGGAGCAGGCACCCTGCACCATGCCAAGGATTGTTGCTGCCTTTCAGATGAATAAATTACAGAGCAATTATCGACATGGATTTGACTGGCTAAACTATTGCTGACTGCTATTGTGAGAATAATGTATTCCCTGCTTTAAACTTCTAAAAGGTTATATTTCACTGAATTTTAATTTGTCATTTTTTCTGCTTTCACTTGAGAAACTTATAAGCTTTTGTGACATTAAAATATGGCTCTAATTTATTAGCATAATCTGTTAATATTGTTTCATTTTAATAGACATTAAGTATGATTTTTTAACATTCTTTTTTAAATTACATCTTAAAATGGAAGTCAGGAAAAATTATACATGGCTTAAGAATCACAATGTCATGTGTGCACCAAATTTTTATATGGAAAGTATTGTTTTTTGGATCACTTCATATTCAAGGTGCTTTAATTATAACAGTGAAAAAGCCCAGCATTTTCTGGTTTTAGTGGCTTAACCAAAACACAGACGCTAAACCACAGAATCTGCAGTGCATCCCAGCACCATAGAAACACTTAGGACTGTTCAGGAGAGGCTCTGAGTGTGAAATCATGCTGGCTCATAGCTGCAGAGCGCTTACATACAGTATTAACACCGCTCTTGCAGGCGTTCGGCATCTCGCCCCACGACACATCTTTTTAATACCATCTTTATCTGCTACACGATGCATGAAATCTACTTTCAGTTTTAGAACCACCAACAACCTTTGACCCCTTTAGTGCAGACACAATGTGACCTTTCTGTTGTCATCAGCCTTCATTCTCCTGAAAATTCTATGAATTTTTATTACAAGTTTTTTTTAAGCCAAGCTGAGGCTTCCACAAATTACTTGCCACAGATGAGATGAAGTTGTTGACGTGGTGGTAGATAAGTTTTACAGCCAGCATGTGCGCTGAGAGGGGCCCAAGCCTGTGTCCCACAATGTCATAGACCAGTAACTGCTGAGCCTACTATTGGATAAATACATCATTTTATGGAACATTGATTGTTCTATAAACCCAATGGAGTATTATGCTCTATGATCAAACCATTTAGATTGTGTGTAGAGCACAGAAAATGCCATATTCAGGATGGTACTAAAAGTGCCATTTGTGTATTTTATGGATGTCATTACAGGGGAAACTTCTCTCTGTAGGCCCTGTTTACTGCAAAATTTTTTAGTCTGTAATGACATTTTTCATTCACAACGTATGCCTTCAAGAGAGGGGGCCTTGTTTTATTTGTTTCATTTGAGTTTACTGCACAAATTCTGTACATTTTAATTAAATGTAAGCTTAACAAAAGCATAAGGTATTTATTCTGTGGGGGAATGATGACAGTGAGCATAGAGCAGCTCACACACAAAGGAAGGAGTCAGGTGCACAGCCAGCTCCACAGCTGCCCGGCAAGACAGAGGGGCAGGCCCTAGCATGGCTTTGCCAGCCTTCACACCTTGCCATCTCCCGGAGTGCCATTGTTTCCATCTCTGGAGCCCTTCTCTCCCAGAAGGCACAGCAGTGTGGTTGCTGTGTTCTGGTAAAGCAAGGATTAACCCAAAATCACATCCTTGAAAACAGATCCTAAGCAAAAAGAAAGGTCCACTGTATCTCTAGCTGAGTTGGTGCCTTTCGCACGTTTAGACACAAGCAGAATCTCTACGCATGGGAGCAAATAAGCAATAAAGAGGCTTTTATGACCACGAACATGGCTGCCTTTTAACTCCATTCCCAACTTCTACACATGACTGGATTGTCCTATTGGAAACGGGTCCAAGGGCTAAGATTAGGCAGTTTGCTCCTCGTGTTGCCCTGAAATCCAAGTGTCTTTTAAAAATAAGTACAGCAAAAATGCTAGCCAGTCATCCACAGGCTGTGAAAGATCTGTGTGCTTGCTGGCGTCGCAGCGATAACTAGGCCATCGGGGTAAAGCCTGAGCAGTGCCCTGTCTACAGAGACCACCCCGTGCAGCCATTTGCACTGGTGAATGCCACAGTCCTTTACTCACTAGAAAGAGCTTATGTGCCTAGTACATGCTAGAATCTAAAGTTACAGCAGAGATTCACATTCGTTTAAATGACACTTGAACTTCTGCATCGCTCCACATTAATTCATTATGGTTGAAATGGAAGAATCTTCAATGGGTGAATCTTTTTCAATCTGATTGAGGCTGTTACATTTTATAGGTGCTATTTTTCAAAGCAGTACTGACAGCACTCGGAGTTATTAAATTGCTGAATCAAAAGACGGACCTGCACTCACATTTATGAACTATGATGGACTAGCTGGGGCCGTGCTGCCGGAGGTTAAGGTGTTGGTGGCATTAAGCTTCATCACAGAACCAGCTGACAGCAGTATTTACCCACACACTTTCCTGTAGCGGTCTGGAAGTAGCTGAACCCATTTCTGGATTCAAATGAACTAAGCGAGTAGTTCAGAAACTCGCAATTATCAGTGCTGCAAGGGTGTCAAAGGATTGTTCTGCGCCCAAGGTGTTTTTCCTTCAGTCGCCCAATGAGGAGTGGGATGGCTGGTGCCCAAGCAGGTGGTCTGTCCTGCCTCCTAAGAACAAGATGTTTCTCTTCCCCAACTTCTGTGGTTTCTCCTGGTTGCTAATGTCATGGCAGTGTTCCTTTCTTTTGTAATCATTGGGGGCAGGGTTAAGTTGAATGCAACATCCTCTGAATTGTATATAACCTTGAAATTAGGATGAGCAGAAACAAACCAAAATCAAAATTAAGGGAGACAGGCAAAATCCTGCCTCCTAGGCTGAAAAGTGAGAGCTGGGTTATGGAATTGCCTGCCTGCATGCTGGAAGAAAACCTGGCAGACCCAGGTGAGGGGCCTGGAGGACCTAGGGGATGACAGAAGACAGATCAGGAGCCAGGTCAACCCAAACCCATGCACAAGTGTGGTCGTGTGTGTGGTGCTCCTCAATGCTGGGTCTCTTTGGAGACTGCCTCAGTCTGACCTCTCAGAGAAGAAGATTGAGGTTAAAGTTCAAATGACAGGGTGAAGATAGGCACAGCCACACAGACCTGCCTGACCTGTGTCTTTTAGGCCTTTGCTGCTCTCATCTTATCGTCTAGACCCTTATGTCCACAGAGCAAAATTCAGGTCTCGGCCTTTTCTTTTGGTAGGAAGGAGGTTGGGTGAGGTAACAGGAGCTGACAACCACAAGCACAGAACACTCCTAAACCTTCAGAACACTCCTAAACCCCATACGAGGAGGCTCCTGCCATCTCCTAGCAGCGTGATCTAGTAGTCCTCACATGTGCGCCATTCTTGCAATGGAAGTAGCTGAGAGAAAGCTAGTACAGCATTCTTCAGGCCAGACCCATGGACTTCAAGAGCCCTATGGGGAAGTTTAGCTGATCTTAAGATACCAGTCTCATCTCATATCCCCTGCTGCACCAGTGTGAGCGGCACCTTCCTGTCACAGCATCCCATAGTTACCAGATGAGCTCATGCAAGGAGCTTCTGGTAGTAGAGCTGGTCCAAGCCTTCAATAATGCTTAGCAGCTAGTGAAGATTTGCACGTCCAGTGCCACCGTCCTGGGGTCTGACAGTCATCCTGGGCATGTCCACCTGGTGCCAGACAGGACCAGCCACTTCTCCCATCCACACAAGATGCCATCCCTACCCAAAGGCCCTGTCTGTGCCCTGCACTTAGGACTCTTGAAGAAAAAGCTTTCTTGGAGTGCACCATCAAGGTGCTGAGCAAAATGCTGCCTTTAAGAGATGCCAGCAGGAAATAATGAGTTTCATTCCTGATCCTGTCTCACCCACCCTCGTTGGTAAAGCAGATTGTTTAAAAAAAAAAAAAGTCATTGAACAAGTGAGTGAGAGCGTGCGGAGAGTTGTGTCAGAAGTGCAGGTGCTGTTGGCGCAGGGAGTGTTGAACACAAATGTGAGCAGAGGTGCTGACAATGAACAAGAAACGGTGTTCTCCCCCATCTCAGTGCTGACCACACCCTGTGGTCTTGCTGCTTTCTGAAGACCCACAGTGTTGTCACTGAAAGGAACGTGAGGTTGGCATGGGGGCACACCCAGCCTCCGTTTGCTGTTTAAAAGCACTCATCAGCTGACATAGCGTGGGGTGTATGGGCCTGCCCGGAGCCTCTGCTCTGCAGCCCACATCAGCTCTCTGCCTTACCTCTGGCATCTCCCTGTCCTGTAGGGCCCAGCTTCCTCCATACTGTCCTGTTGCCTGTTACAGGTGTGACTCCTTCGAGTGCCCCTGAGCTTGTCCTCCACCGAAGCCACTGTCGGAGTGTCAGGACACTGCCGTGCTGACTGTGACTCCTTTTCCATGCTGGGCATCTGAGCTGAGCAGGTGGAGCAGCTGGCCCCTGGCTCCAATGCCTGCCCCATAGGCCTGCTCTGAGAAACCTGCTTCTAGCCACATTGGGCTGCCTCTTACCTTGGCTCAGTAAATATGTGTTGCTGTGAACGCTTATGCCTGCATTTATTGGTGACATCTTTTAATTTCACATGTAAAGCTTTCCTTGTCTTTACTGATTAAACAAACATACTATAGTTGATATTTGGGCACTAAGAAAGGTTTTCCTTCTGCTAAAAGATCCTACTGCTGCCTCCTAGCTGCCTCTTCTGACTGTCCTTGCTGTTGGAGGGTGAGAAACCAAGTGCGGCAGCTTCTCACTGCTGGGGCAAAGCACCTGGTGAGAAGCACTGTACAGGAGACACAGTCCATCCCAGAGGACAGGTGGGAAGAGCAGGAAGCAGCCGCTGCCAGGGAAGCAGAGCAGAGAGCGTATGCCTGCGCAGCTCCCCAGCTCCTCTCTATGCCGCCCAGGCCTCCCGCCTGTGGACTGGGCTCCTGCAGTCACACCGGTCTCCCCCCTCAGCTGGCCTGGTTTAATAACCCCTCCAGACACTCCTCAGCCTCTGCACAGAGGCCCACACCAGCCTTGCTGAGGCTGCAGAGCTGTCTGACGTGAATTCTGAAGTCCCCTGCCCATATTCTAACTGCTCCCTGTCTCCCGCAGGCATTGTGTCCAAGTCCTACGAGTGCCGCCTGAAAGGACAAGGAGCCACCTTTGTGGAGACAGACAGCCCCTTCACCGCAGCCACCCTGGCAGAGGACTCGCCTGTCAAGGAGAAGTCGCTGAGGAGCAGCCCGCGGCCGGCACCAGCCCCCGAGCAGGTGCAGGAGGTCATCATCATCCAGGGCTACGATGGAGAGTTTGCCCTGGACGCCTCCGTGGAGGAGACGGCTGCAGCCACACTGCAGACCCTGGCAATGGCCGGCCAAGTGGCCAGAGTGGTCCACATCACAGAGCACGGCCAGGTCATTGCCACGAGTCAGAATGGCCCACATGTGGGCAGCGTGGTACCTGGGCCCATCCTCCCCGAGCAGCTGGCAGATGGAGCCACCCAGGTGGTTGTCGTGGGAGGCTCCGTGGACAGTCCCAGTGTGGACGATGCCCTGAGTCCAGGTGGTACTGTGCTTCAGCAGGTTACCAAGCAGGAGATCTTGAGCCTGTCTGAGGCCGGAGGCCCTCCGTCTGACAACCCCTCGGCCTTAGATGCATTGCTGTGTGCTGTCACTGAGCTGGGAGAGGTGGAGAGCAGAGCGGCACAAGAGGAGAAGGGCAGGCCCGGCCACAAGGAGGTGCTGATCCAGCTGCCCAGCCAGGACGCAGCCCGAGTCCATGCCAGGACGGAGGCCACTGAGGCACAGTTGCCCCAAGATGCTCAGGAGAGCCGGGCGGCCATGGAAGTCCTGACCCACGTCGTCCGTCCTTCAGCCATCATCACATCTCAGGAGCGAGCCCAGGTGGCCTTCAAGAAGATGGTGCAGGGAGTGCTCCAGTTTGCTGTCTGTGACACAGCCGCAGCCAGCCAGTTGATGAAGGACGGCGTTACCCAGGTCATTGTGAATGAGGAGGGTGCTGTCCACATGGTGGCTGGAGAAGGCTCCCAGTTCATCATGCAGGAGGCTGAGACTCATGGCCTGAGGGTGCCGGCTGAGCACATGGACCTGGTTGAGTCAGAAGGGGAGATCTCACAGATCATTGTAACAGAAGAGTTGGTCCAGGCCATGGTGGGTGAATCCAACAGCAGCTTCCCTGAGGGTGCCACTCACTACATTGTCACAGAGCTGCCTCCAGGTGGACAGGAGGACACAGGGGTTTACTCCCACACCGTGATAGAGGCAGCGAGCTCTCCAGAGATCCTGCAGGCTGAGGCTGCCCTGGGCGCCGAGGCTGTGGGCACAAGTGGCACAGAGCAGCTGACAAGCATGCTCATCTATACCCAGGATGGCTCCCCAGCAGCCACAATGATCCAGAGCCAAAGAGAAAACAGTGAGCTCCAGGAAGCATGAGGCGGGCCTCCATGCTGGGCACCGGGGCAGTGTGCAAGGTCCACTTGGGTCAGCACAGAGGCCTCTGAGCTTTGCTTGCCACATGTACATTAGAGCTGTGCTGAACAGGCCCTTCAGGGCTGACATCGGCCACTGAAAGGCACCAGAATGGGGGCAGGAGCCAAGCCCACACATAGGTTGCCCAGCAACATAAGAAGAGTGGTTGGGCAGGATAAATATGTGCCATAGAGCTGGTCCCTGGGCCCTCTGCATGGCCTTGCCCCTCCAGCACCACTGTGGTGAGAAGCAGTTTTCCCTGGTTTTTCTTCCATACAAGTTTCCTGTTTACTCATCAAAGATGGTGTCCCCACTGGGAAATAGGAAGCTTCTCTAGCCTCAGACCTCTGCACCTGCTGCTGCTTATGCAGCTCTGTCATCTCCTCCCACATTCGATTAAAAATCGGAGCTACAAAGATTACATCTTGAAGCAATGAACACATTGTTTTTATTGTTATTTTAAGTTTAATATAATGGTGTTCCCAGACCAAAGGAAGCCTGTTAATTCATTTTATGTATAAATTTTCTCTGCAAATATTTTAGGTGGTTCCTTTGCCATGGCCATTCTGCACAAGAGAAATCTTTCATCTGTGGTTTGAGAAAAGTTTTGATATTTTTAATTCAGTTAAAGTCTACCTTAGTTCAGACAATTGATTCTCACCCTGAATTCATTTCATACCATAATGTGTGTCCATGAAATGTCCATCTGGAAAACATCATTTATTGCTTTTGTAGCAAATACTTGTTTGTATCAGTACCATTTTCTGCAGGGTTTGTGACTTTCAGAGCGTGGGCAGACAGACGTGGCCATTCCCGTGGAAGCCTGCCCCTTGTCCTCCCCGGCACTGCCTGCCCCGTGGTGGCTCTTGCAAGGACCGGGTGCAGGCTTATGTTCTGCAGACCTTTCTTGATTCCATTGCTTTCTCTCTCTTTTTTTTTTTTTTTCAAAATTGTAAAATAACTCAATTCCTCAAAGGCAAAATTGTTCTTGTTGTTTTCTTTGAAATAAAATTATAGCATTAATCTCAGGGTGATGATGTACTCTGAGTGGTCAGCCAGCCAAGGCCTAGCCGGCAAGGGCCACACTGGCCAGCCTGCCAAGGAAGGCCCCCTCTCTACTTTTCCACCTTCATGTACAACAGACAGCTCCTGGAGCCCAGCGCCGTTGCTTGCAAGTATGGCAGATGACGCAGGCACAGTCTGTCAGGGTTCAGGACTCGAAGCCATCTCTGTCAGGACAAGTGCCATTTAAATCCTGTCCTGACCTGACAAGAGGGAGCACCATGAGGGACTGGCCTCTCGCATCCTGGTTTCTTTGCCTTGAGCTGTGTCCATTCCGGGGCCAGCTCCCTCCATCCAGCTAGCCTCCAAGCAAAAATACAAGAAAAGGTAAAACTTGAGCTTTGGCACTGACTCATAATTAGCTCAGTGTGACTCCTGCTTCCTAAAAGTGGCAGGGCTACTCAGCTCCTCCTCAACAGTGTCTTTGCCAAACAGTGACAGGATCAACTCCGTTTGTTATCAGGATAGAGGTGACCTTTACAAAGTGATGGCCCTCCCCAGGCTCCTCATACATGTTAAAAATGGGGGTGGGGTGTTTTTCAGTGGAGATATTTCTTGATCACCTCTCCCATTGGCGGGCAGCCCTGCGGTCCTGAGGCTCAATGCTAATTCCTGCCTTTGCAGAGCCCTGTATGGCTAACCTTTCCGCTGCAGTCCAGGGCATTGACACTGACATGCTGTAGTTTACCCTGTGTGATTTATTTAGGATAAATATGTCTCAGGTGGCATTTAATCCTTCATAAAACCAGTGTAGCCTGCAGTGTCAAACCAGCAATCACATTGTATGCACGATGAAAAGAGCAGGTCTTTGCATAAAAAAAAAGTACAGAAGGTGTTCATAGACTCAGAAAGATTGCCAAGGCTTCTCCAAGCTACTGTATCCTGTAATTACCTATGGAGCTAGGCTAATGCTACTTCTCTTTTCTCTCTCATTACACAACTATTGGAATGTAAGGAAGTTTAAGACACACATACACAAATGTGTGCCTCAGAAATAATGAGGCATGGCAGGGTTTGTGAGAGAGGACATTCATTGCTGCATGGATTGTCTATAAAGACAACGCGGTGAGCCCAAGCGTTCCTTAAGGTTTTTGTGAGGAAATGTGACGATTTTAAAGGAGTATAAGCCCAGCCAGTGACAGTTTTACGTAGAGGTTGTGACCCCAGAAGACCGTGTTTCTACTAAGCTAGAGCCAATTGAATGACCCAGCCCCAAGGATACCAGCATGCAAGAAAGACTGGTTTCCAAGTCAGTGTGTGTTTGTGTGTGTGTGGTTTAATCATATATATGTGCTTTAGATTTCAACTTCCGTGCTCGGAGTTGAGCAGGGCTTGCTGATGGTGGGCTGGGGGTCACAGAGTAAGATGACCATTTCTAGACATAGAACTTCCTGTCATACAAGGTCATCTTAGTGTGGTGCTGTGACTTGACTCACATGGTCCTCCTTGTGAGAGGCCTCAGCCCTCCCTGAGAGTTGCCACAGTGGTCACTGCTAAACATCCTTGCCACAAAGTAAACCAAACAGCCTGAGGCAGAGAATGAGGTGTTTCTGGTTCCCTGTGAAGTATGTATGTGGCTTTGGGAATCCTGTGCTTACCCGCTGAAAGTGTATGAAAACCAGACCCAGGTAGCAGTCATGGATGATCCAAGAGACTTCTAGGCAAGAAGAGAGCTCCAGATCTAGCTGAGCTCAGTTCTGAAGCTCAGAGAGCTGGGGTGGGCATGAGGATGAACATTTTCTAATGCGAGAAGTCTGACATTGGGGGACTCAGGCTGAGCTGACTAGGCCATGCTGCCCAGATCCCTTACTGGGGATCCTGGCCAGTCAGCAGCCTTCTTGGTAAAGGAGGCCATCAAAAGACTAGAAGCATCGGATGGAAGGTGAAAGGACAGAGTGTTAGAAGATGGTGAGTGAAGCTTAGTCCACAGTAGGTCCATCTCCACTTGGACCACAGCCACGACCAGAGGCCTAGTAGTCCCAGCCAGCGATCCTCCGTGAGGAGCCTGAGCCCACGTCCCATTACGCAGAGTCTGCGCCTCCCAGCTCCATCACACTTGCCTCTTGGAGGAAAAAAACAATCATAATACTATAGCCTAAACAGAGACTTGAGGACCTAAGACCTTAAGCTGGAGTTGGCTACAGAGCAGGAAAGGTCATGGATGTAGCGAGCAGGGAGCAGCGCCTCCCGCCTCCTGCTGTAATTTTAGCCCATAGTGCAAGAGGGCGCAAGGTAAGTGAAAAGCTTGCTCCTGTGCCATCGTGTTGGAGAATACAATTCCTTTCTGTTCCTCCAGAGTGATATCATTTTACACGGAGGAAAAGTTAGCTGGGGTGGCAGCGAGACGCGTCGGAAGCACCTTCTAATCAGGGATGGGTGATTCATGATTAGCTTCAGCAGGCGATCCATCTGACATGGAAGGGGAAAAATTAGCAGCTGTCACTGCTTGATGAGTTAATTTCCTGATGGGCCTGACACTGAAAAGCCATTTGGAGACATGGCTGCGGCTGATGAGAAAACCTGGCGCTGCTTTTATAACTGGAGATAAAGAAAGGGCAGAGGAGCCGCCTGGGAAGGCCCGCCAGTCTAGTCAGGAGTGTGTGTCCCTGCCTGGGGCTCGAGCCGAGGCTGCACTGCCCGTGCTCTTGGCCTTGCTTCTGGTGGGGAGGCCAAGCCCCTACTGACATTGGAAACTCCAGAAGGGGGCCCAAAGGACAGCTCCAGAATACATGAGGCTCTGACCTTTAGCTCTGACCTGCCCTAAAGGCCACTTCATCCCAGGGAGAAGGAACAAGCTTTGTCCTCGTGCCTTTAAAGTGGGAACTGAAGAAATATAATAAGCTTGTTACTAAGCTTGGCTCCTGGGCTTTCCGGGAGGAAGTACTGGTCGGAAGATTGGCGTGGGGAGTTCGGGGGTCAGGACCAGGGCCTATTGTTCACCAATTACAAAATACAGGGCATCGTTGTAATCCTCGAGGAGATACTGGGAAAATCTTGTTTATAAAGCCAATGAAGTCAGAGGTCCTAGAGATCTACCTAAGAAGGAAGCTTGAGGCCATGACCTGCTTCTGTCCAAAGCTGAGCCCTTGCCCAAGCCAGGTTGCTGTTTTCTCTTCCCACAGTTGGGATCAAAGCTGAGAAACTTGCCCAGGGCTGTGCAGGGCCAGAGTTTGAAGCACTAGCTTGTAGTCACAAAGACCATTCCCAGAGTTCAGTAAACCAGCCCTCCATATCTCCAAGAACCGTATGCGTGCTCCATAGCCTGCGTGTGCAATACCTTTTAATAAGTTCTTTTTAAATGACCTAATTTTTTTTACTTTTTTTTTTTTTTTGGTTATTTTTCCCCCTGCATGTATGTTTATGTAAGGTTGCTGGATCTGGAACTGGAGTTACAGACAGCTGTGAGCTGCATGTGGGTGCTGGGAAGTGAACCTGGGTCCTCTGGGAGAGCAGCTAGTGCTCTTAACCTCTGAGCCATCCCTCCAGCCCTAAAATGACCTAATTTCAACATGACTTTCACCATCATCAAAAGATGATTTACAACCAGGATAAACATGGGCATTTGGGCCCTCCTCCTTCTCAGTTTCCTCCTCCTTCTCACATTACTCTTCAGATAACCTGTAGGGGGTGATTTAAAAACCAACACAAAGCAAAGTAGGTGCTTTTCATTTCCAAACCAGATACCAGGTTAGTAGAGGATTCTCTAGGTGGCACACGTCCTGCCAGTGGCCTTGCTCCTGCAGAGCAGTGACATATTGGTGCCTGGGCACCTTGTTCTCTGCAACCTCAGCAGTGCTTACAGTCCAGGCGAAGATGCAGCTCCTGCCTCAGTCCTGACTCAGCTCTGCCCACGCAGCTTCTGGCTATGGCAGATGTTTTGACATCAGTTGTAACATGTGACCCATGGGAAGACATAATTTTCCTAAAGCAGCTAAGAGCAGAGTCTTTGATGACTGGAGGATTCCCATTGCCTGGACAGGCTACCATTTCTCAGCCATGAAAGTGTCCAGGGCATGGCGATAGCACACCACATAACAGCATAGTTACCAAGCAGTACCCTCCCTGGAGTTGCTCTTGGAGGGGCTGGAATTCCTATCTCAAGCTCAAGGTCCCACTGGACTGTGTCCCCTCCCTCCCTATACTTGACAGAGCCCCAGCCCCTTGCTGAGCTGTTTCCAACTATGGAAGTAAGGCCAGAGCCTCTGCCCTCGTGCTGTTGTCCTTGGCACCTCAACCAAGGTGATACACTGGATATTCTCAGAGAACCATCGAGGAGTAGGGAGTTAGGACGCGAACTCTCCATTTTCCATCCAGTCAGACTTTCTTAGTTGCCTTCCTTCCTTTTATGTAGTCTCCATTTCCATAACACAGCTCTTTGGAAGGAAGTGAATTAAAAGCACCCTGGACCTATAGTCTCTTGGTCAGACGGGTTCGATCACATTCTCATACCACAACACTAGATGGAGGGCCCTTGGGAGGAAACCTCACGTCAGTTCACAGACTTGTTAGACATGGTGAGGGGTCTTTTCTGCTTTTATAGGTATAGCCTTCATCATCACCATCAGGAAAGCATCAAAGTTTATTCCCATGGCACCAGGCTAAATCTGTTCTTGTTAAAACTTTTTTATTTTCATATGTACTGATTTCTTTCTACCCTAAGGTGTTGGACCAGTGCTATTTATTCCATTCACTATTCATTCTTGACATGTTATGAAAAGAAAACTTACCATTTGAGGTCATCCTGAATGATTATGACATTTTCTTTTCTGGATAAAGATCCTTGACACTGGGCAAGAAGTCAAGAGACAAAGCCAAGCAAACAAGGATATGCCAGGTGGCCCTGGACCACAAGACTCACTCTTACCAGAGCGACCTCTCAGTACTGTCCCAGGAGAAAACTGGACTAGGGAAGGGCTCCACAGGGAGGGAGGAGCATGCTGTCTGTCAACCCTGAAATGCACGCCTTCCACTTCCCAATATACTTGAAACCTGGACCCATCCATCTTTTCAGAACAATTCTTGGGAAGAAGAGCAGGGGTCCCCTAAAATAAATCTGCCACCAGCTGTCATCCTCTCTCAGATGATGAGGAGGCTGTGCACTGGGCAGAGTCCCCGGCGCTTCTTTATGCAACCAAGAAGACCTGAGGCACTCAGCCCCGCTGCTGCACACATGGGTAAAGCCTTCTAATTGGAAGGCGCTCCAGTGGCCGCAGGATGCATGTGCTGGCCGTGAGTCTGGAACTATTCCAGGAGACTTCTGCAGACCTAGATGGCAAATGTGCCGGTGTGGTCCTCAGCTGAGGACCAACACTCAAGCTGGGCCTTGGCGTTGACGGAACTAAGACTACTTCAGATGAAGCTGTGAGCGGGGTCCCCAAAGCCCACATTCAGTGTCCCTACATTCAGTATTTTTAGAATAGAATTTAGGAATAGAGGGGTTCTGTCATGCCCTGAGACTAGGCAGTTGTACATACATTGTCCAAAGAGGATACCAGAAACAATGCAGTCTGTGCACGGCTCCAGCAGCAATGTTACCAGAAAAAATGCGAATTAAAGTCAGAGGACTTGACACAGCCTCACTGAGGAAAGGTGGTAAGGGGATGCCCAATGCTGTAAGGACCCAGCAAAGCTGTTCGTTATGTCAAGTCAGTCGGAAGCTTATCTCATCCTCCGAGCCACCTAGACTATACTGCAGGTCCTGTCCGTGGTGGCACATGCCTGTAAAGGAACCAGGCTCTGGCTGTGGGTGCAAGCCTAGACTTCGAGGCTCTGCTGCACGGAGCAGCCAGCCCTGAGGCCTGCCTGTGCTCCTGTTGTCTCGGAGTCTGCTTCCTCTGAGTTCCAGAGCCTCTGCACTACTCTTTCCTTTATGGTTTCTAGCTCAGGACCTGTTGATTTCACATTTCTGGGCTCTTTGTTTTGGGGTTTTTTTTGGGGGGGGGAGTATTCTGAAGTAGGCTAGGACAGTGCAGGCTACCTAAAGAATGCATGCTCTCAGTTCAAACTCATGGGCTATGTGTATGAAGGTGAGACAGAGGTAGTGAGCCCCCAGCAGCCTCATGCTGAGTATGCATCTGCTCCTCACAGTGACCTCAGATAAGACCCCTTTTCTTAGGGTAACTGCCTAAGACCAAAGAAGATGGTCAAGGGTGGGTGTGGCTGTAACCTCTTGTTACCACAGTGAATCCTATATCCAGCTAAACTATCAACCAAGTGCAATGGTAGAATAAAGACTATCAGGTATGTAATCTCTCTGAAAGTCTACCTCTTGTTCCCTTTCCATAAAGATACTGAAAAAATATATTCTGGAATAAGCTTGATTGGTCCCAGGATTCAGGAAGAAAAGACAGACATAAGGGAACTAAGGCAAGGGCACAAGGTGATGGTTATCAAAACACACAAAAGAGAGCTGATGAATGATGGGCTGAAGAGGTTGCCCATAGTTAAGAGCACTGGCTTCTTTCCAGTGGACCTGACTTCAACTGCTGGCACCACATGGTAGCTCACGACCACCTGTAACTCCAGTTCCAGGAGTCCTGACTCTTTCATTTGGCCTCTGTGGCAACCAGGTATGCACATGGTATATATATATATATGTGTGTGTGTGTGTGTGTGTGTGTGTGTGTATATATACATACATATATATATTTACATACATACATGTAGGCAAAACACCCATACCCATATACATAATCTTTTAAAGAAATAACTTGATATAATATTGACATGTATAGACAATAGGTTATGGCTGATAAGGGTGGTTAGTAATGTCAGAAAAAAACTAAGCATATAAAAAATCAGATGTTAGTACCATATAATGACTGGTTTATCTGTGAACACTATCTATACTCATGATATTCATACTATGAATGTGAGTTTAATACAAGCCACTCCATAATTGGGAAGTGAGGGTAGAAGGAGAATGGTGTTGCGAATATGGATTCTTCATCTTGAGAAATGAATAGACACTGTCTGAGAGTACCACACCAACCTTAGTGTCAGCAAACTGTTGTCATCATTTCCCACCTAGAAAGAAAAATGTCACAGCCTGGTCACTCCCTACCTAAGCTAGCCATAACTAAGGAAGCAGCAGCGATGTGTTGAAGGCTGTGGAGGTGGATGCTGGGGGGAGAGCACGGGAAGAAGGTGGAGCATCTGCTGCTGGTTGGAGGGACAGAGCAGTCGTCCAGCTGGTCTAGGAGCCCCTGGAGATGGAGCCGGCACAGAAAGAAAGGTCCCTGGAGAAGGGGACAGGGAGAGAACTGGTTGCTGCCCCTCCCTGCTAAGGACTGCTTCACTGCTAGTGTCTGACTAGTGCAGGTTTTCTGGTCATTAGAAAAACATGCATACACTAATATAGCAGGAAGTAAATAATCCTCTGTTGTAAAAAACAAGTGACACTTCCCTCTAACTGAGCTGATGCCCATTTGCCTCGCCATGCTTGGCTGACGGGTTGGCTCCAAGCCATACTTCTCTTCCCCTTTGCTTCAAAGCCCCAGAGCAGCAGGAAATTGCCAAATCACTGGCCACAGTGCAAGATGTCCAAACAAAGAGATTTTTCAGTCCACAGTCCATGGAATGACTTGCTGGAAATGTGTGCATACATTCATACACAACACACACACACGACACACACACATGCTTTTGCTATTGAGAAGTAATTGAGTCTGTAACTTCAAATGAACTGATAGTAATTTCTACCAATTAACTATATAATAATCATCCTGGCCATGTTTAGTTATCTGGGCAAGAGGCAAAATTACATACCATTGCATACTAAGTAACTTTCCTGATATATACTTAAATAATCAGGAGCACTCAGATGTTGCCAGCTCTTTGCATCTCAGATGGTTTTGCTGACATACTCTGCCATCTTGAATCTACTTCCATGACTCATTTTGACCGTACAGAAAGAGAATAATGGAAGTAACTGTCTGTGGCCAGGGAGTGGGTTATCTCCAACAGTGCAGTACTGTGTGGGGTGGAGAGTCCCCCTCCTCAGGAGGGGGTGGATGCACTCCTAAAGGAGAAGGGCACTGGGCCTTGGGCTTAGCAGGTTTCCTGAATGCTGATGTCTTTGATGTCTTTGTTTTAGTTTGGGCAACTGTGGATCTTCCCACCCAAACAACACCAATGCCCATGATGAATTAACTTTAGGTGAGTCAACTCGGACTTTTCTACCATAGCTACTGACCAACTTGCTGATGCCAGGACTCTGTTTTGAAGTCCTTCTGCTTCCCCTGTGGCATATGTGACACCATTCAGGTCCCTGGGGGTCTTTGCCTGCCCTTCTCAGTGGCCGTCAACTATAAAGCTAAATATGTGGTTCTTTCTAGGAGGGAAAACCCGACAGAGGTGAGCACATCTTCTCTTGGTGTTGAGATTCATATGTAAAGATGGCTGCTGGCATCCACGTAGTAGCAGCTGAGTGAACTGAGCTTGCTTTCTTTTCTTGCCCCTTCTCTCCCAAGGAACTGTCTGCTTGGCTAAGTCAAACATGCCCCTGGGTGTCAACCAGACCTGACACTACCTGTGTGGAAAGGGGACACTGGTAGGGTGAGCCGAGAATATCATTAGCTTTGAGTTGAAAGCCAGACACTTCAATCAGCTCATTAGCAGTAAGGCTGACACATCCTTGACATCTTATTTTTTGACTGAACTTGGAAGGGAAAGAAAAGAACATCAACTTGTGCCTTTAGTTCCCCAAACTAGGGCATTAACTGTAGGCATTAGTTCTTGATTTCCATTCCAGGATAGCACAACAGAACACCTTGAAAGCCAGCCTGCTAGACTTCTATCCCAGACACCCAGACACCCAGACACCCAGACACCCAGACACTGTGCTCCAGAGAACTGCGAGAGTGGGGGAACACCATGGCCACTAAGTGGACTGGGCCTGGCCCTCGAGGAGCCCATGTGGCTCTGCCTGCCGAGGCCCCACCGCTGCTTCTGTTTGGAGGAGAGGAGGCTGCCTGAAGCATCCCCATCTCTGAACCGAGCTGTGAGAGCCAGCCCTCTGGCTCAGGCTCTCCCCACACCCTGCTCTTCTCTACTGCTCTGAGTCAGCTTCTCAACAGTCAGGGCTGGCCCACTTGCTCTCCACATAGACTCCCCACGGCCTAAGTAAAGAAGTATTCATAGAGAGATGATTAATGCGGCTCTGCTCTGACCAGAAGTTGAAAGAATCACCAGGGAGGAAAAAGGAAGCATCTTGGAAACACGGGTGCTCAAGAAGTGAGCCAGGCCCGAGGTGAGACTGAAAACTGGGATAGATGGGGTACCTTCCCCTGCAGACTGAAAACTGGGGTAGATGGGGTACCTTCCCCTGCAGAAACTCCTTTATGGACCACCAAGCCAGGACAACTGCACCTCACTGCTGGCCAATCCTGTGTGCCACACTGTGCCTCCTTGTTGAAGTGTCTGTCCTAGACTGGTGAATCTGAAGCTGACTGAGCTTCTCGTGACCCACACACTTCAGACACAGTGGAAAGGAAGGCTCACAAAGCAGGGTTTATCCATAATGATGCAATAGACTGGTCGTCCATCTTCTACTGCTCTTCATCCCAATGCTTGAGCTAGTTAAGGCACGAACCAGCCTGCATCTGGAAATCACTGCCTTAAGCCATTGGTATCAGACATTCCCAGGATGTTTGTTAAAATATGGGTCCCTGCATCTGACTGCAGGTTTGAGGTGAGAAGAATAATCTCATGAGCAGAGAAATCTGCAGCTTAATAGATATCATGGTTCTGCAGGCTGAATTGAATTTGTTTGGATAATCTTTGCATTGGAAACTTCTCAAAAGCATCAGCCTATCTTTATTTTTTGAGTCCCTTAACATCTCTTGAATGCATTCACCCTCATAACGGTATGAGTTAATGTAGGAAAGCAGTTCTAAAAGTGCCAACAAAGAATAAGTGTTCAAAATTGTTAAGTTATCACCATCCTTGTCCCTCCTACTGCCATCATCATCACCTTTATCACCATCAGCATAGAGACAGCCATAACAGCCACCACTTCAATCATCATCATAACCACCAACACCTTTATGGTCATTGCCATCATCACCAGCTTTATCCCTGCTGTCGTCATGACCCCAGCTCTCACCATCCTTACCTTTATTTGGGACATTCCCACCATCATCATGATGGCCATCACCTTCACCATTGTAGTCATCATGGTGACCAGTACCATTGCCACCTTTACTGTCATCACTGTCACTACCGCCATCGACATCATGATGCCTTCAGCAGTGTAATCAGTACTGATCAAGGTCAGCATCAGTACCACACAATGTTGGAGCAGGGCTTTTGATCCACGACATGAGCACCCTCTCTGAGGGTTTCCCCATCTCGCTGATGATGCTGCCTCTCTAACTTTCTGCAGACAAGCTGCCCCAAACTGCTTTCCTTCTCCTGTGTGCTCAGTGCTCAAAATCCCACACTCCCCCTGCCCAACACTTCCATTCAAACCACTCACAAATAGCTCTTGCCTGAACCATGGCAATGGTGTCTTCATTTCTAGGAGTGTGACCATCCAGCACAGTCTTTCTAAAGAGCTGATCAAATCATGTCACATCCTAGCTGAACTGTTTATCTGTGGCATCGCCACAAAGTCCTTGTTCTACAGTGGCAGAAATTACAGTCAATATTATGTGTTTGGAATTTTCATTAACTTACATCAGTAGGTTCCCAGTTCAAGGTCAAAGGGTCAGCAGAGGCTACCGTCATCTGAAGATCTGTCAGGGCCGAAGGAACCACTCCCAAGACGGGACACAGCTTCACTGAAAGGCCTCTCTGGGCTGCTGGGTGACCTTCTAAATGTGCACACTTTTCCCAGATGAGGGGATCTGAGGAGCCAAGTCTTCGGTGTCCTTTAGGAGTTGGCTGCCTCCAGCATCCCATCCCATTACCTCTGCCTCATTCTATTTGCTAAAAATGCTTTGAAAATTTCAGTCAAGGAACCTTGTCTTTTAGAGGTAATAGTAAGGGATTTGTGGACATATGCTAACCACTGTACTGTCCTGCACTTGTGCATCTAGCTGTACTGTCACAGGTGAAGCTTGACGGAGCATTTCCACGCCCAGGTTACTCAAGCTTTGTATTTGTGTTCTAGAGGTTTCTAGAGAACCAGTCCCTTCCAAGTCTCAGCGTCATGTCAGTCTTTCAGAGAGGCCCCTTAGAAACATCAACATACCAATCTCCCCTCCTTTGTCACTGGTAGGAGGTAACTTTCTGAAAGGTCATGCTAATTTTTATTGGCTTTTTTGTATCTTACATATTTTGATCACAGGCTTTCTCCTCTCCCAGCTCCTCTAAAATCCTCCCTAGGAAGTGACTTCTTGATGTTTGTGTGTTCCTACCACCAACAGTAAACAACTGGTGAGCAGGTGCCTGGTGTTCCAAAGTGATCAAACATCATTCACAGGAGCCTCACCCAAAAGGACCTGGCCAGATGCTGACATAGACAGGGAGACTCCTCTGAGGTGGCCGTGGGGCACCAGACCAATCTGTGACAGGGTGTAGAGACTTCAGCTCTCAAAGCTCAGGAGGGAGGTCCTACCATTTCATCCCAGGAGCTGCCCAAAGCCTTTCTGTGGTATTCTAACACAGCTTTTACC
>CM053764.1:42132950-42214013 GCA_028658305.1 Pachyuromys duprasi
AAAAAACCTAACAAAAAATGCTACCAAAAAGCAGGGGCATTGCTATGGCAAACCTAGCCATATGCTTTCTAGTTCTGTTTTGTGGAAGGAATGTGGGAGATTTTGGAACCTGGGCTGGTGAAGTCATTAAATGTTCCACCAAGTTCATCACAGTTTTTTGGCACTTTACAGGGCCAACGCGTGAAGAGATCTGCATGTCCAGGCCTTATGGGTCCTACCAGCGAAAACAGGACAGACAGACAGACATGCATAGGAGCCTCAGAGCACAGGGACAAGTGTCAGCCGTGACAGCAGGGCCTCCCTGACTGTCAGGCTGTGTCCTCACTATGTGGTCCACCTGCCATCTGCCCCATTGCAGTTTGGTGTCTTCTTCCCAAATCTTGCCCACAGAGCCTCCTGAGATACCTCTTCTTTGTACTTCTCAGAGGTTCCACCTTAAGGCTGAAATGTTCCCAGCCTTTCATTTCTGTAGCCAGCACACACTAACGTGTTTTATGCCCACTTGACACAGGTTATTGTCACCTGAAGGAAGGGCGCCTCGACCGTGAGCAGGTGCCTTCCTTCAGTCATGAGCTGGGATGTGGAAGTGTTAGCCAGAAGAACCCTGTTCTCCCAGGGCTACTCTGGTCCCATCTTCCACCACAGCGGCGCTAACCTTCGCTAAGAGAACTGGGCAGCCACTGTGTTTCAGGCACAGTCTAGGTCTGTAGAAGGGGACGCGAGAGGCCCCCGCCTGCCATGGTAGTTGCAGAGGCCACAGCCCCCAGGAGCATCCAGGCTGTGCTGGGCAATGGGTGATCCTGTCCTGGGTCTGCTCTGAGAGCAGAAGAGCTCGAACAAGCAGGGGCCCGGAGAGTAAGAAAACCAAGAAGGACAGGGTAGGGTTATGGAGAGACTCCCCGCTGTTCAGTCTCCCATTTTCTCCCAAGCCTGCCCCGACCATTTTTAATCTGTCTTGCAATGACGTAAATCCAGATTAACGGTATCAATTTTTTTGCATTAAACTCTACCAAGCCACATTTATTTTTATGTCTGATGTACCTGACATCAAATAAACAGTTCCTTTAAAAATCAGGAGCATCACAGTTCTGTGACATGGCCAACCTTTAAAGAAATGAATGATTTATTTAAAAGGTTGAATGTGTCATGTGAGCATTTAGCTCAACAAGCCAAACACCCGACATGGCAGCCGCGGGGCGGCCGGTAGCCTTGAGAGGAGCAGAATGTTGCCAGGGTTAGCAGTCTTCCTCCAGGAAATGAGCGACCATGGGACTGAAGCTAAGTTGCTGGTGTATGTTTCTATTATCTTAATGTTATCTGTTGGATAACAGAATTTTATTTGTTTTTTCTTTGGGGAAACAATATGTATCTCAAGGTGGCTCCAAATTTGCAATCCTCCTGTGTCGGCTTCCAAATGCTAGGACTGCATGTCACCTGTCACCATGCTCAGCCTTTCTTTAAGCTTTGATTTTTTTCTTTTTTATCTCTTTCTCTTTTTTTCTTCAGTTCTAAGAACAACACACAGGGTCTCACACATGCTAGATACAGGTCCACCTCAGAGCTGGTAGAGTCTCTTGGCTTTTGTTTGGGGCTGAACTAGGTCTTAGGAATCAGCTAAGTGAACTCAGACGCCCAGAGCTGAGACAGCAGACATAATCATGAATTTTTTTTCTCTGTCACTTTGCCTGTTCCTATGAAAATCTGTTTGGGAGCATAGAAGTGGTGTGTACCATAGAATTTGGAGGTGTGGGGACAGATACCTGTCTGTGCTTGGGTCCCTCCTATGCGGCCTGTTGCTTTGCCAGGAGTCCCCGTGGTCCAGTCTGCTGAACAGACAAAACCACCCGACAAGGGACAGGGCAGGCAGGGGCAGGGAGGCCCGGGGGGCCGAGGACCCCTTCAGCAGCTGTGCAACCGGAGCAACTTCCTGAGCCTCTCAGGGTCTCATCTTGTTCATATGTAAATAAGAGGTTGATTCTAGACCATTCTAAAGGTCTCGCCTGTTCCTAACACTCAATTACGTGGCCTCTCTAATGTCCTTAATTGTAGGGTCCATGTCCTGTGTGTGTTTATTCTCGTGTCAAGCACAGCGCAGTGCATTCATCAGAAGATTCTGGGTTGCAAGGAGCTGAGCTGCAATTCCACGGGGAGCCTGGGCTCTTCCTGAAGAAACAACTGCAGGGGAGGCCTAGTTGTGGAGGTGGCATGGTGATTCCCGTCCCTGTCCAAGCCCAGCCTTGGGGGAGAGGCTCGGGGGTCATTAGGACCAGAGCTTGGGGGACCATTTCTGTGGTGGAGACAGCTCCAACCCTGAACAGAGGGGCCCCTAGGGGACCTCCAGGAAACCTGCCTTGGGGTACACCTCACCCAGCAGAACCTAGATATGCCAGCCAGAGAGGAAGCTAGAGAACATGCGCCGACCCTCCCTGGGGCTCAGTTGATGCACTTAATCACGGGAGGTCGGAGGTGCCGCACACCAATAGCTGGATCTGGGGACCTGACCGCAGCAGACACCTGTCCTGGGAACCCCATACTGCCTCAGTACTTCAGGAGTACACACAGGGAGAGAGAGGGTCCCCGCCCAATCCATTAGGGTTCTTGTAAAAGTCTTATAACCAGCAGCAGCAGGTGGCTCCAGCAGGTGGCTCTCTGGAAGCCCATCTCCGTGCAGAACATCATGATCATATACATACATATTACATAATGTTTATCCTGCGGGCAGCAAGGCCACTATGCCTGTGAGCTGGTGCACTCCTCAGCTGACACAAGGGACCCGGGACGGCTCGCCCCTCTGTTCCCCTTTCAGCATCTAGCTTTGATTTTTGGAAACAGCACTGGGAAGGGGGGGGGTGATCTGCAGGCCAAACCCATAAAACAAGAGGCAGGGTGGTCTGTGGCGGGGGTGGGGGGAGACTCAGTTCAGAGAACGCAGGCTAAGCGTCCATGGCTCTAGCAGTAAGTGACTCGTGTATTTCATTTAGAACGAGAAACAGCAGCACATGGCCATGGTGAAAATCAACAGACTGCTCTAGCTGGTTGCGCCAGGGTAGCCAGGGGCAGGTGTGCTGGTCTGTGCTTTCCCCGCACTGAGCCCCAAACGCCCCAGCACCACTTCTGCCCATGTCCTGCACACAGTGGGCATCCCTAGGCCACTAGAGCGTTCTCGGATCTTACTTTGAAACCCTCATTCCTCCTTAGCTACATCCTTGAAGCTTTCTGGGACTCAAGTCACCTGCTTTGGGGGTCCTAGCTATTGCCTGAACCATGATACTAGAACCCTGAAAATGCTATCCCAGCCTAGCCACCTACCTCATCTGTATCAGCCAGGGTTTTCTATAGACCAGAATGGATGGAATAAATAGATACTACGACGAGGCTGATTAAATTAAGCCTCATGGCCTGAGTCGGGGAGTCTAGTGGTGTCTGCTTGCTGGAGGTACTGCACACCTGGTCTCTACTCAGACGGCAAGGCTGAAGTAGTCCCCAAAGAATGCTGACAGCCTGGAAGATGCTAGGGTGGGGGGTGGGGCCGCTGCTGGTGTCAGCTCACACTGGAGGGCTGAAGAAACTGGGCGGTCGCGGCAGTGAGCTAGGGCAGGACATTGGCAGTGGGATGCACACGGTGCCCGGCTGAGGACGGCTGTGTACCTGGGCTGCTGCAGGGAGGTGCCGCGACCTGGGGTGAGCCTTTTCTCCTCTCCTGGAATACCCCCACCTACCCACCCAGAGGCCTTTTGTAGAATTCCAGAGCTAACCAAGTTGACAAGGCTATCCCTCTCAGCATCCCACGCTGCTGGCCTGCACTCTCGTGGGCCTCCGTGAAGCCTGGGAGGAGTGTGAACCTGAAGGACGAGCCATCTATCCATGTCTGCCCCACTGTTGGGCCCTGTTTACACCCTGCTCTGCAGGGGTCTTCTACACCATCTCCCAAGTTCCTTTCTCTGTCTGCTGCCTCCCGGGTCTGCTTTTCCCCTCAGGGTATCGAGCATGGTTGTGCATAGGTCTGGACTGAGCGACTGAGGCTCAGCTGGGCAGGTGGGTTGGGCAGGGTCTCAGTTGGCACTGAGTTTGGGAGAAATAGTCTTCTGCAGAGACAGTTTTTTGTGAAACAGCTCTCTGTACTGGGGATGAATAAGGGCTATGTAGGCAGGGGTTTTCAGCGTGAGGCCAAGGTGCGGCAAAGGCTTCATGTGCATAAGGAGTTGCTCCAGGCTTGCTGGACTCGTCCTTCTGGGAGAGAGGGAGTTGAACCTGGAACCTGGCCCCCAGCTCTGTGACCACCTCAAGGGCGGCAGAGGTGGGGGTCGAAAAGCTGGGACCTGCAGGCCCAGAGCAGGGAGGAAGCAGGTCTGCTCTGCTGGCCTCAGGATGAGTTTTGGGTTTGGGCTTCACTCTCACTCTGGGCAGGTTACCTGGGTCTCATGGCTTACTGTCCCCACACTCTGTATCAAGCCCATCTCCAGGAGCTGTTTCAGCACCAGGGCGAGCTGTCCAGTTGGAATAAGGAGGAGTTGGAGGGATTGCTGCTCCTGCCTATGAGGGCCTTAAGCGAGAAAGTCAAGTGACCCAGAAACTCAGACCAGGCCAGGCAGCCCCTAGGAGGACGCCGAGTTCAGTCATGCCATCTGCTTCCGCAGGCCTGGTCGTGGGCTGTTTTCTTGTGATTTGGATTTTTCTTGTTCATTTTGTTTGGTGGCTGTTTGAAGCCTGCTCCCATGTATCCCTAGCTGGCTTTGTGCTCATCATTGCGTAGCCAAGGCGACTTCCTACTTGATCCTCCTTCATTCACCCCTTGCATGCTGGCGTGGCCAAGCACCTGGTTTATGTGGTGTTGTGGCTCAGGGTCTCTGCTTGCTAGACAAGCAGCCAGTCGGCTGAGATTCATCCAAAGAGCTCAGTCACCATGCCTGTTTCTGTGAGAAAATACCACGGCAGAAGCAACACGCAGAGGGAAAGGTCTGTTTAGTCTTAAACCTCCCAGATCACACTCCATCGCTGAGGGAAGACAGGGCAGGAACCCGGAGCTGAAGCAGAGGCCGTGGAGGAGCCCTGCTTACTGGCCAGCTCCCCGCAGCCTGCTTCCTCATAGACCCTTGGCCCACCTGCCCAGCTGTAGTTTTTCAGTTGATGTTTCCTCTTCCAAAATGATTCTAGCAGGTTAAAAGTTGACATAAAAACTAGCCTGACCTCAGCCCACATGGATGATTCTTAATAAACACCCTAACAACAGGGAAAGAGCAGGGCTTTGGGTGAGGGGCCTGGAGATTTACTGCCATGCCATCCCAAGCCAGTAAATACAGGCCTGGAAGCAGGCCTGGCCCTTAGTCTCTCTCTAGAGTGCAAGACACGTTCTGATTTCTACCAGATGCTCCACATATTTCTGTTTTTATTTACAAAGCTCTCACTCTCCTGCCCACTGCGCCTGAGCTCTGAGATCTACCTGTGTTGAAGGCCTGGTACCCAGCACCTCCTCTCTGGTTCCCAATTCTGCCTCTCTGGTCCATCTGCCTTCTTAGTTATGGGCCAGCAGTGTGAAATATTTGTTTTCTTTGGTTACCTAATGATGTTGGAAATGCAGGGTGTTTATCCTCGGCCCTGGGAGACGGGGCGGCCCGGCACTCTGCAGCAATAGGAGAGAGTGTGGCTCTCCAGGCTGCACTTACTTTGTTTACCGCAGGATTTAGCCCAGGTGGAGGGGCAGGGAGACTTTACCTCCCTCCTGGGAAGATTTTTCGTCAGACTGTAAAAACGTAAATTTAAGTATGCAACCGGGCCCTGGGGAGCTGGTGTTTTCCACTCAGTCTGCAATGCCTCCACTGAGTCACAGAGCCCAGGGAATGGCTTGGCACCCAAGGTGACATCAGCAGTCCTACAGCTGGCCCCTCTGGACAAAGCTGCCCAATGTCACCGGAGTCCAGGCTGCTGCAGCTCCAGACACCCGCAGTTTAGATTGATAGAGCCCAGGAGCCACCATAGCATGGTTCCCTATGAATTCCTTCCCTTGCCCGTTGGTTTGAGCAGAAGACAGACCCCCAGAGGCAATAGCCAGCTGGCTGAAGTCCCGGGTCTTATCTCCCCATGGATGAGCTGATGGAGTCATGGTGTGGGCTCCGGAGGACAGGCAGGAAGCCACGGCTTGACTTCAGATCATGTGCCTGGAACTCACCGAGATGAGCCAAGACAGAGATGCTGCTGATTTATTCTCCGCAGCTGTGAATGGGCCTGTGCTCTTGCTCTTCTCCCCATGGGCTCTTGATGTAGAAAATGTCTTTCTGTCCTGATGAGTGTAGGAGGAAGCAAGCCCGTGATTCTAAGCATTCCTGAAACTTCCATTTTAACTGTGCTATCAGAGCACCTCATGATCCCAAAGCCCTGTGGCTCTCTGGAGCTCTGGGGGTGAAGGGTGCTGTCTTCCATATTGTATCATGTAGAACGTGCTATAACAATGCTCCAGTAGAGACTAGGGGACTTCCCTGCTGGGGGCCTGCAGCTTGCTGTTCTCAAGGGCCCTGGAGTGCAGGCTTTCCAGGTTCAGTGGAGAGTGAGGCCTGTTCCTCTGCACTGCGGCTGCATGGCTCCTCACGCTCCGGTGGGGTGGGCCATAGCCTGCCCTTTCCTCTCCTCCCATGCATGCATGGAATTCCACACCAGAGTCTGTGCTGCAGGGTCAGGCGCCCAGCAGAGAGGAGCAGAGATGGCAAGGAGAGGGAGACAGACCGCACAGCATCATGGGCTCAATGAGGAGAGGCCAAGCTGCTCAAGGTACTGGGGTTGGTGATGCTCCTTCCCCATCACGCTGAGCCCTGGCTCATCACTCACAGACCATTTTAGCGCCTGTAGTAAGGTGGCATACAAGGGGTACCCATAGTCTTTTGCACCCCCTTTCTTGGGCCCTGGAGCAACTTGTGTGGGCAGGATCTCGGGAAACAACTCTGCAGTGCTCCTGCTACACAAGCATGAAGGCCTGAGTTCAGTCCCAGCCCTCACGTCAAACACTGAGCACATGCATGCTAGCAGTCCTAGCCCTGGGGTGGGGGAGGCGGATCCCTGGGGCTCCCCGAGTAGCCGGCCTGCACTAATTGGTGAGCCACAGGTCCCAGACAGAGGCCCTGCCTCAAAAAACAAGGAACACTCAAAGTTGTTACGTCAGTGAGCATACATGCGCATGTCCCCTACATGTGAACACACAGCAGGAACACACATACACGTGCAGGTGCATAAAATCATTGCTAGAGATGAAGCCAGTCCTTCGCTCCCTGGGACTTCATAGCAAGGAGGTGCTGGTAGGAGCTCAGAGGTGCTAGCCACCCACCTCGTCATTCCTTGCCAAATTCATCAGAGCCAAACTGCTTAGGAGCAAAATCATTATAATAAAAAATAAATATGTTGGGTGAAAAATGGATTATTAATTCAAGCTGTGCCCTGCATCCCAATAATAAATGACCCGGCACGGGGGGAAGCCGGCTGCTAAATTAGAACTAATGGGGAAGGTGTGTGGGCCCCACCGGCCCACTGGCCCGTGGGGGCCAGGCCCTCCCCGCTGCCCCCCAGCCGCTGCTCCCCATGTGACAGCTCTTGCAATCCCAAACTGACAGCTCTTCACAACTGCCGAAAGAACCCAGCAGTAATTAAGCCATTGCTGGACTGTAATTTCCTTGAGAAGTAAAAAATTCTCACACAAGAAAAGGTTACAGAGACCTTTTCCGTGTCAAAATTACCATGCCGCATGAATATTAATGCTCCTAATGAAGACAACCTTTTTTTTCTCAAGGAAGGTTCTGGAGCAGGTGCCAAGGCAGGAATCCCACTCTGGGCTGTGTGGTCTTAGAATCTGTGCTGTCTCCCCCACAGTCACACCCCTTGCCGAGCTGTCCCCAGCTCCTGAGGGCTGGCACACTGCCTGTGCCGAAGACACGTCACCTGCCTCGCCTGGAGAGCTGTCGGGGTTGAGAGGAAGAGGGATGAGGCTCTGGGCTCCCGAGAACACACCTCTGTCCCCAGCCGCCCTCACCACAGAGGGCAGCATGGGTATGGGGGGCCTGGCCCAGCAGCTTCACCACCCCTGGCTCAGGGACCGCCCGGCATGGAGGAGTCTGATCTGGGCTCAAGGGTCAGCACATGCTGTCTCCACGGTTCCCTGGGCTGTGGGGATCTCAGCAGCCACATACCCGTGGGGAAGGTGACACAGGGGCTTTGGGGCTCATTAGGGACCATTTTAGCGCCTGCAGTAAGAGACTCAAGGTGCAAATATTATCATTGGTAATAACATGATGAAATTTTAAATCTTTATGTTGTGGGGGGTGAGGGCTGTGCGTTTGTGGGTAACTTGTAGGGGGCTGTTCTGCCCTTCCATCCCGTAGGGTCCTAGCATTGAAGTCAAGCCCTCAGGTTTGGTAGGCAGAGCCTGTACCATGAAGTCATCTCTTTGGCCTTTTGATAAATATCGTGCCAGAGAGTTTCTGATCCTTGGATCTCATTCATGCCATAGTCCCTCACTTCATGAGAACGTGCAGAACAAAACCAGACATGTTGGCCGTGTTCGGAGACAGGACCCTGCGCTGGGCAGGATGGAGCCTCCCCGAGGGTGATGAAGTCACAGGCCCTGGAATGAGAAGAGATGATTTATCAGAGCAGACTTGGGAGGAACTATTCGTTCAGAAGTCAGCCTGCCTCGAGAGTGCACAGCACGATGGCTGCATCTACAGGCAGGTCACATGACCTTCCCTGTCGCACCTGAACACGTGCCTCTGCGTGTCACCCCCTGACTCCCAAAGCCATAGGGTGCATCACCTCTGTCCTCACTCCCCCACTGTTTTTTCAATGATTAGTCATTTGTGACGTAATAAGGGCCATGGTTAACCAGGAATAATAAATCTGGCCATTTTGGTGAAGGCGTGTAATGCTGTGTGTGTGAAAGGTAAGCATGATATACAGCTGTGGATGATGATGTAAGAGCTGTTAGATTTATAATGCATCCAAGAAGCATAATTTTATGATAAAGAGCCGTAGTTTACAATCTTATTATTGTTTATTGCTGACGTCAGTGCAGGCCCATGTAAAAATCAGAGGGCGGCTAGAAATGAGGTCTACACAGGCCAGCTGTTCCGCCGGAACTGGCACCTCTCCTGAACCCACAGAAGTTCTGAAAACAGCCCGACAAACGGCAGGTGCTGTCTGCAGGCCTACCACTTTATCCCACGTGTTAAATACCTGTCCTGAGGTCGGGGCAACCTCCCCAGGAGGAAACAGCTGTGAGGGGCCACGTCTGCACACGGGAACCCAGTGCCTGCCACAGCGAGACCTGGCTGCGGCTCTTCCCACGGAAGGAAGAAGGCCCCAGATGCTGAAGAGGGCCCAGGGGTCTTGAGAGGCTGAAGTTGGGGTGGTGGGGTTTGCTCGCCAGCAGCCGACCACGCAGTGCTAGCAGAAGCATCCTGACTCCCTTAATTGTCTGGAGGGTTTTTAAAGCACCTTCCTCAATATCGTTTTCCATTTTCCTAGGCAAAGCAGAAGCTTAGAATCGTGGGCACGGAAGACAGAAGACCTAAAGAACAGCCTGGTGCAAGCTGCTGAGCCCTGTGTGGGTTTTATGACTGAAGGCTCTGCTGTTTAATGTCACCAGGACGAGCTGATGGAGGAGCCACAGCCTTATTAGGTAAACCGACTGAGTTTCTGGGGCTGAGCACCGCGGGTGGGCTGGAGCTGCCTCAGTAGAGGGACAAGCCCAGTGGCAATGGAGGGAAGGAGAGTGCCTCAGGGGAAGACGCGTTAGCGGGGCCTCGAGCCTCTGTGGACACACACAGCTTATGCAGACACTAACCCCGCATTTCCCAGCTCCCCACAGTCCTCAGTGTGTCTGAAGTCTGTGCGGAACCAGTAAAAGGTCTTAAGGATATGTGTTCCTAAGTTATGAAGAGTCTCCTCCATGGGCAGCTGGAGGAGGGTTCTGAGCGGAGGGTGCCAGCGGACGAGTCTCTTCACTAGTGAGCGACTGCTGGGTGTCAGACAGGTGGGCGGCAGAGGGTCAGGAGGAGCACTGTGCTTCTTCTCTGTGTCCCGTGTCTGATGGTGAGTGCTAGCTTTCCCGTCGCTGTGGGAATGGACCGAGCAGAAACGACTTAAGGGAAAAAGGTTTTGTCTCGGCTCACAGTTTCGGGGGCTCGGCTCAGGGTTGCTTGGCCCCTTGTGCTTAGTCAAATGCCGTGGCATGCCATGCGGAGCTTGTGACAAAGGGAGCCTTTCAGTCCAGAGCAGATAGGAAGCAGTGACAGCAGGGCCAGGGAAAAGATCCAGCCCCAGTGATGGGCCTCAAGACACTTCCTGTGTCTAGATCCTGTGGAAGGACGTCTGGAGGGCAGGCAGTGACGGTCCAGTCTCAACAGGGCACAGCACAGAACTGTGTGGGAAGCCTCAGGGGGACGTTTGTGGATCGGGTTGGCCTAGGAGAGACTTGGGGGGGCCCACCCTGAGGGCCTATGGCATCATTTCTTGGGCTGAGCTGTGACGTGTACAGGAGTAGAAAAAGCAAGCTAATCCACCTAGGAGGTGCGCATGTGGTCCTCTCTACTCTTGAATGGGTGTGATATGGCCAGGTGGTTTGGGTTTTAGTTTTTTATTTTTTGGAAGGTGGGGCAGAGTTTCTCTGTGTAACCTTAGCTGTCCTGGACTTTGTAGACCAGGCCAGTCTTGAACTCACAGAGATCCACCTGCCTCTGCCTCATATGCTGGGATTACAGGTGAGGGCTGTGTTTACCCGGGCCTCCATCATGTTGACCTCTGCAGCGTGCTGCCCTGCTGGGCCCTGGGCAGTGGTTACGATGCCATGGAGGGGGCCTGGTTCCCCAGACTGTAGGACATCCAGCCAGATGCCTGTGAGTGCTCTGAAGAAGTGCCTGGTTCTCAGCCCAGCATGTGGCACTCAGTGTGCCCACTCCTGTGTTTAACAGGGCCCTGATTCCTGTTTGTGGGCCCCAACTATTACATTCCCATCTGTGGTGTCTGCTTCCACCCTCCTTAGGAACATGGCACTTCAAAAGAAACAGGTGACAATGACCAAGCTCAGTACCCGAGACAATGGTCCTCTGTAATGTTTGTCGAAGTGAGGTGAAGTGAGTGAGTCAGTTCCATTCAAACACACACACACACACACATTAGCAAACAGGCACTCTTAACTGCCACAAGACTGCTTTGGAAAATAGCTGTCATGGAGGGGTGTGGCAATAGGTCGCCAAAGCCACTGTGTGGCAGAACTCATCTTTCCAAACAAATACACGCTGGTGGGCACGCTGGGTGCTGGAAAGACCCCGGGATGCCGGAGGTAAGTTTGTGCCGGAGTGGAGCCACCACCACAGTTCCGGGGGCAGTGAGTCCTGCAAGCTCTGCCCTCCTTGCTCATGGCTGGGGTTGGCTGCTCCTGGCACACATGGGGGTGCTGACCGATAGAGGCCCAGGGTTCTGGGTGGCCTGGGTGACATGTTTGCACTGTCCTGTTCAGGCTGCCCTGCCTGAGCACGCTGACCGGTGCTGTCCGAGTTTTAATATTTAATATTCCTGTCCCACCCGCACAATGCCTGCTTTAAAATGGCAGTTTTCCTATTGAGGACCAAGTGACATTTATACACCACTTGAACTTTACTTCAGTGCTGTATATATTACCATTGTGGTCCCCCATGAGTGTGGCTTCTGGAGAGCTTGTTCTCAGCAGCGGGGGGCCCTTCTGGGCGGGGTGCCCTTGTGTATCGCTGGCCTGCAGTGGCTTTACACTCCACACACTAGTTACCATGGAATGTTCTATTTTAAGTTGTGCTAAGGCGTGCGGTAATGTTCGAAAAGGTAAAGCTGAAAAACAACACGTGTACATATCCAACAGGAGATTTAAGATATAAATACTCCCATTTCTGCGGAGCCTGCAGAACTGAACCTGGGGAATATCCAACTACACAGCAGCAGAATGGGCTTCCCACTCCGGCCAAGTGGGTGACTTGGTGTTGTCCCTCGAGGCCCGGGGCTGGAACTAAATTGCTACCAGGTCGCAGCTGGGGACTGCTTGGTGCAGGATGGACAGCCGTATCCCTCATGGGCACAGCTTGTAGCCTCATTCTCCAACAGTAAGTAGGAGGGGCTGTCCACAAATGCCCCTCTCCAAGGTTACGAGCACGGTCCCACCTCCAAGGGGCCACCCTTGCCAGCCTGTGGCCTCAAGGATGAGCTCTGGCATACGTCCACAACTGTCATCAGTGCGGAGCCCCAGTACATGCTTGGCACTTGGTGCTTGGCTCTGTATGGTGCAGAGACAGGCAGGAAGCCCATGAGGGGCAACAGAAAGACACTCCCCGTAATGGCGTGGGCACAGACTATGTCATTCGCTCTGTGTCCGTGGCTTAATATCTGCCGTGACAACTCTGGAATGCCACGCCAACTAAGATTGAAGAGAGAAGGGGGAGAAGGACACTGCACAGCACTGCCCCTCTCTTGACATCGCTCTCCTGTCTCTGCCCCTCTGCATAGCTTCCGAGCACCCTCCATCTCTCTCTCCCTGTCTCTGTCCTCCCCCGCCAGTTTTCTCCCCATCACTCTCCACCTATTATCACTTTCATTCAAGTGTTCTCCTCCAGGCTTTTTTCTTCCAAATTATAAGCAGGATTTCTTTTTTTGCATAAAGCAAACACATTCTTTCTCTGTTTTCCACTTTAAGATCAGATGAGTCTCTGAAATGTGAACGTCCTTCTTGCTTTATCTCCCTACTTCCCTAGTCACCATGTTTTTGACATCCACTGAAAACAAAGATATTCTTCTGCTCCACCTTGAAGATGTGGCTGGGAAGTCCCTGAAATCGCTGGTGCCATTTGAGGATCCTGGGGCTTGAACACTGGACAATTGAAGGGCTGCGCTCATGATGGGAAGTCTAAACTGCTGGCTAGAGGAAGGCTTTTCCTTGCCTTTGCCCCAGGTTCCTGGCATGAGGTTGCTGGGGGCACCAACTACGGAAAATGAAGCCAAGTTACTATAGCCTAGAAAAGAAGGTAGATTATGGAAATAGGGTTAAATCCTATCAGAACAGGTCAAGGTCATAAAAACACAAAACCAACACTGACAGCGTGGGATGTTAGGATCCATGTTTTGGGAATGCCATTGCATTTCTGTTTTTTCTTCACAGCATCCTCTGTGACTAGTTCTGAAGAGACTGAAATAATAAGCAAATATAAGCCAGTCAGATGAGCACTGTCTTGGGTTTATTCAGTGACATGGGTATGGAAAAGGTCAAAGAGAAAGGTCATCTTAGTCTTCCGGCAGGAACTGGGGAGCTCTGTCATCTCCTGCAGGAGTTGGGTCTGTCTTGGGTGCACAGCATCTGTGATTCTGTACATTGTAAGCCAGCCTGGTGATCTACAAGGAGAACTGGGCAATGACAAAAAGAATTTTAAATGTGAAATAAAGTGAGGAGTCTCCTGGAGGTATGTGGCCTCTGGGACAGAGAGTGGAGGGACAGCACTGGTGAGCCTTTTCCTGAAGATAGAAGGCGGAGCCTCCACTGTGTGTGTGGCATTCTTTAAGATTTTTTGAGGGACGCGCCTTCCACCCTGCCTAGAATGATATCGTCATTTTAAAGAAGAGCAGACTTGGGAGTTGATGGCAGCCCACAAAAGGTGCTTCCTCTTGTGTGCCAGGCTCTGAAGGGTTGCTGAGGGCAGCACTCAGAAGTTTCCTCATCCTAGGTGGTGACTTAGCCGGTCCTCACGTGAGCTGATTTCCAGGCGCTTGCACCAGTGTTGCTATGATCCCGAAGAGCCGCCAGGAAGTAGATCTACCCTGAAGATGCCCGGTAGGAGGTGCTCCTCGGACCTGCCTTGCTAGCCATCCCCACATCGGCCTTCTCACTTCTTACAGGATGCTCACTGTACTCCCAGTGGTTTGCATTATGTTTGGTAGAGAAATGACCATAAAGAGCCTACTCTGGTTTGGTCATTCAGAGCTGGCCACCAGGGAGCCACAAAGGCCTCATGGAGCCTGGACCTTGATCCAAGACTGGGTGTAAATCACACTGCATGTCTGGCAGGGAGAGACAGCATCCATGGTTGTGGAGCAAGGTCAAGACTACACTCTCGGCTCTGTGCAACAGCCTGCAAAGCCCTGGTCCTTACCCGAGCCTTCCCTGGCATACCAGCATGAGAGACCCTCTCTGATGCTTCTGGCCAGCGCCTTTTAGACCATGGGACTAGTATCTGCTCTCAGCCATTAGGAGCTTAACACCAGGTGGACAGTAGACAGGAAGTCAGGACCCAGACGTTGGCTAGGGTCTGCGAAGCATTGTGCGCTAACCCACAGGGAATGCACAGGCCTTTGAGCTAAGAGCTCTCACAGACCAGAGAAGGCTGGGCCAAGGACAGACTTGGAGGGCAGACCTGAGAGCCTCTGTCCAGTCCCATCCTGCCAGAGTCGCCTCCCTCCTCCATCTGGCAGGGACACCTCCAGCTTATCCCTGAGGTGGCTGTGACTAACCTCACTTTCCTGGTACGGTGACAGAGCGACCTGTGAGTCCTTTCACGGCCACTCGCCACTGTTGGACCAAATGGAGCCTTAGCTATTGTCACCTTGCTAAAGATCAACAACTCTAAGTCAGTGGTTCTCAACCTGTGGGCCATGACCACTTTAGGGTTAAATGATTTTTTTCATGGGGGTTCGCCTCAGACTGTTGGAAAATGTAGATGTTTGCATGACAATTCATAACAGTAGAAAAATTCCAGTTAAGAAGTAGCAACGAAAATAACCTTATGATGGGGGTCACCACAACATGAGGAACGGTGTTACAGGGTTAGGAAGGACACCCCAAGACCTGTGACCCTCCAGCAGTCTCTAGGGCTGCTCTTCATGAGCTCCCCCATCCTCAGCTGATTCTTTCCATCTAGCAGCAGGTTGGGAACAGTGGTGGACGTGGTCAAGGCTTCTCTTTCGTGGAATGCTTAAGGTTCAGGATGGCCTTCCCGCCGACAGCCACACAGGAGCCTGGTGACAATATCTGACCTTCACTGAGAGCCCAGATTTATTTGGAGACGCACCCCCCTGACCTTACCAGGCCCTAATTGCCCTCGGTCTCCTAGGGTTCCCTGAGACAGGAAGAGAGGACCCCAACAACTGACTCACTAGTCCCGGCCAGCACTGAGGCCCCTGGAGAGAGGGCCTCCCCAAAGGCAGAGCCACCACCCTCTGGGGCCTCGGCACTCTGGGTCTGCCCTGCAGTGGCACGTGATCATACCTTCAGTCAGGCCTGGTTGTCACAGACTGCAGACCCAGCAGGTGACAGCTGTCAGTGATTGACAGGGCCTGTTTGTTAGCACAAAGCAGTCAGCCTGTGACTTTCATGAGGCGAAGAGGTCCCTTCCCCACAGCGTGTCATCATCCCTTCCTCTTGGGCTGGGCCTTCAATACCTACAGTGGCCATACTCACCCCCTGACAGAATGTTAGCACTTCCAGGTGAGCCCCGGAACCCTGTAAACCAGCAGCCCCAACACTGCTGAGGTAGAGCACAGATGTGTTAAGGCTAGGACGGGCTCCCTCACAGGCTCAACCATATGCCCACCTTTTGTGCTGCTTCAGAAACGTGCTTTCTCTTCTCTCTCTCTCTCTCTCTCTCTCCCTCTCTCTCACATGCACACTCACTGTAGAAGAAGTCCTAGGCCATGACTGTTACCAAAAGACACCACTGTCCCACTGTCATGCTGGCAGATGTCAAATCATGCTCTGCCTCTCTGCGCGATCCTGTACGGCATGCTGGACGTCCCAGAGGAGTGGCAGCCAGGGCAAGGCTGGGTCAGGGACACCGACGCCTTCCTCACCTCTGGCCCCTCACTTGCTCTCTGCCTCAGCAAGGGAAGCATGGGTCATGTGGACGCTGTGCAGCAGAGCATCATAAAGCTGGCGGTGGCGGTTTACGTGTGCGTGTGCCACAGTTCTCTCCACTCTGCAGGAAATGCCGCAGAAGGGATGTGCTTCCTGCCCGGGGCACCTTTCCAGCCAGAAGAAAAGCAAGAAAGGACTCAGTGAAGGGGGATAGTCACTTAGGTTAGTTCCATCCTCTGCCCACTGAGACACGGCGTGCCTTGACACAGGTCATAACAGGTGAGGACTAGGCAGGCTGGGTGCCGGTGGAGCTGATTGCACAAGACCCTCCAACAGTCCCACCTCCTGAGACCTGGGAGCAGGGCTTATCCCAGCCCATCCCAAACTCCGCCCTGGAAAGGCAGTCAGCGGAGGGTGAGTGTTGCTACAGGGAGAAGTGTGCTGCTGCACCTGTTTCAGCTCTGATGTGTGCATGTGTGAGTGTGTGTGTGAGAGTGTGCATGTGTGTGTATGTGTGTGCTTGTATGTGTGCATGTTGTGAGCTCCAATTTTCTTAGAAAAACTCTCCATCTTTAAATCTTCTTTTGATTGTGTGATACTCTTGTTCCAGGGGCTGTAGGGAATGGGAATTTAGGAGCATAGGTCAGATCACTACACACACACACACTCACCACACACATATTCACACACTCCACACATGCACACACACACATACACACACACACACTCACTCCCCACCCACAGAGGTTGCCCTGGTGAGGCCTGCTCCTCAGAGGCCTCCTGGTGCCCTTCTTCAGGGCCTGGACACACTATTCCTGAGGACAACATTTCCAGGGCTGACCCATGGGCACGAGAGCAGCCTCTGGACCACACTGGACCCTGTGGGCAGAGCTGGGGCTTCCGGTTCCTGGCAGCATACAGTTACCCCGAAACTCAGGGTGAAGAAACACCGCTCAAATCATGAGGCAAGAGACGTCAAACCATTGCGTTTTCATTGTGTTTCTGAGTAAGCATTACTTGCTGAACAGCAAGTGAACAAAGCCAACAAGTGCTAATCCTCTCCTTCGCTGTGCAGCAGAGGGAGCTGTGCTGGGGGGCGGGAACATCAGCCAGTCCAAAACGCGCTTAGGTTTCGCTTTCACAAGAAGGGAGACCGCCTCCCTGGAGCTCTCTGTGTCCCTCCAGAAGACCCACGGTATGTTTTAAGCTGCAACAGCGGGGAAACTTGTGAAGTATGTGATGCAGTGTTTGCACCAGCTGTCTAAATAAAGGTTTAGTGAGCCACCATGGAAAACAGAAAGTGCATTCTAAGAGCAGCAGCCTCAGAGTGGGTCTTCTTCTATTTCTACCTTCTTTCCTTTTTTTTCCTTCCTTCCTTCCTTCCTTTTTTCTTTTTTCAGTGTAAAAGCTTGCCTTAGGTTTGCACCTTAAATATTGCCCAGATGCTAGGTACTTCCTGGCCCACATTTTCAGCAAATCTGAGAATCCACTTTTTAAAATGAATGTGCCTTAGAAACCTGCACATTTGACCAGCAGCACCTATGGTCAGAAACACGGAGCTCTACTCCAATGGTCCCATTGCCCTCAGCCTCCGGGTTTGGCTGAGAGGGTGTGGGAAGAGGCTGTGCCTGAGACATTACTGTGTTCCCTGGAGCCGATGGGAGGAGCCTGGGCCTACTCATTTCAGGGTGACTTTGTTCCTTGTTGGAATCCCAGCAGGCTGCCCCCCCCACCCCGAATCCCTGAGTACTACCATTGATTCAGGCTAACTGCTTCGCAGCCCCAGGCTGGCCCCAAGCCCTGGACTTCTCTCTAAGTCAGGAGGTACCCTCCAACGCCTCCAGTTGAAATGTCACTACCTCCTTATACAAAGTTACACCTGGTTTGTGGGTTTTTCTTTACAAATTAGAAAAGATTGTCCCAACTTCAGAAATTATGTGCCAAGTATGAGCTGCAAAGGCCGCCATTGTTTTCATCTCTTCTCTTGCCAACTTGGGGTTGGTTAGTAATGAGCCCATCTGCCCTGGTGAACACCAGCATCTCTAACCACATCTATAAAAGAATTTAGTCACTCCCCCAGGCAAGGTAGCTCATGCTCAGAGAGACTACATGTTTACTAGACTTTAACTGAGGACCGGCCGCTGAGGAAGTTTTGATTACACAAAACTTGTGAGCTGATTACACAAGTTAAACATGAAGACAGAGCCGACAGGCCTGCACACCCATGTGCACACTCACACTAGGTGCAGCTGAGAGACAAAAGCCAGTGGGGTGAGGGTGAGAGGTTCAAAATTTTAGAGTTAATTCTTGGGACTGAGGCAAAGTCACCAGAGCACAGTTTTTTTCAGAGCAAGGGTCCAGCAATCCCCCACCCAGATTAACCTTGGGATGTGACTAGGGTCACATAGCCGCTAAGGAAGCCTATGGAATGTGTTAACTCCCTGCCCCTTGCTACTACCTAACCTGCATGTAACAAGGCAGGTATCCTCAGGTAGCCAGATCTGATCATTTGCAGTTTTGGCGCCTGAAAACAAAGCGATCATTTTAAGGTCAACTCCCCTAGGGACCCTTTCACCCAATCCTATAGTGCCAAGACTTACCCTTCCCTACTTTCGTTTCCGCTCCCTTAAAAACCCTGTTCCCCCAGAGCTGGGGGTGGCTTGCCTCTTTGTTCTTGCAAAAGGCAGCCACCCAGCTCGAGTTTATAATAAAGGTCCTCGTGTGTTTTACATCGGACTCAAAGCCTGTTGGTCATTTGGGGACTCGCGATCTGGGCATTTCAAGGGGTCCTTGCATCACACTGATCCTGTCTGAGCAATGGCCCCATAGCTTTCCCTGCACTGACATTGCGCACGCGCACACACTCATCTTCCACACAACTTTTAAGCAATATGGAGACACTCATTTTTCAAAGTCTCCATTTACGTGTTTTTGCCTCACAAGAGCCCATCTTCTTGCGAGTGTTCCTCATGCATCATGGTAGATTCGGAGAGGTGTGGAGCCTGAAGTCTGGTGAAGCCCGCGTGCCCGAGCACAGCTTGTCACTTACAGAGGCCTGATCTCGGAGGCCACCCGTGTTGGTGTTTTTACCTGTAGACAGAGCCTAGGCGCAGCCTACCTGGACCCCTTAGATGCTGCCCCCCCCCAAAATGTGCCTTTCCAGGCCTTTCATTCTAGGATAACATTTTCTACTGTTTTTTTTTTTTTTTCTGCTGACCAGGGGGAGGGATAGCACTGACGTTTCTGAGTCCCCGGCCTCTTGCAAGCATACTGCCAACAGCTCATGGCTGAGTCCTACTGCCCAAACTGATTCCAAGTGTGTAAGTTCCTTGTAGGTCAGGATTGCTCTCCCTGAACTGTGCAGATGCCCAAGGAAAAACCATCTTAGAAGGTTCATGGGATGTTGGCAGAGCTCAGCTCCTCGGGGATACATTTGCAGATGGGACAAGAGCAGATCTCTTACCCTGGCCACACGGGGAGCTCTGGGCATAGAGCTCACCCGTCCTCTAAGATGTGCTTGCGCAGGAGCTGCAAGAGCATGGCTCTCTAGAAGAGCAGCCAGTGCTCATAACCGCTAAGCCATCTACCCAGCCTCCATCTGACTCTTGCATTTCCACGACAGACCAAGGCAATGATTCTACCAACCCCTGATTTGGTGAGCCAATGAGATTTCATTGGGATTATAGGAGCGTCGGTGTGAGGGGCGGCTCCATTGCAGCTCCACGACAGAAGATGCTAACTCTAACACAGGTACTGTTCTTCTTGGGGTCACAGTCTGAGAGCCCAATATCAACCAGGACATGATAAACAGAAGGCTGACAAAGGAGAGCCTTGCCCCAGAGGCGAGGCAGGGCATGGGCAGCAGGATTGGGGCTAGCTTTGGGACATCCTAGTGAAGACAGTCACAGCCCCTCAACGCTTAATTATGGCAGCCATCCTCTGCATAGAGAGGAGCGGTGCTCAGAACCAGCACTCAGGTGGAGCCGGGAGGCGGGCCCCCGACCCCAGGAGAGCCCCTGAAGTGTGCCGTCTGTCAGTACAGCCAGAGCACCAGCGCAAAGCTCTCACAGGCTGCAGGCGCTGCACATCTCCAGACCTGAAGTGCTGGTGGGGACTCCCGCGGATCCTGGAGAGCCTCAGGAGAGCAGGGATGGGCAGGGCCCGCCCTGCCCTAGGGACAGGCTGTGTCCGCTCTGCTCCTGGCATGGGTTCCAGAGGATCTGGTGGTCTAGCAGCTTTCTCCCAACCTAGCTTCCAAGGCAGCAGGCTCAGGTCTCCTCTCCCTAGAGAGCCGCCCCAGGTGCCGAGTGTGTGGAGGGGTGTGCGCAATCTGTGGGTGAAGGTATACTGTGTATGTGTGAATGTATGTGTGTACTGGTCTGCCTTGGGGGTGTTGGTAATCCTGTGGATATAATATGTGTGAGCCTGTGAGCATGTGTTCATACGTGTTTCTGACAGTGTCCGGGGTGTCCTATGTGGGTCACTATGTGTTTGGTGTTCTGTGAATGTGAGTCTGTGTATCTGTTTCTCTCAAGCACACCCTTGTGTGCCTGTGTACTTTCCTGTGTGTCTCCTTGATGAGGCTGACGGAAGGGTGCCGCTCACCATCCTGTGACATCTCTGGAGGCAGCAGCTGTAGTTCTGGACGATGACCAGACACAACAGCCCATACCCGCCATCTCCACTTCTCAGGAGGCTGAGGGGCGAAGGCTCCAAGTTCAAGCCCCGCCTGGCAACACGGCAGGTTTAGCTGCCTCGTAGACAACTGGTGGCTGACTCCCGGCGGTGGAGCTGAGTGGTACCCTACCGTCCTGCTTCCCCAAGGCGGGTAGGCTGTGGCCTCAAGCCGACCCTCAGCACCACCCCAGACAGAAGAGGACATGTCAGGACAAGGCTCCTCACCCCAGGCTCTGTCTCATTTTCCTCAGGCAAACCTTTCTTTCTGGGGCTGGAGAGAAGTATGATTTTCAGCAGACCCAAGCTTGGTTCCTGGTGCCACATTTGGCGGCTCGCAATGGCTGCAACTCCAGCTCCAAGGGGGTCGATGAGTCCTTGTGGCTTCCACATTTACCCCTCCCCCAACACATACTTTTAAAATATTGTTTTCTTGTCTGAGGATTTGGCCTTTACCTGTCACCCAGGGTACATCCCACAACTCCCTCGACCCTTGAGGAGAGTCTCGAGAGCATGAGCTCCATGGAAACAGTCCATCTGTCCATGTTTTCCTCACTGCAGCTCGAATGCATCCATGTTCCTGGGTGCACAGAGCAGCTGGGCCCTCCACAGCCTGTACCCAGAGTGCCTGGGACCCCACAATGTGGGCTCCACTCAGACCGGGGTTCTGATGGCAGCCACCACCAGCCTCTGCGAGACATCAGAGGGATGCTCAGAACCCAGAGAAGCCCGCTGGCCTCACATCCAAGGTTCGAGAGAAGGCAGAGGAGGCCCGGATGTGGTCAGCCATACTATGACCGCCAGCATGACACACATCCCATCAGGACCCGTCACATCACAGGTCACCTGCCCGTCACATGGGGAATCCTAGCAGGGAGGTGCAAGAGAACCCGGAAATGGCACGAATCACTTGGACATGAGGAGGAAGAGGGTAGGGCTGAGGGAATAAGGTCTGGAGAGGGTTGATGTCCTGAGGAGGCCATGTTCTAGTCTCCTGAGCACCTGGGGAGTTCATGGCCTCACTCGCCTCGTCCCCCAGGCCTCACCGGGGTGCCTGTGGCTATGTATGTGGGTATAGTGGGTCTAGGTGTCACGGGTGATTTTTAGCTGAGGTTAATGTCTAAACTGAGCTAAGTGGGTATTCCTCCATAGAGACAGGCTTACCCCAGACAGGTGAAGAATCGCCTGTGCCTTCCTGGGGCTCCAGCTGCTGTTCCAGACTGTGGTCACAGACGCCAATCCCTTAAATGTACTCACAACTGCTCACAGAATAAAACATGCTTTATGGCTTTGAAAGGCCTGAACTGGTACAGCATCCGAGATCAGAAGACTTCTACTCAGCTGCTAATTCCAAGGAGACCCCCATGGATCTGCCTGGCGTGTGGGGTGCTGGGTGACAGGGAGCACTTGCTCTTCTACCCTTGCTTCTCATGTTGCCTTCTGGCTCCAAGCTGTTAGGAAAAGAGACACTTGTAAAGAGCTAATTCACACACATATGTGTACATGGACAGTACATGCCCAGATTCAGACTGAAATATTTTTTTTCTGATAGAAGTCAAGCTTGAAAAAGGAATGCACACGGCTGCCATGTGTGAAAGTATGGTATTAATAATTAAGCCATGCGATCATTACCTCAGGATATTATTTCTTAAATATCTCTTGCAAAGGCAATATGATTACATATGAATGATATCAATTTTCCACCAACAAAAAAAATCTGCAGAAATAGGAATTGAATTACACTGTCCAATTTGCTGTAAAGTTCACTGTATGTGAAGGAATTAATCAACGCTGCCACCACCCATTTTTATGGGGACATAAAATGATGTGAACTTCCATTTTTAATAAAGATGCGTAGTGCTTTTATGAAGACTGACTAATAACACCATAATGAACTGAAGAGCCGCTGATACTCTAAGAATAAAACTTTTGAGGCGTGTGTTTACAGAGGCCTCTGTAAGGCGACACTCCCTTGAAGCCTGTTGGAAACCATTACAAAGCAGAAGCTCAGCGGAAGCTCCGGATGACGGTGGTGCAAATTTATCTTTAAGATGTGGGAATGCTCACGGAACATATGTGTTTGGAGGCTAGTGTTCACGCTTCATCAACCCCAACATGAGTGGCCACCTGGGAAATATGGGATCCCCCCTTTTCACCCTCTCCCCTTCACCTCTTCACCCTCCAGAGCAGAACAACCCACCAGGAAGTTTTCATGAGGCAGCGTCGTGGAACAGGAACTCCTGGGGGACAAAGGGAATGGGGGTTCCATCTGGATGTGGTTCCTTCTCACACAGCTCTGGGTCTCTGTCCTCATCCCCAGAACTTGGGGAGCACACAGCAGATCTGACTATGCCTCTGCCTCATTCTGTTACAACAATACCACAGATTGTATAATTTATAAGGAAAAATTACTTCCCCAGCTCTGACAGCTGGGAAATCTGAGGTCAAAGTGCCCTTGGGTCTGTGTCCAGGGATGGCTGCCTTAAATGAAGCATCCTCTGGAGGGAAGAAGCTGTGTCCTGCCGTGGAGGAAGACAGATGGTAGAGGACCGAACTCCAGGTCTGGGGCTCAACAAAGAAGTCCATCCACGAGTGAGGGCTAACGCGTCCCCAGAGGCCCACCCTCTACACCACTGGGAACCCAGTTTCTAGTACATGCGTTTGAGGATTGTTCAGAGCGTGGCCAGCGGTCATGCAGATGCTTCTGTGAATTGTGCAGGACATACCGTTCAGCACCTCTGAGCAGACAGGAACAGCTTGCCTGTCCCCACAGACTCTAAGGGGTCTCACCATCACCTCTGGTCTTCAGCTCACCCGGGGAAGACCACCCCCCTACCGAGGACTCTGCAGACGGAGCTCAAGGAATCACTGGAATGCCCCTGAGGGATGCAAGCAGTCCCCCACCCCCACATGCACACGTGAGTGTGTGTGTATGTGCATGTGATGTGTATACCGTGTCTGTGTGTGTGTGTGTATGCATGCAGGTGTACATACCCAGAGGCTGACACTGGGTGTCTTTGGGTCTCTTGTGGAGTCTGGAGTTCACTCACCTCTGTGGCCGGTCATCTGCAAGGACCCGGCTGTCTCTGTTCCCCCGGCACTGAGGTTGCAGACACCACCTGCACCATGGTTTCCTGTGTTTGTGGGGTTCGAACTTAGGATCTCAAGTTTGCACAGCGAACATTTTACTGACTGCGTCATCTCCCCAGCCATTGAAATTGTCACTTCTTAATGTATATATAGACACAGACATGTCATGTGTTCACACACATGTTGTACATGTGTACAACACACATAATGTATACGCATTCAATTACACTGCTATTTTCAGAATAAAAACTAATCCGTGTTTACAAAAAAATGGAAATATAGAAAAAAATGAAAAAAAAACACTCAAGTTCTCCCTTTCAGGAATAACATACCCAGCATTTTGGTGTCCCATCATTCACACCCACACACTCATTTGTGCCTGAACACAGACACACACACACACACACACACACACACACACACCCTCACCTATTTATTACCTTTTACATTTAATTTTGAATGGCTAAGTCATACTCATGGTTCAAAACCCAGAGAGCAGAAAGTACTTTTGCCCCCAACGTTTTGGTACAATCGTTTTCCAGGCTGTTAACATTTCAGGAATGTGGTTTTTAACGGCTCCAGGGTTAGCCGGTGTGTCTGCACCTGCTCTGCCCATCATCCTCTGTGCACAGGCACGCAGGTGGCCCCAGTCCCTCACGTCTGCCCCAGCCTAGCCCAGCACGCCCGTATGCACACCTGTCCTGTCGGGCACACCCCCCTGGTTCTCTGGGCCCTGGTCCCGGCACTTCTGGGGTTCCATTGGTAGACACTGGATGCTAACGTGATGCCAGCTTCCGTCCAGGGGTCCTGCCCCTTCCACTAGTCATACTTGGGACGCTCCAGAGCCAAATGGAACTCTGAGGGAGCAAGATGAGGAAGGTGAGCCCCGGGGAGCCTGAGGGACTTCCTGGAGTGTGCAGAGCTGGTGAGCAGTGTCCACTACACCAGGGCTGAGGGGCGTCACGGGCCCTTGCTGCCCATGGCCTGCCTGCTGCCCCTGCACAACCCTTTCCTCGCCTCTGTCCTCTTCTCACCCAGGCCTGAGCCTTCGCCCTCACCCTGGTTCCTCCCATCCCCCGGTGCAGCCCTCCATCCTGCTTTCCCGTGGTGTGTCCACAGCGCTCTCCCTGCCCTGCCCTGACCCCCCCAGCGCCTCTACTCCAGCCCTGCATCCCTGCATCTCTCTTTCCCTCTCTCTGTTTCTGCGTCTCCATGACTTTCTCTTTCCATGCCACTGCTTCTTTACTCTGTCTCCCCCTCCTCCGCCGCCTTGCACTTTTTCTCCTCGTGCTGGGAATTTCCTATGCCTGATTTGTGCCCCACAGCATCCCCGCCCGAAGACACCCTCCTCATTCTTCACCTCCAGTCTCTGCTCAAATGTCTCACCCTCTGGGAAATCTTCCCTGACCTTTCCAGACAGAGGGACAGGCTGCTCCGTGGGGCCTGGACACTTGTGCTGGAGGTGTGTAATGCACACGGGTGCCCCAGCCCTTGCTTTCCATGCTGGGTGAACCTGGCCACAGGGCAGGACAGGGGACGGCATCGGGGAGAGCTGGTCAGAGTGCATGCCCATGAAGATGGTGTCAAGGCCACTGTGTCACCAGTGCTCAGGAGCTGAGGCGTTGCCACAACAGGAAGGGTCACTTCACTGAGGCTGTTCTCTGGCGCACACCCACTCATATATGCACACAGGTTCATGTAAACACACACACATACACACACAGGTTCATGTAAACACACACACTCCAGAAGTCCAGATGCACGAGGCTGTGAGCCTCCACTGCCCTCGATGTACGGCTTCGGTCAGTGAGATGCTGGGTGTGCGCGTGGCTCCATCAGGAGAGGCACAGAGGGGCACAGAGGGCCCCCCTCCCTGCCGGCTCCTCCTGGGACACACCTGCCACCCCGGCCTTGATCCCACACACTAGGCACACTAGCACGGGTGTGTGTGTGTGTGTGTGTGTGTGTGTGGACGGTTCAACTTCCACGTCTCTGGATGGGCCAGGCTTTCTGCCAGCTGCGTTACTTCCATGATATTAATTTCTGAAATCACATCTTTCTCTTAAATGATGGAGTGAAAATCAGGCTTGAGATGGCCTGTCAGCAATGACCCATTCTTTCAAAAAAATCGCTTTAATTCCTAAGCCGGCGCACCCACCAGCCACTCAATTTCTTCCCACACAGGAGACAATGGGTTTAAGAGCTAACTGCCGCGTTCTAAGTGATTTAAATTAATGATGGATTCTCTCAGAGACGGTGTGGGATCCATCACCCTCGTGATAAGCGGCCAGAGCCCCTATCTGCATACAGCTGTGCAGGGCAGCAATATCTGGCAGAGAATATGGAGAGAATCAATTTCCTCTCCTTTCCCCGGCCTGATGTAGATCGGCCTTGCTTTTTTCAAGTACCACTGCAAATAAGTCAGTGCCCTCAGCGGGGAGGCCTACCTATCAGAGGGCTGGCACCGGCTTTGCTCTGGCCTACCTGTCAAGGGTTGGTGTCGGAGGGTTGATGTTGGAGGGATGGCCCTGGCTCTGCTCTGGCCTACCTTTTGGAGGGTTGGCACTGGCTCTGCTGTCTGGACCGTAGCCCTGCAGCGGCGTGTCCTCCTTGGAGGCGCTAGGCTGGGATCTGGTGAGTGCCATGATAATTACCCTCGGTTTCTACTGCAATGATTGTGTTTTCCATGAAAACGCCTCCTCGCCAGCAGACTATTTTGCTCCTGGCTCTTCCGTCCCTTCTGCTGTTGGTGGGCTGCGCGGATTCCCCTCTCAGGGTGCGTCTGTGGATCAGTGCTCCCACGGGGCGATGGCTGCTGTTCCTCCTAGCCATTTTGGCTGGATCCACAGCACTGTTTCTACGAATTTATTATTCCCGTTCTTTCCCTTTTTAAAGCCTTTTTTTTTTCTTTTTTTTAACGAGGCCTTGTGTTTAGTGCAGAAATGAGCAAATTCCCATCATTGCTGTGTGGTTGAAGAAACACACCCGCAGTTATGCTGTCCAAAGCCCCCTCGTTTCTTCACTCTCTTTTCCAGACTGCCAGGCTCATGTCGCTGGGATCTCGAAGGGATGAAGCCTCCCAGGGGAATTAAGCAGGAACACAGGAAAAGGGCCAGACCAGCGCCTTGGGTGCCCCAGCCGTCTCGTTGGGCTTCATCAAGCCAAGGACGACCTTCAGTCCTAACCGTGAACTAGAAGCTGAGCTCCAAAGCTGCAGAGTTGGCTTAACCAGCCCAGTGCTTTCCGTGAGGGCCTGGGAACCAAGTCTTAGCCCTAGAATGTACAGGAAAAGCAGCACAAACAGCAGCAGTGTAGTATTGTGGCCCTTGTAATCCTGGTTCTGGGGAAGCAGAGATATCTGGGTTTTGCTAGCCAGCCAACTTAGCCTACTACAAAGCAGACTCCAGGGAATGAGAGGGCCCATCTCAAAACAGCAAGCTCGATGGTGAGTAAGGTCCTCTGGCACCACACAGACGTGAACACCTAAGTGCACACATAGGTTAGGATACAACACGCTTGAGGAAGAGGTCTTGGCATGGGAGGTTCCAAGCTGTGGTGAGCCCCAGTGCATCATGGGGCTTGCAGATGCCTTCTGCGTCTCTGCGTGGTGGGAAGAAGGTAGAAGCAGCTGTCAGAGGTTGAAGAGGAACAGCAGGCAGAGGCTTCTGCGGCTCTGACTGCCAAGCCTTCCTGACAAGCAGGGAGGGATGGGTCCTGGCAGGTTCTGAGGGCTGTTCGGCTTTCCCGGACCGCTCTAGGTGCTGGAATCCCACTGTTGTTATCCCCTGCAAGTGGAGAGGAGGGAGGAGGAATGTTGGCCTTCTCTGTAGTCAACATTTTAGTGCTGCAGGACGGAATGAATGGGTGTTGGCGTAGGGAATGGGTTTTGTAACAATCCGCCCTGGTCACCCAGCCACCCGGCATCTCCACCCAGGCCTGGCTGACTCTGTTCTCTAGAAAAGCAAGCATGCCACTCATCCTCAAGAAACTCAGTCCGCTACTGCCCACCGCCTCCCAGCACCCAGGCCTCTCAATCCGGAAGCAGACGGGGTGGGGGGTAGGGAGGGCTCCTGGAGGTGTGAGTGTTTCACATCCTAGTCCTTCTTTGCATCTTACTTAGCAAGCACTTCCCATCTGTCTTTTGTTAATCGGATTAGCATAGTGCCTGGTTCCTGGTGGACCCCTTACTTGGAGCATCTGAATCCCTGAAGGGAAGGAAGAGAATGGCAGAATATCAAACTGCCAGAGGCCTTGCAAGTATTTCAATCCAAAACTGCAACTGAAAAACTACTAAACAGGAACCCAGGTGCCAAGTGACTGAATGGGGTCTGTGTGTTGTTCATGAGCATCTGATACATAGTTTTTTCTTTTGTTTCTTGGGACAGAGTCTCAAGTTGCCCAGGCTGGTCTTGAACTCTCTGTAGCTGAGGGAGGCCTTGAACCTCTGATCCTCCAGCCTCCATCTCCTAAATGCTGGGATTACAGGCTTGCCCTATCACTCCTGGACTAGCATGTGTTTTTCATATGGACATTTGGCAATTTATTATAGGTGATATCTTTGATTTTTTTAAAACTTTTCTATTTTGTGTTAATTATAGACAGAAATGAAATTGACATTTTATGTATTTATCTTTTATCTAGTGGCTTTGCTATAGTCTCTTTATATTCTGGGAGTTTATTTGTAAGATTCCTTTAGACTTTTTTTTTTTACATTACATCTAGTTGTCTATGAATAATGGCAGTAATGGAATTCTAAGTTAGCAATTAGGCTTTTTATTTAGCACTTTAAAGATGGTAATTAATTCCTTGTTTTCTGGATTCCATAATTTTTGTTGAAGAAGCAACTGTCAGTGAGAGTTTTGTAACTTTGAACATAAAGCAGCACCGTCTAATGGTGCCTGGTATGCTTTCTCTGCCTCTGAGTTTCAGCGGTGATGATTCTAGGTGGTGCTGGTTGGTGGGTGTCCTGCAAAGGTGTTTGAGGAGTGTCTGATCTGTACAGATTTGTGCCTTCCACACAAGTCGTTATTCCTTCTAAGTCTGTTCATGCTCCTTTCTCCCTTCCCCAGACTCTAACTGGACAGACGGTAGACTCTCCATGGCGTTCCATGTGTCTTTCATTCTCTTTTCTGTGTGTTCAACATGGTGCTCTCTGCTGTATAGTCTGAGTTTCCTACTCATTGATCCTCTATAGTATTAATCCTTTCTTACCAGATCAAGTCCTCAGTTAAGGTCCTCAGCTGAGTTAATTTTTCTCTTTTGTCTCTATAGAGTTGATTTCTGTGTGTGGATTCTGGTTCTTTGATGAAGAAACAATAGGAGCTCTACATTGTCATCTATTTCCTTGCCCACATCAACCCCAGGTTTTCCAAGTGTATGCCAATAATTAAGTGTGCTCATCAATTTGTCTATTTCTGTTTTCTTTTAGCATAGCTCATTTTTTTCTTCCTGAGCACCAAATAAAGTGGATGAGGCACCTGGCTGGTTTGCCCTATCCTCTGTAGTGAGAGCAGGGACCATCACCTTCCTTCAGTCTATGGCTGAGCATGTGCACCCAGGCTTGCAGGTTCCCTGAGTCTCCAACTATTCTCACTTCTTTCCATTTCCAAGCTGTACCAAGAGACAGCCTCTGTCTATCAGTCTGTCTCTGTCTCCTCTCTCTCATGTATCTGTACTCAATCTCTTTCTCATATCTGTACATAAATATCTCTTATATATCATCTCTACCATCAAGCCTCTATCTATCTATCTATCTATCTATCTATCTATCTATCTATCTACCTACCTACCTACCTACCTACCTACCTACCTATCTATGCCTCTGTCTACTTGTCTATAGTATATCTGTCCATCTAACTTCCTAATAGTTCTTGGTGGAGGCACTGGCCTCCCAAAATGGTTCTGGTCACTTATTTGTGGCTGAAATCTCTCATGTTCCCATCAGGTTGTCAACTGCATATTGAACATTGTTGGGAGACATAAGTACAGATAAAACAGTCTTTACCAAAGGTCTTTCTGGAGTATAGAAATTACCAAAGACACTTTTCAATAAAGAAGAGCACATTTATTTACTTAAGTTTGGGGGACTTTGTGCATAATTCTTTCTCAACAATTTTTCATTAAGGGTTCTCAGGACTCTGTGGTGAAAAATGGGTTAACATGTATGTGTGTGTGTGTGCATGTGTATATGTCCATGTTTATGTAGTTTTGTGTGTGCATGTGTGTGTGATGTGTGTATAATTTTGTGTGTGATGTTAGGAGATGGACTTACGGCCTCACACACGCCAACCAATGCTCTGAACTATAGTCCAGTCTGAGTCAGTGTTTTTAATCTTGTATTTCCCAATCCTATCAGACCTCGAAGTCTTCTAAATGTATGCAATGACATCACAGCTGACTATGATAAATGCAGCATACCATACATTCTGGTGGACATGGATGGAGGAGCCTTTGGTTGACAATCACAGAATTCAGTCTTTGTGATCACAGGGGCCAGTGTGAATGGAGTCATGGGTGAACAGCTTGGATACAGCTGGAGATGGCATGGGGAGAGGATGCCTGAGGTAACAGGCCAAAGAGCACAGGTGTGCTCAGGTTGGAAGTCTGAGTGGCCCGTGGTCTCTTCCTACATCTTGGAATACACTAGGCCATCAATAGCCACAGGGAGATGGATTAGAGTGCCTTGTGAAGACCCTCCCGTCTGTTCTGAGATAATGCATGCAATTAGCAATGCCCCTGACATTTAATTAGTAATCAATGAGTATTGAGTATCAATAATTTGGTATCTAAATACTCACGATGTCATCTGATTCCACATGCTCACGCTGCCTCAGTGTTGTGTATGATTCCTTTTCCTATCCCAACCCTAAATTAAAAGCAGCAGTTTACAGAATCTGTATCAAAGCACTTCCTCCAGGACACCATGGATGAATCCTTTTTCCCCTGATCTCCTTGAACCATATATTAACATATCAGAGGAAGGACTAGGCTTGGGATTTACCACTAAATTATAAAGTACTGGTTGCTTGGCTTTCCTTGTGAGCAGACACACAGGCTTCCATTAATTCATCCCTACTAAGTGTAAACTGAAAGCAGTTACCCAAAGAAACAACTTTATTTGCTGAGAATGACATGGATTGGCCCTGCTTCCCTACAGCAAGATGGGACCTCCGGTCCAGGCAGTGTCTTCTGCTGACCCTACAGTGCTTTCAGGACATCTCAGACCCTGCGTGGATGGCAAGAGGTGATCAGTTACAGGCAGGCCCGTGTGTCTGTTTGCTTGTCTGTCTCAGGTGTGAACCCTAGGCATGGTTTGGGTGTGGAGGGATGTAGTGCTTGGCTGCTCCCCAGATCCATTAGTTCACACTCTGTCCATGCAGATCAACAAAGATCAAGATGAACCATACTGTGCACACGTTTGGATGTTGACAGAGGTGAGGAAGAAACCTAACAGGGAAAAGAGCCAAGGAAGCAGCTGGACAGGTGCGTATCACCTGAGGGAAGAGGCAGCTCAGATTCTGGGACTGAGACCCTGTGCCACCCTCCTCTCCCCTCTGTGTTTAGAAGACTTAAAATTGGCCTGGTGGGAGAGTTACACCTGAACACGGAAAGATGCTCTATTGAAGCCCACCCATCCCTGTTGTATGTCTCAGGTCACAGAGTAGTATGGGCACAGCAGAGCAAGGCACAGACAATGTGGGCTTCTGAAACTCATTTGTGGAAAACAAGATGGTGGCCTTGTAAAGCGTCCATACCCTAACCCCGGATGCTGTGACTACATCCTATGATGGCAACAGGAGCAGGGACATCGCACATACCAGTGAGATTTTTTGGTTCTCTGGTGGTCTCAATGTTGTCGCAAAAGTATTTGTGATTAAAGAAGGAAGGGCAGGAGAGACAGAAGGATGTGACAATGCTGTGAGGAGTAGGAATGATGTGGTGCCATAGGCCAAAAGAACATGGAGAAGGCAATGACGTGAACCCCTCATAAGCCTCCAAGGGAAACACAACTCTGCCAACTTCTTGAGTTTAGCTCTATGAGACCAGGGGGGACTTCTGACCTCCAGAGCCACACGCTGCTTAAATTGTATTGTGTAAGCCTCTGCATAGGTGGTGGCTGGTTACAGCAGCATCCAAAGAACACAACCCTGTGACAGTTTCAGGCGTTCTCTGGAGACAGGCGCGAAGGCCTCAGAGGAGCCCGGCGTACATGAACGAGGTGCACTGCTGGGCTGATGGGTTAGAAAGAGGCAGAGAGGAGCAAGGGTAGGGCCCTAGTCACAAGACACAGCTAGTGATGGTCGGTGCACAACGACAACATGGGACTGATCATTTTCTGGCTTAGAGTGGCTAGAAGCAGTACCTACAAGCCAGCAACAAGACTTGTCTGAGCAGGAATGGAACTGAGGCCAGCTGAAGAGAGAGGGTGGCAGGCAGTGGGTCTGAGAGGGTGCCCAGGGACACAGTTCCTGTCCGGAGCTGGGAAGGCTGGAGCGGAAAGGAAGTCCTGCCTACAGGGGTTGGGCGCATCTATGTAGTTGGACCAAGGACTCTGTTGCAGGGAAGTGGCATGAGCCTCCAGGATGTCCCCAGTTCCCGGCTCCCTGCTTTGCTGCCCCGGGAAGCTCTGGGTCCTCAGGCTGGTGTGGCCAGCGCTGGGCCACTCAGGGATCAGCACACGTGAGCATCGGAGTGAGGCTGGCGTTGCCCTGGCTGGTGCTGAGTCAGGCTGTAAGTTGTACATCTTCATTAATTATCTGTAGGAAAGATAAAGATTCATTAATTAAACGCTCAGGTTACGCAAGGTTGGGAGGTGCTGTGAAGCCCGGTGCAGGAACAAGCAATCATTCAGAGAACTGCAAACGCCGACAAGAAGTGCCATGAGGCTGGCAAGCAAAACCACAGGGGCCTCAGCTAGGGGACGCCAATCCATGGCATCGGAAGTCAATGCGCAGGACAGCCGACAAAGTAGGAACACTAGAACCGCCAACGGAGACCTGACCACACATTAATTACAATCCTACTGAGCTTTGGGGAAGTGGTCTATCTTTGACCAAAATTATTGGTCTCATTAGCTTGGATTGAGAACTCAGACCCCCCCCCCCTGACTCTCACCCTATGCTTGCATGCCTGCAGACAGACAGACAGACACACACACACACACACTCACAGAGACACACAGACACACACATCCCCCTTTCTGTTGGCTGGGTAGCTTAACAGAGTAATAGAGTGCCAAATCTGTCCTCCACTTGGTGACCCCATACCCTAGATTTGCTAGCACTGTGTGTTTTTGAGTGCAGAATATCAGGGGTGAGCTCAGAGAAGGGTGAAAAGGCTTCCTACAGCACACGAATGGGGCCCGTTCTGGCCTTTGCCTGACAGTCACAGTCCTTCAGTTGTCATAAAGACGAGCGTCCCAGTAGCTAACACCTCAGGTGAGAGGCACAGAAGGGAAGGCCCAAGGCAAGGGCGGCCAGGGAACACCTGAGGTGCCCTCTGTTTTTGTTTGTTTGCTTTTGCTTTTTATTTTTTATAATTTATTCACTTTACATCCCGATCATAAAAAAACCAAGGTGTCGCCCGAAGCCGGAAGAGGCAGCAGGATTCTCCTCAGTTCCCTTTAGAGGGATGAGCCTTCCGGATACCCGGTAAGGACCCAGACGGTGAGAGGGTAGGGTGAGGCCACCACGTTGTTGGTTATAGAAGTGCGGGACATGACCACAAGTCCAGAAAGACTGAGAACCCTCCCAGCTGGGAGCAGCATGCCGCATGATAGGCTGTCTTCCCTGCGGGCTCCCAGCACAGTTCCAATACGCAGGAGCCCTCCACCTTCTTGTGCAAGATAGGCGGGAAGAGCTAATTGCCGCGCTGATGGCCAGAGCAGCCTTTGCCACTGCAGGCTCAGGCTTCCTCCCTTCACAGAGCAGCTGTCTTCCCAGCTGCAAGCCCTCAGAGACCGTGGGCCTGGACTCCCGAGTCGCCAGGTCATCTGTTTTAAAATTCAACTCCTCTTAGAAACTATGCCCGCCTCCCTTTCTCCTGGTCCTGCCCACTCCTTTCACACACCTGCTGTATCGTGACCCTTCTCCTTGCCCAGCAAGCTGAGGGAGGCCTTACTGTGGCTCACAGAACTCCCTTATGAAGGCAGCGGCAGTGAGGTGTGGGATCACTTTGTGCTAGTGCTTAGCCTGGCTCTGACTTTTCATGCAGCCAGGACCCCAGCTTACGGCGCTGCCAATGTTGAGGGTGGCTTCTCTTCCCTCGTTGGCATGCCACAGAGGCCGTCTCCTGTAGGATCCACCATGTTGACATTAAGGTCACCCTGCACTCCAGGCCCTCTGCAGTGACTAACTGCATCCTTGGTTCCACCTGAACATTCCCACCTGTCCCTCTTCACTGCTTCTGGGCTTCTAGGGTGGCTTTTCCTTGCTTCCTGTAAGAACAAAGACAATGTTCAACTACCTAGCATCTTGAGCCTACTTTGTTTCCTCATCCCACGTCAACCTTTCTTCACACCACAAGTCAGATGATTTTTAAGGAGAAAGTCCACCCAATCTCCTGCTTAGAAATCTCTTCAAAGTTTTGCTCCCCAGCACTTTTTAAATCCAATCAGTTCAGCTCTGGCTGATGGTCCAGGTTGGCTAGGGCTGATGGGTAGACAGCCCAGTTTACAAGGTCACCTGGGTGAAGGCTGTCCTAGATGGGAAGGGCCTGGGCAGTTCTGGCAGGCTGTTGGGTGGTCCAGGCAAAGAGGCTGGCTTATTCTCAAAGGTCCTGGAAAGAGGTGGGAGATTGAAAAAGGCCCGATGACGTTTGAGACCCACCAAAGGCGGACACAGTAAACCCCACAGAAAGGCTACAATTCCCTTTGTGGGATGTCGGGAGACACTCTGGACCTTTAAAAAATATTTTAGTAGCTTTTTATTTGCTTATTTGTCTTTCATTCATTTATTCATTTATTGTGTGTGTGTGTGTGTGTTGTGTTCATGCACATGCCACAGTCCATGTATGGAGGGCAGAGAACAACTTGATGGGATCTGTTTTGTACTCATAGTCTGGGTTCTAGGGGTCAGATTCGGCTCATAGGGCTTGGTTACAATTGCCTTTACCTAAACTGCTCAGCTGTGGCCCTGGCCCTCTAAGGCCCTTTAAATTTGTTAAAACAAAACAAAACATAAAACAACTTGTGTGTGTGTGTATCTGGGTATTTTATCTGCTTGTATGTCTGTGTACCGCATGCATGCCTGGTGCTTGCAATGGCTAGAAGAGGGCGTCAGACCCCTTGGGACTGGAGTTGCAGACAACTGTAACTACCATGTGTTGAGAGTCGAGTGTGGGTCCTCTGGAAGAGCAGCCACGGCTCTTAATCGCAAAGCCACCTCTCTGGTCCTCCATGGGCCTTTAAAGAGGGCGTGGGGTTGGTATGGTGACATCTCAGGTGTGTCCTGGCTGCAGCACACACAAGCTGAGGCACAGCATATGAGAGCCAGCCAACACCTAAGCTGCAAACAGCCTGTGAGAGTCACAGACAAGCAGCAGGCCTTGCTCAGTGCAAGGAAGGGGGCAGGCATGAGCCACACTGCAGGAGACAGAGCCCGACTCTGGCAGCAGACTGGAGGACTGGGAGCCGGGAGACAGAGAGGTGCTCGGCCTTCTCCGCGCCCCTTCAGACTCCCAGGACTGCGTTGCTACTTCGGGTTCCTTGATGTTCTAAGAAATGAAAAACTGGACGAACTACGGCCTTAGGATCGCTCAAGTCACTGCCCTCCTCCTCACGCAACGCCGCTGCTAAGTGCAAGTGCTCCGAAGGCGAGTGAGCAGAATGGCCTGATTCTTCCATGGCTGGCATGTGCAAGGGCTGCACAGGCCTCTGCTCCCACCCGGGACTCACGGACACCCCAAACTGTCAGCTCACCACCTGGGCTCCCGACACTGTCTCAGCCTCTTAGTTTGCAGAGGAGAATAAAAGGGGAGTGAAGTGTGCAGCTGAGGTGGGGGCTCTGGGCTCACGGGCATTTGTGGTTTGGGGTGTCATTGCTTTCTTCCAGGTTCGTCCTTCGCTTACCTTGTGGTCACAGAGGCCACCGAGCTCCAGTTTGGGGTTCCCTGCAATCCTGTGCCCACCCCCACCCCCTATCAGTGTCTGTGGGAAGAGAGCAGGGCAGGTCCATGGGTGGCCAGCTGTGCCCGTAGGCTCTTCCGCTTCAGGGCAGGGACATATTCAAAGACAAAATCAGCAAGAACTTCACATGAAGGCAAGCAAGAAGAGCAGTGAACCAAGAAAGGGACCTTGGAAGTAGGTATGGCCCTTCCCAGCTCGGGGCCTGCGAGGCAGGCGACACAGCCTGCAGTTCCCGTGCAGAGCCTGGGTGCAGGCATCCCTGCTGGTTCTGGCTTCGTGAGCTGGGAGCCTGGCCTCATCAGGTGCATAAGATGGACATCTCGGCCAGTTTCTCCTGTCACACAGTTCACAGGCTGCTCTCAGCCTGCCTCCAGCCTGCCTGTGCTGCAGCGCAGCCCACTGCACTGACTGTCTCACAGCACAGGCTTCTGTCCACCAGACCCAGCACACTTCACAAGCAGAACCAGCTGCCCTCACCCCGTCTCCCATTCCTGGTGTGTGTGGGGGTACGTGTGTGTGTACATGAGTGCAGGTGCATGGGGTGGTCCGTGTGTACATGGATGCTCGTGCATGTGGAAGTCTAAGGACAACCTCATTTCTTCTTCTGTCACCTTGTTTTAAGGCGGAAGCTCCCTTTCGCTTGGACTTGACAGGCAGGCTTGCCCAGCATGCCAGTCTCAGAGCCACCTGTCTCCATCTCCCCGGTGCTAGAACTGCAAGCATGCACCGCCACACCTAGCGTTGTTTTTGTTGTTTTGCTTTTTGGTTTTAATGTGGGTTTTGAAAACCAAACTCAGGTGTCACACTTGCAAGGCGGCCCTCTGAGCTTTCCTTTGGGCAGAGTCCATGTTCAACACCCGAAGGTCCGACTTGTCCCTGATATGGGCAGTTGGTTTCCTTCACTGAGAGTTTCCCCACCGAAGATGCAGAGGAGCAATCTCCACACGCATGTGCAACACAGCCCTGAGCAAATGTGATCTGCATAGAAGATGGTAACGCTCCCTGAATGTGGTCCATGGGAACCACACCCCAGGAGTAAAAGAGTAAAGAGGTGGGCCCATGGTGGCTGAGCAGTATGGCTGCCTTCCTTCCTGGAGCCGCAGGGTGGGGCAGAGCATGGAGGGGTACAGGCAGGGACCACGCTGATTCTGCCTGCCTTTGTGGATGTCCTTAGCCTAGAGTCTCCACCAGAGGCCTCACGCCACAGTCATGGCATGCTTGCCCAAGGAGGGGATTCTGTAGCCCTGCTGGGGGGGGAGGGCAGGTGGAAATGATTTTTCCCACAGTTTCAGCAATTGTAGGTGATGTTTGCCTGAAGCTAGTGGGTGTCCATTTGTACATTCTTCCATTTGTTGCTGTTTACATCTGATTTCATGGGTGTATCTGAATTCTAGCCATCCGGCAGCAGGAACCCGCAAACAGCCTCATAATTTCTTGGAAGGATTTCTCAACAAAGATTAGGAAGCCTGGCTGGAGGGATGGCCGTGACGTCTTACGAGGAGCAAGAATGTGTCTTACCGAGGAATGCCGGCATAAGAGACAGAACAAAAGGACAGAGACGGTGAACAGATGGGTGGGTGTTCAGTGAAGGCTCCTGATCTGTGTGAGCAGTGTGGGCTGTGCCCTCCCCTTTCCCTGTTTCTGATGCATTGGGGTATGATGTGATATGATGTGACAGAATGCGTCAAAAATTTAGGGGAAAATAAAACCCTTTTTTTTTGGTGTGTGTGTTTTTTTTAAAAACATCAAACTATTGCTATCAATAGGAACAGCAACTGTTCAAAAATTTGTTTCAGAACTGCCAAGAAGTGAACGCTGGTAGAAAAAAAAAAGTCTTTTTCCCTGCTGTTTGCAAGGTGGACACAAATGCAGACGGTAGGAGGTTGACAACTTGACACATGTCTAATAAATCTAAAGCATACAAAGTCAACAATTCCCTGCTCAAGAAAGCATCGCTGGAATAAAAAGTGCTACGCAAAGAAAGAATAACCATTAAAAAATAGATTTTCTGAATTCAGTAAGTAATTTAGCCCTTGGAGTGCCAGCCTTCCAAACAGGGAAGCACTTGCTTCGGCCCTCTTCTCCAAGACAGACAGGCTTAGGGAGGGGCTGCTGCACCCGGAACAGACAGGTGAGGGGCACTGCCGACAGATGTGGGGCTCTGAGGGCCAGAGAGCAGGTCAGAGTGTGCAGTCCTCCAGATCCCAGCTGCTCTGCAGCTTGGGCAGCACTGGGTTTAATTTGACAAGTTGGTCTATGTACAGGGAATTCACAGATCTTAGACAATGCCAAGCGGATTTGGCCACCAGCAGCACTGTGTGGTGCTGGCCAAGAGGATGGCAGTTGGGAAGCCGGGTCTGTTTTCCAAGCACTTGAATGCAGACAGAAAAAGAGGCAGGGACTCTGCAAGGCTGGGGGGTGCTTGGCTCGGTTTGTTTAGGAATCGAAGAGAAGAATGAATCATGTCCTTAATATCAAAATAATTAAGGATTTCGCTTTAACCATTTTTTCTCCAAGCTTGGAGTGTTCTTTTCTTCTCTTATCAAGAATCTGATGCTGAAGAAGATTGTAACTGAACCTGAAAACAAATGGTAATTTGCATACCATTCTCATGTAAACAAAAATATCACCATTACTGTCAGGAATCCTAATTTGTGCCTCAGAGCTGAAAATCCGCATCTTTCTGAGTTAGAGGGATACAGACACAGAGCGGTGGGTAACGTCTCCACAGTTCAGAAAACTGACAAAGTCTCTCCAATTTATAGGGAAATTGACATAATTTCACAAAAATGCAAACCCATTTGTGAACTGGGTTTTGCATAATGGGATTAATTTGGTTGACTGTCATATCCACTATCCTGCGAAAGGGGAGTTAATCACAACATCATCCTGAGTTTTTTTAAGGGAAGAAAGGAAAGGAGGGTGCCCCCGGCCCCCCACCACTTCTCTGACTATCTTTTCATTAAGAGAAAACAGCCAGCCCTCCAGACAGCACCTTGGGTGGCTTTAGAAAACAATGATAGACAAATTCCAAAGCGATGCCTTCTCCCGATAGAGCCGAGCTGGCCCAGCTCCAATGAGAAAAATTAGCAGCTTTCATAGTACTAAGAAAAACTGGGTCCATGGAAATCCAGTGTTTGATGCCTGGAAGTGTGGCTGTGTTTGTTTAAAACTGAACTGTACCCCAGAGCTGTGGGGAAGGAGAGCCATGGTTATTGTGAGACTCGGCTGTTAGACTTCATAGCGTACAACCTCTTTCTGTCATTGAACAAGGTCTGCTAAGATGTGTCACGTGCCTATGTTGGTCTGAATGGCTAGTTAGCCCATGGTGGTAAGCAGCCTCCGTGGCTTAGGAGTTCCCCAAATGTGGCACTGGTTCCTCTCTCTTTCCACCTGTCCATGCTGAGGGAACTCTCTGACTGGTGTCCTCCAAGATCCCTCGTCAACCGGCCACCATCTGTGCTAACCCAAGCTTCCCAGAGTCACCAGGGAAGACTGGGAACTGAGGGAAAGGCCAGCTTTGGAGGTTCCACCTGGAATGAGTCCTTCACATTCACCCCCATTATTTAGGCCAGAGAGCAGGCTTCGTGGTGGCTCCTTCCTAAAGGACCAAAAATCAGAAAGCCAATGGGACTGTCTCCTTGGTCACCGCGAGTCCCCTGCATTGCTTTCCGTCATTCTGAGGAATGACAGTGGGCAGGGGAGATGGGGAACGTAGGTCGATGTTTGTCCTCGTCACCGTCCTTCAGTGAGGTCAGGGCCCACTCCTGTCCCAGTGAAGGAGGACACGCTGTCAGGACGGCGCAGAGGTGACAGGGAAACTTATGTGTCTTCTACAAAAACTCACACCACCAGAAGAAGAATCGGATGGGAGAGACAGTACCTGGATGGAGGGGAGAGAGGGGTGAGGCCAGTGGGGACAGGAGTCTGTGGTGTTCTCCCCAAGGGATTCCAAGCTCTTTGGAGAAGGAGGAATCGTACAAAATGCACATTGGAACATCTACAGAGAATGAGAGAGCTTGAAGCAGTGTCCAAGGCCTAAGTGTGCAACCGTGCGGGGAGGCTCTTCTGACCCGGGAGAGGTCGACTGTCTCAGCAGCTCTAGAGCATGGTGTCAGGTTCTTCTCAGCCTTGTCTTAGAACTCTAAGCTTACAGATTGCAACTGTAATCTACTTGTTTATAGCAGGGTCATGGTCTGATAGTGTATTCTGCTGATTGTGTAGAGTCAGGGAGTCTAGGCTTGAGTGTGTCTTTGGCCAGTCTCTTTTCCATCCTGTGGGTGTATCAATGCCAATAATGGTTAGGTAGAAGATCAACGGGCCTAGTACATAATATGTACTCAATAAGAAGCTATTATGAACACAATTGTTTTATTATGACCCCTGTTTTAGGGACAGTAACTTCTAACTACACGGATATCTTTATGGGGCTTCTGTGCTAGGCCAAATGCATCGTCCATGGACCATGCCAAAGAACAGTGTTTGAGGCATGTTCGGGGCCCCATGCAGAGGTGACCACAGCTGGCAAACACATGGAGTCTCAGAGGGCTCAGAGTGATACCTGGGCACCTGTGTTCCTAAACCTTCATTCTCATGAACCAACGGTAGAGGGCAAGAATGGAGAAGTGTGTTCTGAGGTGATGCCATTCTGGAGAAGAGTGTCTCTAGCCTCGACCCAGAGAAGCACTGGAGGAGAACTGCCGCTTACACTCCATGAGGTAATTTCTGCTCATGTCCTTACCCCAAGAGAGACCCACATGTGTACGGCTTTTCCATAGTTTCTCTTCAGCCTCATTACAGACACCATGTCAGAGATAGCCACACAAACACAGCTCACTGTCGCTGAGATGGCCTGGCTGTGCTGAAGTAGTCCACAGCAGAGCTGGGAGAGCCTTAGGAGTGAGCTATATTAGAAGAGACAGGGGTCTCCTTCAAGGGTGAAACAGTCTACAGGAGCCAAGGGCCCTAAAGGAACCAGGGTATCTTGCAAGAACTAAAGGAACCTTTAAGATCTGGGGTACCCTAGAGAGGTGGCGTACCCTTTAGAGTGACCTTATACAGACTGGGACATCTTCCCTGGTAGGTGCTTGGGTGCCCAATGCAACCTGGGGTGTCCTATATGACCTGGGGTGTCCTATAGGGTCGGGTACAGCCACACTGGGACACCCTGTAGGACCCAGGAGACACTGTAGGAGGAGGTAAGTGAGCAGAGTCAGCAGTGTGCTTGTGAATGAGAAGTGTGTCACACTGGGTCAAGTTCACAGACCCATGCTGGCCTTGGTTCTGGTTCTGCTCCAGAGCTGCTGGGAGGCCAGCTTCTGGGAAACTTGTCATATGTACTGTTGTCCGCAGGGGCAGCGTTCTTTCTTCTCTGCCTGGCCTCCTACTCAAGGCAGAAGGCAGTGGAGGCACATTTAAGGTCTGACCCAGAGCACTGCGGCCAGGGAAACAGGTAGGGGAACTGCAGACCCTCACCCTCCTCTCCTCCACCCCCCCTCCCCTGTCACATCCCCAGCTCTGTAGCAGACCACCTGCCTAAGCCTTTCCTCACTCTCTGCCCTGTTTTAAAAGACAAAGCAGATCTGGGTGGAACACCATGCTTTCTTCCCTCCTGTGGGCCCTTCCAGACCTGTCCCCATGTACATCCCTTTCCTAAGTGTCAGCTCCCGACACCTAGGGACACATTTTACCTGGAACCCCAGTGGCCACAGCTATCAGAAGAATTTCCTACCAGGTGACACAGAGCCACCACACTTCCATACTCTCTTGAAAACCACATAGGTCAACAAAAAGACAAGGGACAAATCACCCACCTCACAGAGACAAGGCTGGACCTCAGCACTCAGAACTACAATCTTCCCAGCTTCAGATGCCAAGATGTCAGCGTAAATGCACAAGCAGTACCAGACAGGATAACGTGTCTCTACTGGAGCCCAGCAACCCTGCCAAAATAGAGGTGAAGCCCAAGAAAAAGTCTGCCAGTGACCCTTAAGGAGGAAATGAATAAATCCCTTAAAGAAACCTATGAAAAACACAATGGAAGGAAATAAAAACAAACAAACAAAAATGCCCAAAAAGCAAAAATAAAAACAAAAAACCATTTAAGACCTGAGATTGGAAATAGAGTCAATAAGAAAAACTCAAAGTGAGGAAAATCTGAAGATGACAATTTTAGTTAACTGAAAAGGAACCTCAGAGCTAGGCCTTACCAATACACTATAAGAGATGGAAGAGAGAGTCTCAGGCACTGAAGATACAATAGAACAGATGGATATCTTGGTCAAAGAAAATGTAAAATCTAAAAAAATCCTGGCACAAACATCCAAGAAATCTGGAACACTGTAAAAAGAGCAAACCTGAGAATAATATGAATAGAGAAATGAAGAAGAAGCCTGGGCCAAAGGCACAGAAAATATTTTCAACAAAATCATAGAAGAAAAATTTCCTATTGTAAAGAAGGAGATGCTTATTAAGATACAAGAAGCTCACAGAGCACCGAATAGACTAGATCAGAAAATAATTTCTTCTCAGCACATAAAAAACAAAACACTAAACATACCAAACAAAGAAAGAATATTAAAAGCTTCAAGGGAAAAAAAGACAAAGTATCATATAAAGGCAGACCTCTTAGAATAGCACCTATTTCTCAATGAAGAGTCTAAAAGCCAGAAGGGCCTGGACAGATGTGCTACAGCCTCTAAGAGGCCAAAGATGCCAGCCCAGACTACTATACCCAGCAAAACTTTCAATCACAACAGATGGGGGAAATAAGACATCTTATAATAAAACCAAATTTAAGCAAAATCTGTCTTCAACTCTATCCCTACAAAAGGCACAAGAAAGAAAAGTTCAGTTTAAATAGGTTAATCACATCCAAGAGAACACAAGCAAAAAATAATCCCAGACCAGGAAATCAGGACAGGAAAACGTATAGATGTGCACCTACAGACACCTGCATACACACATCACCACAGTAACAACATAACAGGTATCAACAAACACCACCCAGCGAAATCTCTCAACATCACAGCTCTCTACTTCTTAATAAAAAGACACAAACTAACAAAATTCATTAGTTTCTTAATGCTGAATCTAAGAAAAACTTTTCAATGTTAGGAATAAGCATCACCTCAGGGTAGAAGCATGGAAAAAATATTTCAAGCAAATGGACTTAAGAGGCAAGAAGCTTCAGCCATTTTACTATCTGATAGAATAGACTTCAAGCCACAACTAATGAGAAGAGATAGGGAAGGACACTACATTGAAGGAAAAACCCACCCAAAGGACATTGCAGTTCTAAGCATCTATGCACTTAAGTTCACAAAAGAAACACTACTAGCTAAGATCATATACTGACCCTCACACACTGATGTGGGAAGCTTTAACACCCCACTGTTAACAATGGGCAGGTCATCCAGATAAAACCTGAACAGACAGGCTGGAGCTAACAGTCGTTATAAACCAAATGGACACAGATATTTACAGCCCATCTCACCCAAACACGAAAGAAGCTCAGTAGCTTCTCAGTAGCTCTTTGAACTTCCTCCAAATTGACCACATACTCGGACACATTGGCACAGGAGACTACTTCCTGAACAGAATACCAACAGTCCAGGCTCTAAGAGCAACAATCAATAAACGAGATCTCATGAAACTGAAAAGCTGCTATAAAGCAAAGGACACTGTCGTCAGAACAAAACGACAGCCAACAGATTGGGAAAGGATGTTCACCAACTCTATCTCTGACAGAGGGCTAATATCTAGAATATATAAAGAACTCAAGAAATTAAACATTCACAAACCAAGTATACAATTTAAAAAATGGGGAACAGAGCTAAACAGATAATTCTCAATAGAGGATATCAAATGGCAGAGAAACACTTAAAGAAATGCTCAATATCCTTAGTCATCAGGGAAATGCAAATCAAAATGACCCTGAAATTTCACCTTACACCATCAGAAAGGCTAAGATCAAAAACTCAAGTGACAACACATGCTGGAGAGGATGTGAAGAAAGGGGAACACTCCTCCATTGCTGGTGGGAATGTAAACTTGTACACTCACTTCGGAAATCAATCTGGTGCTTTCTCAGACAATTAGGAATAGTGATACCTCAAGATCCAGCTATACCACTGCTAGGCATATATCCAAAAGATGCTCCAGTACACAACAAGGACATTTGCTCAACTACATTCATAACAGCTTTATATGTAATAGCCAGAATCTGGAAACAACCCAGATGTCCCTTGATTAAGGAATTTGTACAGAAATTGTGGTACATTTACACAATGGGATAGTACTCAGTAATCAAAAACAAGGAAATCATGAACTTTGCAGGCAAATCATGGGAACCAGAAAAGATCATCCTGAGTGAGGTATTCCAGAAGCAGAAAGACACATATGGTATATACTTGCTTGTAAATGGACATTATACACATAATGTAGGATAAACATACTAAAATCTGTACACCTAAAGAAGCTAAGCAAGAAGGGTAAGATGCTCAATCCTCATTCAGAAAGGCAAACAGGATAGACCTTGGAAGATGGAGAAAACAGAGACCAGGACAAGAGCATACCACAGAGGGCCTCTGAAAGACTCTACCCAGCAGGGTATAAAAGCAGATGCTGAGACTTATAGCCAAACTTTGGGCAGAGTGCAGGGAATCTTATGAAAGAAGGGGGAGATAGAAGGACCTGGAGGGGACAGGAACTCCACAAGGAGACCAACAGAACCAAAAAATCTGGGCACAGGGGTCTTTTCTGAGACTGATACTCTAACCAAGGACCATTCATGAAGATAACCTAGAACCCCTGCACAGATGTATAACCCATGGCAGCTCAGTGTCCAAGTGGGTACCCTAGTAAGGGGAACAGGGACTGTCTCTGACATGAACTCAGTGGCTGGCTCTTTGATCAACTCCCCCTGCATAGGGAGCAGCCTTACCAGTCCACAGGGGAAGACAATGCAGCCAGTCCTGATGAGACTGATAGGCTAGGGTCAGAGGGAAGGGGAAGAGGACCTCCCCTATCAGCAGATTTAGGGAGGGGCATGGGAGAAGAAGGAGGGAGGGTGGGGTTGGGAGGGGGTGAGGGAAGGGGTACATCTGGGATACAAAGTGAATAAATTGTAATAAATAAAAAAAAATTAAAAATAACTCTAGGATCTGAAAACAAACAAACAAACCACAAAGCAAGTCTCAACAGATACAAGAAAACGGAAATAACACCCTTCATCCTATATGCCATGATGGATATAAATAATAGCAGAAACAACAAAAAGCTTACAAACGCATGGACACTGAACATAGAACATACCTCAGCTTATGGGAATGACACAATGAAAGTTGTTTTAAGAGGCAAGTTCATAGCACTAAACGCCTACATAAAAAACTGTAAATCTCTCAAATTGAAAGCTCAAGAACAAAAAGAAGAAATTACACCCAAAAGGAGTAGATGGCAAAAAAAAAAATCATCAAACTCTGGGCAGAAATTAACAAACTAGAAACAAACAAAACAATACAAAAAAATCAATGAAACAAACAAAAGAATACAAAGAATCAATGAAACAAAGGGTTGGTTCTTTGAGAAAATCAACCATTTTGACACACCCATATCCAAATTAACTAAAAGGCTCAGAAAGAATATCTAAATTAACAAAATTAGAAATGAGAAGGGAAGCATAACAGCAGACACTAAGGAAGGCCAGAGAATTTTGAGGACAGTTTAAAAACCTGTACTCTAACGAATTGGAAAGTATGAAGGAAATGGATAATATTTTGATACATACACTTGCTACAGTTAAATCAAGATCAAGTAAGCAGTTTAAACAGATTATGAACACTAGTGAAATAGAAGCAGTAATTAGAAGTCTCCCAACCAGAAAAAGGGACCCCCAAAAACAACAACAACAAAACATGTGGTTTTAATGCAGAATTCTACCAGATGAGTTAATTCTGATACTCCTCAAAATATTTCACAAAATAGAAACAGAATGGCTGAATTCATTTTACAAGGCTAAGGTACCCTGACACTGATCACATGAAGACTCAACAGAGAAAGAGAATTATGGACTAATTTACCTTATGAACATATATGCAAACATTTTCAATAAAATATTTGCAAACCGAATTCAAGAACACATCCAAGCCAGGTGCGGTGGCACATGCCTGTAAGCCCAGCACTCAGGGAGGCAGAGGCAGACTGATCTCTGTGAGTTCGAGGCCACCTGGTCTACAAAGCAAGTCCAGGACAGCCAGGGCTACCCAAAGAAACCCTGTCTCAAAAAACATTGGGGCTCTTCCCGTGGCTATGCTCATGTGACAGATGTTCCTTCAATACACAGGGACACTCTGCCCACAGCCAAGGAAACTGTTCTATAGTGGAAGCAGACATCCATGCTGCCTTTGTATTTTGTCTTAATCTACAAGACTTGGAGTAACATTTGTACTCCAGACAGACCATCCTGCCAGAACCCAGCTGAACTTAAGACTCCGTTCTTCGTTTTCCATCTTATGGTGGGCACCTGGCATACCATCTGTGGCTGAAGTCAGCTGCCTGTAGCAAGAAAGATGTCGGCCAGAGAGAGGCGATGGCAGTTATACAGGCTCATGTGGGGTTGTGCCTCTTTTGCCCTCACAGCCCTTTGCTTCTTCCTCACAGAGGTGGCTCCGCTAGATGAGCCATGTCTGGTGGGCAGCTGCTCTAGGCAACAAGAGATCTTGGGGGTGAGGGGGAATCTTGCTGAACTCCGCTCAGCTCTGGTTGTTCCTAGGGAAAATCTTTGCCCTTAAATGATTTATGCGGGCAAACTGTTTCCTTGTGATTAGTCAATGTTCCCAGGAGGCTGAAAATACTTCATCTAGATTCTCTATGATGGCGAGGGTTTTTTGGTTGTCAACTTTGACACAAGCTAGAGTCATTTGGGAGGAATGTCAGTCAAGGCATTGCCTCCACCAAACTGGACTGTGGGAAAGTCTGCTGGGCATTTTCTTGATTAGTGATGGATTCAGGAGGGCCAGCCAGCTGTTGGTGATGCCAGTACTGGGCTGGCGGTCTTGAGTTGTGCAAGAGAGCAATCTGGAAAGGCCTCCAGGAAGCGGTGCTCCTTCATGGATTCTGCTTTACTGCCTGCCTCCAAGTTCCTGCTCCTCTTGACTTGCTTGGTTTCCTTCAGTAATGGGCTTCAGTGACTGTGATATTGAAACCAAACGAACCTTTTCCTTTTCAAATTCCTTCTGGTCAGTGTTTAGTCACAGCAATATAAAGCAAACTAGGACGTTCCCTCACTGTGTCCTTTCGGGAAAACCCGAGGGGAATTGCCGACTTGACATCTACCTCCTCTGGCCCACCCTACTTAAAGCCAAGTGAAAGCCTGAGCATGTGTGTGAAGAAATGTGTTGCTAGGAAACCACAGGGAGCAACCTTTGTGGTCGAATCTATGCACCACATAATAATAAGTAATGGTTAACATGGTAATAAATAAACAAACAACAATAATTCTAGCGTGCCCTGAGCCTGCAGTGCCTCCAAAATTAATTTATGATGAATTACAGCTCAAATTCCCTGGAACATGACAGTGGGAGGCAGAATGGGCATGAAGCTGGTCAGCATCAGGCACAGAGGGTCACACCGGCCCGCCCTAAACCTGCCCTGGTCCTGGGAACTGGACCCCCTGGGAGTAGCCCCAAGAACACCTTCTCCTTCCATGTGCCCCACACCGCTTTGGCCTGCACACTTAACTTTCTTAGATACCTCCCTTGGTTTGTAATTCAGTTATTCTTCTGAAATTCATTCAAAGGATTTATGCTTATGAAATTATAATATAATGCTGCCTATCTGCCAATGAGCTGGAGGCCAAGAAAATAATTTTCTTCAATTTACAGTTATGAGGCAGGAGGAAAGGATGGCTCCCTGTCTCCTCCTCCTCTCTGTGTGTCTTGGCCTGTTGAGTCTTCAGGAGGGTCAGGAGTGCCACATGCTTTCTTAAGCACATCACACTGATAATTGTATTTTGGAGCTGCCTGCTTGGTGAAGACCGTCTACCGGCCATCTCCTCACACTTGAGCTATGTGTGTCAATGCCTCTTTCTCAGGAACCTGGGCCCCAGCAGAGCCAGCTGGCCAGGGACACTGCTACGTTCTCTGAGAGGATTATTGGATGGAAAGGAAATTCATGGATGACACCCTGAAACAATTAATCAGGGAGTGCTAATGAAGTTTCTCTCGGGTCTTTTACCCCTGGACTCAAAATATATGTATGTATAATCACAACAATACTGAGCCCTGTTCCCATTGTCCGACAGCTCATTCTGTCACTCCGTTTGATTAATGGACCTTCCTGAGTCCCCCAAAAGTCCCAGTAATACAAATAAAAAGAATCATAAATATTGAATAAGCTCACAGCCCAGTTAACCTTGACTACAGTTTGGGACACTCTTGGAGAAACTTCTCACTACAGAAAATAAATTGCTGCGGGGATTAAAAAATATACGCAACTCATACAAAAATGGAGATTTGGGAGAATGTCACCTCCCTAACCTTGTCACTCCTATTAATCTTTTGTGATTAATTAGTTTAGTTAGCTTCACAATCAGGTCAGCCAAGTGCCAATGTGCAGCTTGCTCTACCAATGGATGTTGCTGGGCCAGAAGCAGCAGGCGGGGAGGAGGACAGGCCAAGGGAGGGTGGCGCCTGAGCCCCTCTCAGCGCTGAGCTGAACCAGAATGGGATGCAAGAACCGTTTAGATGGTGGCAGGGGAGGAGGGGAAGGGCTGTGGGGACCTTAGCCTTAGCCGAGGGCACTCCCGAGCAGGGGGTTACCAAGTGCCCTTGGCTGTCTCGGGCTCAGGTTTCCCACAAGCTTCTGCGGATGCCCCTCTGACATTTTCATTGCAGACTGTGTCCATCTTTGACCCAGAAAACTGATTTTAAGGAGGCCATGATGATTTGAAGTTTTGGACTTCTGCATCTTGTCTGATAGTGCAGAGTCCGATTTGGGCACGGGCAGACTTGGATTTGGGCATGGGCAGACTTGAATTTAGGGGTGGGTTCTGCAGTGTTGGAGTACTGTGACCTTGGAGTACTGACTTGGGCTTTTCTTCTCTGTAAACTGATTTCTGTCTCGGAGGCTGATATGGAGTGAATCAAAGAAAAACCCAGTGAGTGTTTGACACAGAAGGACTATTCCATTCCTAGCAGAACTGCCCTCTGTGAAAATACCCACCAAAGCCCTCTCCCCTGGCAGAGGGATTTCTCTGGCTCTCAAGTACACTCAAGGTAAAGGCAGGCATTGTGGATTAGACCTGGTGTCCACAGCAGAAGAGAGAGCATTTTGGATGCAGGCACGCAGGAAAAGCTGAAGTGTGCACTTTAGAGACTTTATGGGGACTTTGACTCCAATGAAACCCTGGTTTTGAACCCTGGCTTAGACCCCAGGACTCTGAGAACATAGGTTTTTATTTTTCAAGATTTGTTTTTATTTTATGTGTCTGAGCATCTGTCTGCATGTGCATCATGTGGGTGCTTGAGACTAAAGGACAGAACAGTGCCAGAGCCCCTGGGACTGGAGTTACAGATAGCTGTGTGTGAGCTGCCGCGTGGGCTCCGGGAACTGAACCAGGGCCTCTGCAGCAACACCAAGTGCTCTTAACGGCAGAGCAGTCTCTCTAGCCCCAGGTTTCTACTTTTTAAAAGCTATTTATTTGGATTTTACATTATTATTGTAAGTAAATATTTTATTATTTTTTGAGGAGTTAATGCAATATATTTTGATCGTATTCATCTCCAATTCTTCTCCTCGACTCCTCCCAGATCCAGGTCCACCTCCCTTCACCCTCCAACCTTGTGTGAGTTCTTCTTTTAATTTAACTACCCATCACTTCCACTGGGTGCTGTCCACATCCTTCTGGGTGGATGTGGATGGTTGACTATAGGATGGTCAATGTACCAGGATCCACACCCTTAAATAAAACTTGCTTTCCCTCCTGTGGAATCATCAGCTGCCCATAGCTTCCTTCTCAGCTAGGCCTGGGGTTCAGGAACCCCTTCCCAGTGTGAAGACATGTTTTTTATCACTCGTTAAGTCAGCCTGGGAAGCTGATATGTGCCCTGAATGTAGACAGCAAGCCAGGCAGAGCTCAGGTCTTGGTACGAGGTGAGTGACACCCATTTCACTGTGCATGTGCGCCCTGAGAAACCCTGAGTTCCTCTTGGCTACTGGCTGGTGGGAAGCTGGGATGCCTGCCTTGTGTCTGGTGTGCCAGCCGCAATACCTTCAGTATACAGGTGCACATCCTATGTAGCCCCTAAGATACACCTTGCAGCGTTGCCATCATGAGGCTGGGGGATGATGCCATCTGTACAGTGCTTACTTTGAGGACCCGATGCACTGCCCTGAACCCATGTTACAAGATATGGTAGGCAGCATAAGCTTGTAATCTGCCTGGGAGGTAGGAACACGGGGCTCTATTCACTAGCTAGCTAGCCTAACCTAACCTACAAATTCTAAGCCGAAGAGAGAGGTCTTGTTAAAAATCAAAATGGGTGGGTCCTGAGGGGTGATGCCTGAAGCTGACCTCTTCATGCACACACACACACCATAATTTAGTCAGTCATATTAACCCATATTCCACTAAATTGTTTCCATACAAAGTTGTCCAAAGCACAGGTACTAATGATTAATTTTATTTTGTCTATTTACGTTTTTTTTTCTTTCTAAAGTTAATGTTGCTGTTTCTGGATAAAGGCAAAACTTAAAAATTACAAGTAAGGTTATGATGGTATCACCAAAGAAATTATTAACATTACAGTAAGGATGCTCACTGAGTACGTCTGGTGGGTTGCACGTGATGTCTTGGTTCCCTGCTGACACTTACTGAAGGAAGTTTACTTTGAGTCACAGACTGGGCGACAGCTGTGTGAGGTAGTTGGTCACATTGAGAAAGATTCTTCCTTGTTGACTCCCAGTGAGAAATTCAAGAGTGTATCTTCTCCCAAAGAGAACAGAGAGGAACACATCAAGACGGCGAGGCCAGGGCAGGGTGGGGACATGGCTCAGGGGTAAAGAGCGTTGGCTGTTCTCCCAGAAGACCTGGGTTCAAATCCCCAAATCAAAGGCAGCTCGCAACCACCTGAATCTCAGAGTCCCTCTTCTGGCCTCTGATGGTACTGTACTCACATGGTGTACAGCCAAACATGTAGGCAAAACGTCACACACGTAATAATAATAATTATCATTATAACGAAGGAGGAGGAGGAGAAGGCAGTGGTGGAAGAGGTGGAGGAGGAGGTGAGACCAGCAGTTCGTGGAGCCTGGAGGTGAAGGAAGCAGAGGGCTGGGAACTATCTCTTCATTTGGCGCTGAGTCACAGCCAGGGTTCCTCCTCCAAGCTCATGCAGTAGAAACTTAAAGCATTTGGGGGGTGGGGGGGAGGGTAGAGTGAGATGAGGCCGTGTCCGTGGGGTTTCCGTAACTGCAGCGGTATTTTCAGAATGCAAGGAACAGTGGGAGCTGAAGTCTGCTCTGTCTCACCAAGCGATGCCTCAACCTCTTTGTGATGCAGTCCTAGGCCCTCACAGGATGTTGAGCAACTACCAGCTCCACAGCCTCAGATTTTTCAGCTTCCATCACTATGAACTAAGCTACCTTTTACTGTTTATAAATGTCCTCACTCAAGTATTTTGTCATAGCTCCAGAGAAGGAACCGAAAGAAGGCATAATGAGTGAATTTGTCAGTGTGTGTGTGTGTGTGTGTATGTGTGTGTGTGGTGGTGGGGTGTCCAAGCAGTGGGCTGGCAATGAATGTGAGGTGGACACATGGGGACTAAAAGCACACATGACTTCTTCTAAAAGATCTGACTGAAAGAAGGGGAGTGGAGTTCAGAACCCCGTTCGTGAGCACGGCACATAGAGGTGTGTGGATCTGCGGCTCCCCTGGTCTCTGAGGTTCTGGAGGGTTCCGTCAGCTCCGTGGTCCATGCTGCGAACCGTGCTCTCATAGTCGGCTCCATGGACCAGAGAGAAATGACCAGAGTGCTTCCTAAGGAAAGGGTGAATGGGGCCTGGCAGGGGGTGAAGGGATGCTCGGGGATGTGGGGACATGCACAGCCTTCTCTCAGGCAGGGGGAGGAAAGCCAAGGCTCCACAGACACGTGTGTGTGTGTGTGTGTGTGTGTGTGTGTGTATGTGTGTGTGTGTGTGTGTGTGTGTGTGTGTGGAGCCTGGCGGGAGGGATTCCTTCCAAATGGTTCGGACTGCTTTCTAGGCAGAGGAGATGGAAACCTTTCCTACCAAGAGTCCCTCGGACAGAGCCCGAGCTTTGAAGGGGCTTGGGACAGGCCCAGGACAGCAGAGAAGGCTAACCCACTGGGGCGGGCTGAGCAGACAATACATGGTGGGGTGGGGTGCTGACCCAACGCGGGAGAAACGGAAACATTCAGAAGTGCGAGTCTGGCGTGAGGTCCACGCAGAAGGAAAAGCTGACACGTGGCCTCCTCTCAGTTGACTTTTGTTCGGTTGTCCAGGATTTGTTGTAGACCACTGAGTTGAGTTTTAGAGTCTCGCGTGGAAGCCACTACTGAAGGAGCCCACAATAAATACACTTTCCTCAGAGACACATACCGGTTTGGAAGGCGATTCAGGTACAGGACAGAACATTTTGTGAGAGTCTGAAGCAGCTTCCAACGGGTCTGTCTCTGGAGTGCTTGGATTGTGTGCTCATCGTAGACATCGGGGTAGTGACAGTTGTTAGGACAGATAGACCACACATTTCCCTGATTTAACACAACAGCAGGTTTCTCCTCACACCCTGGGAGAAGCAGGCACTGCTGATGAGGTGCGGCATATGGCCCTCTGGGAGACTGGGATTCTAGGGTCCTGGAGGGCCCTGGGAGTTGCTCTGCCTTGAGGTAGGAGAGGGGTGGAGAGGGAGCCATGCAGCGGAGGAGGACATGGCACTTCTGCAGCTCAGTGGACATCTGCAATCAACCTCCCAGCCACGGCCGGTCCCAGCAGAAGCTGACAACATGTGGGCTGCCGTGACCCCAGCGGGAAGAGGCTGCTGTGGGCCTGGCTCTTGTGGGGAGCTTGGCTGCATGCAGGGCAGTGGCCAGGAAGAGCGAGCCCCATTGAAATAGAAGCCTTTTAGTGGGCTCTGTGAGCCCTAGAACACCTGCAAAAGCCTAACACCACCGAGTGTTGTTGGTTGTTCAACTTAAAGCCTGTGGTAAGGGAACAGGCACTGTGGCAGCTAGTCACTGTCTATCCTTCAGGATTTAGAGTTACCTAGGAGATACACCTTTCAGGATCTTTTCTTTTTCTCAGGGTGATTCTAAGCAGGTTTAGTTGAAGAGGGAAAGACAAGTCCTGAGTGTGGGTGATACCGCCCTTGGCAGGGGTCCCACACTGAAAAAAAATAACAGGGAAAAGGGAGAAATCTTTCTTCTCCGTTCATGGCTTTCTGGTCCCTAAGGTATGAGTTGGAGTCTGCAAACATGTTCCCACCAGCAAGCAGGCCTCAAACCGAGATGATGGACGAAGCTGCAGACATCAAGAGGTGCTGTGCTCATTCGACCCGAATGTAGTTCCCCCGGCACATGAAGTTTGTTCATCCAGAACAAACTTCCACTCTGTTTACATCACAGTGTAAACATGAACACTTACCTTTCTCGCCCGTGTTATTTTCACATGTCAGTACCGAGGTTTCTGTCTGTTTGCTTTACTGTATTTTACAAAAATAATTTATTAATTTTTATTTTAAGTACATTGCTTTTTTGCCTCCTTCCTGTATGTCTGAGTGAAGGTGTCAGATCCCCTGGAACTGGAGTTACAGACAGTTGTGAGCTGCCATGTGGGTGCTGGGAATTGAACCTGGGTCCTCTGGAAGAGAAGCCAGGGCTCTTAACCACTGAGCCATCTCTCCACCCATTTTCCTTTACTGTTATCACAATCTTTTTTATACTTTCTTTTCTGTGGGTCACTTCTTTCTCCAGGAAAAGGAACTGCATTTCCATGTGTGTCTACTCCTACGTGATGAAGGTTCCAAACCTGCTGCTTGGCGCTTGGCTCTGGCCCCAGAGCTGGAGAAGGACCTGGCGGGTCTGAGCGGGGGGTTGGGTGGGGGAACTGCTTCAGGGTTGCCTGGAATAAAGTGCAGCCAATATTGTCAAGCAAGCAAAAACGGAGGGGGCGCATCCACCAGTGCTCCTGAACACCCTGAACACACCCGCCTGGGGAAGCACCCTGATCTCAGAGCAGGGGCCAGTCTCTGCTTTTCCAACTTCTCGTCTCTGGGTCAGTGCCACCGTGGGGCTGGCCGTCTGTGATGTGACTGTGGTCTATTGTCACATTGTCTGTGAGCGTGACAGGGCCACCGATAACTCCCAGGGTGAGTAAAAGCCATGTTAAAGATCTTTTTAGAAGATAATCCAACCAAGTACCATGCATGGATAAAACTTAGAATCTCTGCACAGATGTAGTCCATGGCAGTTCAGTATGCAAGTGGGTTCCATAGTAATGGGAACAGGGACTGCCTCTGACATGAACTGAGTGGCCTGCTCTTTGATCACCTCCCCCTGAGGGGGGAGCAGCCTTACCAGGCCACAGAGGAAGACAATGCAACCACTCCTGATGAGATCTGATAGACTAGGTCAGAAGGAAGGAGAGGAAGACCTCTCCTATCAGTGGACTTGGGGAGGGGCATGTGTGGAGAAAGGGGAGGGAAAGTGGGACTGGGAGGGGAGAAGGGAGGGATTTATGGGGGGATACAAAGTGAATAAAGTGTAATTAATAAAAAAAAATTAAAAAAAAAAGAAGATAGTCCGGCTGAGCGTGCTAGCTTGTGACTTTAATCCCGGTGCTCAGGAGGCACAGGCAGGCAGATCTCTGTGAGTTCGAGGCCAGCCTGGTCTACACAGTGAGTTCCAGGATAGCCAGGGCTACAGAGAGACCCTGTCTCTAAAAACAAAAACAACAGCAAAAAGAAGACAGTGTGACCGAAGTTTTAAGGAAATCTTTTGCTGACTGCGCCTCATCAGACCGACACTCATGAGGAAAGGAGGTTTGTGGTGGGAAGGGGACTCTGGAGACAGCACCAGCTAGCTCAGAAAAACAGCCGTTACTCCCCTGACTGCGCAGGGGGTGGTGGGGTGCAGAAAACAGCTGGGAATGGCTGGGTGCCAGTTCCCAGCCTTCAGCTGTCAGACTCTGAACTCAAAATGCTTTTCTAGATCCTGCATTGTTTTCCTTTCCGTGTGCTGGATGATAAACAGAAGCCACAGATGTGTTCATGGAATTCTAGAACTCTCTCTGTAAGCACGAGACAAAGATTCAGACAGAGAAGAAGTATACACACACATACACACACACACACACGTGTGAATGCGTGTGTATGAAGCCTTGTGCATGCAGGAGACCAGAAAGTCATGTTGGAAGCTCTGGAGCTAGTGTGGAAGGTGTTTGGAAGCCCCAGTATGGGGGCTGGAGAGCAAACTCAAAGACGCAGCAAGCGATTGTAACTGCTCCTCAGTGTTTTTACTTTTAAGGTTGAGCTTTGCCTTGTGTGAACCACACAGTGGTTAATTGTCACCAGGACGCCAGACTCTCTCATCAGTCTCTCACAGACGCCCATCTCAGAACACTGCAAAGACTCTCCTGAGCCGCAGGTCACGTGCTCTGGCCGTGCTTCAGTATAAATGCATCAGTCTCTAGCCAGCATATGTGTTGCATTGTATATCTTGTTTTGTTCTCTAGAGTTTAATATTTTCATATGTCTATCTCTTGGAAACTATTTTTCTGAACTATATTTACATTTTCCAAACAGTTGGGCAATGTTTGTCTTTTAATAAGAAATTAGTCCGTTTGTATTTACTGTAACTGCAGCTCTGTTTGGATTTATTCTGAGCTCCCTGCTCTGTTCTTTGTTCTCTAATTACTTCCCTGCACCACAGGCCTGTTTTGAGTCCTTTCTTTCTTATCTTCTCTTGGACTGATTTTTTTTTTCTCTTCTCTACTACTTATCTCAGTGAAAACGTAGAAGATATGATACACGCACACTATCAGGTCTAAAGTTGAAGAATAGCTTTGTCCTCAGCAATGGTTCTGGGATATTTGAAGTCTCTTCACTTGTGCCTCTAAGACATATTGAGATGTTTATACCTTTACCCCTCAGGCTTTTTTTGTGGTTCGTTGTGGGACATTTGCTAAGCCAGATCATCTTCTTCGCCCTCATTTCTTCCTATGTCTTAAGGAGAGCAGCTTCCTTCCTGTTAGGGCACAGGTGCGCGGTAGCTTCTGAGCTGCTTCTGGTCAACTGCAGTCTGAAAATGTCTCTACTTGGTCCTTAGTTATTGAAGGATGTTTCTGCTGGGTATAGAACTATAATACCGTTTTAGTCCTCAGGTCTCGCTCTTAGCACTGAGAACTTCATTCAGACACCATAGCGGTCCTTAAAACCCAGCTGTGTCTTCGACACTGCTGCAGAGACCTTCTGCACCCAGTAGCATCCTTGGCTTCATTGTTGTGTGTCTGGATGTGAATTTCTTCCTGTTGTCCTGCTTGGGAACTAGTGAACTCCTGAAGCTTAGAACTGGGACACTTCATCATACCTGAAGACGTTCAGACTCTACTGATTCAAATGTTACCTCTCTTACTCTCCTTTGTCATTTCCTTAGAAAGCGCTGCTCTCAAGCAAGGTAGGTGTTCTTGTCTTGCCTTTGTGCTGTTCTATCTTCTCGTGCATCATTGTCATACTTTGTCATTTTATTCTTGCTTCACTTTACTGTGTTCCCTGTGTCTGTCCTCTTCTATTTTTCCTTCATCATCTATGGCATTTTTGGATAATTTCCTTTCATCTGTACTCCAGTTTATGAAGTCTTCCTTCGTCCACATCCAGCCAGCACTTCAAACCATAAATCAAAATCTTCCTTTCAGAAATTGTATGATTTTTCTTTAAAAACATATCTAGTGTTTGTTCAAATACGCAAAGCCTTGTGTTTTTTCCCTTAGATGTGTTTCCCTTGTGTTTTCCTTAGATGTAGTGAGCACTGTTGCTCTGCAGTGTGGACTAAATGTCTTTTCGTGGCCTTCTCTGCTTCTTGGCTTCTACCGCTTCTTCTCAGCAGACTGCTTCATCTTCAGATGTATTCGTAAATGTGACCCAGACCTACTCCTTTCTCCATGGGAGTTCTTTGGACTCTAGTCTTTCAAAGAGAGTTTAGGTCTGTCTCCGTACTTGTGGGCAGATGATCTGTCAGCCAGGGTACTGTGCTGAATTCATTCTGGGTTTGAGCTTTTGAAACAAATTAGATGTTAAGATATTGCATAAAATATGCAAATAGAGGTAGCTTCTGGCTATAATCATGGACATTGCTTTTCATTTTGCCCTGTGCTATTGTCTGAGTAGGAAATACCCCTCATAGGCATACATGTTGGAGGGTTAATCCCTAGCCTAGGGCGCTCTTTTGCTTTTATTTTTAAGATTACTTTTTTTGAGACAGGGTTTCTCTGTGTAGCCTTGGCTATCTTGGACTCACCTTGTAGAGCAGGCTGGCCCTGAACTCGCAGAGATCCTCTGCCTCTCTGAGTGCTGGGATCACAGGCGTGCACCACTGTGCCTGGCAATGGCACTCTTTGGGGATGAGTGGACACTTGAGGAATTGAAGCTGAGCTTGCAGGTGTCCAGGGCCTTGTCTTCAAAGCATACCCTGTGGATAGACCCTCCCTGCCTTCCCTCTGCTTCCTGGCACCGTGGGGTGAGCAACTCTGCCCCACCCCACCCCTCTGCCATGATTCTCTGCCTCAGTTCATGCTCACAGCAACAGTGCCAGCCTCTCACGCTGTGAGACCCCTGTAACTGTGAGTCAAAATAAAATGTCCTTCCTTTTTCTCTTGAATGTTTTTCACAGTGACAGAAAAAAGACTAACCCCCGGGTACCAAGGGTCTTCACCTCAGGTCCCATGAATCTGAAGGAAGTGGAGGCCAGGCAGCTCATCTGTGGCTGCTCCTTCCTGGAGAAGTATTTGAAGTGGCCCCTTAGTCTGTGCACTCCACAGTCCATTTTTGTTAACGTTGTTCCCTTAAACATTTGTGTCCATTTTATGTGTATGAGCATGTGCCTGTGTGTGTGATTTGTACTTCATATGCGCCATGCCCACTGGGGCCTGGAACTGCAATTACAGACAGCTGTGAGCTGCCATGTGGGGCTGAGAACCAAACTCAGGTCCTCTTCAAGAGCAGTAAATGCTCTCAACCACAGACTTTCTCTGCACCTTCCTATCTTCTTTGATTTGAACCTAGTAGGTTTAAAAAGCTATTTTGTCAGCCCTTAATGGTTTTAGGTTTCTTGTCTTTTTATTTATTTATTTATTTATTTATTTACTTATTTATTTATTTATTTATTTATTTATTTATTTATTTATTTATGTGTGTGTCTGTGTGAGTTTGTGTGTGTGTGAGTTTGTGTGTGTGTATGTGTATGTATGTGTATGTATGTGTTTGTGTGTGTATGTGTGTGTGTATGTGTTTGTGTATTTGTATATGTGTGTTTGTGTGTGTGTGTGTGTATGTGTGTGCGTAGCAGGGCAGAGTCCGTGTGAAGCAGTGTGTGCAGGATCCTGTGGAAGCCAGCAGAAGGCATCAGCTCCCCAGGAGCTGGAGTTGCAGACAGTTGTGAGGCTGGGGTGTGAGTGTTGGGGGTGAACTCAGACCCTTCCTGAAGTGCTCTTAACTGCCAGGCTGTCTCTTCAGCTGCCGGCGTTAGATGTAAAAAGAGCCTTATCTAATCCTTTCCGCTGGTTTCGGTGGGCACATCATTTCTGCACCACCATGCAGAGTCCCCTCGGCCTCCTCCTAGGGCAGCTGGTGACTTTGTAGTGCTCAGGCTGACCATGCCTGCACTCAGGGACAGCCAGGCAGCCCTGACTCTAATGTGTGCTATGAACTTCAGTGATTCTTGTTTCCATCATTGCCACTTCTGAGTGGCACTGGTCACTGCTCTTGACACTGCCCTGGCCCACCCTCTGAACCATGCACAAATGTCACGCTGAATGGGACTGGGGTCCTAGGGTCACCCGCCTCCCCCAACCTGGGCTTTACCGCTGTCTGTGAGACTTTGGGGGAGGCACTCAGACTCCCTGTGCCTGTCTACGTCAGACTACAAAACAGGACAGACATTAGCCATGCCCAGTCATGACAACCCGAGAACAGCATGTTCCGTTCTACAGCACAAGGTAGATTGTAGTCGTTGTTGTTGACCCATGGGGTTCCCAAGCATGGGAGCACTGGGTCTTCTTGAGGGCCCCCCCATATCCACAGAGCTAGCTGCGCCCAGTCGCCTACCACGCATGCCCAGCAGCCACACAGAGAAGCATGATGTCTAGGACTCGGGGGGCCTCTCGTGACACCCCACCCACTTCTGCTTTCGTTGAGGCCTGTACTGCACAAGGGACACTGGCAATGACAAAGGCAAGCCTGAGCTCGCTCACCCGGGGCTCACACCAGTCAGACAGGGACTGTCCGAAGGAGTCCTCCCACCCTCATCTCACACCAATTGGACAGGAATTGTCCGAAGCAGGCTTCCCACTCTCATCTCAGAACCTCGAACGCCAGTTCGGGGCAGAAGCTGCCCTGGAGACTTCAGGGCCACAGACGTCTGTTGTTTCCCACCATGTCCTGGGGTGGATGAGAAAGCTGTCATGGCGCCCACGAGGCTGGGGCTGTCCCACACTGCTCTGGCCCCATGGTTACCCACCCCTCCCTCACTGTGGTAACAGAGGCCTAGCTCGTTGGGGGCTGGCACCCGTCTTTGGGAACTGCTGGTCTCCCCCTCGCTCTATCGCCGAATCCAATGTAAAGTACATGTTCCTGTTCACTGCCATTTATGTGTTCGTTATCATTAACAGCCATTATAATTTTTCCCGGTGGCAATTACATTGATATTACTATATCTAAATCAAAGGGGACATTACAGCAATTACTGTCATGAGTTGATTGGGAACCACCTAATTTTTAAGTGACACTATTTTCTTATCAGCATGATTTTCCTTTGTAATAAATAATATGCCAAGAGAGTTGTGCAACCAGAAGAAGGTAAATGGTTTTTGCGTAGGAAATCCAACCACTATCTCACAAACATTTTTTTTTATCAATAAACAGAAAATGTACTTATAGTTTTTCTTCCATGTGAGAAGAATAAAATTAAAACCCAAAGTCCTAAGGTTAAAGGATGTTTTAATAGTCTAAACGCAATCTGTAGCTGCTTCGGGAGGGAGAGCATTGAGCTCCTCCTGCTTCGCGTCCTTTTTATAAAGTAGATGAAGAGGGCGGCAAACCAGGGAATTCAAGAGCCCAAAGGTTCTGTGTTCCCCACTGGAAGAGGGGATCCCTGATGTTGGGCCCTAGTTGCAGCTCTACCAAGTGGGTCTCCATGTGGGCTGTGCCCACCCCACCAGAGGTGCAGGCTTCCTGAAGCTCTTCTAGACCATGTCTGGATGCAGTGGTGCTGGGCTCTCCTCTGTCTCTTCCTCCAGGCCAGAGCATGTCCTGCCCACGGTCAATGCTGGCAGGCGCTGTGCAGCGCGTGGTTTGTGGCTCTTCTCCTGGGGTGGCATGGAAGCAGCCGTTTCCCATAGATTCCTGGACTGTCCTGCTCCATGTCCTGCCTTCTGTCCCCGCACTGTCTAATTCCCCCTGCTGCATTCCTGGTCAGGCGGTTCTGTTGGAAGACCTCACCACCGCCTCCCTCAGTCAGACAGACCATCACAGCCCTGTCTGTGTGACACTGGAGCGTGACAGCGCCTGGCTTTCTGGACTTGGGCTGATGCCCCTTGGTCACCTTCTGTTGGCATGTGGGCCTGCTGTGGGACATGGGCCTGTTGAGCCTCGGGAACCCTGCGATGGGCACGTAGGTCCCCGGGAGCTGTTGCCAGTCTGCTGCTGTGTCTCCAGGAGCCTGCAATTGTGGCTCTCCCAAGTGCTCTCCCTTGGGTCCTCGAGGGGCGGGGCTCCACACTGGAGAGAGCAGAAGCAACTACGGGTTAACACAGTCATGTCGTCCCATGCTCCCATTTCGTCCTGCACGTGCGGGTCTGGGAACTGTGAGATAAACACTCTGTGGAACGAGATTGTTGGTGGCAGGTGGGTGTGGGAGGACCAGGAGCAGTTAGGCTCGCTGACTGACACAAGTTAGAATGACGGGTGCCGGCCCGCTCACCCATGTAATAAGGCCCTGTCAGCACGTCCTGGGTGCTGGGAGCTGGGCTCATGGCTGCTCCCTAGCGCTGTTCACACTGGGGCAAGCCTGCCACCAGCACCCGAGTTCACACACACACACACAACCTTTCCCCACACAACCTGCATGTGCTCAGAGGGCTTGTGGCTAGTTCGAATCAGACACCTATCCAGACGCTACAGCTGGGGGATGCTCCTCGGTACAGTGGAGTCTGTGGGGGAGAGTGATTGCTGAGGATATTAGTTCAAATCCTCACACCCACGTGCAAGGTGCACATGGTCATGTGGCATAAACACGTGGCTCGCTGGGCTCACTCTGTGCTGTCCAGTTCCAGGTCAGTGAGAGGCCCAGTCTCAGGGGAGTAAAGTAGAGTGTGATAGAACCAAACACTCTACATCCTACTTTGCCCCCCACACACATACAGTTGCATATCACAACACAGACACACACAGTTACATAGCTCACACATATAGTTCCATATCATACACAGTTACATATCACAGATAAAGATACACAGTTACATATCACACACACAAACTTATACACAGACACACACAATTACATATCACACACACTCACGCAGTTAGATGTCACTGGTGGCTTTCCCGGATGTCCGGCATGAGGCTGCCCTGAGGAAGACAGATGAGCTTGACTGGGACTCAGTTGCACACCGGTGACTACTGGGCTCTGGGTTCTTGCTCTCGGCGGCTGTCCCTCTGTCTCCACCAGAGCCCAGGGAGGGATGAAGCCAGCTGGTGATGGCGTGTTCCTGCTGTCAGAGCCTCGTGTAGGGCTGTGGCTCACACGTGTGCCCTGCAGGAAGGCTGCCCTGGTGCATTGCAGTGCAACCTCACAGACTTTCTTATACATGACAGAGCAAGCCTTCCGGAAGGTTCTTTCCAGTCATGACTTTCCAACTGAGAGAGTGCCCGCTAAGTACGAACACACACTCCATCATGAACACATGGAGAGTACAGAGCTGTGTTAAGAAAATAGTGTCATGGTATTCTGCCAAGTCCCTTAGGCCGCAGTGAGTGTGCGGAGGCCTGCAGCCTGCGCCGTGGGGATGCTGCCCTGCTTTCCTGGCCTCTGCTTTCTCCTGCAACAAGGGAAGGTTGGATATCTGTTGTCTAACACCTGCTTAGATGTAGAATCGTGCAATTCCCTGGTCACAGCCGTGAAGAAGTGCTGCCTTCCCCCTTGTGTTTAACACCAGTGATGTGTAGGAAATGAGCAGACTGCTAGGGAGATGACCTTGGGGAGCAAGGACCCTCCTGGTCGGTGGGGAACCGTCCCACAGGTCTCCAGAGACTGTGAGCCATGAGTGTGAGCGTCCCAGGAATGAGAGCGCAGTCAGGCTTGTGTCACCAATGAGGGCGAGCTTGGCCCTGGCTGAGCTTTTCATGATGGGGGTGCCAAGCTGAGAGTGGTGGCTGGCTGAGGGAGGTGGGCAGTGGCTGGCTGAGGGAGGTGGGCAGTGGCAAGCTGAGGGAGGTGGGCAGTGGCAGGTGTGGGTGGTGGCAGGCTCTGTGTTCACCATTAAACCTTCGGCCAAGGCCTGTTTTCATATTCTAATAATAAAATGACTCTGCATATTTCCCAGGACAAGGTAACTCAGCCTCTTGGCTTGGAGGGGGAAAGCACCTAGAATAATGAATTGTGCAAACTTCTTGTGCCTCCCTCAGTTCACCTGAGCTGAACTCCTCTCATGCCCATGGCCTGGCATTCTGGCATAGAAAGCTAGCTTGTGCCTCAGGCACCACCCTGGTGTTCCCATCTGCTGGCCTCTGTAGCCTGTGGTCCCAGGGAATGCTGCAATGATTCCAGAGACATGGCCAGGACAGGGGCGATACACACTTTGTTTTGTTGTACACCCTGCTGCATGGCACACTTTGCTGCATGGCACACTTTGCTGCTTGGCACACTTTGCTGCATGACCCTCTTTGCTGCATGGCACACTTTGCTGCATGGCACCTGTGGCTCAGGGTCATTGCTCTCCCCCGTCACAGATAACACCATGAACAGCACAAAGCTGGGGAAAGCTCATGTCCTCTAAGAAGCACCACACAGTGAAAGGAGATTTGAACTCAAGTCCCTCAAGACTGTGGCTTCGTGTACCAACACACACACACACACAGACATACACATGCAAGCACTATGAACACATACACATACACACACACACACACATGCACACATGTCCTCTTGGAGCAGGGTCCCTTCGGCTGAGCACAGCATGACGAACAGAATCCCAGGCAGCCTCTTACTGAACCGAGGAAGCACACTCACGCCCTGGGCCTTGAGTGTGTCAGGGTGGCCTCAGGACCACCACACCTTGTTCAAACAGCAGCCCCAAGGTTGTGTGTGACCAGGCACAGTCACCACTCAGCTGGGAACTGTGATCTCACGTACACCACCCTGGGTGTGCGCTTTTGTTATGCTCACAAATGTTTCAGCAGCTTCATTGCATGGTGAACTTTGTAGACAACCACAGTGTGTCCTAGACTCCCAGGGTTGGATGGATGTGCTGGCTCCCCTGACACACGGAGCTCAGAGCCTGCACACCTGGGGGCTTAGGTGTCATCGGGGTCACCATTTATCCTGAGGATGTACTTGGGGTGCTTCCTCATTAGCGTGAGCCAGGGGACTGTAGTGATCCAGCCTCTCAGGACTCCAGCTGGCATCCACGAGGCCTGCGTGTGCTCTGCCCCCCTGGGCTGCGGTTGCTGCTGGCACTGAGAAGTTGGAGTGGAAACAGTGCCCGGCTGAGCACCTGCTTCGGGAGCTGCACCTAATGGAGGTGTGCGGACCAGAAGGGCAGGGCACCGGGCCAGAGGGCCTGTGGGCTCAGGAGCTAGGGTGGACGTACAGGTGCCGGGGCACCATTTTCTTAAATGTTCTTTAAATATTTTTTTTCACAATTTATTCATTATATAGCCTATTTGAAGCACCCTCTGTTAACTTCCTCCTCCCCCACCCCCCTCCCTAGTGCACTGAAAGGGAGAGTTCTCCACTCTTGCCCTCTGCCCATAGCTTGTTAAGTCTCATCAGGACTGCCTGGATCCTCTTCCTCTGTGGCCTGGAGAGGCTGCATCACCAGGGGTGAGTGATCGGAGAGCAGTCACCTGAGCTCATGATGGAGGCAGCCCCTCCTCCCCTCACTCCGAGACCTACAGGGAGACTGCCAATCGGCCACATCTGAGCAGGGCCCAGGGCACTGTCTAAGGAGTGTGGCATGGATGAAGCTGGCATGGAGCTCGGAGGTGAGAGGGACTGCTTTCTCTGGGCCCCGGAGCACAGACAGTGCTCAGCAGGTGGACAGCCTCTCTGCCACCCCCTTCTCTGAAGTCATCAGCGTTACCTCCAGGCCCCTGTTGCTGCCTCCAAGCTCCAACCGAGAGCATGGCTGACCATTCCCCTGCTGGTCTCTCCTTGACTCTCCTGGCCTGTGGATACCCTGTCCATTCCAGCTCTGGTCTCCTTTGTGGGTAATGCCAGAGAAGAGGAAGAGACGCAGCCACCATGCCCTGGTGCATAGCCACATTAGCTGGCCACGGACAGGGCACAGAGGGCTCTGCCCAGCCGACATGCTCTGCCTCCCCAGCTGTCCTAGGGCTCCCTCGAGCTCCTAACCTCTGGTTGGTTTTGTCCAGCTCCTCTCCTCACATTCGTCCTGCACAGAGTTGTAATGCGGTGACATGTGAACAAGTGTGTGTGGATTGTAGCTCTTCCCTTGAAAGGCCGCAGCCTCTGCAAAGACTGTGCTTCTGACTGCTCGAGTAAAGGCTGCCTGTGTTGTCATGCGCATGTTCCAAAAGTCCCGATCTGAAGGTGGCAGAGCCTGGGCGGCTTTCTTCTGTCAGGGTCACTGTAAGCGCTTTGCTCCTGCTGGCCGGGCAGGGACCTGCTGCCATCTTCTCTTGGTGCTGCTGTAGAGGGACTGGGGTGTAACTGGCCATCCTGCATCAGGGGACACAGGGCCTGGTGTGACAATGAGCTCAACAGTAAGGGAGGAGGTCCTGGAACTCTATGGAAAAAGCAGTCGGGTACTGTGAACACCGGGCTGAGTGTCCAAAGGCGTGCTCCTTGGAAGAAGTTGGAAGCACAGCCATGTTTGTGGGACAGAGGTCTCTGCAGACTCGGCATGACCGAGCAAGTCGCTGCTGAGGTGTGGCTCCCAGGGCGGCACTGCCAGTGCCCTGTGTGCCCCCTACACTACCGAGTCAGGATGAGCACTTCAGAAGGCTTGGAGTGCATATTAACCACGAGAAGAGACACCATTCTGGAGACAAACAGGCGTGGCTGTGGGCAAACGACTGTCCATGGACTGTCTCAAGCAAGGGCGACATGAGCCAGCATAAGGTGTGTGTTTTAAAGCGATATGCCAACGACACATTGATGTCTGTATTACTGTGAAGATGGTACTCAGACATGTCAAAAATTGTAAGTCCCAGACGCCTAAGGATACTTCAAACTGGAAATGATGAATATCATTCAGTAAAGATTCTTTAATTTTGTCTTCTGGACAATGAGAGGGTTTTTTTTTTTGTTTTGTTTCTTTTTGTTTGTTTGTTTGTTTTGTTTTTGTTTTTATAACAGCGGGAGTGATAAGGGAGCTCCTTCAACTCAGCTTCATTCCATTCGCACTGATGTACTGGGGTGTAAGTAATTCCCCCAAACTTGCATTGAGTAAAAGCCCTCAAGGAGACAATTCAATTTCCAAATGTAAATTCCAGCCACATGTAGAGGGAACACTATCGCTCCCATCCCCTGGTGAGCAATGAGGCCTCCGAAGAACGTGATTGCCTCTGACACTGCTGCTGTTCTCGGGAAGTGGCTTTTCAACGTTGAAAGAAGCTGCTTCAGCTGGGAAAAGATTTGCTCTCGTAAAGTTGGAAGTTTACGATTTCTATGCATGAATTTGAGGGAAGAAAGACAGAAATGATGAGGACAGACTCGAGTGTTCAATGTCATGTGGGTCAGAACGGCTTCTTCCCTTAGCCTTAATTACAGTCTGTGTGAGGCTTGGGCACAGCCCAGCAGGAAGCATGCACTGGGCTCTCCTCTCTGTATATCCCTTCACCTTCAAGCCACTGCTAAAACCACTGAAGGAACGTGCCCTTCCCTCATGGGCTGAACTTGTAAGGTGAAACATCGGATTTCAATTAGAATAGCAAACTCACATTTTAAATAATTTGCTACAGCAGCAAATATTCTGGTGGCCAGTTATTATATTATGATAGGCAAAAATGAGTATCAAACTCATTCAAGGAAGTAAATAGTACAAAATGTGTACCTGGCACTATTGGTACTTAAGGGCATGTTGGCAGTAGACCTTTTAGTGGCAAAAACTGAATTGTGCAATATTTATTATTTTTGATTTGTGTGTGAAATTTGAAGGTTTGAAGGTGTGTGTGTGTGTGTATATGCCTGTGGAGGCCAGAGGGCAACCTTAGGGTTCTTTCCTTGAAAGCTCTCCACCATGTGCTTTGAGGCAGGGTCTCTCCCTGTGAGTTTACTGATTCAGCTAGGCTAGTTAGGCAACTAGCCCCAGCGGTCCTCCAGTGTCCACTTCCTTGGTGCTAGGATGACAAAATGTGCACCACCATGTCTGGCTTCTCACAAATGCTCTAGAGATCAAGCTCAGGTCCCCGTGCTTCAAGACAAGGCATCTACTCCCTGAGTTACTTCTTCAGCCCTAGTGTGATGCCTACATGATAAACCAAATTAGAGTTGAAACATGAGGCTTCAGGGTTTGCCACAGTCCCATTCATGTGAAGGTTCTTCTCAAATCCAGCCGTGGTTCTAAAACACTGTCAGTTGCACAAGAAGGACCCTGGCCAGTGGCAAGGAGGACTGTGCCCGGCTCTCCTGATAGTCTGGGAGAGGGTTCTGTCCTCTGATTCATTCACTCTGACACTGGGTGAACAAAGCATCCATTCCTTCTAATCCCAGTTCTGGATTTGTAAAGTGGGTAGAGCTAGACTGTCCTTTAAAACCTAGTGTTACTAAGTAGCATTTGGTCTTCTTTACAAAGGACAGGGGAAGTGTTTCTCTTGGAAGCAGAACCCTTTGTAGGCCTGCAGGGATGCTGGGGGTTGGGCATACAGAGTCCCTGGCCATGTGCTTTCTAGTGAGTGGGACATCCTGTATCACTTCCGTGTCTCTCCACCTTCTACCAGCCAAGGGACCTGCTGCTAAGCATCACGCTAAGACCCTGGCTCCTGTGTGCTTGCAGGGTGGACATCGCAGCAGCCGGCAATGTCTCCGGACTCTTCCGAGCCCTTAGCACAGATCTATCCTTTCATACTGCCACCCAGCAGCAGTGTATGTTCTAATTATTATTTTAATTTTGTGTTGGCAGAGAGATACTTTGAGGGAAGTACTTCCTTCAGGGGGCTATTCAGACCTCCAGACTCCTGGCTCAGGGCTTCTCAGCACACATGAAGAGCATATTGGTTTCCCCCAAACTGTCCTCCATGCGGCACTTACCCTGCTGCTTGTGGGAGCCATGATGTTCCCTGAGTTCAACCATGCCTCCTGGGATGGAGGCCATGCACCGAAGGGGAAGTTTGTAAAGGGCAAAGCCAGCATATTGGAATAAACATCGCCTGGTACTTACGCCAGGCGTGCATCCCTGGCTGCTGGGTTACAGTGAAGAATTAAACAGAGGCTCCAAGCTTACATAATCAAAACAGCATCTTCCTTGACTTTGTTTTAATTTATATCAGCTCTTTCCTACAAGAACTTCTTGAATTGGCATACACTGGTAAGACATTATTTTGTGTTGTGTATTATGTTTGTTTGCTTTTGGGGGTGGGGGCAGGGGTGGGTGGGAGCAACCGCATCAAGATTGCTCATGGTAACAATCAGTAAGGTTCTCACTGTGAACATTCTTCCTTCTGGGGGTTGAAATGATACTATGCTAAAAGGCTAGTCAAAGTACAAGGTCAAGTTCACAGCAGTGTTGTGGTATTGATAACTGAGCTCTGCACTTTGGCTTCTGTGCGATGCTCTTGAATCCTGGATTCTAGGCCACTGTGGGAAAATCAATTACAGAAGATGTGCAAACAGAAACCAAAACAGAACAGAAAGTCCTCAAAAGCAAAAGAAAACCCCAAATTGAAAAATTAATAGTTTGCATATAATTTAAATCAATATTACAAAAACTAAAATATTTTTAAGAGTATGGGAGGTATAAATGAGTAAAGTATAAATTCATCAAATCGGGCCATTTGGCATGTGAGCTGCCCCATAAAATCTGAAGAACTCCCGCAATTTGCCTTCCAAGCAGACAGTCTTCAGCCTTACCAAATTCCCTCTGAAAGCTGCACATTGCTCACCTACTTCACACGACCTGAAATATGGCATTTACTCCACGTGAACACGTGGTAAAGGCATCGGGAAAAACATTCTGGTTCTCTACACAAAGCCTCAGTTCAAAGGGAACTCTGGTAAGTTTATGCATCCCATGAGTTTCACAAGGGGTTGAGACATTACAGGTCCAAGTCGGGTGGCCATTATAAACGGTGCCCAAATAAGAGCCCCAAACAGAAAGCCAAGAAGCAGATCCCCAAGGCAGGCAGTGTCTTAAATGGCATTATCTGTCAAGTTCCCAGCATCTTGTGGTGGGGACACAGAAAGGCTTCCGTGGCACTGGGCGTTACCACCTCCTGAGCTGTGGCACTCCTTGAGAACACAGGGCAGGGCGCTCTCTTTAATCAGCTGCAGCTACTTCTCTACACTTGCGATAGATAAATAGTGAACAAAACAATGATCATCTACCTAGGCTCATTTCACTCCCGATATACAATTGTGATGCAATCAGACAATAACAGCACATAGAACCAATCTTTCTTGGCAAACCAGTTCCTGGACTTTTAAAAAATGTTAAAATCAATCAGCATCTGTAGTGATTGTGAAAAAGGCTAGAACTTATATTGTCTGTTCTTTCACTTTTATTATTATTATGTTTACATTTAAAACAGGTCCGAAAGGTAGCATTGACTCTTTAGAGGTCCTGAACACCAAGGTATCTTAGGGATGTCTTTCTCTGGAGGCAGTGCCTTCTTTCCTGCTGGGACAATGACCTCGGGTGCTAGGAAGGCCACACCGAGAGCTGACAGTTCCTTCATCCCACTGCTCTGGCCTCGTCCCTTCTCTACAGCAACGCTGACAACAGCCCTGAGTTATGAATGCGCACGTTTTGTGATGTGGAGCCCAGTAGAGGGGGGACTCTCCCGCCATCTCCTCTGCCCATTATGACTAAACGGCAATCCAAGGGGACCAAACAGATGCTTAATTACAACACTCAATCAAAAAAAATTCAAAAGAATGTTTTTTAAACTTTAAACATACTTTTGGCATTACTGGAACCGGTAGAATCCCTCACGCTTACTTTCTGTGAAGAAAGGAACAGAGCTTGCACCATGGTTTCTCTGTTGAGGGGCAGAATGACATGGGGGGTTGGTTGGTCGGTTTGAATGTTGTTTTATTTTAAACATGGGCATGTGAATTTTACTTTTACATAGTTGAATTCAGTATATTCCCTCAAAACATAATACATTTTTACTCCATAGCTTAAGGGATCCATCAGATAAAATGTTGGTCTTTCATCTTTATTACCCTCCCATTAAAATGAAGGAAACCAGGACTCAGTTCAGTTCAGAAGAGGCAATTTAGTTGGTAATGTCCTCAGTCCTCAAGCCTTTTCAGAGGGAGAGAGCCGATCAGTGAGATTTCACACATCTATCTGCATAGGAGGCAACTAAGCCTTCAGACATATACTGTGTTAAATTTAATAATAGTCTTTGATTAGATTATTTTATTACAACATTTTTCCATTACCAGTCATTTCCGGAGCATACTAACATTCATAAAACCTCTCCTCCCCTCCCGTTTGTTATGTTTGTGTAGGGAGAGCGAGCAGTCTCTCCTGCTCTACTGGCTAGGTCTGAACGGGGCAGATTAATAACTGTGCTCCACACTGGATGAGCCTTCCTGTCCCTGCACCAGCGGCTCTTTGCTATGACGAGGACACAAAGAGGCCTGCTACCCTTCTTCATAACTCAAAAGCGTCATGGTGGCAATAGCCTCTAGTGCTATTTGTCTTTAGTGCAGTTGTGACACTTCAGCATGATCCATAATTTGGCAGCTATTTACCGTGACATTTCCCTTCAGTGCGGCCATAACATTCAGTGAAGCCATTATTTGGTTCCATTTACCATATAAATTGTATTGTTGTGCATGCATGCTAGCAGCTACATTAGGTACCTGGAAATGAGTAAATCTTGTAAAATAGATACTAACAGCTATTCGGAAACAGGGTCTCTCTGCTCCTCAGATGCAAGGAAAGAATTAGATCTGGCCCCGATTCTCGAGGAACACTCTTAATTGCATTCCCGTTTATTGAGCATGTTTGATGTACTGAAACCCAAGACTGAAGGATACGCCAGTCTTCACCTGTGAGTGGGAAGGCACTGCGGGGCTTTGACTTGGGCACCGAAGACGAAGGGCAAGCAGACCAGCAGCTGGTTGGAAGACAGCACAGGCTGACTTTACAGCAGGTGGTCATTTCCTGGGCCGAGGGAGGCCTGAGTGCCTTTCCATCCCCACCGCCAGGGACCGGCCTCTGAGGGGAAGTCATGGTTTAAGATGACCTGGGTGCCCCCTGTGTTTGGGGTGACACTCGCTCCTTGGGGTCAGAAATTAAGCTGTTTTTAACCTTTCACGTGCCAGAGTGGGGGCCCTTCTGCCACCCCTGCTATTGCATACGTGAGCCCTTTCCTGAAGAGGAGGCACAGAATTTTATCCTTCCTCTGTCCACGTTAGTTTTCACCAAGTCTCCCTAAACCATGGCTTTCTTTTCTACTGTTTCTAACAGTAATTTCTTCTTAAACAATCTTACCAGAATGTGACTTCAAGCCATCACCCAGTGGATATGTCCATCAGACATAGCTGTTTGCTGAATCACTTTTCCAATAACTTAACAAGATTAAATTTGGAGACTTCTCTCCCCAACAACTATTTAGATAGTTGGTTAGTGATTGATAGGGAAAAGGGCTCCTTGCAAAGCACCTGGCCTGGAGAATACAAGGCTGACGGGCACTGTGTTCTCACCTGTGAAGAACTTGATACCAGCACTGCTGTCTTTAAAGCAAAGAAGTCTGAGCTCTCTGAAGGCCGATGTAAACATCTCCTCAAGCCGGGGACATACTGACTCGATCAGGCCTCACATCAGGAATTAATTTACTTCCCTGGGACAATAAAACCTGGAATGAGACCATCCATGACTAAAGAATCGAGTGTAAACGTTTTACCTCTTAGCTGTAGAGAGAACTTTTATTGAGGCACATTATTTTTAGGGGGGCTTGGAATTAATTAACACTATACTTTTGTTTTAGAAACACTATGTTCATTCTAAGGCGCAGAGAACTCATTTTCTTTCTCCGTTCTTTACGCCATCGCTGTGCCATCACAGCTTACTGCTGGCACAGTGAGGTAATTCAACAACTAGTTTTCCAATGTTTTTCCCGGTGTACATATAATCCACAGCCCGGAATATGGACTCCAGGCCAAGGAACCTTCCCTCCGGAGCCTGGCATCCCAGGTCCACCTCACACGCCAGGTCCCCGCGCGCATACAGCTGCAGCAGTTGTTCCATGGCGGCCTGGTACTTGGAGAAGTAGTGGTTCAGGAAGAAACCCTGGAGGCTGGCCGACTTCTTCAGGAGCTTGGCCGGCAGAGCTGTGGCTTTCACTGGGGAGAGTCCTGTAGGGCTTTGGTAGCCAGAGATGAACCCAATCACTAGCAAGCGCCCTTTGGTGGCCAGGGCATCCACAGCCAGGTCAAACATGGTGCCCCCGACAGACTCGTAGACCACATCGACACCCTCCGGGTACTCCTGCTTCAGCACCTTTTCCACGGGCTCCGTTCTGTAGTTGATGGGACGATCACACCCAATGGATTTCAGGAAAGCCGACTTCTCGTCCGAGGAACACGTTCCAATGACGTGACACTTGGCTATCTTTGAAAGCTGTACAGCGAACTGGCCTGTACCCCCGGCGGCTGCTGTAACCAAAACTTTCTTCCCTTCTGACAGCTCCCCAAGCTCTGTCAGGCTGATGTATGCAGTGGTGCCGCTAACCAGAAGGGTGAGATACTCGGGTTTCACTGAAGGCACAGGGGTGGCAACGCTAGCAGGCACCACTGTATACTCAGCAAAGGAACCGGGAGCCACATACGCCACAGCCTGGCCCACTGTGTACCTTGCACTAGCCGAGAGGCCTAGAGCCACCACCTCACCAATCCCTTCAAAGCCTATGTCAAAGGGGGGCTTCACAGAAGGGTCATAGCGGCCAGCTGAATAGTTGATGTCAGATGCGTTAATGCCAACGAATCTAGAAGAGAACAAACACCAATTAAGATTCTTTGTTAAAGACCTTGATATTCTGCTTAGGGTTTTTTAAAAAAAGCTCTTCTGGTCTCAGTGAGTGAAACAGCCCGGAAACTATTAGCACACGACAGAATGATGGAAAATGATTCTTGCTACCTAGCTGAAAAACAAAAAGGACTCCAATATGTATTAATTGGAGTTTGGGCAGATTTTATTCCTTTATAGTTTAAGGATAATTTCATATTAGGTTAATCAGCAAGTGATGTATTTCTATTTCCTGTGCTACTTCTGTCCTCTTTCAAAAGGAGAACTAAGGAAGGGAAACAAACAAACAAAAAAAGAAAACAAAAAAAGAAAACAAAAAGAAAGAAAAGAAAAGGCAAGCCAGGAAGCCCTAGCTGCAGAGTTCACTGGGAGCTCTGAAATTAATTGGTCTCTTAACAGAGATGTTAAAAACAACAGTGGGATAAAATATACCCAAAGAAGCACACTTGTATTGATTCTGGCAACAATTTAACACTTCAGATAATAATAGTAATGACAATGATATTATTAAAGATGGATGGCTGTGCAAGGTCATCCTGGCGACATGCACTGCCCCCGCTGCTTGAAACGCCGCAGCAGATTTTCTCTCTGATGTAACTATGCCCAGCATGAACACATGCATTTTGATTAATTGAACAAAAACTGGGGAGAATGATTTTTATGCAGCATTCAGCATTTTACAGCCTCTTTCAGATGAAAAGGGAAGCAAGCCCTCACTGTATTTTCCTCAACAAGAAGCAGAGCCACAGCCTGATTAATAGCAGATGGCTGGTTTCCTTTTTGTAGGCTCACGTTAGCTGTGAGGCCAGGATTTTACCAGCTTTTCTTTGTACCCTAGTATACCTCATAACAAAAATATCTCCACGGGGAAGTGGTGGCCATCTTCTGAGAAAGTCGGGGGAACTGTAAGACATAAGGACCCTAAAAATGCCATTTCCTCTGTAAGAAAGTGAGGAGATGGCAGGCGACAATGCAAAGAGTTCACTTTTAATTTAATGAACCCAAACTATCCATCCTCAAGGGACACTTTCACTGTCCGTATGTAATGCCCCCCACTTCCAAATGGCTCCTCACAAGTATTCTACTAAAAAGAGCTTTCTAGGCTGTGGAAATAAGGAAGCTGGAAACAGTTTCTTCCACCAAGTTGCTTTCAGAAGGCAGCTAGCCTTGCCTTTAATAATTCTGAAAATTCTGCTTTCTGTACTCACAGATAAAGTACAATAATGAAAAGTGAAGAAAATCAGTTTCACTCATTTTTTTTCATACCAAAATGCCAATATTTTCTTTTTTGGAGAAGGGGTTGGAGGGCTGTATTTTATAATTTTCCCTTTAAATTTACACACTTCTCCAGACCTGACCTTTCTGAAAAGGGCTGGCTCCCTAGATCTTGATTCTGGAGGTCCAAGGGCAGGCCCACTAAGCGGCAGGCTGCAAGGGCACCTCACTGCCCTTCACTCCCAGGGAAGTCAACTCCAGGAGATGCGCCAGGGCAGAAGGAATCTTAGGGAAGCTCTGCTCAGAGGCTGGGGAACAGAGACAACTGCTGCTTGTCCACCCTCTACTCATGGTTAACCCTTCCTGCTCCCCTCCAGGCTCTGCGGCATCTCAAGGTCCACAGAGGGGCCGCTCCCCTGCCGGGAGCCCTGAGAAGCTGAGGGCAGCCAGGCCTGGCGCTGTGGCCCTGGGGGTGGGGTGGGATGGGTACGATCTACTGACTGAGGCGATTTCCCTCCGCCGCTAACCCTCCGCTCTTCACCCCCACCTCGGAGGAGACCTAGTTTGAAGGGGTGACAGTGTGGCTCCGCTGAAACTGGGGGCGCTGCTGATGGCCAGCAGCTGCGTGGGCTGGAGACAGCCCGGCAGTCCTTGTGAAGATCAGCAGCACCAAGAGCGGGTGAGGTGGCGCTGCCCAAGGCCTGCAGCCTCTTCCCGCAGGCACCCCGCCCTGGCCAGAAAGCCGCGCCCTACGCTGGGGAGCTTCGCGACAGGTCGGTGCTGGGAACCGCGGCCTTTCCATCGTCTCCATCCGAAGAGACATTAAGGACCCCACGTCAGGGAGCGAGACTTGGCTGCTTGGCTTCCGGGCCCCAGGGACATGTTCGTCCTAGTCCCAGAAAAGCTACGCAGGGCAAAATCTGCCACCTTGACCTGGGATGCACCTCCATTTACCTGATCCCCTGATCCCTGTCCTCTGCTAACTATCCTAGTCGCTCTCGGGTAGTGGTCCCAGCTACTGCCTATAGCCTGGATTTTGGTTCCCGTGCTCTCTCCAGAGTCTTTTGGTCCACCGTGCCGGGACCCCTGTTTACCTGGTGCCTCCTCCTGACTGTGTCCCTGCCCTGCCGCGGTGATAGGGGCCTGCCACCGATTGGGACGCACCTTGGCCCTTACTGGGCCTTACCAGAAGCTATTCAAGCCTTTCGCTCCCCCAAAAACAAGTTCAAGGAAATCAGGCTCTAAGGGAAAGAGGAGGAAAGGAAGGAGGACGAGCCACAGGAAAACAAAACCCAGGAAAGATGCTCTGGCACACTTGGAAACCCGCCTCCCTGTACCCCCTTCCGCCTTTAATTGAAAATGTGTGACAGCAATGACGGCAGGGCCCTGGCAAACCGAGAGGATACTCCTTCAAAGCCGGAGTCCAGGCACCCAGGAGAAATCAATGGGACCACAGCAGGCGTTTCCCAAACACATGCCCTTCTAAAGCCACTTGGTTATTTATGACGGAAAGTCCTGAACTCCTAGTACCGGCATTGTAGATCAGGGTTACTGGGATAGGGGTTAAGGAAGCTTTCCTTTCAACAAACACCAAACAGGAAAACTTTGACCACAGGAAGACCCTCGAAGGCTGGAGACAAAACAAACAGTCTAAGCCAGACTTTCCTTGAAAAACAAACAAACAAACAAACAACCACAGAAGTCAGATGAAGAAGAAGGAGGAGGAGGAGAGGAGGAAGAGGAGTGAGTGCATGTGTGATATACCTCGGCTTGGAGAGTAAGCAGAAATATTTTACCCTCCCGCAAGCAACAAACCGTTTATCACAAGCCTCCCCCTCCCCCACTCACGGCTATTTCTACAAACTCCTTGCATTATCTTCCATGGGAGCAGAAAATCGTTAGGAATATTTGGAAACGAAAAATAATCTGTCACTCTCAGGGAAAAACCAAAAATAGCACACAGGCGTGCTTGACCATCGGTATCTGTCTCTCTCTTTGGGGAGGGCTAAGTGGAGGCTAGGGGGGGGGGGGGCGAAGTTGTCGGGCTGTGGGTGCCTGGGGCAGAAAGGTGATGGCTGATAAAGGAACATCAAGTACTGATTCAAGAAGGGTTCTGTGCACCCCTCCACACACTTGTCCTGAATCCAGGTCTAGCTTGCACACGCTGCCCTTCTCCTGAATGAAGGCGTGGATTCTGCTAACTGGAATGAGGTGTAGAGTAGTTTACTGAAAGAAAGTCAGAGGGCTGAGCACAATAAAAGCTCCAACACCCTTCATTCCAAACAAATGAATTTGGGCTCACTCCACTCTTTCCAGGGGAGATTTTGTTATGCTAAAAATGAGAAGCCTCTGAATAAAATTTTAATGCAATTAGCACTACTTAGGATACTGGCCCTGGATTCAAATGAATTAACTTGCGGTTAATAATTAAACCTTGCTCGCTAAAAAAAAAAAAAAAAAAAGAAAAACCTGAAGAACATTGACACTGTTCATCAGAATAAAGGAGCTGCGTCAAGCTGGGTGGAAGACTTTGTAACCGAACAGCACGGACAGGCAAAGGTTGCGCCTGCTTCCAGCTCATAGACTGGCTTCATTCCCCCCCCCCTCGTGGCTTCAACGTAGAAGTTAGAGGTCAAGTTGTTCCTGCAAAGCACTTGTAGCAAAGGGACTCTAGGCAGATAGGCAGCCATGGAGGCAGAACAGAGCCTAGAGCCCTGGATTTTAAAAGCAACCCAAACAGCTATCCCCCCCGCCCCCCAAATCGGAGTCTATTCTCTGATTTCAGGGGTCCAAAGAGCATCCAATTCCAGACCTCACAAGGCAACCCGAGGCATCCAGGGGTGCTGGATGAAGGAGAAGGGAAAAGGGGGCCGGTTAGAGCGAATAAGCTTTGAGAGAGGAGTGGGGAAGTTCTCCAAGAGCTATAGATAGATAGATAGATAGATAGATAGATAGATAGATAGATAGATAGATAGATAGATAGATAGATAGATAGATAGGTAGATAGATAGATAGATGATAGACCTCAGGGGCGAGAGGCCCCAGCCCAGCAAGGCCGGGGGCTCCGCGGCGGGAGTCCCCCTCCATGTCGCTTGCCCTTCTCCCACTTCACACCTTCTCTCAGTCTGTCCCCTTGTGGCACCCCCTCCACATTTCACACCTGTTTCAACCAGGGATTTTATGTAAGCAGTTTGTGTGTGTTTATTAGTGTTTACAGTCAACACTATATAAATCACAACAATAAAAGAAAATGAAAGCCCGGCATGGAACTTTTTTTTTTTTTACTATCCGATTAAGTTTGCTTAGGAGGCTTCTCAGTCTCCTCTCACCGCACCTTCTAAAAATCTCACTGCCGTGGTGCTCTGGATGGTCCATGAACACGAGCTCAGGCTCTCTTCAGGTCGCCAGGGCTCAAATGTTTATTCTCCACAGCCGCAGCGTTTCCGCACACAATGCGGCAGTCCTCCGCGCCGCGCGCGGCCAGGGCAGGAGCCTGCTCGGGTCGTTCCGCGCCACCCTCCCAGCAGCTCTCCACCCACGCACCCGCGCAATCCCACCCACCCTCTGCTCGCCCACTCAAACGCCAGGGTGCCAACAGGTTTCCAAAAGTTTCCCAGTCAGAATTCTCAATCCCCACAGCCTTGTTTGGAAGGCTGCGGGGACTCTGTAAGCTGGACTGATGGACTAGTCTTTGCACCCAGTTCCCCTGGTGGGTAGGCTCGCCACTTGACCTTCCAGGGGGCCTAGCACACTTTCCCGCTGCAGAACTTACAGCTTGGATACAGTCGGAAGTAACTCTCCCCCACCCTCCATAATTCTACCCAACTTCCAACACGGCATCCCGGGACCTTGGCATGGCACCCAGCAGGTGAAAGGGCACAGAGGCGAACCCCTGACGGTGCAGCCAGGAGAGGACGCGCCCGGCTGACCTCTGAGGCACCGCCTGGACTGGGCACAGCGAAGTCCTCCACTTCCTCCGCTTCAGCACTCATTAAAGATTAGTGGGCTGGAAAATCATTAAGGTGCGAAGCCTGCCGTGGACCAAACCAGTGTGCCACCCGAATGTCTGCCACGCATCCGGGCAGCCGCAGCCATGCCCCCGCCCCGCCTCGGGCCCCGCTGCCGGGTGCACGCCCCCGCCTCGCGCTGCACTCAGGGGACACAGCACAGTCAAATGGCATCGACCACACCACAGACTCAGTGCACAGCAACACACCCAAGGACGGGCCCCACCAAGGCGGCTGGGGGGCACGGGAGAGAGCAAACCGAACAGGGCCCCCTTCCTCCAAGCACCTTTACCTAGACGCCGCAGTGTGTGTCCAGGCTGCCGCCGCGCCACTGAACGTTACGGCAGCGCAGGAAGCGTGGGTGCGCGCGGGTGGGCCGGGTGGGAAGCCTCCCTTTCTGGGTCCCGTCGTTTTTATTTAGGGAGCGGGAGGGGGAGGAGGGACGGCTGGGGGAGGGGGGAATCCCAAATTAAAATAACCCCCGGATAAGAGGACGTTCGGTGGCACCGGGTATTCACACCAGCAAGTCACATTACGTTCGCCTTCGCCAGATGGCGGCGGGTTCAACTTCCCGGGATCTCGCAAAGTCAGGCTGTGCGCCCGAGCGCGCCGCGGGGTGGGCGGGCGGCGGGGCCAGCCGGGGGGCCGGGGAGCGGGACGGGGGCGCGCGCCGGGCTCACCGGTTCCGGACGAGGAGGTCTCCGTCGCCGGGCAGCGGCACCGGGCAGTCCCGGCGCAGGGTGACGGCCTCGCGGAAGGCAGGGCTCAGCCGGGTCGCCACCAGCTTCTGCATGGCCCGGGGGATGGCGGAGCCCTGGAAGTCCAGGAAGTGACGGGCGTACGACATGTCCACGATGCCTCGGGCCGCGGCGGCCGCCAGCCCCAGCATGGCCCCGCCGGCGGCTCCGCCCGCTCCGCGCCCACGCCGGCTCGGGCGCGCCCAGCCCCGGCCGCTGGGCTCGGCCGGCTCCGCGCGGGCGGGCCCGCCCCTCCCCCGGCGCCCGCCCTCCCCCGGCGCCCGCCCCCGCCGCGCGCCGCACCCCCGCGGTCCCGGGGCGCGCCCCCGGGGTCCCCGCCCGGCCCGCGGCCGCCCCGCGCTCCTTTAAGCTTTTTGTTTTGCGCTGAAGCCGCCCGGCTCGCCCCGGCCGCGGCGGCCTCCGGCCCCCCCTCTCCCGCGGGCACCGAGGCCGGGGCGCCCCCTCCCCGCGCCGGCCGCGGGCGCCGACCCTCCCCGGGCGGGGGCCGCCGCGCTGCAGCGCCCGCTCTCTCCCGCCGCGGCCCAGCGTCCCCGGGCGGCGCGGCTCCCGGCGGCCGGCGCAGGCGCCTCCCCTTCCCGTGCGGAGCGTTCACTTCCTTGCAAGGTGGTACGAATCAACCCCGAGCGCGGCCCGGGCGGCGGGGCACGGCCGGGGCCTGGGCCGGGCGGGAGCGGCGGGGGCGCGGCCGGGGGCGCTGGGGCTCGGGGCGCCCCGGCCTAGGCCTCCCCAGCTCCCGGGGCGCCGCTCGCGCCCGGGCCGCCGCTCAGCCCGTCCCGCGCAAGTTGCGCGAACTAAGCCATCTTATTTATCTTGGCCTAGATCTGGTGTTTTTCCATGGCTGTTTTAAGTAGCTCCACGAGCCTGTGAGCGCTTTCCCGCTGGGAGAGAACACACACACACAACTGCAGGGCCGAATTCCCGGGGCGCAGGAGCGTCCCGAAGTTCTAGGTGGGGCCGCGGAGGGGCTTCGCGGAGCCGGAGACTTCGCGAGGCTCTCGGAAGACTCCTCACTTCTCTGGGAAGACCCATCTGTCTGTCGTGCGTGCCAGTTTTTAGCTAGTTGTGTTCCCTGACCAAATAACTGACCTTTGAAAACAGGGCCCACGTTGAATATTTCCGGACGTTTCTGCGATCGACTAAGTCCATCTTTTAAGTTTAGGCTTTAGGTGTGCATTTTAATTTAAAAATATCCCCCGTTTCCCACTTAGCCTCCGGGTTGCACAAATACAAAAGCCACACTGTCCCCTCGCCAACCAAATCTAGCCTTCCCCCCCCCACCACCCCCTTTGAGGGTGCAAAAGTGAAACAGGTATTTTCCCCCCCTCAGATGTAGGGCGTGCTTCGGCCGAGAGCGGTTCGGGTCCACGTGGGCGCGTGTGTGTGCGTGCACACGCGGGGGAGGGGAGCTAACAGGTCCGAGAGTGTGCAGGAACTGATGTCTGCCCGGCCAGACCCGGGACTCCCGGTTCCGCCCGAGACCAGCCCGCGCGTTACGACGCGGGCCCCCGACCGTCTCCCCGCAACGCGCGGTCTTTTATGTGATGCTGTATTAAGATTTCTTTTCTGTGTCATATTGTTTAGCTCCGAAAAAAAAATAAAAGAAAACAAAGCAATTAAAAAGATTGACAGGTACGGTTTGTGTGAGACCTATTTGTAATTGTCAGGGTGACGTTGGCGAGAGGAGGAGGAGTAAAAAGTGAGGCAGGAAAGCAGCTCGATGTGTCTGTCTATCAGTTGAGACTGTCTGAAAGCTCTGCGATCCGAATGTGTGTTATATTTCACTGAAAAGAGGAGCGAGGGAGAGCGCATCTCCTCTCTCCCAGGAGTTTGGGGGGGACAGCGCGCGCTCACCTCGCCCACCCAGCGAACGTCCGTCCTTCGCCCCCTCGGCGCACACTCCCCGGGTCGTCGCCGGCTCATTTTTTTTTTTTTTGGAGGGGGTGTGTGGTTTTTTTTTAATTTTATTTTGTGTGTGTGTGTGTGCTTTTCGAATTTTTATTTTTCCGCTGGAAGATCGAGAGCGGCCGAAGACCCACGATCCGGCGCGTTCGCCTTGGACTTGTCCTCGGGAGCGGCGGCCGGGGCCGGCCCGGGGGGCGGCGCGGGGCGCGGAGCGGCGGCCCGGCGGTGACACCGTTTGATCTGTGACTGTTGGGAAGGTGGAGCGGCGCTGACATCTCCCCCGGCGGCGCATGTACGTACAGGGGCTTCACTCCTGTCCTGTCTGCTTTCTTCCTCCTAGACCGAGGGCGCGGAGGCACGGACAGCCGGCCGGCCTGGCCGGCGCACAATGAGACAGCCGCCCGCCGCGCACTAGAGCGCCCGCCGCCGCGACCCCCTCCGCCGGCCCACGGGGCCCGACAAAGTTGCGCGCCCGGACAGCGGCCGCCAGCACCGCGCCCGCCGGCGCCCGGACAGCGGCCGCCCAGCACCGCGCCGCGCCGGCGGCATGCAGCGCGGGCCGCGGGCCGGCCCTCCGAGCGCCCGCCGCTGCGCCCGCGGCCCGCGCCGGGGATGACTGCGGGCTCGGCGCCCAGGCCCCGCGCGCTCCGCCCGCAGCCCGGCGGCCCGGGAGCGGCCGGCCGCTGAGCGGCCCGGGGACGCGGCGGTCCATGCGAGCGGCGCCCGGCGGCCGCGGCGCGCCCGGAGCCCGGAGCCCGCGGGGACGAGGCCGAAGTTGGGCGCGCCGCGGAG
>CM053764.1:42221613-42224113 GCA_028658305.1 Pachyuromys duprasi
GTTGGGTTACCTTCAGTTGTTAACGTTTGCTGCCAGGGCAGCCTAGCGCGGTCATGAAGCCTCTACCTGCAGGCGGGTCATTCTGTGTTTAGAACACGGACCCTGTGCATGGCAAACATGATTGTTGACAGTGGTGAAGTATTACTTTCATGTGTTCCTATTTTTTTTTTTTTTGTAATAAACAGACAAATACCAAGTTGGGTATGGATACCTGAAGCCCGTTTTACATTTTAACTTTCCTGAAAACAAATAAACCCTACACACTTAAATATGGACTTAGGGGAATCGGGCAGTGTTTCCTGTGAGTGGAGGACGCAGGCGTACAGGTACCACCCATCATGGGATTGTCAGGCCAAGAGAAGAAGATCAGATTTATGGGGCTTTTTGAACTCAGGTCTGTTTTGGTACTTCCTGCATTAAATCACCTGCTTGGATATTCTGGCTTGGGAATATCTGGATTAGCTTTCTGTTTTAATTAGCATTAATTTGTTTATAGATTCCACTGTTCCACTCTGACATAAAACCAGCAGTGAGGTAGAATCACAACTTTGATGGTCTTTCCACCCCATGTTTCCTAGGGAGGCCTTTCAGCCCAGCTCCGGCTTAACCTCTTCCTGTCTGCAGCCTCCCACTCTGGGCTGGCTTTGTTGTTCACTCCACACCAATGCAGCGGTCCGCAGTTTCCTCAGACGACAGACATTGTTTTCTCTCCACGTCTGTTGTGTCTCTGGGATTCTGTACCAACAAGAACAAGGCTTTGTCCTCTGCTTTTTAAAGGGGAAAAACAGCGGAGAATTGGCTACTGGGTTGTAGATTTTTTTTTTAAATCATTTTTACTTCTGCTGGGAAATAGACTGCAGGATTTCCTGACTCCCATGGCTCTGGCATGTTCTTCAGGAAAGAAAATAGCCAAGTTGAGTCCCTGCAAGCCACCCCACACAGGCTGCATCCTGTCCCACACTGGTGTCCCCAGCAGGGCCAACCCTAGGCAGCTGCATGCTGAATCTCGTGTGCCTTCCTTCAGTGTGAAACAGAGGCGTGGGCACGTCTGCCTCAGCCTGCTGGCTGCAGCCTTAAAGGTGTGCCCCAGCTTCCTGCTGGAGAAAACAGTATCTGGGAAATACAGGTCCAGTAGTTACGTGCCTATAAATTCTGCTCGAAGGCTGGTTGGCCGGTGAGGGTGCACGAAGACTGACGGACAAGGGGACTAGACTGGATTTTAGAGAGTTGGTTATGAAAAATACTCTCAGTTTTTAGGGAAAAGTAAAACGCATCTTCAGCAGGATCTGCTGAAATAAATTAAATCAGTGGTGAAGGTCAGTACACAGTCTGACTTGGGAATGTGAACTTTTCAGAAACCTGTATTTATTACATTTTACTATTTTTAAAAAGCCAGTGGTAAGATTCATAGCAAGAAATGGCACGACCTATCAGCGTGCCCGGTGCCGAAGAGAAGGCTCTGTTCGAAGTGGCTAATGTGCCTTGTTGGCGAGTCACCCTGCGCCTGTGTCATCGCCACAGCCCAGCCTTAAAATATATGGAGTTAAAACGCAAGTATTGTGACTAATATTTATTCCAAGTGCACGGTGTGTCACAGCAGTGGGGCATCCTATTATTAATGCAGTAAACTGTGTAATATTCCGTAAGAGCCTGCCCTGCTTCAGTTCTTAGCCACGTGAAAATAACAGTAAAGCATGTCTGGTTTCGTCTGCTGCGCTGTGTTATTACCTGGGAAGGTGCTGGCATCGGGAACAGCAAATATGGGCGAATAATGTGACCAATAAACAAAAACTTAGCACTATTGTGATGGGTATAAATCCCTGTGAAGTATCCCCAAACTTTAACGTGTTTGTATTTATGCATTTGTGTGTATATGAGTGTGTGTGTGTGTGTGTGTGTGTGTACAGTTTTAAAATTGAAGGAATCTGCTGGAAGTCCACACAGTAATGGGATATAAATACTCTCCATCAGCCAGGACGCACTTAGCTTCTTAGCACGGCAGCGGTACTCTTCACACACAAGTGCTTGGGGAGCGTGAAGGGGTGTGTGGAGATCTGTGCGTCTCGGCTATGCTACCCGCTGTGGTGTGTGCGTGGGGTGCTGCTCAGTGGTAGCACTTCAGTTTGGTATAGGAAGGGTCCCGTCCTTCATTCCACATCCCAGCAGGTTTTGAACTTGTGTTAGCTGTCAGCTTCAGATCCGTTGTGAGAAGCCATGGTGGAGAAAGGAAGCACAAGAGGCTGGCAGACCTGAGCAGAGGCTGGGCACCCAGAGGTCACCCAGGGTGCAGGGGGAGCCTCTCCATCGCCCCTCTTCCTTCAGTAACTGCAAACTCCAGTGTCTTGAAAGGTCTCAAGAAGAGCCGGCCTCCGGCTGTGTGTCCACAGAACACCTCTCTTCCTCCTACCTCTTCCTCCTGCTCAGCCTGGGGAAGCTGGGCGCCCCGGGGCCTGCCCTCACTGGCAGCTCCTCCTGGGGCAGCTGCCCTGCAGTTGGAGAC
>CM053764.1:42226613-42396215 GCA_028658305.1 Pachyuromys duprasi
CGTCTGCTGGAGTGAGACAGGAAGCTGTGGCAGTGGACCTGGGTATGGGCATGGACACCGTGTACAGGCTTCCTGACCTGGGCTCATTCTCACCTGGGAGAGTCTGGCCATGTGCTTGTAAGAAAAAGATTTGCTGTTCTCCACGCACTGCTTTGCACACTGGCTGTATGCAGGCCAAGGACGGTGCCGGGGACCCATGGAGTCTCCAGTGTTTACTGTTGGTATGGTGCACACCTTCTCCTGGCCAAGGGTCTTGCTCTGTGTTTTGTGCCTTTGCCTGTGAGCCTCGAAAGTTAGTTTTGAACACCCCGAGTGTCCCCTCAACCTCAGCAGATGTCTTAGAGCCTCAGTCCCGTGGGAGAAAATTCATGAGCACGAACGCCGAGGTCACAGCTAACTGCCATGCTCCAAGCCAGAGGGGAAGCTGTCCCAGTGAAGCCGTGGCGACTCCACACAGCAGCAGGCAGCTGGCTTTTCATGGCGGCCTCACCGAGTGTGCACCGTGTCTCACTGCACTTTTATTGCAGCTCACTCTATTATGACAGGTGTTGATACCTTAAGGCCAATTGTGTGTGTGGTGTGTGTATGTGAGTGTGTTCTCTTGACTGTATAAGTGTGTTGTGCTCACACCTCAGCCATATACATAGCTGCTGTAGGTTTGGAGTGGCTCATGCCTAACCCTATGAGAAGGGCAAGTGCCAGTGTGAACAGTGAACTTCGGCCTTATGGTCTCTGCTGAGCAATTCGGAACTAACTCTCCGCTCTAGGGAAGTCCGCTGACTGGTCGGTCAAGTTGCCCCGGAGGCCCAGTTCACAACTGGCAGCAGTGTTCACGAGAAGTTGGACCTGGCAGCAGGAGCACACATTGGCACCATGGGCATGTCTTGAACGTTGAGAAAAACATGATAGGTCCTGAGGGGGGCACTTGGAAGCCTGTGTTGGGCTCACTGGTCCTCACACAACCAGCAGGTGTTGTGTCTGGATGGAGGGGCTCTCTCACACCCGGCCTTGTTTCCAGAACTTCCCACGTGTTCCCAGCGAGCCCCCGAACCTTTGCCTCCCTCTGAGTGCTCTCTGGACGACATCTATCAAACACCATCTTATCTGCTTATAAGTCTGCTCAGGCCGCAGATTTAAGTCCAGGGTTCTGGCTACAAGTTAGAGTGTGATTAATAATTGACTAATGTAGCTTTTATTTATCGCAGGCTAGCACATTTCGCCATTACCCAGTTAATTTATGTTAAGTGTGAGCTGTCGTTCAATCTGTTTTTCAACCCCTCCCCCCCTCCCCGAATACTAAGTCTATCTTTTACTTTTTGAGAAACAAAATCTCCTTACACAGGGCACAGACTTGCTCGGTGCCAAAAAGTTGATTTCCTTTCCAGTGGAGCCATGGATCACCCGCCCGCCCAGCTGCAGTGTCAGCCCTGACAGAATGACATGTGTCATTTATCAAAGGGGCCAGGCTGGGCCTTGGGAAAGGCAGCCACAAAGCCTGGGAGAGTTCACTCCGCAGTCCCCTCCTACCCTCCACAAGCCCTTGCCAGGAAGCCTGTGTGCTGTGTCTCTCAGCCTTACTGTAAGGGCTGCTCTCACAGTCAGCCCTCCCCGCCCAGGACAGGAGGCTCTGGGGCCCCAGTCCGACTGCTCCCAGCCTGGGAACACACATCCTGGTCCCTGCGGCACACCCGTGCAGTCCATGCCTGTTCCCCCACTCCCACGTTAGCAGGCCCCAATCGCCCCTCCATGGCCACAGCCAGAAGCTGGCAGAGTGGCTGCCCTGTGGTGAGGAGCAAGCTTGGGCTCATTTATTCTACAGCTTTCGTAATTGTGTTTTACCCCCAAGACTGGGTAGAGCTCTTTCTCTTGCCTGCTTCCCATCTGCAAGACAGTGGTCCCTTCCCACACAAAACATGCTCAAAAGGAGTTTTGAGGACTCCTGCCTTTTTTTTTTTAAACCTGGTTTTATCCTCAAATTATTTACTTTATATGTTTGCTAAGAGTGCCAAAGAAGTGAAAAGGCAAAAGGAAAAACAACAGCAACAATAAATTAGCCAGGAGGAAAATGGTCTTAAAATCTAAACAGCATTTGCCTAAATAAAAGCTTTCCCCTCCCCAGGAGAGGGGCGTTGTGTGTTTTAATGGCCCTGAGAAGGTGGGCAGTTTCCTCCCTTTGCAGTCCTTCCCCGTGGCAGTCATTTGCAGCATCAGATAATGTCTAAAGAGATAGCAGGGGGACTGTTGCCTCAGCCAGGAACTTTCCAGAAAGATGTCCTATAAATTAGCCAAAGCTCAGGAGTGGCTGCTTCCTAGGCAGAGCTGGCCCTTTCATTTGTCTACATAAGGCTAATTTATTTTTGCGGCCAGATGTGGGCTGACAGCCATCACTCAGGGCCTCCCTCCCCCTCCGTCAGGAGGGCTGGGAGACAGTCACGTTTCCCATTTTACAGAATCCCCATCAACATTATTGAAGATGGATGTATCTTTAAAGCAAAGATTGATTGTGGATATCGGAGTTATGGTGTCATTTATCATGGTGAATATTATTTAGACTTGGGTTGTACAAGGCTGTAACTTGAGACACAGCCAGGGGAGGGACAACCTGAGAACTGGGATCTGTGAACTTTAATGGATGGATGCTTTTTTCAAAGCTCAACTCACTATAGTATGATTTACTTTTCTTACTGGAAGGAAACAAGCATTTCAGTCTTAAAGGGACAGCATTCCAGATTGTCCTGTTCACTGAGTCTTGCTCAGCCTTCCCATCTCAAAGGCCAAGGCTGGTCAGAGCAGGCAGAAATCCTGAGAAAGCCTGAGAGCCTAAGGGCCCATAGCCATCCAGCGTGAAAAGAGCTGCTCCCCCAGTGACCTCCAGCCTCATGCGACTGTGCTGCTTGGAGCAGAGAGGCAAGTGATAGCACACGTGTGCTTGCGGAAGTGAGGATGGCGCTAGCATGAGGCCTGTGGGTGAGAAGGTAAATGGAGCCCAGAGCAGGCCAGGAACATGGGGAGATCGGTGAGGAGATGTGTGGGTATCCACGGGGCCCACCCAGGCCCAACATTTGGCTGGCTAGCAGGCCCCAAGGAGGCTTGATGCATAGGTTCTGAGCTCCGAGTCAGGCGTTTTGGTCCCGTTGGCCCCAAGCAGTCCTTTTGGACAGTGGTCATGGTGAGGTGGCTGCTCTGCTGGATGCAGGGACAGCTGCCCCATGGTCTACGGGCTGCGTGGGGCAGGGTAGCAGAGGGTGCAGGCCAACACAAAATCATGAACATTCTTCAAACCTTGAGACACTTTTGATGATTTTATTTTATTTTTTGTAATTCTGTTGCACTAGGCATAAGGATGGATTCTGTAGGTTAGTTTCATGTTGCAGTGGCAGAAGACTGGATACTCCAGTAGAAGATTTATTCCTTTCTTCCGGTGTATGGATTTAGGAATTCACACTTGAACACACACACCAGCAGCAAGATGACCCGCCTCATTTCTGATGAGCACCCAGTGCTTGGGGGGATGTGTTGGCTACTTAGGCCCTGGCTGCTTGGCTCTCCAAACTCACTTTATTTTTCTTTATTTCTTCCATCTCAGGAGCTTAAAGTGGACAGAGGAGCTTTTACACCCAGGGGGGGGGGCACACTGCTGCCTTCTGGCCAGTCCTGATGAGCCAAGGTCCCAGCAGGCACCGTCTTAGTGATGCCAGGCCGCCCCACGCCGTGAACATAGCCTAGCACCTTCCCAGTCTCCCTTGGGTTCTGTCCATAGCAAAGTTCTTGCAACTGTGTAGTCTGCCGAACAGAAAGTAACTCATCTTCCTCCGTGCTGGACACTCTCAGCCGTGCAGGGAGGCATATGTTTAATACTGAGAACAACTTTCTAGTGTAAGAGATGCCACTCCATGGAACCCATCAGGACTCATGCATGTCCCAGTGCCTCTATGCTCCCTGAGGGGCCTGGAACCCTCTTCTGTCCTTCGGCCGTCAGAGCTGAGCACACTGCTTGGCCCACAGTCAAAATACCCCTTAGATGAGCGTGTAAGGGATGGCCTCTGCAGGGTGTGCAGCCATATCTGAGGACAGGTGAGTGTCCGATGTGTTCATTTGGGCAGCCCTGGGACACTAGGAATGTTGAAGGGAGAGGAAGCAGGGACCCTGTTGGTGATAAACTATCTCCCACTGGGTGGGTGGGTCAGATCTCCAGGGAGCAGCCTTCCTTGTAAACTTGGCCTTAAAAGAGAAAACGAGAAAGGCAAGAGTGCAACAAGAACGTCAGGACAAAGAAGATGGTAAGAGGAATTGCCTTCAGACCCAGAGGAGGCACCGCAAGCCTCATCTGGAGAGTGTGGTCCTGTCTGCCTCCCTGTTGTCTCTGGGGCCTACTTGGAGCCTGGCTGGGTGGGATACATTGCAGGGCGGATACCGGGAGCTCCTCTTCTTGCTTGACTTACGGGTCTGTGCTTACCTGCGAGTTAAAAGCCATTCCTGCTCTTTTAGAACCACGTGAAATGTCTACAAACAGGAAGTAGTTTATCAAATTCTTATGAATCATGGCATGTGTAATGTCGGTTGAGGTCAAGTCATTACACTAAATATACCATAACCATTGCTAATGTGCGGGCCCTCTGCTGTCTCTGTGATATAGGACCGCCATTTCCTGACGCAATGGTGTTTGGGGAGGAGGGATCAGCAGCGACCCTGTCTCAGGGTGACTGACAAGCTCACAGGGGCCTGTGTTTCTGACTGGGAGCATGTATGGAGAACCAGGAACACAAAACACAGAAACCAAAGGGACGCCACCGGGGCAAGCCCAGCTCCTCATCCACGAGAGGCCGAATTTATCACGGTGCATTATGGAGTGCAGCAAATGTCAGGAAAACCATTGTTTTTTAATTTTTTTCTCGGAGAGTTTGAATGAGGTGATTTATGGTAGTTATTCATCTTAAGGGTCATCCATCAATTTTTAGTTGCTAGGCAATCAAACCAGCAGCTGTTTGCTTTGAATCAAGCTGAAAAGTTGTCAGTCACCACACACAGGTATGACCTTAGTGGCTGTGAACATCACGCACGCAAAATTAAAGAGACGCCGGCTCCCCCCAGTTCCCTTGTCTTCCTGTGATTTGTTGGTACTGGCCCTTCCTGGCCAGCACGAGAAGAGCAAGAACAAAGGAGTGTGTGGAAGATTCCTCGACTGGAAGCTCAAAGATGCACCCTATACAGCGTGTCTCACTGACCTTCCATATTCGTGCCACGCAAGATAGATCGCTTGAGTAACTGCCTCCAATGGCTGGAAGGTGTCTCACGTGGTTTGTAGGTTTATATAGTGGTTAAAAAAATCTGCTTTCTTGGTGGTGGCAGGGAAGCCAGGCGGCAGTGGGTGGAACTGGTAGGACCCCACCTGACCTTTCTGGGCTGGGGGTGCGTGGCGGAGTTATGTGGTTTATGTTTATTTCTGGCTGTCCAGAGTAGATAGAGCCCTCAGGCTGAGGGGGAGCCCGTGGTCGCCTCCCTCTCAGCTGAGGCCCTGGACCTCTCTCACGGCTGGGCTGTGAGTGTGTCACCGTGAGCACAGCTCCTTGCCTGTGTCTGCCCCATCCTGCTTCCTTCTCTTCCTGTGGTCATTTCCGTGGTCACATGAGATTGGCCCCTCTTGTGGGTCTGCTGTCATTGTCCCCAGAAGACTGAGTCTTCTAGCACTCCGAGGGCCCATTTCTAGACGTCTGTGCTCTGTGCTGCCTGACGCCTGGGCACCGCTTCTCGTCCATGCCTTGTACTTTTAGATCCCAGGCCTTCAAGATGGTTCCCCCAATGACAAAGAAAGACAAATGCACTCACCACTTGCTTTTTAACCATTCCAGCCCAGTCCTTGCTGAGCCTCTTAGGAGGGTCCTCTTTCTGCTCCTCCTTCATGCTCTGTGTGACTGCCCGGGGATGGAAGCCAGGAGAGCTTCCTGGATGCTGCGTCCACTGTGTCGTTAGCAGTCCTCCTGGTTTCGCCAGTGGCCATTCACACCACTTCACATGTGCTTTGGAAAGTCTAAGGTACATTTAATTTGGAAATTTGGTTTGCTTATTCAACTTTTCCTGGAGATATCTTGCTGATAGGTATTTTTTAGTATTGGAAACACGTCCCCTTAGAGGAAGGAGAATTTTCTGCTCAGGGATTCTGGCTGCCAGGCCTGTGAATTCAGGGCCTCCTGGGACACATGAGGAACCGGAATGTCCTGCACTTGTGTGCACTTTCAGGAAGGATTCATAGTCCCTTATCTGGAGTTTTTGGTCCAGTGGAATTGTGTGCATTTGTGTGTGTTGTGTGCATGTATGTGAGTGTGTGTTGCATGTATGTATGTATTTGTGTGTGTTTTCATGTATGTATGTATGTCACATGCATGTATGTGTTTGTGTGTGTTGTGTGCATTTGAGTTTGTGTTGTATACATGTATGTGTTTCGTGATGTGTGTGTGCAGGCATGTGTGCCTATGTACATGCATTCAGAGGCCAGAAGAAGAAAGCTTTTTCTCCTCTGATAGTCTGTCTTATTGGTCTCTCACTGAACCAAAGACCCCTTTTTGGCTAGGCTGACTTGCCAGCAAGCTTTCTGGCTCTGGCCCTGTTGTCGCTGCCCTCCTCCCATCTATGGGCCCTAGACTCAGGCCTGTCTGTTTACGTGGGCACCATGGCTCCAAACCTCAGGCATTGAAGCCTGCACTGCAGGTGCTGCCCACCAAGCTGGCTCCCGGCCTGGCCTTGAAAGCAGATGCAGAGAAGTATGCCCTATTTTTGTAGCCCTCTCAGCCCAACAGACCCGAGTTTCCCCACAGTGTGGTAGGGGTGCTTATTCTGTCCAGGTGAAAAGGGGCCCGAGGAACCTCAAGTCCATTTTACTCCCAGTTGAGCTCTGGTGGGGTAGATTGACACAGACACGGGGAGATCGCCAGTTCCCAAAGCCTTCCAAATCATGGGGCCACGTTTAAAGGCGGCTGTGGCAGCACAGGAGCGTGCTCCCTAGACCAGGTGTGCTCCCCAGGCCGGAGAGTGCTCCCCAGGCCAGAGTGAGCTCCCCAGGCCTGCCTTGCTGCTTCAGCGGAGGCCCGTTGGTAGCTGCCCCTTGACCCATGCCTGTTTCTTGCCACGGTGGGAATTCTCCTTGGAGTTTTGCTCTACACGCACATATGAAAGTTGTGTTAGTTGTGTGTAGCGCTGCAGCCTTCTCTGCTGTCTCCTTACATGTCGCACTGTGGAAGCACGCTCACTCCAGTGTGTCCTGCGTGTGCAGCCTGCCATCCCTCTCCACAGCTAGGGGAGTTGGAATTGTGGGTTTTCGGCAGGGAAAACCTGTGAGTCTCCCCTGCTGCTGCTGTGCACCTAGGGTTGGGTGAGTGTAACAGCGAGACCCAAAGGAGTGTGAGGTGCCGCATGGGAGCTGCGCAAGAAATGTGCTAGGCCTCAGGATGCTGTTGGGTGCGTGCTTCTGCGTCACACGTGCTTCATGTTGGGGAGCACGGATGTGCTGGGTCCTGTTGAGTGTGGGATGGAGGTGAGCAGAGTGCGTCCGTCTAGACAAGGACTCTCATGGTGATGGCTTCAGTGGCTCATGGCAGCGTGCAGCATGCTGTTAGCATGCAGCACACAGTCCTCCACTTGTTGATGGGACCTCCATGATTCCCATGTGTACTGCTGCCCCGCTGGGGGAGATTTGCTCGGCCACGGAGACACCCCTGGTGCGGCTGGTTGGGGTCAGGGATGAACTGACTTCTGGGGATTTTCTGGGCTTCAGCAGTTGCAGTGTCAGAAGCTCGAGCAGGAAGACCTGGGCTTGACCCTGTGGGCCGGTGAGAGAGCTCGGGCAGCAGCCGAGCAACCCAACAGCAGGGAGGCAGGTGCCAAGGTGGTGTGTAACAGCCAGTGTGGCCGAGGCAGGAAGCTGCAGGTTTGGTGTGAGACCATGTCTCAGGATGAGGCCGAGAGCAATCAGAGCAGACAGCCAATATCAGTCTCTGCATGCACATGTGCACACAAGAATACACACATGAACACACATACACAGACATGTACACACACATGAATACACACAGACACATGAACACACACGAACATACACATATGGGTGCACAAATACAAGCATGAACACACACAGGAACACACATACACCTACCCTTGTAGGTAGGTGGCATGTGAATAGAGCTGTTTACACACACGAGGCCCTCTGCTGTCTCAGGTTCCCTGTAGGAGAGGCTGCCGTGTCTGGCTCCATCCTGGTTCCTGTTCATTTACCAGTGTTTCTAAGGTGTGTACTTGGAACAGCCCCTGCTGTGTAGACAGAGAAGAGCTGAGTGTGCTCTGCAAGGCTGGGGACATCTTTTCTCATAGCGGCCAGTGTGCGCTGCCGACCAGCCAGTCACAGCCAGCAGAGGCATGGCTGGGCCTGGTGGCAGCTCGCGGAAGATGTGGCAGCTCATGGAAGACAGCAGTGGCTTGTGGCAGACGGTGGCGCCCTCCCTGCACACATCTCCTCCTTAGTGTCTTCCTTCTGCCCTTCCTTCTTCCTGCCTCCCGAAGTTTTCAGTGGTAGACCCCTTCCAGTACAGTTTCCTCAGTGTTGAAAGTCACTCTGTAGTGTTCTGTGTTCTTTAGAGAACAGTTGCTCCAGAATCTAATAAATAAGGTTCAGGGGGGCGCGCTGGCAAAGGCTGGCTGGGAATTCTAACTGGCTTGCCCAGACTTTGCACAGCTTTGTGGAAGGGCTTCCCCCTAGCAGGTGGCAAATGCTTTGTGCATGAGATGGCCTCTGAGTGTGCTCTTACGTTAGCTGGTTGGTTACCGAGTGGAATTGGGAAGACGCTGAGTGGTTCTTCGTGTTCCCATTAGCCTCTCTGTTGAGTGTCGCATAGTCACCCACATACGTGTGCCTAGAAACTTAGTTCAGAGGCTCTGTAAAAACATTTTTCCTTCTCGCATTTGCTGTTCAGGAAACACTCCAGGGAGAAATTGTTTCTGTGATATTTTAGATGGTTCTTACAATAAATTCTAGATATGGTGGTATGCCACACCGCATCTCATCTCATGTTCTCAGTAGACCCAGGGCACCGGAAGGTTTTTCTCTGTTGAGAGACTGCTTTAACTGAGTAATAATTATCAGGTTTTTTTTTTCATTTTTTTCCATAATAAAAGCACAGGCCCCAGGGCCTGGGATTTCTGGGCTTGCGAAGAGGGGTGCCTTGAGGCTGCTGGGAGGTGTTTTCCACACATGATCTCGTCTACACAAAAGTGAGGTTTTAATCAGCACAGCCTTCCGGAGCATAAATCAGACTGCCTTAAATCCTCCTCCAACAGGCGGGGGATGCAAATAAGAAATAAATATCGACATTAAACATAGAGGCCCCTTGGCTCCTTGGCATCCAGCCCCGGATCTCTGATTCTCATTATCGCCTTTCTGGAATCTTCTAAGGGATCTCCAGTGTATGTCCTGGGAAGAGCAGTGGAACAGGATCACGGGCAACTGTAGACGTTAGACTCCTCAGCTGAATGGAGAGCCCGTGGCTGGCACTGATCTAGCCGGTAGGGGAAGTTCATCTGTCCCCTTCCTCCACTGCTGGCTCATTCAGTGTCGTATTTGTTCAATAAATACTTATTTTGAGCACTGCTTGTTTCCAGACAGTTCTGGGGAAAAGAAAAATCCTGAAGAGGGTCCTCCAGATAATGACTCTCCCAGGACGGCAAGAGCACGAAGAGCAAAGTGGTTATCAATATTAACTTTGTATCAAATATTTTATTATGCATCCCTTGGATATAAAAATCTCATTGAGTAATGAAATAAATGTTATCAGGATTGAATGTGGGAAACAAAAAAAAATCCATTTTCCGATTTATCTCACCTGCCTCCTTCTCTTTCCTCCGCATAACTCAGCAGCTCACCACGCCTTGCCTCTGCCCGCAGATGACACTGGGGACTCCCAGCTCGTTCCACCATCTGCTGGGTATCAGCACCTCCTCAGTCAGCTCCTCCTCCCCCCAGTGGAGAACCGAGCTGTGATTTGGACCAGGAGGGCTCTCCTAAGCCGTCTTCAGGCCTAGCACCCATATCCACGTCTGGTCAGGGGGTTATCTGTCGTCTGAGGTGTACCGTGCTGCGGTGAGCTGGTGCTCAGTGAGGTGCTTGTCCTGCAGTCTGAGTCCAGAGCCTGTGCTCAGCCAGGGCGGCACTGCACACACACCGGTCACCCTGTGCCGGGCTCAGGCTCCCAGGAAGCTCTGCGAGAGCGCCTGTGTCAAAGAATAAGGTAGAGAGTGACGGGAGAAATGCATTTGACGTTGACCTGCAGCCTCCATGTGCGCACACACAGAAGCACACACCAACACGATCTGCATGCACGCACAGAAGCACACCAACTCAAGCGTGCACATACCACACGTGCGTACATACCCATGAAAGAAAACAGCGTTTAGCTGTTCAGTCACTGGGTGCCGGGTGTGGCTTCCTCCTCTCACTCTCTCCGCCTTTCGGGTGCCATCCCCCCCCCCCCAGTATGTGACAGCATCAGCAGTGACCCCGCTCCAGCCGGAGCCTGGAGAAGGCTTCCTCTGTTGACCTGCTGTCCTTGGAGGGGCAGGCCAGGGAGGCAGCTGGGAGGTGGTGGCTGCTCCTCGGTGGCTGTGCCGTGGCGGAACCGACCCCCCTCGCTGGCATCACGTACTTAGTGCTCCTCTGGATCCTGTTCTTATCTCTGCGTGTGTGCTGAGGTTTACAGAGTTGGAGGGTCCTTCAGAGTAGGATCAGTAACAAGGCCTGAAGGGTCTGGCTCCTCTGAGCCATGTGCAGATCTGAAGGTCCCCTGGTTGGACCTGTGTGTGTCTCGGCATTGCTCTGGCTCGCTGTGGCGTGGGGAATGGTGTGGAAGCTCCATGGTCTCCTCAGTGAAGCAGTGGACATCGGGCGATGCGTCCACGGGGTCTGCTCTCAGCTGTTGTATGCTGCCCTGGTTCCTGCACCTGTTCAGTGACACCCTTTCACACCCACATGTGAAACGGGCAAAATCGTACCCCTCATGTACAAGCTCCTGAGCGTGCATAAATGCACAAGTGCACACACACACTGTCAGTCGTGCTGACTGCCCCCCACCCCCGTGACTCCAATGTTACACTGCAGGAGAAACTAGGCACCCCATTACACTTTACTCTTTTAACCTGATGCGGCCAATGTCAGCTTCTGCAGCGGGGAAGGCAGCTGCCGCTTCCTGGCCGGGGCGGGGGGGGGGGAGTTGTGGAGGTTGTGAGGCAGTTGTGAGGCGGCGTGGCCCCATGGACCGAGTGGCTCTGGAGGGCACAGAAGTGCCTGTGCTTGGATGTTGGTGGAGCTGATGTGGGTTGTGTCTGGCTGCTGGCAGGGCGTGCAGGGAGCTCTGGGGTTATTCCGAGAAGTTGGCTATTGGAGACAGGCAATCACAGTCTGCAGGGATGGTGTTTGTTTTGTTCCCGTGCTTGGGTAGTGTGTGCTTAGGGTAAGGTCAGCTGTTTGCCCAGAGCAGGGGCCTGTGCCGTCTCTGGAGTCCCTCAGTAGATGCTGAGCAAGTGGCATCCCAGGCTTCCCTGTGCAGATGAGGGCCAGAAGCCTACGTTTTCACCACCCTCAGGGGAGGGCGAGGACCCTGAAGTTTTCTGAAGGGGCCCTCTTAGAAAAGCACAGGGCGATGTACATTACGAACAAGGGTGACTCATGTGGGAAAGAAAAGGAGAACAAGCAACACATCTTAAAAAGCTAAAAACATGGCAAATCCAGGAAAATAATGTAGCATTATTAATTAGCTGTCTGCAACATGGGTTTTCCCTGTGTGTTTTGGCTACACAGAAAAGTAGTCAGGCCTACTAGCAAAGGTCATAGGGACGGTCCAAATCGCAGGATTCATATGTGCTGTCATACCACGCCTCCTCCTAGCTGTAGCTGCCATGCCAGGGGTCTGTACGTGGCATGGGAAGTGGGGGGGGGGGCCCTGGACACCAGGCCTGAAGAAGGAGAATCTGAGGCTTTCTGCTAACATAGGATGTCCATCTTTGTCTGAATCCTCTCCGTTAAGATAGTAGTCTTAATTTTATGTGTGGTTGATGGTATCTTTGTCTTCATTTCTTTAAAAAAGTTATTTTCTCAGAGCCTGACTGGTCTGTGACTTGCTGTGAAGCTGCCCTCCTCTGTGGCCACAGGCGTGGGCCGCGGCTGATGGTTCTGCTTGAATTATTTTTAATTCAAACTTAAAGGGAGGCTTGAGGCTAAGCTCCTTTGGCCCACCTGCAAGATACACTCATGTATGTGCATGTGTGTACACTTGTCTATTCATGTGTGTGTGTGTGTAGCTTTTCATGACCCTTCTGGTGATTGATTTTGGAAAGATGTTGAGACCTCAATCACACATTCGGTTTGATTTCCAAAATCAAAATTTCTTTTAAACTATTAGTTGTAAAACAAGTTCTAATTCCCTTGAACACAGCTCTGGGTGAGATTAAGGCCCAGTTCTTTAAAATATATATTTTAAGTTTCCGATTTCCTCCATAGGATATGCATATGTCTGCTAGAAGGAATAGTCAGAGCACGCACCCAGCATGCTTCCCGTCGCGAGAAAACCCCATATTTCTTGACAGTTCTCCATCTGTGGCAGAGTCATTTGTTTCCCTGGTTTTCTTTGTCATCTGTTATGAATATGGGAAAAATAGGATTAAAGTGTTTAACACCGCTTTCCTTTGGCCCAGTGGCAGAATTTATCCTTCAAAGATAAATTGTGAACTTTTGACCTTAGGAAATAAAAATATCCTTGGAGAGTCTAACATTAAAAAAAAAAAGTAAATTGTGGTTTTACCAAGCAAAGCTAAACCCGTTTTACTGTAGTCTGTAGTATGGAATTTCATGTTCAAAGACTACTGTCTCCATTCCTCTCTTATGTGTGGTTTAGGCATGTCAGTCTCTCCTTGGAAATAATGTTTATGAAATTTCAAGGACGGTGAGTTAGTGTTTGAGAAGAAATTGCTACACACACATTCATATATATATATGTTATATATATATATATATGTATACACACACATACGTTCATGTCCTCCCTTTTCCCCTCCCTCCCCCTCCCTCTCTCCACTCTCTTTCCCTCCCTCCCTCCAGGCCAAGTCTGGAGTTTTTGTGAGATGCTTTGAAGATGTGATGTATAGAACTCTACTGTCAGAATTCCTGGGAAACATCATGGCTTGCAACATGCCTAAGGTCCCGGCATATTTAAAGGCCCCAGTCACTTAGGGGCCGTGCCCCTCAATGCACCATGTCTTCGTTGCCACCTCAGCTCTCTTTTTGTAATAACAGTGCCATTTCCCATTCCATCCCTGCCACCTCTCACCTTGTGGGTCCGCCAGTTCCACAGATCTCGAGGTACAGTGAGGGTGTCAGCTCGTGATACCTGCCTTTCTGATGAGCACTCCATGGCTCATTTGGTCCCTGGGACACCTGAGGTGAGTGCTGCAGTCTGTTTGCATCTAGAAGCTTCTTGTGTGGGCAGCACACCTTCTCCTCTCCCGTGAGATCCCTTAACAGAGTGAGTGCAGCTCATGGTGCTGGGACAGTCACAGAACACAGCCCTTCTCAGTGCTGGTGGCTAGAGTTACTCAGGGACTTGATAAGCCATACACTCTGCCGTCCAATGAAATGGTTAGGATGGTGGCCCATGGAGTGTTTTCTGTAGGGAGTGAATGTTCTCCTATATTGAAGTCTCTGTAAGACGTCACCATGTGCCCTGGCTTTGGGACACATCTGTGGGGCCCCCTAGACCGGCCTTCCCTTCTCAAGTGTGGAGATGCACTCTCAGACCAGGAACCGTTGAATCCTTTCCTGAGTGCCTACTTCTGGAGTTTGGGGGGTGCTCGCATCCTGCCTCCCTTCCAGCAGTACCCTCTAGGAGGTGTGCCCATGTGAGCATGGAGTTAAGAATACCTTGTTGGGTTTTCGGGCTGAGGCTGGCTCCTTTGCCTGTCCTGGGACCCCTCACTGCATTACTGAGCACATCAGGGCAGATTCTCCACCCTGACCCAGGAACTGGAGGACAAGAAGCTGACCTGGAGGGGGCAATGCCCACAGGAATAGACCACCTTGGCCATTGCATTCTGTAACTGGACACTTATTTTTACGGGCGTTATTTCATGCCATTAATGTAGCTAACGTCTTTGATTTCTTCTTTTTCGAGTCACAGTAATGCAGAGATAAGCATTTACATTTTGAAGAGGCTTTAGTAATGCAGGCAGGAACTTATTCTCTCCTGGTCCTGGAGGCTCGGGCAGCCACCCTCCCTGTGCAGGCTCCCGATGAAGCTCCTTCCTGCCCCTTCTGCATCCCATGGCTTCTGGCTGTCTTGGCCTTCTCCTGGACCTCTGGCATACCACTTCCATCTCTGTTACTGCCTTCCTGTGGCCACTTTACTCCCTTATGTCTTCTTCTAAGACCAAAGATTATTGTATTTAGGACCAGTGATATTCAGCGTGATGTCCTCTAAGCTTGGCTAGTGGCACTGGCAAGTCTCTGCTTCTAAACAAAGCAACATCGTGAGGTTCTGGGAGGGCCTGCACTTTGGAGGAAACTTCAGTCCACCAGAGACACCACATAGAAAATGTTATAAACAGTTCTCATTGGTAGCAATTGCTATTGAAGACTAGATATAGTTGCTTAAGTGATTTTGGATTATGAATCTACTCAGGCTGCATTATTAATTAGGCTTTGATGCCCAATAGTTATTGGTAGTGGGAGTTATTGTTGGCAATAACCAACTGGCTAGGCGTTCCTCCTGACTCCTTGGTGATTTGAACATGGCATTGTGAACCCACACTGATATGGGAAGGAATCAGCTGATCTTGGAGAACCCGTATCTACAGAGCTGACTGGCAGCTGCAATGAGCCCTGCAACTTTGCCAGGTGGGAGGGTGGACAAAAGCAGGACCCCCAGTTGTCACCAGGGAACTTGTAATTTTTGACTTAGCGAAATATCTCGAAGGAAACTGAGGTCAGTAGATGGTCATATCCATTGTCATTTTGAATGCATTTCTGTAAAACTCAACAACTGAATAGGAAACTATTCCTGCTGGCATCATCCTCAGACAGAGTGGTCCAGCTCCTGACACATCAACTGCAGACATTAGGTAACTGAGCAAAACCTTGCCCAGGATGCAGCAGCTGCAGCAGCATTGCTGTCAGGAAAGTGCTTCCTGTCCCCCCTGGTGACAAGCAGCTGGAAACAGCTCAGCTGCCAGCAGTAGTTGGTAGTGGGATAGGGTGGGTTGCTGGGATTATGTGGCCTTGTGTTGGTTTCTTTTCTTTTCTGTTCTTTTCTTTCTTTTTTTTTTTTTTGGCATGTTTTTCTGGTAGCTTATAAGTCAGTTTGAGACAGATTATGACCTAGACCCTCAAAGCCATCCCTTCTCCTTTCATGGCATGTCTCCTCCCCACACTAAGGGTCCTAACCAGCAAACAAGTGTAACCCTAATCTGTATGCAGGCTCTGGCCTTCCCCGAGAACACAGACCTGAGGGACACTTAACCTTGGAGAGAGCCGGGGAATTTAGGAGCTGCGTGAGCACCTTCGCATGAGCTTCCCAGGCAAGTCTGCATATGCAGACCTTGTAGGCATGTTGACGGGCCCATTCACTTTTGGGTATTTCTATGTCAGTTGGGGGTCAGAGGATCATTCACACAATAGAGGGTCTCTGTGGGCTTCCGGTTCATTCTTCAGCCACATCTGAGCATCTCTAAGCTCGAGAATCCCTGCTGGATATTTGGGGGTATGGATCAGTTTGGGGTCTGTTAGCAGTGGTGTCTCCAGAGGGAAAGGCAAGCATGAAGATGTTTCTCTGTGAATCAGAAAAAGGTGTATGTGTGAGTGTGTGTGTGCATGCATGTGTAGACAAACTCAGGAGTACCCATGGAGGCCATAGGAGGGGGTCAGATGCCTCAGGGCTGAGTTTATAGGCAGTTGTGAGCCATCCAACGTGGGTGCTGGGACCCGAACCCCGATGCTTGTGACTGAGAACTTAGTGCTCTTAGTCACGGCCGCAAACATTTCTCGGCAAAGGCAGCTTAGGTAGTCACAGACACCTTGCCACAGTTGCAGCCCAGGAGGAGGCTTCTTGGCTGGGTGGGCTGTGGAATAGGGGAAGGGGAGTGGATAGAAATCTTTGAGAAGTGGTGGCCTTCATGCAGCAAGATGAATAAAGCCGATGTGTGGTTTTATACAGCAGTCCAGAAAGGCCCTTGCCTGCCATGTTTGTACCAGAATTTTTTGGCAGATTTGGTAGGAATAGCTGAGGAATGTTCAGACTTAGAGAATGACACATACTATACATTTTCACCTGGGACATAAATCCTTTGACTTAGCAACCAAGATATGTGTACACAGCCTTCCTTCAAGTTTAACTTGGATAAAATTGCCTTTTCTCAAAGTTATTAATAGGGTCTCCATGCAGGCTTTCAGCTATAACATAATGTGCATTCCTGACAGGCCAGGACTCATGGAAAACTAGGGCCACACCATTCCAACCCCATGCAGCCTGGTAACAGAGTGGAAAAACTCAGAAAGAAAGACACAGGGGACCTCTAGTAAGTGAAGCGACCCTGTAGTGAGTGTGGAACAGGAAGCAGGCTGATGGCAGGGTGACCCCAAGCTGTGGCGGGGGCTCCCGTTCGGGTACACTGGGTTCCCCCAAGCTCTCGTATGTATGCTCTGAGGGAGAAGAGGTTTCCCATTGTGGCTGGCTCTCTAAGCAGTGTGAGATGCTTCTGTGCTGCGAAAGCCATGTATTAACCAAGACGATGCCACGCTGGTCTAAGCACACACGTTGTTTATCCAGCGGAGGATGAGCTGATCCAAGGCCCAGCCAGGCATGGAGCAGGAGGCTCCGGTCTGTTCTCCTTCAAGTGTTGTCAGCTCAGACCATGTTGCCCAGCCTCTCTTCCTGGCAGCTCGCTTCCACCTGGCTCAGTGTTTGCCTCTTCCTGGGAGGGAAGTTCTGCGGTTCCATAAGGCCTCCGAGGGTTTACTGAAGCTGTAGTCCTGGGAAGGCTCTAGGGCGCCGTGAAGGCTTCCTAGCTTGTTGACCTGTGGTTCCTGGTGCTCCCGGGAGGACATTTACCTGTGGGTTTCATGGTTCTGACTTAGGGACAGAGGCTGAAGGCTTGTTCCAGGCAGATTGGTTTAGATGACTGAAAAGGAAAGCGCGTTTGCCCGAATTCTTTTCTCAGAACTGAGTCGATAGCATGGAGTACGTCACCGCTGCCACGTCCTCTGTGACTGTCTGTCTGTCTCCAACTCTCCGCACCTCCACCCAGCGCTCCAGGAGAGAACTTTTACAAGTTAATGAAGGCGCTCCAGTAGGGTCCTATTAGATTTTCCTCCCATTAAATGCCTGCTGCAGACTTTTAATGGATGTTTTAACTAGGCATTGTTATCAAAAGGACTATTGCGCAAATTAAAACCAGGCCTACAGATCTGTGAAGAGAAACTGGATTTACTTTTTGCCTTTAGGTGAAAAAGAGAAGAGCAGAGGGGCAAACTCCTTGGTATTTTTAGAAGTTGGCTTCAGGAAGGCAGGCGGTGCTGCCGACAGCTATGGAAACGGTGCAGGGTGCTTCGGCATGCTCCCGTGTAAGGGAGGGCGTTGGTGCGGACCCGGCTTCTGAAGGGCACATCTAGGGTGCTTAGCTGTCACCTCCTGAGTTCTTTGGACATGACCTCGTTCTCCCTGTTTTCAGGGCTCCTGGAATTTCTCCCTCTGTCCTGGTTTATTTGCGTGAACCCCTTCCCCTTGTCCTTTTAGACTACGGCCAGTCAAACTACAGACTGTGTTTTAAGTCTAGGGACGCTGTCTTACCCGCTCGGGTACCAGAGGCACGAGTAAGTGCTGTCTCCCTGTCCACAGCTTCATTATGGAGTCACTGTCCTTTCATTTCTGTCACTGTTATTCGTAATCACAGCAGAAGATTCGGAGTTCTTTAATGGCTGCTCCCATCATGGGAGCAGACAGAAACTTGCGTTTCCTTTTAGTGGGTATGGTTCTCACTGCACCTGGCGATGGCTCTTAGGCAGAAACTCTCTGACTTCTGCCAACAGGACTGTGGAGCTAACAGAGTTGTGGAAAGGGTAGATTTCCCCCTCCAGGAATGTGTGCTCATACCCTTTGCAGCCCTCCTCATTGACCTAAGCCTCCTCATCACATAGGGGCTCTTCATGTTTTGCAAGCAGGGCTGAACACTGAGCATTTGTTAGCTAGAAAAAAAATGCTGGAAGCAAGTTGGCTCATAGGTGTGAGCTCCCCAGCACTGTCTTGCCACCGTCCTTCATGTAGCAGCTGTGCATGGATTCATGGCAGAAGCAAAAAGTCCTGTGACCTACTGCTTGGGTGGAGAGTAGCCCTCCTTCCCCGAGAAGGGCGGGATGATGGGCTCAGGATTCAGCATGAATGAATGGAGTATCATCGATTGCAGGGACAATTGTTGGTGCACAGGCATGGATGGGTAGTGAGAGGAGGGAAGAAGAGGGGAAGACAGACAGACAGAGACAGAGAGACCTGCATTGGGCTGATCAAGGGGTACCCCAGTGCACGTCTGCGATTGCCTGCCAGCTCAGAGCACACAGTGCACCTGAAATCTCTATAGTAGATTTAATTTTATGAGCTGCAGCACCCAAGAATACTAAGCCATTTAGATCACTCCGGAATCACAGGGTTTAGAAAGGAAGATGGCTTTGGTTGTACGCAAGGGGGAAAGGCCTGTGGCAGCTCCCCCCTTCTCTTAGGCACAGAGCTAGTTTAATTGAAGGAATAATTTGATTTGCTGCTGCTACAGTGGAAGGGCTTGAGATGTGGCAAATTTTTTCTCTGCTCACCCAAACTCAAGGATTTAATGCCGGCAGGTGAACTTCTGAAGGCTGCTATCAAGTACACAGAGACAATAACTGTCTTCAAAGCGGAATTTTGTCAATATTTTTTGCTGTGGGCCAAAGAACATTCACAATAATGGAGGACGAAAGCCCTGCTTGGAAATGCCGTGGAGTGAGCGGAGTGCAGGATTTATTCCATGGGTTAGGGTGGGATCTATCTAATCCTTTCCCTCCAGCCAACTGGCCTCTACATTCCTTCCTTGTTCAGGGGGAAGGCTTGTGGCCATTTCCACCCGGGGATGGGAAGCTGGCCGTAGACACCCCGAGTTCTTTTCACTGGCCACCTTAGCCTACTGCCCACTTCCTATCCTCACTGGATGCCACTGTTGGTGGCAGGATGGCCAGAACCATGTGTTGTCCTCTCTGTGAAGAGGGCACGTGGCCGGTTCAGGGGGGTGAGGTGCCCTGGAGGTGCTGTGCCTGGGTGGGGAGAGGCCTGTTTCCCCTCACGGTAGAGGCCCTTTTTTTCTTGGTTTTCAATCTGCCATGGCTTTGCACAAAGTTGGTTAAACAGCAGCCTGAACAAGCAGCAGAACGCGAAGGCCTTGAAGACTTACAGCAGATGTCACAGGCAGTTGCCCAAATGGCCTCACCCTGAACTTACCGCTCTTTTCAAAGCATTACTCCTTGAAATTCAGTTTGGAAAACATCCTGTCCCCCATTCCATATGTGAAAACAGGCTTGCTCCCTTAGCCTGTTCCAGGAACGTGGTTTTCTGATTGCAAGGTGAAACCACTTTTTAAAATTTGCTAATGTTCTCTGTATTTCGTATAATTAGAGAGCCAGGGAAGTACCCACACATGCCTGCACGAAGCGTGGAGCACAACTTTGTCCTCCCTGGGAAGTATGAAAACAGCTGAGGCCTTGCTAGTAAATGTACTTGTTGCTGTGTGTGGTTTAGAGTTTACTTTATTTTTTTTTTTAATTTTTATTTTTTAGCTTCCTGTTCAGCTAGAATGGAAGAAGTTTTATTTATTCTGGGTCACAATGCAGGCAAAGTGAAAGTAAATCCCAAGCTTCCGGTGGCATTTGAAAACCCAGAGAAACAGGACATTGTTTTCCCAAAGAAAAGGATAGAGGAGGAGACAAGTGAGTGCTCAGAGGAGGCTTGGGAGGGGAGAAGCTTTTAGAGCTTTTTTTTTTTTGAGGAGATACATGAAAACGACATACGTGTACAATAGTCTTGCTAACACTGCAGACAGGCAAACAGGCTTCGGGGTCGGTGTCTCACCGACGGTGTTGGCTGCCGTGCAACCGGTCACAGTATCGGTGGCTTCAGTAATTGCATTCTATCTCAAGTGTAAAATTCCTACCTGGGCCTGACTTGGTAATTATGCCGGCTTTTAATGAGGGCTTTTCCTTCAGAAATCCGTGATGAGGCGGCTGTGGAATGTGCGTTAGTCCTACGGCGTGTGTGGGAGAAACAGATCCTGGCCTACTGGTTTCTGCCATACTTCTCCGTGTGTGTGTGTGTGTGTGTGTGTGTGTGTGTGTGTGTGTGTGTGTGTGAGAGAGAGAGAGAGAGAGAGAGAGAGAGAGATTAATTTGGGACTGCTTAGGTTCTCATTCATTATTTTATATAATCCAAAGGTTGTTTTATTATTACATAGATTAAGAATGAACTTAAAAATACAGAGCAGAAAATGAAAAAAAAAAGATATCTTTGAAAATACTCTTGACAGTGAATTGGCCCGTATTAATGGAAGGTTGAAATGAAAGAAAATAGAGCAACCGCTAATTAAAATTTCTTTTCCCATTTGGAATTAATTTTATGCACGTTTTAGGAATGGGATACTCTGGTTCAACATGACATCGGTGTTTACGTGCCCACTTAGGTTTTCTGTCTTCCCTGGGCGTCGTGTGTTAGCATAGCGGGGTGTCTCATTGCACCCTCTTGTGTGTGAGTCCTCTGCTGCATCCTGGGGCGCCCAGGCTGGAGTTCTTCCTATCAGCTCTCTGCTGTGAGCAGAGGCCAGGGAGTCATTGTAGGTAAGCAGCATACAGAGCGGCACTCTGCAGGGCGTTCCTGATCCCAGCAGGCTGGAGCCATGGCTGCCCGCTGGAGGAAGGGATGGACTTTAAGGGTGACCCAGGGTCTGTAGCCCTGCCTTGCGCCGCAACCCTTTTGGTGTCCCCACCCCCCACTTGCCTGACACAGACTGTTCTCCAGGGCTGGGCTCAGGTGTGCCCTGTACATGGACCCTTCTTGAGGCCCTGGTGGTTGTTGCTACCTGTGACAGGTCAAACAGTCCGAGCGCCCACCCTCACTCAGGGCTGCAGCTCTTGCCACAGTGACCATGGGCACAAGAAAGGCTGAGGGTGCCAGCTCCTCAGCTCTCTGGGCATCATTCTGGGGAGCTAGGAGCGCCTTCAGGTCCCCCAGCTGGCATTCTTGGCCAAGGGTGAGATGCAGGCTGGGCTGTGCTCTCCCAGCAGCGAGGAAGTTCACACTCTGCCTCTGCACAGCCCACCCTCCAAGTCCCTAGCCCCGACCTGGCCCGGAAGAGCTGCTGGCCAAACAGAGTCCCAGCCATCCCCGCTGACTCTGGGTTCCTTCTTCCACCGCAGCGGCAGCTGCCATCCTTGCCAATTCTGCTCTTGGCACTCCCATATCAGCCCTCCAGCGAGAGCCAGGGCAGCTGGAAGTAGGAGCCCATTTCCCTTCCCACTGCTCTGCTCAGTGCCTGGCCAGCTGGACAGTAAGTGTTTGCTGAGTGAATGGGTGACTGACAAGCTAGCCAGCTAAGGGATGATTGGACCTGTCTCCCCTGCTGGCCTGTCTTCACTGAGGTGAGATTGTCCCTTCATGGACATGGAGAGAACCATTCTTCATGTAGGGTCTGTGGTCTCCACAGAAGGTAGTTCGTAGTTCCTTCAAGGGCTTATGAATCCTTGCACTTCAGGAATGAAAGCCACAGAGCCCCAAACCTTGGAACCCATGGGTCGTAGCAAAGCTACAATCAGGCAGGCAGGGACTAGAGAGAATGAGGCCATCTTGGATGACATTCCTCTTGAGAGTCATGGGAGGGCTCCAACTGGCTAGGCCAGGCTGGTGTGGCTGAGGCTGCTGTGCAGGGTCCCAAGGTTTGCAGGGGGAGCACTTCCCAGAGAGAGGAGCTGCTGACTCCGGCTAGCACACTGCCACCGCCGTGGGCTTTTCATTTCTTTCTTCGTTTATCAGTGGTTCTTTCTTTTTACTGGTAAAGTCCATCTTTGACGAAGCTGCTGTTTCATGTTTCTAGTTTCAGGAAAAAAAAATTTATAGGTGACTGGCTCCTGAATTATCTAATATTTTCTCCTCCTTGCAAAACTATTCATGCTACCTGGAAGATCTGAAAAATATCATTATATCTGATATAACTGTTGTGGAAAAATTTATCTGAACCTCCCTAGGACCTATCTCTTCTTCTTTTTCTTCTATTTTTTTTTGCCTTTTTTATATTTTTGAAAAAAAATGACAATAGTACTTGCCAGCTTACTTTCTCACTCATTGCATTGTGAACACTTTTGGCACACTCCATTATACATTTCCACAATTATCTCTTTAGGCATTTTTTTTCTTTTTCTTTTCTTCTCTCTTTTTTTTCTTTTTGATTGAGCATTGGCACCTATCGAAAATCTGACTTCAAAATATTTTCAGGTACCTTTCCAGTGACAGCCTGTGAAAACACCCACATCTAACGGTGCGTTCTTGTTACTGCCAGCAAAACCGTGCCGTTTTAGCTTAGGTTTCTTAGATTACAGGTGAGGGTGGAATTCCCTCCCCCCGTATATTTTATTAGACAAACGTGTTTCTTCCTTTTTGAATTGGTTTTACTTGTGGTATTTGCTCATTTTTCTGTTGCTTTGTTCATTTGTCTTGTTGATTTCAAGAAGTTATAATAACGACATTACCTCATCTTTCTGGAAGATAGTTGTAGATGATTCCCCCTGGAAGGGTTGACAGTGACAGATAGTTCCTGCTGCTTCTGCTGCCTCCAGTTACCTTTTAAGATGATATGGACGATACATGCTTATTTTGGAAAAGTCTGAACACATTTAAAACTGAATGAAGCTTATGTGAAATTCTGCCATCCAGAAACGGTCAAATGTGTTCTCTTGTGTGCCTGGCGTGTGTTTTGTATGTTCACTACAAGTCATTCTCAGTGTGTGTTTTATACCATATTTTACTGAAATGCATGATGTTAAAGAATGTGGGGTTGTTGGAAGGTTGGATCTCTCCCAGATACACACTTGTAAACAACTGTGTGTAATTAATAATTTGGCGATTGTCTTGTCATTTTCTTGATAAATTTCTACAATTAAAACTTGTCAGGTCAAGGGTTTCGATGCTTTAAATTATTTTAGTGCCTTTGTTGCCAACTGGCCTTCCCTACTTACACAGTTTTTTGTGGGTTATGGAATTTTATTTTTCAATGTACTAAATTGTTTTTGTATAGCTTATATGATCCTTCTCTGTGTAGTGTCCACCTTTGAGGTAACACTTAAAACCTCCTTCCATTTCTCAAGGTTGTTTCAATATTCAAATTTATTTTCTTAGATTTATTTATTTTTTGTATTTAAATATTTAATGACTGAAATTAATTCTGTTACCTGGTGTGAGACTGGCATGTGATACTTATTTTTCAAAAGCAGTTTCTCTAATGGCATTTAAGGAATCTACCTTTTCTATGTTGACTTTTAAATAGTATTCTCACTGTAAAGGAAGATCCTACTTGGGGGTGTTCTCTGTTCCCGACCTGCATATCCCTGTTGGAATTATTATGGCCTTACGATGCATTTCAGATGGTCTGTGATTTCCTGTCCCCATGGCCATTGGTCTTTATGGAGTATCTTTTGTTTATCTGGATTAGGTGAACCATAGAATTATTTGTCAGCTTAAAATAGTACTCTAGGTGGTTTTATTGGAATGGTATCACATTAATAAATGAATTCTGAATTACTCAGCATGTCTATCAGAAACTCTCTAATCCTAAAAGTAAAATGGCTATATTTCCAGATGTATTCAAGCGTTATTCTGTTGTTGCGTCCTCAGTTATTCATTGTGATGTCTTTCTCTATGAATGGAGCTGCTTTTCTGCTGTATTTTTAGCTGATTTCTGTTCCTGTTCTATGTGCTGTGGAGTTTTGTTTGGTTCCTAATTAGCTTTCTGTATTAACAGAGGCTTGTGTTTGTCTTTGTGTGTGATAGTGTAATCTAGGTTTTAGCTCTTTTTTTTTTTAATGGCCTAATGTATCAGCTATTCTATTTTGAGAAAACATGGTAGCATTTCAACATTTGTGAAGATCAATGACAAATGGACTTTTAGAAAAAAATAATTCATTAGTATCTGCTTGTTGATAATGGTGTCTTAAAATGTCTCCTGCAGTGCAGATACCCTCAGAGGAGAGCTGCTTGAGATGTAGGGGTCTGTGTGAGGCAGTTCTCCTGGTGGTACAGAGCAGTGGCTGCAGGTTCTGAGGGCAGGACTGGGACCCCGCCCAGCCTGGAAAGCCTGTCCAGAGAGTGAAACTTTCTGGAGCGAGGTGGCAGGAATCGGGCTCAGACATCGGGAATTAGGGAGGAGAACTGTATTTGAATATAAAAAGTGCCCACCTGATAGGGCTTGAGGCTGATTGTCACAAGGAGCATTAATAATGGAACCCTTTTCGGTTTGCTCAGCCTTCAGGGTTAGGCATGCCTCTGCTGCTACCTCCTCGGTGTGGTGTGTCACTTTATAAATACTGACGGTTTTCCAGTAAGTCAGCATTATCTGGTGGCAGTGAATAAATCTTTTAAAAATGTAGGGAGTCACATCCGTTTGTATTCTGGGCCTTCATCCTCATGCACGTCTAGTTCCTGGTGAGGACTCGGGGCCTCCTTTTGTGCCAGGGCCTTGGGGCTTGGGCTCATGTCTGCTACAATATTGGGATGCTTGGGGTGACTTCTTTTGGTCATCTTTCTCTGACTATAAAATCATTTCCATTATTTTATTTGGTGTCTGCCTGTGTGTGCTGTATTTGTTCATGCTTGTGTTGAAGCATGTGTGTGCATGTGTGTAGAGGTTGATAAGCTCTTGCTCACCACCCTCCTTTAGAGACGCAGTCTCTCACTGCGCCTGGAGCTCAGCACTTAGGCCCAGAGCTAGGATGCCAGTTCATTGTGCCATGCCTGGCATCCCTGTGGGTGCTGGGGCTGGAACTCACGCTGGATGCTTCAGAACAAGGGCTCAAGCAATGGAGCGTCTCTCCAGCCACCGCTGTATCTTTGGTTCTGTTTTTAACGTGAAGATCACACCTTGGTAGGTTTTGTCATGTGCTGCCGTCTAGGAGGGAAGGCAAATGAGTTGTCAGGGACATGTCTGTTCTGCTGTTAGCAACGCAGTCTGTGCATCTGACCTTGTTTGGTTCCTGTCTGTGCACAGGGACCTGGGGAGTGTGGTGCAGTGACACATTAGCAAGGCTTTGGGGCACTAATAAGAAATACATTTTTTAAACACAGTGAGATATCAGAAGTGTATAAAGGCAGTAATTACCATCCATGTCTCCCCAAACAGCTACGAGCCTGAGGTGAGGTACGCAATGTCAGCGTGCTGAGTGGACACACTCACTCACAGCCTCAGCTCTGCACTGTCTTCACTCACATTTCAGCTCTGCTTTTCTGTTGGACTCGGGTCACAATACTCATGGCGAGCTGCTTTTAGCTCTAGCAAATTAAAAGTTTAAGTTTGAGGTTGTTGGAAATGGTATCCAGTAACCGTGAGAAATGATGAGGTGACCCAACAGACTGTGGGAAGGAGATGAAGAGACGGAGGAGGAGTGAGCAACATGAATGACTTGTCAGGAGAGGCCTTTTGTTGGAGTTGGTGTAGGTCTGTGCCAGTCGCTGTTGCTCATCAGCTTTATTTCTAGCTTTCTGGGGGATTTTAATTTGTATTCAACATGGCTAAAGAAAACACAACAAAGTCAGATACATTATATGTAGATTTTCTACACTAAATTTGTGTGTGTGTGTGTATGTGTGTATTTATATATCTAGTGTTTTGGTTTAAAAGGGAAACCTCCATTATCCAAAAAGCCCAGTCTTCCACGCTGATCTCCACTTGGGTTGTGTTAGTTGTAGTGTTACTTTGAGATGTACTTTCAAAAAAATGACTGTATAACCCCCTCATGTATTTTATGGGGACATTTTTGCATGTAGTTTCACGGCCAAGCACACTTCTGCATCTGTTTTAGTATGCGTGTGTTTTGAGTGGAATTGCTAGAAACGATTGGTTTTGTTCTCCTGATCTGTATTTCCTCTCTTGCTCTCACACACGCACGCACATGCACAGACACGCCTGCAGTGTCTCACAGAGCCTGTCTGGGTTTGAATCTACCCATTCACTGTTAGCTGTCATCCTCACAGGGCCATGGAGGTGATGAGCTCTTCCATGCTTGGCTGAGTTGGGCAGTTTCAGAACCCGTATGAATTTGACCAGTGGAGTGTACATAGCTCAGCATGAAGCAAATGTGCTATAGACAGGTAACATGCTATTTGCATACATTCACACAATAACTTGTGTACTCTAAACAGTCTATTACTGAAACATAGTTGGAGATGTAATATGAGCCAACTGTCATGTCTTAATATGCACTTATTTTATATTTAATGCAAGCTACTAAATCTAATAATAGTGCAGGTATTAGGGAAAATGTCACTTGTATATTTTAATAGTATGTGCTTTTCTTTAAAATGTATATTTAAAGTACACATTACACACAGTGCTCCCCAACTACTTGGCTGGTGATTGGCAGTCGATGGAAGCTGGTGAGAGGTAGACATTTTTATTCTGGGGTACTTGTGTGTCGCTATGTTCTGGCAGATGACCCCCCCCCCCACATACACATATAAGCAGAATTAATTGGACACAGCAGACATTTAAAAAGGAGGTTAAAATAGGAAATGAAATTGGGAAGGGATGTGGTGAGAAGTGGAATCCAGGGGAAATAAGGGATGGATGTGATAGTAATACATTATAGACTTGTGTGAAATGTTCACAGTATAAGTAAACATACAGTATAGATTTGTATATAGTCACATACAAATGTAAAATTCATCTCTTTATATTTAGCATAAATAAGAGAAATGAAGTCCAGTTTTTAACATCTTTAGCAATTTATTTCTCATGTAAATTACCAACCAAAATGTCTGATTTGTTAAGCACAATGGGGCTGGGTTGTTTGCTCTAGTTACAAAGCCAAAAGAGAACAAATAGAGCACCTCTCTGTGTGGCTATTTAACTTGTACTCAGGAGGAGACTCAAGTAATGAAGAAAAATAACGTTTGTACTTATGTCCTAGAAGAATGTCATCAGAACTATTTATTGCTCATGAAAGAAATTAAATTACTTAACGAAGGTGAATTATTAACTTAATTTATTAGGAATTTAATTTGGGAGCTATTTTCATAGGGATACTGGCCAAGGTAAGAATGCAAGTAGTCTAATGCAGAAAGGCACTCAAATGACTTTAAATAGGCACATGAGCGTATTTCTATAGACACAGCCATTTCTGCGCCTCATAGAAACAGTGTCTTAAAAAAGACCTTCTATACAATCATGCAGTCAGTAGGGGAATATGGCTTCTTTAAGAGAACAAAATGGGGGGAAGAGAGACCTCTCGTTCCTCACGTGTGATGAGAGATTACAGTGAGAGCCATGCTGAGGAGACTTCACTTTCTCCAGAAAGATGTGCACAGTGCAGCTATGAGTGATGAGTGTGGATGGGAGGAGCGGAGATGGGAAAAGCTGCCCTTCCTTCTTACAGCAAACTCTTCCTGTGTTTGAAGCTTTAGTTAGAAGGTCCTTGATCACACACAGACATATGCATACATCCAAGGCCTTCCTGTGAGTTCCAAAGCAACACATGCACAGAGACATGTTTTACCAGCTCTCCACACATCCATAGCTAGCCGGGTAGCTTCAGGCATTTTTATGCTGGAAATGAAGACTTTGGTTTTCATCTTGAAGCTGTGTTATTTCAGAGGAAGTATTTCTACTCATGACAGACTTATGGGGAAATGCTGTAGCTTTTAAATACCCAGATAACATGATGTTATTCTGTGTATCCAAAAGCAGCAGTGATGTATATTTATTGTTCTGACAGTGAATGAGGCGCAGCACTGGACCTGCAGCTCCGAGGCTCAGGCCCTTCCTGCTGTTTGCTGCAGTTTTAGAGAAGACAGTTAAAAAGCTTCATCAAATTGATCTTCAGTTGGGAGATCATTAATGAACTGGCCTTCACTGACAGACCACTCAAGGCCACAGATAGCATGTGACTTCCTTTCCATGGCAGTAACTCATTTGAAACATTTACCAAAAACCTTAATGCATACAGAAGATGCTAAACTATTTTTAAGTGATGGGTCCTTTTTATTGCTGTGATAAAACCATGCCTCTTTTTGTCGTATGCCAAAGAGAAACATGTGATTCTGCTCATGTGTCAGAATCTTGGCTTGGGCAAGGTGGAGGAAGGGCAAGAGAGGGCTAGAGATAATAGGAAGAGCTTGAGAGAGCACAGCTTCCTGTGAGAAAATGCAAGAGCTGTTCATTAGCTGAGGATATTATGTCAATTGCTAAGTTAAAAAAAATCTTCATTTCTTAAAAAAATTTTTATCATATTGCCTAAGAGCCTAGTGTTGGGCATGAGGCAATGGCATGGTCAGTGATCCTGCTGCACACTCAGGAAGACCCGAGCTCGATCTGCAAGGCTTGTGGAAGATGTGGGAGCTGATGTAGTGTGCATGTGATCTTAGCACCCGAGGAGACAGACACCGGAGGCTGCGAGCGGCCCACTTCAGCCAGCCTAGTCCATCCAAGGAGCCTGCCTCAGAACAAAGTCAAGGGCAATGGCACCTGAGAGATAATACTCAGGGTTGACCCTTGACCTCCAGGTGCACACTCATACACATGTACTCTCACACAGGTGCATACACGTAGTTTGTGGTACTAGGAAAATAAGAGTTGTTACCTAAATATCCATCAGCAAATGTTTGCATTGGTCTCTGGCCTGTTTCTGGGTGACTTGGCATCTGTGTTTGGGATGCATTGTGTCAGCATCTCCTGGTTCCCATTGCAACCCGTGTGGCCTCCTGCTCGGAAATGACATTCCACCTTTGATCTGTGTCAGGCGTGCTCATTCGGGACCAGGTCTTCCTCTCCCTCCTAGCTGCGGCCTTCTGTGCCCAGGGTGCCTCGCCTGCCTCTGTGGTTTGTGTAAGAGGGCAAAGCTGTGGGGCATAAGGAAGGAGAGAATCTGATGCTGACAGCAGTGCCTTCTGCGGGTGGGGACCATAGGCGTGTTTCGTACTGTGTACACCTTTAACTTCCATAGGTTTGCCAGTGTCCCTTTTCTGATTGTGTAAGATGCCCCAGGGTCTGTGTGAGCCCTGCACAAGGCCACACGGACTTCACATGGCTCTGTGTTCTGTTGGCTGCGGTCATCAGCTCCTTGGTTCCAGCTCTTCTTCATAGGCCTTGTCCTGAGTGTGAGTAAGGAACTAGATGAAAGAAGAAAGAGGCCATGAGCAGCCTGAGGAGTCCTTCCCGTGTCCCCATCTGGCTTCCTGGCCTACTCATGTTCCCTTGGCCGTTGTCCACTGGTGAATAAATTCATGGCAACAACGGACTTTTGCTGTTGCCACAAGCAGACAGGATTCCTCTCCGCTTTGCATTTTCCTGTCATGTGGCCTGCCACTCTAGGAAAATGCTTGCAGCATTCTGTCTCCCGTCAAGTAGGCTGAGGGTTCCCTTCATATCCTGTGCCTAAGCTCTGTGATGGAAAACGCTGTGTTTTCCTCTCACACCCCAAGCGGAAGGAGTCTGGGTCCTTCGCCAGGCCAGAGGTGTGGGGCGAGCAGATGCAGCATCTGTGAGTCTGTGTACCCCTCCTCTCTGGCCTCCACTGCTCCCTTTCCAGAGATGCAGCCGGCATGGGCGCAGTGTTGAGCAGTGTTGGGGAAGGATGGCCGCTTCCTGCTTTCACTGTGGTCGAGTGTGATGTGGCCACAGGCCACCCTCACCTGCACTGATCTGGAACAGAACCCCCACTGAGTGCGGGGGTGCCAGCCCTGCTGCATGCTGTGTCGGGAGAAACTCTACCGTCCCCAGTTTAAAGGCACCATTGGGAAGGAGCTCTTACTGTTTTTATCTTACCCCTATTTCCATGCAAGAGGGGTGAGGGCTGAACCCCAGCAGTGCCGGAAAGTGAGCCCTTTCTCCTGGCCATTTCTCATCCTGGGTCCGGTGGTTTCTCCTTGGCACCTTACTTATCAGCCAGCTTCAGAGGCTGTTTCAGGAGGGACCCAGGTGAGCTGAGCTGCAGCTACCCTGATCGCTTGGGCACACGGAGGGTAAAGAATTGTGTCAGTCAGCACGGGATTCTGTAGGAAGCCCTGGTCTTGAGTGGCAGAGGATGCTCTCCTGCCCACATTACACGAGTTTCTCTGTACACTCCAGGACACGCCTGTAGAGGGACAGCGTGGACATGTGTGTGCTGCCTGTGATGATGCTGGTTCCTGGATCAGGATGAAGGATGTGCCAGCTTAGACACATGCTGCTCCCTGAGGCTTATGGGAAGGATACAGCATCACCTCTGCAGTATGTTGTTGCCATTGTCCAATCTCAAGGAATCGAAGAAATGGAAACTGTGTAGTCTACTCTGAAGGGAAGATCGTGCATGTTGACGCCATCATGCCTACATCACAGTTGAATGAGAGAGGAAAGGAGACAGAAAAGTGTGGCCAGTGAGCAAGAAACTGGCCAATCAAATCCACTTTGAGGGAGGGTTCAGCCATAGCTGTGTGTTACACACCCAGGCATTCCACAGTGACTCCTTCTCTGAGAGCTCTCACCCGCAGACCAGACTGCACTGGCCACGTAGGTCACCAGCAGAGCACCCATGCGAGTAGACAAGGCCACATGTGCTGCTGGGCCAGACACGGGCACAGGGCTGCTTCCCTCCCTGCGGGGCGGGTCTCGTGGGCACCGGCACTGGACCTGGGGGGCTCCCGTCAGGCTTCTGATTCTTTCTGTGCATGTCTCCACCTTGCAGCTGCATGGTGCTGCCCTTCCCCATGACAGGAGGAAGGCGCCCTTCTAAGAGCCGTACAGCTTTGAGCTGAGGATCTTTAGGGACTTTAGCCCAAATAAGAGCTTTACATTTTTTTTTTCAAAAATTTATTTACTGTGTGTGTGTGGGGGGGAGTATGGAGAGAGACACACGCAGACAAGTAGATACAAAGGGGAGAAGATGGTGCGTTTACGTCACGGTGTGCCTATGGAGCCAGCTGCAGGAGCTGCTTCTCTCAGCGCTGTGGGCTCTAGGGGCCGAACTCGGGGCAGCAGGCTTGAGTGTCAGGCGTGAGCTGTGACATGGGCGTACATGTGAATTCTACTCGGGGAGCTTCACTGGCTGACTTAGAGGCGAGCAGAGAGGGAGCAGTTAGGCTAGAGTGCAAACCCCAGCTGGGACCTGGACTTGGGAAGAATGCCTCAGGAGGCGGGGCTGTGTGTGGCTGGGCTTCCCAGTGTAGGGAAGGTTCCCAGGAGTGCCCAGAGAACACTCCTCAGATCCCTGTGAGATCCGCAGAAGATTCTGGCCACCGTCCACCCTCCGGAAGTTGTACAACAGCACACAATGAGAAGCATCTCGACAGGCATGAGCAAGTGAGGGTGTGCAGGACTCCGGGATGTGGAAGTCTGTGAGAGACAGTTTCTGCAGTCTTTTTTTCATGCCTTCATCAGATGTTTGCCACGTCGTGCATGCCAGGCAGTTGGCAGTGCTTTGCAGTTAGCAGCTGATAGACTGCATGCATCATGTTTAGGCGTATGATTTGGACAGACTGACAGTATGCTTCTTGGCTGGGACTCTCGTATGTGTCTTTTCAAACCTGAGAAATTGTTACTTCCTGTCTTAAAAATCAATTTGGGTTGGGTGTATATCTCTCCGTCAAGATTGGTGCTACAGGTGAAGGCAGAAGCCGTCTGCATGCTGAGGGGTGTGGTCTCGCCCTAGTCTAGGTGCCTCAGCTTCCCCAAGCCTCGGGGGAAGTCTGTCTCAGCAGCATTCTGCCCTTCTCTGGCTTCCCAAACCCAGGCATGCCCCTGGGCAGCATCAGAGCAACTCATGAACCACCCCAACATGCCAACCTCTTTCCTGCCAGATTTCTGCTGCTTAGGCACAGGCTGTGTAGAGTACCCCTTTGTCCTCAGTGTGCTCTGACCCTGGGTGGCCACTGAACTCTGTTGTGTTTTTCTTGCTCTGTGCCTAGCACATACTTCTGGCTTTCTCCAAGGAGTAGGACACACTTGTGTGGCAGGGGCCTTGGCCTGCTTCTTTAATTGACTAAGGACAGAGACTGATGGGTGAGGATCTCACTCAGGGAACCCCAGCCGTGTCCACCCTACAGTTAGAAACAAGGTCCTCTTTCCTGACTGTTGTTCTCAGTGTCGAGGTGCTGCCTGCATGGTGAATCTGTTGTGTTCCAGGAAGGCATGTTCAGGATGCAGTTTCATTAACTGTTACAATTAAACTTGTCACCTGCGCTCAAAGGGGTTGTAAAACATAAAGGGTGTGGAATCATTGGTCAGGAGTATAACCTATCAGGCTAACATTATTGCTGTGGTAAAAATCGGATCCAACTTTTATATCCGACTTAGACATGCGAGCAGGCTGCACCTGCATTTCTGCCCTTCTTGCTGCTGTCTTAATGTTCAGACTTCTTTGTTCTTAAGATGAGCCACACTTTCATTCTGTGGTAAATAGCAGAATGAACCAGTTACCAATAATCAGTACATTTTGTGACACCACATTGTGTATTTTAGAAGTCCCCTTTCTTACGTGCAAATATTACCGTGCCTAACGCTTAACACGATTAAATTAATTTAAATGTGTGTTTATCAGTTGAAGAAATGGCTCGCTTTAGTAATGGTGCCAGGAGAAAATGACCGCGTCCAATATGTCTATGTTTCTTGTTTCCATCTTGGCGATTAGACCATAGAGATTTTGGTTTCTGTTAGTCTTGGTGTAGGCATCAACATTTTATACAGATACAGTAACTCAGCGTGAAGGAAAAGCAGGGTTTTTCTGAGCCCATTTGCATATGCACATCTGATCTGTCTGTGCCATGTTTATGGCATTGAGGAAAACAAAATGACCTTTTAACCAAGTTTTTTGATCCTGTATTTTGTGTGTGGAGGGGAGCAGTCTGCAGAAGAAAAGGGGGGGGTGCAGTCATTGATTTATACCAGGGCTTCAGCAACAGTCTGGAATCTGGATGCTTTTGAGCTGTAATTGTATCTTTGCTCAAGGCTACTGTAGTTATACGACGTTAAATTCCACTGTCAGCCCCTTAGGTCTGGAGGAGGGAGCAGTAGATACTGACCATAGAATAGCCCAAAGTATCCTTTGTGTTTCTTCTCTCCCATGAAGCACGGGGTTTTATAGAGTGGAAAGCCTGCTTCAGGAGGTTAGGCCACACCACCATGCTGTCGTAGAATTATAGTATCATCCTTACAGAGCGTGTTCAAATTTTACCTAGCTGGTTATACTCGTAAAGTCACTGGGTTTTGTTATGATTATTTTCCAGAAAGAACTTGAAAACAAAATGTCATCCAGTAAATATGTGTGTGAATAGCAAACATCTGAAATGGATAGCTTACCCTTAACAGGAACAGTGAAACACACGACTCAAGCTTTCGGCTGGCTTCTATCAAAATAATTATCTTAGCAATTATCTCTGCTGTTCAGTTAACTTTTGCATTCGGATGGTGTTTCTCTGCCTTTGTGTTCATCAACCTCGTGCTTAGAGTTCTCCCAGGAGCTATTATACTGACAGATTTTTTTTCCCTTTTAGTATAGAGAAAAGGAAAGAAAGGGGAAGGGGTTTTTTTAAAGTGACTGTGCTCTGGTACATAGGTAGTTAGCAAATTACCCTGATATCAAGGTGACTGTCTGAGGTGGTCTCCTTGGCAGGGTCTTCCAGAGGCTAATTAGAGGCACAGCCACCTGTCCACAGTCGAGTTTCTTAGGGTGTAACCCTGTGGCCATAAACCAGAAGACGGCTACTTAAGAAAGTATGGCACTCTGAAAGAAAGTTCCAGTTTTAAACTTGAGCTGCATATCTGTTGTTTTCTTTTCCCTCCTTTAAAATAGAGGGGAAGGGGATCTAGTTAACAAACTGAGGTATGTCTTTCTGTGGAGGTATGTCTACATGTGGAGGTCAGAGGTCAACCTTGGGTATTGCTCCTCAGGCACTGTTAAGCTTGTGTTTGGGGGTTTTACAGCCCTCTGGTTGGGACAGGCTGACTGGCCAGTGAGCCCCAGGGACCTGCCTGTCTCCACCTCTCTCTCCAGCACTTGGGTGACAAGTGCTTGCCTTTTCACATGGACACTGGGGCTCAAACTCAGGCCCAAATGCTTGTAAGGAAAACACGTGGTTGAGCCATCTCTCCAGCTGCATCTCTTACCCTGTAACACGTCTAGTCAAAATGTACATACATAGCAAAACACCTTTGACTTCCTGTTTCTTCTGATTTCTCAGAGAAGCTCAGCATATAAAAGAAGTATTACTTAAAGATTTGTTTTCTGCTTGTATGGGTAGAATTAAATACACCACTCTCTTAGGATTATGGAGTGATTTTTACATATAGAATGTGTTTTCATCTTGGACCATATTAGTGATGTTTGGATAGGAAACCTGAGTTGACCTTGACCTTTGAACTTCTCACCTGTAATTTTAAAGTGTGTGTGTGTGTGCGCGCGGGAACTGTCATTGCTTCTTTGAAGTTCACTTTGAGGTTGGGTCTTGTGTCTTCTTCATGTGTGTGTGGGATCCGGGCAGACACTTTGGAAAGTCCCCTCTGAGGTCCTGCCTCGTCTGGGCTGTGTACTGACATTGTTTGAAGCGAACATGAAGTGCACTGCTGTCTGACCCATGTGAGCTGCCCATTATCATAATTTTGCTGTCGTATGGCCACCGAGTTAATGTACTTACAAATGACAGAGAAAGTGTGTTACATGACCTCAGGGTTTTCAAAAATTAAATGACGTCTTAGGTCGTATTTCAAAGAATAGCTAAGGAGAATGGTTTTCTTTCCTGCATGAAGTGTCACTGTGCGTGGCAACAGGATATTGTATTTCTTTTTTATTACACAAAAATGTGAAGCTTTTAAATTCCTAGATTTCCACATAAAATTTAATATTGGGGTAAGGAGTGATACATCGGTGGGTAAATCTGCTCTCTGCTCACAGCCCCTCACTCTAGACCAGACCTCTGCAAACTGAGGGCTACGGGGAGACTCTGTCATTCTTGGCTGATGATGAATTTGGTCTTTCCTCCCCGTGTACAGCTCATGAATTCCCACCTAAAAGGCAATAAAGCACTTATATTTACTGAATGCGCTTGCGAGGACAGCTTAAGTACATATCTTCTTTTCCTTATGTGCTTTTTTGTTGCTTTTATAATGTGTATGTGTGTGTGTGTCCACATGTGTGTGAGGGTGTTTGGAGAAGTCAGGGGTCAGCTTCAGGTGCCATGTTGCCTTGTCTTTGCAAGGACCACAGCGTGTCCCTTAGAGCCTGTTGCTTCGGCTGTGCTGGTGGCCGGTGCCCCAGGATCTGCCGTGCTGGCTTCCAGCGTGGAGCTAGTATCACTTCATCGTCACTGCTTCTGTTCTTTTCTTGAGAGCTCTAGGAGAGCAAACTGAGGTGCTTTTGTGAACAGAAGCATCCCCTTTGCCCTTGTTTTTGGTTTTAAAAAGTGTTGCTTTCAGAGTCTGAGCCTTTGACCTTGAGGTCCCTGGGCACCTAGAGGAAACTCCTAGTCATGGCTAGCACTTGTCAGCAACCAGAGTCCTGTGGCTGATGGTAGGCAGTGGCAGTCAGGTCACAGTCTACTTGTCACACAGGGGGTCCTTGAGAGGTGACCAGCTACTGGCCATGATGCACGTGAGTGTGTTTCCCCTAGAGCAGGGCTTCTGCGCCCTCAGACTTATCTGTTGAGATTGACCTACCCATCTGCTCCAGAATATTCTGTGCAGCTCAAGCATGTGATGTTAAACACAAGCTCTTCAGGGAAGGGGAAATATGGGCAGTTCAGCATACTGCACTGACGTCTAGCTCTCAGATCATATTAGGCCTCTTTCTGTCCTGTGAAAGCAAGCAGGAGGCCTGGGAAGGAGGCAGTTTTGGGCCGCATTGGACTGCTTACTGCCTGGCGTGAAACAGTCCGAGAAATTAATTATCCTTCAGGATGCATGGAGGACTGTTAGTTGAGCAGACAACACTGAAATGTGATATCCTTGGAAAATCCAAACCCGGGACAGACCTGGGGCAGCTTCCGCCTTCCTTGGGCTGTGTCCCTGTGCCCTGAAGTTGAAGGTTACCCATATCAAAAGTACCACGCATGTTCCCAGGATTCACCGGCAGACGTGTGGATCGTTGGCAGGGGACTCCCTAGGAGTCTTTGTGATAAAATTTGCAGTATTACAGATGTCATCTCTTGCGAAGCCCTTGGTACTATTGACATGACGAATATTATTTAAAGTTACTGCAATTTGTTGAAGCTTCTAAATTTAATCCATACTTTATTATGTACTAAAATTAAATTGCAGGGGAGAAAGATGTAGTTGCAGTGTGTGCTTAGAGATGACTTAATGTAACAGAGAAGAAAAATTAACCTGAATAATTGGAACACTCACAGAATTTTCTGACATAGCCAGAAAGTGTTTGTTTCTCTTGTGGATGTAGTGGTTGTGAAACAGGTTTATTTCCTTGATTTAAATAGACATGATGGCAGGAATCTTCTCTTTTTCCTAGAAATGAATGTGTGCCAGGAGTACAGAAATATTGAAATGTGTCCCCACCCCCAACCCTGCCAGGGTGGGGAGTAGCTGACCTCTACCCACAAAGACAATTCCAAAGTTGCCTTCTCACGGTCTGAATAAGGGAAGTCTGTCGGGACCAGGTGGTACCTCAGAGACATGGGTGCTATCTGAACCGCAAAGCACTGAGCCGGGCATCACACCACTTTCATCTTAATGCCCGGGGTCCCTTGGAGGCTGAGGAGAGATGGGACAGAAGAGGCTGGGCTGTTTGGTCCCTGCTCCCAGCCACGAGCAGTGGTGGCTATTTCAGCAGGCCTGGCACTCTGTAAGAAGGGTATGGTGCTTCTGACTGTATCCCAGGTGTGTCCAGGGGAAGCTAGGCCCTTAAGACGAGGTTGAGGGTTTGTATGCGTGTGAAGTTGTGACTGAGGGGGAGCTGGAGATGGCTTTTGACCCATGGAGTAGTAAAATGAGGCACTCTAAAACAATAGAGACACTATCCTGCATGATCGTCACATTGTCTTGCACACAGGACTCTGCCCCATGACATCACTTCTAAATGAATCTCAGGAACAAGGTCGGAACCCCTCCCCCCAGTTGGCCTCTGAAGAACTGGAGGGTACAACGGGGTTATTAGTACCATAAATCGCTTCTCTGTCAGTCAAATGCTAAGAGACATGGGACATGATACTGGCCATTTTGGTGACAGAATATAAATCACCAAAGATTAAATTATTAGATAATTTGGAAACTTAACCGTTTGCATTTTACACTTCCAATTGTTTTGCTGACTTGCACTTCTCTTGGCTGCCCAGGATTTTATTAAGTGTCTTTAAGACATCTATCACCTCCTTCCTCTTCATTTTCCAATGGGCAGATTTTCCCAGGAAGGAGAGTTGCAGTACTGATGCCTGCAGTTGCTGCTCCAGAAAGATTGCTGTATTTTCATTGACGCGCACTGCATTACCATAATTGGCTTTTCTACATGATGGGAGAGAGGAAATAATAATGTCATTTTATTTACAGCCAGAGTGTCGCTTTATGAGACTTCTCCAAGTTTCTGCCATGCTGTGTAGGTCAAATGACATCTTTTGATCAGTCCTGTCCAAAGACATCAAAGCTGAGTGGCATGTAATGGAGACCTAGTGACAAACCAAATCTAGAAAAGAAATAAGACTGCCAGTTTCCCATTAAACAGCCTGCTAAACAGCACAGCTTCCCGGTGTCGGCTCCGAGACCACTCTGACCACCTAAATCAGGGGAATGAAAGGAGGCTGAATTGGACATTAGTACCACAAATGACTGCAGCGATTGCCAGGACTTCCCTCCCCCCTCCCCAAAAAATCAGCAAGCAAACCATGCGAGCTGCGGCGCGCCTGCTCCGAGCCCCTTCATTTCTCTCCTGCCACTTGCTGGTTTTCTGATCTGGTTTATTTAGGTTTGACATCAGCCAAATGGTGTCGCAGGCTATCTCTGACAGATATTCTTACTGATTTAACGGGAGGCACATCTCAGGAAAGATGGATCTTCTGAGACAAGATTTGAGAGCGGCTGTTTTTTTCCTTTTCCACCCCATTTTCTTCCTTTAAGATTCCGCTTGATGTGTTGTTCCTATTCACAGTCAAATCATTAGGGCCGTCAGAACTTTGGCAGAACCGTGTTTGATTGACGGCCTAGAGGTTTGGTGTTGACAGATACAGGTGCTAGCTGGCCAGCACGTGGAAATGGTTTTTTTTTTTTAAACAAGTGTTTTATAGTAAGGATTGGGAAAAGAAGTTTCTCTGCTGTGATTCAGAAAGGTTCTTCATTGCATGTGTGTGAAAGGAGCAGCATTTATCCGTGTCAGTGTGCTCTGAATGAAGTCACTGTCCTCTCTTGCTTTCATTCGTTCTCTGGACGTCGATTCTGAAGCATCTGTTGTGTTCCAGGCACCATGCTAGCTGCGAAGACCTGCCAAGGTGTAGCTCCCTGCTCAGGGAGGGCCGCACCCGTCCTCCTGGACCCGCTCTGGATTTATGGCCAACTTGTGCCACCACAGGGAAGCCATGGAGGCAGAGTCCAAACCATAGGGAGAGTCCTGGTAGGATGGCCCGTGTCCAAGCAGGAGCCTCCTCTGTGGGGAGCCGGGTGACGGCAGAGCAGGCCTGACCACACAGAAGAAGCCTGGGTTCCTGTGGTCAGGAAGAGATGTGTGTGTGTGTGTCTCGCTCTCTCTCTGTGTGAATGTGTGTGAGCACAAGTGTGCACATCACATGGAAACTCTCACAATGACTTGAGCTTGCCAGTCCCTAGCCTGGCTAGCCAGGAAGCCCAGCAGGCTTCCATGGTTGCTTCTCCAGTGTTTGCACGCTGCTTTGAGTGTGGATTCAGGGTGTTGATTTGGGCCCTCATGCCTGTGTGGCTGTACTGACTATCCACTCAGCCCCGCCTTTTTTCTGTGTGAGTGCAGTGTGCAAAGCACAACATTATGGCAATAGGGTGAAGCACAAACTCAAACACGAGCGACTCTTACTGCATCGGTCACCAGCACATCCTCAGGTCCCTTCTAGAGGGCACCGAGCTACTGTTGGTGTGGCAGGGCCTGGCCAGATGTGGCGGGAGCTTCCCGGGGCTCTGTGTGGCCTGATGACCAGGAGCTGAGCTGTGGGTGGGGCTGCCAGGACAGGGTGTGCACCTCTGTGGAGACAACATGCTTTAGAGCCTGTCTGCTGCTGTTGATGGAAAATGCTGCTTAGCAGCAGCTCGGGTGTACCACAGCATGGGTGTATCGACTGCACGGGTGTGTGGGTGTATCCTCAGATCAGGTGTAGCGACAATGCAGGAGTATCCACAGATCGGGGATGTGGGGGTAGCCACAGCAAGATGTATTGGATGTATCGACAGCACAGGTGTACAGGTGTATCCACAGTGCGGGTGTAGCGACAGCACCGTGTATCAGCAGCCTGTGCTGGGAGCAGGGCTTTGGGGAGCCCTTCGCACCCTCCTGGTATATGGAGGCCTCATATGAGGGGTACTCAGCCGAGCCCGGTCATTGCAGGGGCCCAGGAGGGGCTTCTCGTGCCCCCACTGTGGGTGAGCGGATCTGTGGGCGTGCGGTGCTGTGTCACCCAGACACAGTGCGTGTCTCCCGAGGGACTCCGAGTTCCATCCAGAGAATGTGCTTTGTTTCTGTTTGACACTGGCTTTCACTGTTTCCACTGGGGAGAAAATAGTGGTGCTCACAGTGGTGGGTTTCCAGAAACTTCTAGAGAGACGTGTGCGTGCTCGGGTGTGTGTGTGTGTTTGTCTGTGTGCATGTGTGTATAGATATGTGTGTATGTGTGTGTGGTGTGTGTATGTGTGTGTATATATATGTGTGTGGTATGTGTGTATGAATATGTGTGTATGTATATGCGTGTGTGTGTGTATGTATGTGTGTGTATGTGTCTGTGTATGTGAGGGCTCCTTTCGCCCCGTCCTGTGGGTGTTCGGGATCTGGGATCTGGTGGCATCAGATGTTCCTTCTCGTGTGTCACAGCTCTGCTGCCCTTCGGAGCCCACCCTGTGCTGGTGTTTACCATCTTCAGTGTAAGTTTTCTTTCTTCCCACCAGCGAGTGTCGTGCTGCATTCTTGTCACAGATTCACGCACACGCAGCATTTCCTTCCGACGCTTTCATGGGCGGCACCACCACACGCAGGAAGGAGGGAGAGGGAGGCGTGCAACTAGATGAGATGGTGGTGGCAAGCTCTGCTGGTCCCAGGAGGACTCTGGCTGCACCGAAAGAGTAACTGTCTGTCACGCTCCACAACGAAGCTCTCAGCCCAGAGCCTTCCCGAGAATCCCCCGGCCTCCACTGTGAGCACTGCTGAGCAATCTTGCCTTGAGCTGGTGTCCAGGCGTGTTTGCTGGGGAAATGTCCCCAGACTAGGACCTGGTGTCTGGGGCATGAGTACTGTTGTGACCCAGAGTGTGGGTGCCAGGGACGGGTGTTCTGAACTCGGCTGTGGCTCACCTACTGGGGAACCCTCCTTCTTCACAAACGAAGCCAACTTGGATCACCTGCTGCCTCCCGGGAGCCCCGGGCTCACTGGGCTGCAGCTTCCCATCTGCACCCTCAATAATGCAGCAGGCTTTGCCCGAGAGTGTCACCTGTCGAGATGAGCGGTGCCTGTGTCCATCTGAAGTGACAGCCATCTTTGAGCCTGGGGGCTCCACTCCCTTTCATCCATCCCCGGAGAGGGGAGCAGCCCCTCAGGGTGTTTCCCCTCTGAGGTCTTTCTTCCTGCTCCTCTTCCCCAGCACACCTGATCAAAATGTTATCCCTGACAAAGGTTTCTCTCCCCAAATTAAATGAGTCCAAAGAAAGTGCAAGGGCTGCTGTGCTGAGTAAATGAGCCTGGCGAGTCGCTGACGTGCCCAGCGCCTTCCTGCTCCTGCAGCCCCGTAAAGGATGTAGGGAAGTTCGTTACACACGCCGCTCCAACATCTGTCCTGCCCCGTAATGGCAATTTGTATAAGTAATGGAAACAGGTTAAACATTTCCATTCTAATGTTGCCGGGAGGATGAAAATGAACATTTCAGTGAAATCTCCCAATGGGGGTGAAGGGGGGCAGACGGCTCTTCTCCACCCCCTTTGGTGATGGCACCTAATGAGAGTGCTGGGATGGATGGTTTGCCAGAAGAACAGGGAGAGTCGGCGAGGCTGCCACACAGAATCGCTCAGAACCTCCATCTCTCTGGCACACCTTTGCCTGGGGAGGGTCCTCCCATGTGTGCTCCTGGGATGGGGCGTGAGGCTCATCTCCAGCTGCAGACAGCACCCTGGTGAGTGGTGAGCTCGGTGGGGGAGGACCCTGCCTGCGCCCTGAAAGGCGGGAGTCCGCCACCCTCTGCCTTGAGCCTTACATCCTTGTTAATTGTAAATAACCTGCTTCTAGAATGGCCATTTCTTTGCCAGTAAAAAAAGAAAAGTCACTGTTTCTGGAAGTTTGCTCCTGTGAATTGTCGATGCTATTTGGAAATATTCTTGAATTGGAGCTTAGTTCTGTGACGTTCCCTGTAGCTCCTCCAGGGTAGCATCGGCTGCTGGCCACTACAAGGGCCCCTCTGGTGTGCCCAGGGACACACAGATGTGGTGAAATGCTGCGTTGGCCATCACTACTGCCTCCACCCCAGATTTATGGCTTGACACTCATTTGGGTAAAAAGGTGAAACCGTTAGGAGCAGGCGAACAGCCGGGCAGATAAAGCGCTGGACCAGTTGGCCAGGTAGGCCTGTGGTCCCAAGGCCGTGGGTGCTGAGGCGGGAGTTCTGGGTGAGTTGGCCAGTCAGACCAGTGAGCCCAGCGAGCTCCGGGTTCAGCAGGAGAGTCTGTCTCAGTAAACTCAGGGGAGAGAGATTGAGAAAGACACTTCTGGCTTCCACAGACGTGCACATGTGCTACATGTGTGCCTATATGCGTGAGCACACTCTGTACAAGTACAGCACACACACTCTCGAAGTGAAAAGTTTTGGTCAACCAGCCTGCCATACTGTGCTGAAGACCTGCATCTGAACAGTTCCAGCCATCCAAATTTAGAGCATCCTTTCCTGAGTGTGCCTTGCATTTCCCACCAAATGCTTCCCATCAGAGCATAGCCACAGGTGTGTGTGCCTGGGCAGCTTGGGACCTGCGTGACTTTTCACGCTGGGTTCTGTGCCAACTTTGGAAAGCAGAGCATGTTCCGGGAAGCCTTTCCTCTGTTGCTGTGTCAGTGTGTTGAGCGGGGACCAACACTTCTGTGCACTTATCCGGGGACAGTGGAGGTGGTGAGGCAGAAGCATCACACAGGGGCTTGGGAATGCACCTGTACTTTGTGCACAATTGGGGCGCAGCTTAGGATGCAGTTTGGGGGGTTACAGACCTAACTGCCCAGAGCCATTGTTCCTAAGACTCAAGGGAACTCAGAACTTTACTGCATTCAGCCATTAAAAAACAAATACAGCTGTCACTTCTCACTACCCTTAAAGTGACTGTTGACAAGAGCGAGCTGGGTGCTCTTAAAGAAACAAAGACGTTCTAAACAGTGTTGGGCTGGGAACGGAGAAATACAGTTTTTATCTAATTTGCCAAAGATACGATGTTTGTGCCTCATTATCTAGTTAGGATTTGACATGAAAATATTTTTTCAGACAGTGTGTGTGTGTTTACACTGGGAACCATCAGGGCACACACGGTTGGTGTCACGTTAAGATGTAACAGGGTTGTATACGTTGCCTTCTGTCCACTCGTGTTAGCCTGAGGAGAACCCAGCGTGCTCAGGACAGCACATCTTTAGGGACACATTGGCATCCCGAAGGCCATTGTTAGAAGTATTAACAAGGTTTAATTCTGTAAGAACCGGAGTCTGATCATAGACTTCTTTCTCCCATTTCTATCTTGGGAACGGTGGGGTGAGAAGTTTGTCAGGTTCACATGCACAGGCACACGACTGGATACCTATGCATTGCACGCACACACACATGAGCACGTGTATGCAAGCTCATGCTCATTCCTTCAACCTTGTCTGTGCTTCTGGTCTGTATTTGTTCCCGTGGCCTGTGAAACACTCTCCGCCTCCCCCCACCCCACCCCCCGGAGGACATGCAGGACAGACCATGTGTGTCCACACTGCCATGATCAGCACTGTGACGCTCGGCTCAGGGAGGGCGGGGGAGCACCAGCAAAGCTGTTTTGACACGAAAAGAAATAGCAGAAATGATGATTTGGAGTCTTTGTTTTAGTTGATGGGGAAGATGTCATTTATTTCTGTAAGTAATTGTGAAAGGAGAATTTTATACTGCAGTTACCAGCTCCTGGCTGCTCACTCATCAGATTCCCATGTTGGGGTGGGAGGGCAGGGGTGTACGGATGGGGGCGCTCCCGGAGAAAATGCAAGGGGTGACCTCGAATCCTGGGTTCACCAGACGCTTTCTTTAAGAACCTGTTAGGCCAGGAAAATATATCCATTCACCTTGTGAAATGTTCTGTTCTCACAGTTTTCATCTCTAGAAAAGCAGTATCTACAAATATTCTGCATTTCAGGACATTTGTACACACAAAAACAGAAGATTTTTAGACAATTGCAGCCTACATAAAACAAAAGATTTTTGGAAAAGTGTCACGTGTACTGAAAACAAAGGGCAGTGATAATAATTCCTCTCGCTGAATCTGAAAGTTCTCTCCTTCCTCCCATAAAAAAAATCTTTTAAGGACGCATCTTTGAAAGCAATTATGAGGATTCAACGATAATAGTGAAAATAAGCCTGATTATTCCGGTAAAATTGTACTCTGTCATGCTAGGGCAGAAATGGTTCTCTTCAGACACCAGCTCTTGGCGGGGTCTGGGGAAGCCTGGCGCTGTGGGACCTGGTGCTTCGTCTCTGACCAGGTAGAGGAAGCACCCTGGGGATCTCCCTCAGGGTCCCTGTATTTGCAGGAACCGCCATCTGCCCAGGGTATACTTAGTGATGAAAAGGTCCCTCAATGGCGCCCCACCATGTCCTGTTAACAGCTCCATCTGCACATACCGTAATCGCCTAAAGAGCCACATTCCTTTAGCCAGCATGGCCTAGAAAATCAGACACCTGGCGTTAAATGGAGACTGCACTCTGAGATGTGCTTCCGGCACCATGAAGCCGAGGCTTCTTTTTCCTCTCACTCCAAGACCCCCAGCTGAGGTCCATGGAAGGGAGCTCTATAGAAGATGCAGGTTCAGGGCTGCAGCGGGGCAGGGAGCTGGGGGGATGGGGTCTTGTGGGTCTGGGGCCATTCCTTACAGCCGGAGTAGTAAGTCAGGGCAAAGGTCGTTGCCCGAATCTGCTTCTTCTGCCTTTATCGGGGTTCCCACCTGTTGACTAAAGTCTGCTCTTTTCGGAGTGACAGACACAGCCAGGCGGGGCCCAGGATCTGGGGGTGACTTGCTAATACTGGGTGAATTAAATAGACTCTTTCTTTGCCTTCAGATGGGGGTCCTGTGCTTTCCAACCTGGGGCAACTGAGAAGGAGCCTGTCCCTGGTGCTTGGCTTTGGGTTCACACATCTTAAGTGAGGCTTGATGTTTTAGGGCCGGACAATGTGCAAGCAGCTGTCGGAAACCTTATCCCTGGAGCTTAGGGAGCCATGCAACTCCACCTTGCTCAGTCCACTCGAACTGTCCTCTGACCTTTCCAGTTCCTCTTCTTTTTCTTCCCGACACCATGGAGCATCTTGGGAAGCTTTTCATCGTTTTTATGTGTGATCTCGGCTGCCCTGCCTGTAAAGTTGTGTTATAACTTTGCCTGCGTGAGACAAAAGATTAGGATCTGATTTGCTTGTGAACAGAGCAGGAAAGGGCTTGGGGTGTGCTTCTCTATTTCTAAGATGATCTCAAATTGAATCCTGGGGAAGCAAGAAGAAGAAGAGGAAGAAGAAGAAGAAGAAGAAGGAGAAGAAGGAATTATATTTATTTTAGGGTAGCTGCCTATGGATTCCTAATTAAAATTGGAATTGAGGGGAGGTCATTTTTACTTACCTTCTTAAAGATGGCTTCTCTTGGGGTTTAAGTAAAGAAAGACCTCTGTTACTAGTCAAATGCACCAGCAAAACTATACGTTAGCAATCGCTAGCAGCAACTAAAATGTGCAGATATGATAGAAACATTTTTGTCCCTATCATATTGGAACAGAAGTGGCCTTTCTGCCTTGCTTGGAAGGGCATCAGCTTTCTTGTGAGAAATCATAACTACGCTAGCAAATTAATGTATATCTTGCTTGCATTTTTATGTTCTTTTCAGAGTAGGAAAGAGTGTGCTTGTATGTCCTTTCTCTGCATTTTCTTTCCTTGATAGACCCAGGCTCTTTCCAAAACCACCTGCTCTCTCGTGGCAAAGGTGAAGTTACTTTAAAAGAGATCAATTATAAATTCAGAAGTTGTGTTTTGCAAGATTCTATGACAAACTGAAGCCACACATTCATCCTTTAGGTGTGTGTGAACCCCTTTTGTGAGTTGGTTCCTTGGAGTAAATGTATTTTGATATAATGGCCATCTGTTCAGGAGTATCACATTTGCCAGTGGGGGAAAAAAGTTTGGTGTAGATAAACATGCAATTTGGTCTGATTATAGTTTCACCAGGTGGCAATACAATAGCAAAGTTGGCGTTTACTGTAAGGCAGTGGTCAGGCAGTGACCCTTCGGGGTTTTTATTTGATACTTTTTTGTAAATTTAATTTTATTTATAAATTTATTTATTACCAATTTATTCACTTTGTATCCCGTTGCAGCCGCCTCTTTCCATCTTCTCCCCCTATGCTCTTTCCCTAGTCCACCGATAGGGGAGGACCTCCTCCCCTTCCATCTGACCCTAGCTTATCAGGTCTCATCAGGACTGGCTGCATTGTCTTCCTCTGTGGCCTGGCAAGGCTACACCCCCCAGGGGGAAGTGATCAAAGAGCCAGTCACTGAATTCATATCAGAGACAGCTCCTGTTCCTCTTACTAAAGAACCCACTTGGACACTGAGCAGGCAATGGGCTTCCTTCGAACAGGGGTCTAGGTCATCTCCTTAGTTGGCGTATCGGTCTCTGCATGGACTTTCCTCTCACAGCCAACTCTCTGTGACATGGCTAGTGAGGAAAACCATGGAATGAGTGCCCCTTCCCTTGAGGGGTTTCTGGGACAGCTCTGATACCCACTGTGGGCTTCCTGCCCTCCTTCATCTGTGAGGACATCATTCACTGGTGAAAAGAAAGGCCCAGATGACCTACTAGGCCACATGTCACACTGGTGCCTGGACACTTTCTCTACTGGGTCACCTTCCACGAGGTGCTTTCTTCCTGTTGCCCCTGTGGGAGGTTGAGTGGCTGAGCTGGGGTGCCTTTCCCCAGCAGCACAAGGATACACTAGTGGGCACGTTAGTGTGTGCTGCTGTTTATTCCGTGTGCACATCTTCGGGGTGTAGTGAGGATGAGCAGCGTGTCTTGGTGCCTTCTAGCCACCATGATGGTATCACAGACTGGGTGAGATAGACACTGTGAAAACAGATTGTTCTGACTCAGAGGGCAGAACCCTACGTTATGATGTCAGCAGATCTCATCAACTCACTGTGTCCCCTGTGCAGGAGGGCTCTAATCCTGCTCCTGTGGCTCCGCCTTGTGATGTAAGCACCCCACATTTCCTTCTGATCCCCTCACACAGATGATCAGATTTCCTAGGTGAATTATGGGAGAGCAGAAACATTCAAAGTGTAGCAACAGATAAGCACAGAGCTGGCCTAATGACCACAGTGATTCTTGTAACTGGGAGAGGCTCTCCGCCATGGTTGCGCTTTGGGAGTACTCAAGGCTACAAGGACTAAGTCTGCGTGTTAGGCTTCCCTGTGTACTGAGATCAGCAAGCTTCCAGTGTGTCCTTTCTCTCCTCTGAGCCAGTCTCATGTTAAAGGCAGGAGGCTGTCCCTTGGGGGCATCACAGTGCTCATAGACCAGTCAATACAAGACCATGTCAGAGCACACTGTTCTCCTGGCTCCAGAGCCAGGCATCCTGGGAGCCCCTTTTTTTTGGATCCCCTCCAAATCCTGGGGTCACTGTGTTGACTTGTTTTTGCATGACAGGTGTTGCAGTCTGGGGCTGGTTCCCAGACATCTTTGGTGCATTCCCGCGTGATTGGGACAGGCCCTGCTTTTGTGGCTCCTAAAGTCAGGGTGTGAGAAGCCCTTCTTGCCTGTCAGGCTGCGCAATCCAGGCTAGGGAACTCTTCCCGGCCTTTATCCCATGACACCAGCCTCCCTTTTATTTCTGTAGGTGCTTAACTCTGAAACGAAATTCTGCAGGTTTTGGATTCTTAGTGTTCTGGCTAGGGATACCACAACCCTGTCTGCCTCTGGCATTTGGAAGTACAGGCTCTCACGGGTGGGGCTGGGAACAGGCTGGGCATCTAGTTTCTGCTTTGGAAGGGTGAAGTGCAGCTTCAAATCAGTGGGCAAAAGTGTCCAGTGGTGTGGGCTGGGGCACAGATGCCTGTCCCCAACTGTCACTGCAGGATGTGTGTGTTCTCATGTGTCCCAGTGAAGAAGTAGCTAATTAGAAATATTATAGTGCTCGAAAGAACATGGAAAAACTGAAATAGCTGAAAAGTTGACGTCCTCGGGGAAGAAGTAATCAGAAGAGCGTCTGATACAGGGTGAGCATGAGCTAGGGCTGGAGGCTGGAGTGAGACTCACCAGCTGGAGACCAAAAGAGCAGGTTACCTGCTTGCCTGCTGGGACACTGCCGCTACCTTCCAAGGGGCAGCTCAGGATGGGCATGGGATAAAGAGCGACAGGGAAGGTGGGCGGGGCCGTGCTAGACCACAGATCCATACCATCTTAGTCCAGTGCCATCTGCAGGCCTGACCATAAAGGAAAGTAAGATTGACAGCAAAGCTTTCTGACACTCCTGCCCTGGGTCCTGTTGTGGCTACAGCCAGTGGTTGTGTACGGAAGGTTACACAAGGCTAGCTGATTTCAGAAATGGCTGATCTAAGAACTGAATGGAAAACTCTGGAGAAGCTCTTTGAAAAGATCAGTATTTATCAGGAGGCATTTCATTCAAACCCAACATCCTAAAACCCATGTATTCATTCATTACCACCATTAACGGTCCCTGGAAAGGGTTTTCCAGTCATCCTGGCCGTATGGCTCTGTGTTCTGCCTTTGTTGTCTTTGACTTTCTGTGTGTGGTTAGAGCTTGGTGTGTGTGTTTGTGTATACATATGTGTGCATATATGTGACTGCACGTATATGCTTGTGTTTGTTAAGGCTGGAGGTGGAACTCAGGTGCTGTTCTCAGGATCTGTCCGTGTGATTAGGTTAATGAGGTCAGGCTGGCTGACGAGCTCAGGGACCCACCTGTCTCCACGTCCCCAGCATGGGGCTAAAGTGCGTACCCATCTACCTTCCTTTGTAGAAGGGGTTTGAGGACTGAACTCAGATCCTCATACATGTGTGGCAGGCCCTATACCAGCTGGCTAAGTCCTTGTTCGAATGGCATTCCCTCTGGGAGTGAGTCAGATCTCTTTACCATCCCTCCCTCGTTATTGAAGACGTAGAGTTTGTGGAGCGTCCTGTGCAGTGATGCTGAACAGGAAGTCCTCATTCGAGAAACTGTTGCTTTGTCTCACACCATCTTAGGCTGCACACCAGGATACAGTTTTGGGGCTAAAAGGTGTCAAATTTCAAAGCCTCTTTCCTTTTTGCCTTGGGCATTCAATATTCTCTTGTTTTTAACTGTGTTGTAGGGACCAAGTCCTTAATCTGAAGCCATCTGTGTTGCTGGTTGGTTAATAATGTCTCCCCATACGCCCTGGCATGTGTCACACACCTGGAGCCATTGTCTGTGCCCGACACATGGGCAGCACAGGCTTGTCTTCCATTGGCGGCCTCTGTGAGGCAGGGGCAGCTACAGGCCATAGAGGACTCAGAGGGCTTTGGTGGTCCCAGGCCTTGCATGGGCTCTTAGTGATAAAGTCAGGCCAGTCATCTAGACTATGGTAGGACAGAGGCAAGAGGCACAGAGATAGCAGGGGCACACACAGGGATACTAGCCCCAAGGTCTGCGGACCTTTGCCACGCCAGGAGTCTACCTAGGGCGGAAGAAACAGAAGCTGCTTCCAGGCCGGGGTGTCTGCAAGGTGGATGAGTTAAGTGGGACAGAGAAACCTGGCCACCAAGGGCCCAGCGTTGACGGTGGTCAGCTGACTGCCCCTGCTGCCCCTGACAGGCTAACCCTGCTTTATTCCCCCTCCTGTGCCCCTTCACTGCGCATAGGCGGTAAGGATCTTTTCCGAATCCGCCTTCCAGAGAGCCAGCAGTGGTGATGGGTATCGGGTGTGCGCATGGCTGGAGAAAGGCCTCTGGGTGAGGGCCCCGGTCGTTGCGGTTCTGCTCCATGTCCCCATGGCACTGTCTGCCGCACGGCATTGTGGGGTTGTTCATGACTTACACGTCAGCTCTGTCTAGGAGCCTGAGCAGGCTAGGGCCTTGGGAGGGGGAAAGGTAGCAAAAGGTGCCGTCGCAGTGACGACACTTGCGTTGGGACAAGGAGGATAGCAGACGTGTTGGTGGCGTGGGAAGAGGCCACCAATAGCAGATACCTGTAGTCCAGCCCTGAACGGCTGCCCACACCCTCACATTTTCCCAGCCAGGACGGCCCAGCCCCGAGCCTCACGCTGCCCATGGATTCTCACTCTAGTGATGTAGCGTGAGCAGAACTCTAATTCCTGTCCCATTAGTGGGCTCTGCTCTACCCTGCTGTGAGACCAGGACCCGCATGTTCACACCGAATGGGGCCACCGTGTGGCAGTCAGAGTTCTCTCATTGCTTGTACATGTGTGTGTGTTTCTGTGGATGGGGTAATCATACTGTGCTGCCACATTGTGCGCACATACATGTGCTTCCATGTGTGTGTTCATACATGGGTTCACACATATGGTAATGTATGTGCTAGCATATGTGTGCCTGTAAATGTAGGTGACTGTGAGTGGGCTGTCAAGTGTATGCAGGAGTGATCATGTGTTGTCATCTATCCTTGTGTGTACAGCAATGATAGTGCTGCTCTGTTGTGTTTGTCGTGTACATAGGGATGACTGTACACGTGCCGTCATGTCATGTGTGTGATTGCATGTATAGGGTGACCATGCGTGCATTTGCAGTGCATGTGTTTATACAGTAGGGTGAATATGCACTACTGTCATCAGGTGAACATTCACATGTATAAAGTGCATGCACTGTCATGCATGAGCTCACAAGACTGTGATTGTGCGTGCACTGTCATGTGTGCTCATATACGCAGGGCAATCATTCGTGTTCTGTGAGGGCCTGCTGCCCTCAAGCCCTGAGCTTCATTTGCAGGTGTGGAAGCTTCCTGGTGCGTCACCCACCCCTGGCATCCCCCCTTGGGGCACAGAGATATTCTTTGTCACTCCTCTCTGAAAACGCCTGTGCTCTTTGCCACGTTCCCCTAGGGTCTGGCTCTGATAATGTGATAATGAATGATCGTGTTTAATGAGACGCCCCTCTCAGGTCACGTCAGCGCATTTTAATAGGGGCTTGCTGGAGAGTACCTCAACCTCCAATTTCTACTTTTTCATGAAACGCTAGGTCACCTAGTTTTTCTGTCAGAGAAAGAGGTGAGGGAGGAGTGGGGGAGGGAGGAGGAGAGAAAGAGAAGCACACTGCTCAACTAAGTTTAGGTCGTGGTAGAAATATGTCAGCACCAAGACGTGTCACATATCACAGTGTTTAGAATGACCTGAGCTAAGAATCAAGCTCTCTCCTGGCACCTGTGTGTCCTTCAGCCGGTAGTCTTGCAGGCAGCTGGGCTGTGGGCTTGTGGCAGCCATTGGGGCATCTGCTGCTGCTGCTGCTGCTGCTGCTGCTGCTGCTGCTGCTGCTGCTGCTGCTGCTGCTGCTGCTGCCACTGTTCATAGTTAAAAACCGGTACAGTTAAGTTTCCATAACATGACAGTGACCGTCACAGCCATCTTAAAGGTGTGGTTCAGGGGCTTCCAGAACGTTCCTGTTGCTGGGTTGCTGCCCACCCCTCCTGCAGAATTGAAGCTGTAGCCGCGAGACCCCACCTTCCTATTGTCCTGCTCCCCCACCCCCCGCTGTGCCGCCCACCGCTGTCTTTCTGTGCCTGTGAACCTGACTGCTGTTCACATAGGAGCACAAGACAGTGTCTGTGCTTTGTAGAGAGCACACTTTCCTCCGTGCAGGGTCCTCAAGGCTCAGTCGTGTCTTTGCACGGTCAGGGGTCAGTGTTTTCCTTTCTGAGACTAGATGATGCCCTGTGGTGTGGATGACCACATCTGTCCATATGATGGATGCTCGCCTGATTTCTCCCCTTAGCTGTGGTGTGTGATGCTGCTTTGGGTTAGTGGCGTGTGGCAGTGGCCTTGGTCACCCCATGCAGTCTTTCATAGGTAGCTTTGTCCTGGCAGCAGACTCATGATGTGATAAGCATTTGTTTCTAGTGAAAACCATATTATTTTTGCTGCTTGCCACGAAGGAGTGTTTTTATTTATGGAAACCATAGAATATTGCCTGGGAAATATATTGTTCCAAAAAGAGAGCTGGGTTCCTCCTGATTTCAACAAATTTGCCAGGTAGAAATCAAAGGGGGCTTGCAAGTCCAATGAGAAATAGCATCTGGGAGGAGTCTCTAGGGCATTGGTGGGGTTCTTGTCCCCCCTCCCAGCCTCTAAGCAAATTGATGTCTTTAAGAAGGGGTCCTGGTTTGGTGGTGCATGCCTTTTTGGGATGCTAGCATCCGAGGGGGATAGAGGCAAGAGGATCAGGAGTTCAAAGCCAGCCTGGGCTATTTGAGACCCTGTCTGGAAAGAAGGGGAGATAAAGGGAGGGAGAGGAGGAGGGAGAAAGAGAGAGAAAGGAGTTGGGGAGCCAGGGAGGGAGGAAAGGGGGAGGAGATGGAGAAGGGAGATTAAAAGGGCAGCATGTGGGGGTTTACGCCTAGGGCTGAGAAGGCGCACTTGTGATCTTACTCCCACCCTGCTGAGGTCCTGTGGGCAGGCACAGGGAGCTGGGGTTTAGGTGGTCCTGCAGTCTGGGAGCCTGGCTGAAAAACATCGTTTTAAACATCACCTAACTGCTGGGGAGGCCGCGGCCTTGAACATGATTTACTCCCTCTAACTGGGCCTCATTTTTCTCTCCTAGCTTATGTTCCCGAGGAAGAACTGAAGGCAGCCGAAACAGATGAGGAACACGTGGAGGGTGGTGGGCTGTCTTTGGACATTCAGGAGAGCGAATTCGTGTGCAATGAAGAGACGGAGATCAAAGAGGCCCAGAGCTACCAGAATTCGCCTGTCAGCACTGCCACCAATCAAGACGCTGGCTACGGGTCGCCCTTCAGCGAGGGCAGCGACCAGCTGGCCCACTTCAAAAGCTCCTCCTCCAGGGAGGAGAAGGAGGAGCCCCAGTGTCCTGACAGTGTCTCCTACCCCCAGGACAGCTTGGCACAAATCAAAGCCGTGTATGCGAACTTGTTCTCAGAGTCCTGCTGGTCTAGCCTAGCTCTGGATTTAAAGAAGTCCAGTTCGACCACCAGCAACAATGATGCCAGCCAGAAGGAGAGCGCCACGCCCGCCGCCACGCCCCCGACCAGCACCGCCAGCACCGCCTGTACCACGGCTACCACGGCCGTCACCAGCTGCACCACCGGTACCAGCAGCAGCTCGGGCTATGACTGGCACCAGGCCGCCCTGGCCAAGACGCTGCAGCAGAGTTCGTCCTACGGCCTGCTGCCCGAGCCCAGCCTGTTCAGCACCGTGCAGCTGTACCGGCAGAACAACAAGCTCTACGGCTCCGTCTTTACCGGCGCCAGCAAGTTCCGCTGCAAGGACTGTAGCGCGGCCTACGACACGCTGGTGGAGCTCACGGTGCACATGAACGAGACGGGCCACTACCGGGACGACAACAGGGACAAGGACTCTGAGAAGACCAAGCGCTGGTCCAAGCCCAGGAAGCGCTCCCTGATGGAGATGGAGGGGAAGGAAGACGCGCAGAAGGTGCTGAAGTGCATGTACTGCGGCCACTCCTTCGAGTCCCTGCAGGACCTTAGCGTCCACATGATCAAAACAAAGCATTACCAGAAAGTGCCTCTGAAGGAGCCCGTGCCAGCCATCACCAAGCTGGTCCCTTCCACCAAGAAGCGAGCCCTCCAGGACCTGGCATCCCCGTGCTCCCCGGAGCCCGCGGGCATGGCCGCCGAGGTTGCGCTGAGTGAGTCGGCCAAGGACCAGAAAACGGCCAACCCGTATGTGACACCCAACAACCGCTATGGCTACCAGAATGGTGCTAGTTACACATGGCAGTTCGAGGCCCGCAAGGCCCAGATCCTCAAGTGCATGGAGTGCGGCAGCTCCCACGACACCCTGCAGCAGCTTACCGCCCACATGATGGTCACCGGCCACTTCCTCAAGGTGACCACCTCCGCCTCCAAGAAAGGGAAGCAGCTGGTGCTGGACCCAGTGGTGGAGGAGAAGATCCAGTCCATCCCCCTGCCCCCGACCACTCATACCCGGCTGCCGGCCTCCAGCATCAAGAAGCAGCCGGACTCCCCTGCAGGCCCCGCGGCCTCCGAGGAAAAGAAGGAGCCCGAGAAGGAGAAGGAGAAGGAAAAAGCTCCCCCGGCGGCTGGGGACTCGGAGAGGAAAATCAAGGAGGAGGCTGACGACGCCCCAGAGAAGTTTGAGCCCACCGCCCTGTACCAGTACCTGCGTGAGGAAGACTTGGAGGACAGCCCCAAGGGGGGCGTCGACATCCTGAAGTCCCTGGAGAACACCGTGTCCACGGCCATCAGCAAAGCCCAGAACGGCGCGCCGTCATGGGGCGGCTACCCTAGCATCCACGCGGCCTACCAGCTGCCCGGCACAGTGAAGCCGCTGCAGGCGGGTGTGCAGAGCGTGCAGATCCAGCCGTCCTATGCCAGCAGCGTCAAGTCGCTGTCCTCCGCAGAGCACAGTGCCCTCCTACACTCCCCCGGGAGCCTGACGCCCCCTCCCCACAAGAGCAACGTGTCTGCCATGGAGGAGTTGGTGGAGAAGGTCACGGGCAAGGTCAGCGTCAAGAAGGAGGAGAGGCCCACCGAGGAGAAGCCGTCCCCCGTCAAGGCCGCCTCCCCTGTGGCCAAGGAGAACAAAGATCTTCCCAAGCCGGAGGAGATGGGGAGCAAGCCACCGAAGAAGGGCTCAGACGTGGAAAGTGGGAAGGCCAAGAAGGAGGGCGTGCCGGATGGCCACACCCCGAATGGCACCGAGCCTCCTAAAGCCAAGGTCACCAACGGCTGCAGCAACCTGGGCATCATCACGGACCACTCGCCGGAGCCGTCCTTCATCAACCCGCTGAGCGCCCTGCAGTCCATCATGAACACCCACCTGGGGAAGGTGTCCAAGCCTGTGAGCCCCTCCCTGGACCCGCTGGCCATGCTCTACAAAATCAGCAACAGCATGCTGGACAAGCCCGTCTACCCCGCCACCCCGGCCAAGCAGGCCGATGCCATCGACCGCTACTACTACGAGAACAGCGACCAGCCCATCGATCTGACCAAGGCCAAGAACAAGCCGCTGGGCTCGGGCCTGGCCGACGCCGTGGCCTCGCCGCTTCGGGAGAGCGCCCTCATGGACATCTCGGACATGGTAAAGAACCTGACGGGCCGCCTGACCCCCAAGTCCTCCACGCCCTCTACGGTGTCCGAGAAGTCGGATGCAGATGGCAGCAGCTTTGAGGAGGCCCTGGACGAGCTGTCCCCCGTCCACAAGAGGAAGGGGCGCCAGTCCAACTGGAACCCACAGCACCTGCTCATCCTGCAGGCCCAGTTTGCCTCCAGCCTCCGAGAGACGGCCGAAGGCAAGTACATCATGTCGGACCTGGGCCCCCAGGAGCGGGTACACATCTCCAAGTTCACGGGCCTCTCCATGACCACCATTAGCCACTGGCTGGCCAACGTCAAGTACCAGCTTCGGAGGACAGGGGGGACGAAGTTCCTCAAGAACCTCGACACAGGGCACCCTGTTTTCTTTTGTAGCGATTGTGCCTCTCAGTTCAGAACTGCCTCCACCTACATCAGCCACCTGGAGACTCACCTCGGCTTCAGCCTGAAGGACCTCTCCAAGCTGCCGCTCGGTCAGATCCAGGAGCAGCAGAGCGTCTCCAAAGTGCTGAGCGGCAAGCCTCTGGGCCCGCTGGGCCCCGCTGAGGAAGACCTGGGCTCCACATTCCAGTGCAAGCTCTGCAACCGAACTTTCGCGAGCAAGCACGCAGTAAAACTGCACCTTAGCAAGACACATGGCAAGTCGCCAGAGGACCACCTGATCTACGTGACGGAGCTGGAGAAGCAGTAGTGTCCAGGGACACACGTGACTGCGGGGCGCCGCACTACCACCCTGTTGTGCTGCACTAGGCCTGGCCTGAGCCACTGAAATCAGTCTCTCCTTTGTTGCTGACCTGCCTGTCTGGACTTGGTTTTTCTTACACATATTTTGTAGTTATATTTATATGCTCTTTGTCTGATCCGTGCATGTTCTTTTTCTTTTTCTTTTTCTTTTTTTCTTCTGTGAGTCAAAGTCTGACCTTTATTTTCAGCATCCGTTCTTGTTGTTAAGCTCTCTGTTGTAGGAAATAGTGGGGCACGCTCGGAGACATTGTTTGGCAGTAAAGAAAGATACAAATAGCAGCGATAAAGAGACATCCTAAAATTACGAAGTTGCCATGACAATAAAGGTCTCGGGACCTGGTAGTGTCAAGTTTAACCCTTTGAGGACTTTATCTCTGTGCCTTTCACTCAAAAATTAAAAAAAAAAAATTAAAAAAAGGAGAGAAGGGGGAAAAGACGCTTAAAGGCTTTTCGTTCAGATCAAAAGCTGTGTCAGACACAAAACTTATTTAATAATTAAAAATGAGCTTTTATATGCAGGACTGGTGTGTGACAACACATGCATGCAGAGGTTGAGGCGGGAAGCTGTCTAGGACTCTGGGGTCAGGAAGCCACAACTTGATATGTTCAAAACAAGAGCAATGTGCACCCCAGTCACCACTATGCCCGACCCCCCTGGATGCTGAAAAATGCCACTTTTGGCAAAAAAAAGTATGCAAGCTTATTATTTAAAAATGTGTAAAAATGCTATTTCTTTTTTTTCCTGTAAAATATTGCAGTTTATAGTTATTTACAAATGTAAGCTTTGGTATCAGCTGACCTTTCTATAGCGTGATGCATTGGTAAATGAAAAAAAAAAACAGAAAAAAAAACCAAAAAAAAAAATTAGGGCAAATGTTGGATCCTTTCCTTGTAAATTGCCAGCATCAGCTTACCACGCCTGTATGTTACATATCATATCATTTTAATCTTCTTTCTTTGTACCTTCTGGCCGTATGCGTTCTCTTTTCACTTTTTATATTGTCATTTTATATTAAATTTCTGTGTATATAATGTAAAACCACAATTTTTGGATAAAATTTAGTTCCTGCAGCTTGATTTAAATAGAGAAATTTTACTAGCACCTGCATCTTCTTGGATGCATGTACTCAGAGGAACTATCAGACAAAAACAAATAAATAAAAACAAAGCAAGCAATGCACTATTAATTATACATTTTGATGTCCTGTCATTAATATTGTACAGTACATTTCGGTTCACACAATTAAATCCACTGTTTTCTCAAATGTAAAATAAACCCACACGCAGTTCTTGATTTACACAGATTGTCATGTCGTCATTGCTTCCCCTTTGAGATGCTACTTCAACCATAAGAGGCATTGCTCATGCAACCAGCCGACAGAAATGTTCCTCAGAGTCGCCATTGCATGGCCTGTGTGCTGACCTCCTTCGCTCAGATGGGAAGGATTGCGTGTTTAACAGAGGTACTGAACATTCTCACCTCCGCTCGGTGTGGAGTTCAGTCCCTTTGGATCCCGAAAGTCTGTGATGCCTCTTTCTGATAATCCTTCTGTATGTTAGGAATTGTTGCCGCCAGTTTCTTATGTACATCGGGCCCTCCTGGCCAGGGAGCAGGTTAGGCCCTCGTGCGGCCCAGGCCCTGGGGATCTTGGGATTAGTTCTTTGTTGCTGGCTTGTGAGCTTTAAAAAAATGTACTTTTTATTTATTATCATCTGGTGGTTTTCCATCCAGTCATTGAGCAGAGGCATGCTTTTGTCGTTTCCAAGGCCCCACAACGGTCCTGACATGCCATCAGTCAGCTCCCGGAATTTGCCCTGCTCCATTTTCAGCATCCGAGGGCACAGACCTCTGGTCTCTTCCCTCAAAACACTAACGCGAGGAGTTTGTTTGTTAATTTAACCATCTGCCTAAGTTTTCATAGAATTATAGAAGTCACCGTGTGTTCGGAAGTGCCTAAGCAGTCATGACGTTTCGATGACTCCCTGGCCTGCTCCTAAGGTGAGGGTCCACCCTGTTTCTGCTGGTGGCTGGAGGAAGGGGCACAGGACAGGCCTGGCCAGTCTCCATGGCAGAGACCTCTGCACAGGGTGCTTGCTGATCTCTTTCTAATTGTTTTCGCTGGGATGTAGCTGTGATCTGCCGGGGCTTCATTTACACACACCAGCTCAGCTTCTGTGTGTGTGTGTGTGTGTACACAGTGGGCTGAAGGGGTGACAGCGGAATCAGTCAGGCCTACGCTGTGGACTCGGTATCCTTGCAGAACCATGTTTGGGTGACAGATGCTTGTTTTTAGCTGCAGATCTGCTAACGTTTCACCCTGGTAGTAAGAGCTGTGAAGCAGCAGCATAATGGGAGACGAGTTCTGAGGAGAGGCTGCTGAGGACAGTCCCAAGGTTAGGAGCACTTGCAGCTCGAGTTCTGATCACGGGGAACAGGTTTTCTTTGGAATCCCTCAGCTCATTGGCACATTGGCAGCATTTCAGTTCCCCAATTGCTACGCAGAGGCTTTCTCCACCCCAAAAGACTGTGAGCCCACTTAACACTACTGAGTGCTTCTAGAACACCAGGCCCTACTATGTGCATTGCACGTGTGAACTCGGTCCTTCCTCACGGCTCTGCACCGGGTCCCTGACTGTCAGCCAAATTTGAAGGCATTCAGTGCAATCACAGCAAGGGGCAGGCATTTACCCTTGCTGCATGGCTTGTGACAGACAGAAGTTGGACTTTGAGCTCCATGGTACTTGCCGTAGTTGTCTGAGCTCTTCGTCACCAGTGGATGGGCCCAGGTAAAAAGCTGTGATTTGGAAGAGGGCTGGAAGAGCCTGGAAGGTGCCAAGGAGATGGGTTTTTGTTTGTTTTTGTGTTTGTTTTTCCTAGGTTATGAGATAGCACCTAGCGCAGCTCCCGGAGGAGGCACCCTGCCATCCTTCCAGATGCCTCCAGCTGTGGCTGCAGCAGTCACCGGCCCGGTGACTTATGTTCCGCTGGATCTGGAAAGGAAGTCTAAAGGATGTTGACTGTGACTTTATAACTGGAGGTGCCCGGAGGATGCGCAGCGATGTAGAAACTCAACTGGGAGACAGGACTAGAGAGAGCCAGCTCTAGGAGAGCCCAGCAGGCAGAGTGCTTGCTGGTTCCAGGTTTGGGTGCCCAGAGACAGGCTGCAGAGGACAGGCATGGTCAGCGCAGCTGTAATCCCAGCGCAGGAGACAGGCAGGACAGGCAGATCTTTGGGCTCATGGTCCACCAGCCTAGCCTGCTTGGTGAGCTCCAGCCAAGGGAAAAATCCTGTCTTAGAAAAACACAAAAAAACAAAAAGGTTGGCTTCTGACCCCCATTAACACAACATACATGTACCCACACAAATGAGCATACACATGTACACACATAGACTAACATGAAGGGTAAATCAAATGCCCACAATTTGAAGGCTTAACTTAACGTACCTCCATTTCCCTCGCTGTGCTGGGGCAAACATCCGTCATCTTTTGTCAGTCCCAGAATACAGGCTTCTGTGTACCATGCGATCCTGCCTATCTCTCCCTCCTCTTCCCTCAGTCCTCAGTGTTTGGGAGGGCAAGTTACCTGTACCCTTAGATGTGGAAGGAAGCAAGAAAGAATGCAGACGACTGCTCCCTCAGGCCGGCATGCTTGTTGGGTCAGGCTGCCAGCTGTGCATATACAAAAGTAATAGAGGTTTACATGTTATATGCAATCTGACCATTACATTTAATAACTAATTAAACCCTTTCTCCCCTTGGATGGGAGGTTTTAATGGTTGAGCTGTTTCTCTGCATGTGGGTTGCTGTGGTTTCGTCGTGTCTGAAGTGGGAGAAAGCCTGTGGGCTATGATAGACAGTCGTTTACGGAAGAGAAGCTAGCGTTGCGGTAGCATGCAGAAAAAGGAATGCTTAAACACTTCAAGATGTGTGTCTTTTGTGGCTGGGAGGCAGCTGGGTAAGGTTGTGCAAGCAGAGGGCAGAGTAGCTCATCTCCAGAAGCCAGGAGAGGTGCCAGCGGTACAGCCGTGCAAGCCTGAGCCTGTCACCGGGGAGACAGACACCCGGGATCCCAGGGACTCCCTCTCCAGCCAGCCTCGCCTAACCGGAGACTTCCAGGCCTGTGAGAGGCCACATGTAAAGGAGATGGATGGGATTTCTAAGGATGACATCTCAGGGCATACATTCTAGCCTCACGCATACATTCACGTGTTCACACACACATGAGCATGGACACCCACACAAAGCTTGTGGCTTTTCATTTCAGTGAGAGTCCTTGAAAAGCTGCTCAGCTGGCATTGTGGTGCACACCTGGAATCCAGCACTCAGGAGGCAGAAGCAGGTGGATCACCGAGTCAGAGGCCAGCCTGCTCTACATAGCAAATTCTAGGCTAGCTAGGGATACATGCTGAGACCCTGTCTCAATTCTTTTTTAAGTAAGCTGTTGATATCAGACAAATGCACGTCTTAGCAGCTCCAGAAACCAGTACACACAAATAGTGGGGGTTTTTTTTCGTATTTTTACTGAGGCACGTTTTTGTTATTTATTATAATCTCTTAGAAGACAACAGGTTATATTGGAATCTAATCACTGAACTAAACACTTAGGAGGCATGGACGAGTAAAACAAAATCTTTTAAGGGAGATTGTGCTCTTCCTTAAATTTGATGGCAGTGATTGAAGTAGCACAGTTACCCCAGGAAATGTGAACAACAGAAACAAAGGGAAATAAAAATCACTGTTGGCTGACATCTTCCCCCACGGTGTTTCCACAAAACGGAGGTCACACTGACGGACATCCTTTTCTTATGGATTGGCATATCTTCCTGACGCTCCTAAGTACTGATTATTTGAAGTCCTGCTGGGATGGACTGTAACGCAAGTCCCTAAGAGGTAAAGTTTTTAAAAGCAGCCCGTAGGTTCATTTTTAGATTCTCGTTATTCCTCTTAATACTTTTGTAAATGGTTCTGGTCACTTTCTTAAAACCGAGTACTTGGAACTGAAATGTCCCTTACCGTGTCGGGACACAGGTGGCCACAACTCCCACAGGCAAGCGATGGAGACGCCCTCAACTTTGCTCTCTGTGCAGGGGAGGATTTTTTTTAAAGTTTTGTGTTTTTTCACTAATTTTCTTATATAATAATATCTTAATTTATGGTGTTTGTAGTATTTTATTACATATTGAAGTGATCTAAATGAAATGCACGAACATGCATGGATTTGGTGTACTCTCAGGTAGAGTATGACTTGACTTAAATTCAGGCAGCTGGGACACATGTTTACAGACACCTCAATAATGAGAAGAAAAGGCACCCCTGGACACTTGACTCACCTGGCCACTGAGGGCTAGCTTGTGGCTACTGTTTTAATCCTGGGCACCCATTTTGGTCTGTCTTAGCACATCTCATTTGTTGGCATATCTAGCTTCCCTGAGTCCTGGGTCCCATCACCAGCCCTGTGCAAACTGGGTATGGTGGCACATATCTTCAGCCCTAGTGTTCAGAAGGGAAAGACAGGAAGATCACAAGTTTAAGGTTATCTTCTGTTACAGTGTGAGGTGAGGGCTAGCCTGGACTAAAAGATACCCTGTCTCAAACAAAACAAACACTCAAAAACCAAAATAGCAACAATAATGATAATTAACAAACAAATGAAACCCCTTAAACTGGGCTTGGGGGTGCAGCCTTGTTTTCTCAGCTACTTGGTAAATTGAGACCGGATCACAATTTTGCAAGTGAGCGATAGAGTGAGTTCAAGGCTAATCTGGGCACCTTAGTGAAACGCTATCTAAAAATAAAAAAATAAAAAGTGTGTTTAGAGTTTAGTTCACTGAGTACTTGCATGTGTTAGGACCTGGGGTCAGTGCCCAGCACCAAAACAGCAACGTCCGTTGGCCAGCCCCAGGTCAACCAACAGTGCACTTTTGGATGGCTACCAAATAGCCCACCCCACCCTTAGGAATCGAGGCTCCAAATCCCATGATTTACATTAGTAATCAACCTTTAATATTAGCAAAACAAAAACCTCAGAATCAAGTGGTAAACCGGGGCAGACCACCTAGAGCCGGTTCTAAGACCAAGTGCCGTTCTTTAAGATTGTTAGCGGGTGTGGGTTTTCCTGCAAGCTGCTTGTCTCCCACGGAGCTGAAGTTCAGGGTCACTGCTGAGGACCCCCTTCTGTGACACGGGCTTTTGATAAGCAGGTGGAGAAGCCCAGGGTGAGGCGAGTATGACTGGGGAGGGTCATCAGTTACAGGCAGGAGCTTCCAAGCACAGGCACGTGCAGATGGATGCTTTCCCATGAAGAGCAGGATATCTGCTCAGACCTGGGCCTCCCTGAGTCAGTCACCCCGGCATGGCTGGCTCAGCAGAGGATGCCGGGGCTCGGGCCTTTTACCTGGAAAGAGTTCAGTTGATGCCCCACACCTAACCATATCTTATTAAAGCATTTGGTACATGACTTCGCTCACCTTTGAACAGGAGCTTTAAACATCCAGGAGTCTTCCGGCTGAGAGGGTGTGTGTCCTGAAGATGGATTTCGAAGGTATTAGGGTATGAAGCATTGTAAACAAAACCACCATTCCACGGGTATTTTTCTTTGAAAACTTGTTTGACCAAAAAGTCCATTAGTAGCAAGTGACTGGGGATGGGCCTACTGGGAGCACCAGCTTCTAAACAGATAAACAGCAAGGAGACCTGTCCTGTGTAAACAGAACCATCAGTCAAGTCCTGGTGTCTCCAACTCAGCTGGCTTGCCCAGGGCCTGTCACAAAGCACCAATCAGTCCTGAGGTGAAAACCCCTGCTTCCCGTCAGCAAATTTGTTCCTTTTAAATAAATTTTAACTCATTTTTTTAAAAGCATGTTTTTTTTTTTCAAGTTTTCACTGACTGGAAGTTAAGGATTTCCTTTCCTCTTCATAACACTCCAGAACAGGTAGTGTGAACCTTACACTATGTCACAGCAAAACCAGGGGGCATGGTAGGGGAGTATCAAAATCTCTTACGATTAGGATAGTTTGGGGTGATGTGGTGAGTCTTGTTGGTGTGTGCCCTGTGTGTGCAAACAGTGTGTGCATGTCTGTACTCATCCTGTGGAGGCCAGAGGTCAATGTCAAGTGTTTTCTTCTGTTCTTCTCTAGTTTTCTGGAGACAGGCTCTCATGGACCTGGAGTTCATCGGTTTGGCTAGGCTGGCCTATGAGGTCTTCACTCTCGGCGCAGAGATGACGGTCAGGTCTGATGATTAGGTTAGAGATGACTGTCACCACCAGGCATCTAAACTCAGATCTCCTCCTGTGTGGCAGGTACTTCACTGACTTCGCCATCTCCCCGTTCCTCTAAGGGACAGCTTTCTTTATGTTTCTCAATACTCTACCTAATTGATATCAATTATTAATCAATCATTCTCATAAACCTTTGACCCTTAAATATTAAAACAATGGATGCCAAAACCCTTGGTTGTGTTCTGGTGTGTTAAATTGAGAGACTAGTGCCCCAAACCCCTGTACACTATTTATAAAATGTTTACTTATAACTTAGACCTAGCTTTCACTTTCAAAGCAGTGGGTTGTCCTCTTGGATTTTCCTGTGCCTGCTGAGAGCCATGAAATTCACAAGTCATCAGTGTGAGTTTGCAGGATGCAGACATGTGCTCAAGCAGGTTTTCCTTACAAGGACCATGAGCCTTTGTGTCATCAATCAGTGTGACAAGGGACTACCTCTTGAACTTAGTGTCTGGGCATATTGGTTGGGGACTTGTTCCTTTTTCTGCCATTCCTTTACCAATGGCTAGAAACTGATGGCATTAAAATATGAAGTAATTTGCCAGGAGAAATCAGAAGGAAAGGAGTGTGTTCACATGATAGAGGCCTGTGGAAAAGAATTTCAAGAAATGAAGACATTCAAATAGTAGTTCTTCGCATGGCGGTGGCATTCTTAAACATCACAAGAATATTCCCCTTGAGTTCTGGGGAGGTGGTTGGAACCTGGCAATAAATGGCATCTTCTTTGTTGTCATGGAAGCATTGTAATACCCTAACAAAATCCTCCCAATAAAACAAAGAAGGCTGGCAGAGGTGCATAGTTTCCCAACTCTACACTGTCGGAGGGAAGCACTAGATTTAGAAAGAGTTTCCAGGTGATCTCTTACTTCTCTTAAAATGTGTTTCTGTACAAAGGTCTCCTCCCTGATCTTGGAGGTACCTAGGGTTTTGAGTTGTACTCACCCGGAGGTGGCTGTCTGCAGGCTGGCTTGGCAGCCCCTCCTTTGCCAATGGTTTCCATGCTAGGAGAATGATCTAATTGCATTGCTTTGGCATGAATAGATGCATAAACTTAAAAAAAAATCTTTTCAGTGCAAAATTGGCAATAAGCTTGCTTGATGCAATCATGGCAGGTAGGATGGGACTGTGTTCATTTCTTCATGTTTCTCCCCAAGTGTAGAGTTGGTCTCTCTTTAGCTTAATGCCTCAAAGACAAAACAAACATATTTATCCTGCTGCAGTAAAAGCTTTCCTTCAAGGCCTCAGGATCTAGAGTGCTTTGGATTAGGAAAATGCTTCTGCATTCGGGGCGAGCAGAAGTGCTGTAGAGAGCAAGTGCCCCATCAGCTGACCGCGCAGGGTGGACCAGGCGTCTTCTGCTCCCATGGCCGGAACTTGTGGCAAAAGGAGAGACACTGGCTTTGTGTGTCAGTGGAGAGAGAAAGAATGAACGGCAGGGCATCTGAGAGTCAGGAGAACAGAACTGTAGACAAACCAGGTAGGCGGGAGAGCACTGTGGGCGGGGCTTACCGTGACCACTGTCGTTCTTAGAAGTTCCTGGCAGCATTCTGTCGCCTGCAGTGGGAAGGAGGGAAAAGAGATGAATGGTCACTAAAGAGAGCGAAGAGAGAACAGAACTGGAATCAAGCCACGGATCCAATGAAGTAGCTAGGGGAAGCAACAGGTAGAGAAATGTACCACAGCTGAGCACGGCCGAGACCCTGCCCGGAGACTGGCTTGCAGAAGGCTGTTCGAGGTTTGTGACCATGAGGTAACACTTGTTTGGTGGACAGGACAAAACCCTGCCATAGATGGACCAAACTAAGCAAAGCAACTGGAAGGCTCCAGACCTGACGGTTTGTGTATGTCAGTTGGTAAAGAAATCGTCAGCAAAAGGGAATTGGAGTGTGGCCTGTCTAGGGTTAAAGATCTTTAAGCTTTAGAGAGAATGTATAAAAGAAAACTCTTTCTGAAATAATTTATGGAAATGCTGCGCTCCCTTTGAAGGCTCCATGTCACTGTGTGGCACGACGCAATGTTCTCTTTCTTCACCTGTCAGGCAAGGACCACCTCGAAGAGTGTCACTGCTGATTACTAGTTAATTGTCATTAATAAGTGACAACTGACATTATGGGGGCTTAATGCAGAGAGAACAGAAAGGAGCCGCAGATATTCTAATGAGCTGACTCCTACGTGCCCTCTATTGTTGTCGAAAATGAGGGAGCTGTCGTCATTGTTCAGGAGATGGGCTTCGGCTGCTCCGGAAAATATTCTCTTTAATTTCTTTATGCAGAGATAATTCCTGGTGCTCCATATTTCTCTCTCCCGCCCCCTCTCCTTTGAACACACATGTGCACGTACATGGGTACGCATGCACACACACATGAGCACATGTGCACATCTTTCCAGCCTTTTCTCTGAGTATGCTTTAAAAGAAAAGAAAGGAAGAATTAAGCCAGTTTAAGAACTGGAAGTTATTCCTGGACAAGGGAGCAGTGTGCAAGCACTTGTCTGTGTAACAAGCAGATGGACAGGAGGTTCTGCCGCTTTCTACACGTAGAGATTGGCTTGGGGAAGGCAGTGCAAGGTTTGTGACCACGGGCAATACATGTGTGGTGGACAGACAAAGCTCATGAACCACAGATGGACCAAACTAAACTAAGCAATCGGAAGCAGCCAGAGCTGACAGGTGTGTCTGGCTTCACTGTGCAGGCTGGGTGACGTGGGAACAGAGGTGGGGAGGGCCACAGTGGACAAAGGAGGAGAGGAAGGCCCGAGAAAGGAGGGCTTAGAAAGCAGAGACTGGACAGGCATGGCTAGAGCATCAGGAGTGACGAACACATGTCACAGCCATGTTCACAGGGATTCTGCTTTCCCTAGCCCCAGAGCAACAAAAATTCTGACAGAATCTTCCAGAAAGAGGCTGGAAATGAGGGAAAGTAATTCCAAGAGAGAGTCAACTCTGCGCTGCATCAATTGTCATTCATTTTTTGGAAAACTTTATTCACACAAAATTGGCCTGTTTAAATCCTTAATCACAGGAACATCCTGGGAACCAACTCCATGCTGCTTTGGCCTGTGGGTGTGTCTGTGGGTGTGAAGGCTGGGGAGTTAGCTCAGTGGGTGAGATGCCTTCCATGCCATCCTGAGTACCTAAGTTGGACTCCCAGCGCCTGCATAGAACTGAGCATGATACTGTGCCATACGTGCAGTCCCAGTGCTGGAGAGGGGGAGGCAAGGAGACCTGTGGGAGCTGCTCAGTCTGGCCTCATTGGTGATTTCTGATCTTAGTGAGGGACTCTATCAAATAGATAGATAGATAGATAGATAGATAGATAGATAGATAGATAGATAGATAGATAGAGTGACTAGCCCATGAGGAATAGCATCGGCAGTTTAACTATGGCTCCACATGCACACACATGTGCACACACCTACACATAAGCGGGCACCTACGTGAACGGGCACACGCCTGCATACAGTAAACACACAGACAGGTGATGGATAAGCCGAGTAATCCGACTTTATCACTCTGCACTGCATACGTGCTCCAGAACACACTGCACCCCTAAGTGTATACGATGATTATTTGCCAATTAAAGATGGGAGGGAACACAAAGACAGACGAGCAGAGCCTGCGCTGCAGGAGGCTCTCGCTGGTTCCCAGTGCTGCTAGGAGAGGGCGGGAGTCACGGTGCGTGTTGCACTTCCTATCAGCTCAGTTCTAAACAGGAGCGTGGTGTCTGGGAGAAGGCTCGGGCTGACACCAACAGGAAAGAGATGTGTTGTTTTTCAAGTGCCAACACCTCCTAACAACAATTTTTCGTGCTATCAGATCATTTCACACCCCGCCATTCCACCTTCTCTCAAGTCTTATCACACAGGCACAGTTTTGAGCAGGAGATCTGATGCCTGCCCTGGGGAGGGCCGGTCTTGCACGCCCTCCCTGTGTACAAGGGGGCCCCACCCCGCCTTTGTCTCTTGTTCTTCTGTGGTGGGTCTGGAAGACCGGCGGCAATGGGGTTTGACTTCCTCCACTTTCAGGAAACGTCCTGGGCTTCCTGATGAGCAGGGAGGCCAGGAAGTGATAGCTCGATGACCCTCCTCCTTACAGCTCACTCTGCCCACACTCGCTCTGTTCCCAGTTCAGCAGTGTGGCGCTTCCACCCCTCTCTTCATCCACTTCCTCTGCCTACTGTGTTTCTCTTCCGAGTGGAATTCAAGCATCCTCCCTTGGGGTCCTCTTTGTGCTTCTTTGGGTCCGTGGATTGAGGGTGTAGGGAGGGGAATGAGAGTGGGGATCAGATATGGGAGGGCTGGGAGAAAGAAGGGAAACTGGGGGGGGGGCATCTCTGTGACAAGGTGGAGACCTACAACAGGGTAGGCTCCTAGGAGGATATGGGGGTGACTCTAGCTGAGACTCCTAACAGTAGGGGACATGGAGACTGAAGGGAGGGGAACACTAACCCACCCACAAAACCTTCCACCTAAAATTTACCCTACCTACAAGCTGTACAGGGATAAAGACAGAGCAGAGATTGAGGGAATGTCCAACCAATGCCTGGTCCTCCCCGAGACCCACTCCACGGGAGAGAGCCAGCCCCTGACACTATTAATGAAACTCTCCTGGGCTCACAGACAGGAGCTGGCATAGCTGTCCTCTGACAGGCTCTACCCAGCATCAGATAGAAACAGATGCTGGGACTCACAGCCAAACATTGGATGGAGCTCATGCAGTCTTGTGGAAGAGTAGAGGCAGGGACTGAGGGAACCGGAGAGGACAAGAACTCCACAAGAAGACCAACAGAGTCAAGTGGCCCAGGCCCAGGGAGGCTTATCAAGACTAACGCGCCAACCAAGAACATGCACAGGCTGGACCTAGGCCTCCTACACAGATGTAGTCAATGGACAGCTCGGTCTTCATGTGGGCTCCCTAGCAAGTGTTGCGGTGGCTGTCTCTGACATGGACTCTGTTGCCGGCTTTTGGATCACTCGCTCCTAGTGGGGCTGCCTTGACTGGCCTCAGCAGAAGAGGATGCACTTATTCCTGACATGACTTGATATGCCGGGGTGGATTGGTATGAGGTAGGGAAGGAGCTCCCCTTTTCGGAGAAGAAGGAGAGGGAGGAAAGGGGGAAGAGGGAGGGAGGGCAGGACTGGAAGAAGAAAATTAAAAATAAAAGTGTGGTGCTGAGTGTCTGACGCTTAGTGCCATGGGCAGCCCGTGCATTTTGAATGTGAAATGTTGCCCACTGGCTCATGTGTTTGAACACGTGGTCCCAGCTGGTAGTGCTGTTTGGCGGCAGTTATGGGACCTTCAGGAAGTTGATGGGAATGTGGGGAAGTGTGAGGAAGCCTTACCACTTTGTAGCTGCATTTCCTGCCTGCTCTTGACTGACAGCGGAGGATTGCAATGTGAGCAGGTGCGCAGGTGAGCTAGGTGCTCAGGAGTGTCTGTCGGCCTTCATAGACTCTGTCAGAGGTGTCCTGCCCTTTACCAGGACTCCAGCTTTGGTACTTAGGGGCTAGGGTCTGACAGTTTCTAAAAGGAGCCCCCAAAATAAATGGGGAACTGGACTCTGCTCTATTCCAACAAAGTCTGGACAAACTGTTGTACTGTATCTGGCCCTGATGCAAATTCAAGCTCCTTCCTTGGGTTGGTGTGGGCCAAGGACAGAGAAGTCCATGGTTCCCCTTTAGCTTAGAGGTAGAGCTGGTAAGTGCTGGACTTGGCATGCACTCTTTTCTGCCTCAGTGCAGCTGGAGGGACCTGCGTTGGAGGACCAGGGAAATGGTGTTCCTGTTTTCCAAATGCTTCAATTGCTTCCTCTTTGGTGTCTTGGTGATGTTCGGCTTCTGGATCACTTGGGCCTCCTCCTTTCTGGTCCTCCTTTTGAAGTTTTGAAGTGTGTTGGTTGGGCTTACATCTGATGTGCAAGTCTTTCTCACCAACTTTTGTCTCTCTGTCATTGTCTCTGTCTCTGTCTCTTCTCCCATGCAGTGTATGTGTATTGTTCCCGTATGTGGGTGCAGGCTCTCCTGTACCAGGGTGGACATGTGGAGGTTGGAGGACAGTCTTCTGGTTCTCCCTGCTCTGCTGTGATGGCTGGAGGGGAAGATGGTGCTGTCTCTGCCCCTGATCTATCACTGGGGTGCCCAGGGATTACAGATTATTACATCACGGCATCCAGTTAGCTTTCCCTGGTTCCTGAGGATTAGAATTCAGATAGCCAGGCTTGGGTGGCCTGCTCTTTCACCTGCTGAGCGGTCTCCAAGGCCTCTAGCCTCTCCATCAACTGTCTTCAGTTAGGTGTTTTAACTGTTCCAAGTCATTTCTTACATTGGGTTGTCATTTATTTTGATTTTCATCATTCTTTTGTCCACCAGCCTGTCACCAAGGTCTGTTCATGAAAATTTTCTCAATGTACTTAGGCTTAGCATGTGCAGCCCAGGCATAGTTCCCAGATAGAATCTCACCTGGGCTCAGGATCCGTGTCTGAGTGCTGAGAAACCAGTTGCTCATGCTTCACACAGACACACTGAGGGTGTCCTCAGTCCCAGTCTGCGTTGACCCCTCACGCTCACACACATGTACATACACACACGTACTTGCATACAAGAATGAACCTTCACACATGTGCACATACATACATGCATGTACGTCCACAGGTACATAAGCAGGTATTAAATGCCCACTGTGAAGTACTCAACACCAGGCCTTAGAATATTCAAGTTACAGAGGCCTCTTTCATGCTGGTAACTGCTGGTTCACCAAACACTTGTAATTATAACTATACTCCAGCTAACTAAATGAAAGTGTTCAATCTCTGGCCGTCAGGGAATCTGGGGAATAGCCTGATAAGATCTTGCAGCTGATGGGGTGTGTCAGTGGTGTCGGCCTTAGCCACTTCTGTGGTGCCCCTTAACTGGTGGCTTGAATGCCAGTGTGGCTACTTATCACCTGAGCTCTCCTGACAGCATGAGTGTTGCTCAGCCATGGTGAGTGACTGTCTCACGAGTGCCGGAAGTATCACATCCAAGGGTAACCAGCATCAGGAGCTGCAACGCCTGGAGGCCGCAAGCAGGAGGAGGTACTACTTCTGCAGTGGAGCAGGGGAAGACTAAGCCTTTGCCTGCAGATGCTGACTTTCGTCAAGACATTTTAAAAGTGTTCATTTGGGGAGAGATTGAAGAGGGACCAGGGAAGGAGGCAGGCACATGTGGGGAGGGCTGCAGGAGCGTTTCAAAGCTGACGCTTCCCTTTCCTCTGCTCTTGGCTGGTGTTTTGATTAGTTTGTCCCTTAGGCTATCATTAGCGTCTTTTAGGGGAAAGTATTCAGTCCATAAATATGAAAATAAGCCCATAATTGACCCTTGGACTGAATTTGTTTCCATTAGGTTTTGCTGTTGAAAGAGGTGACTGTTGGAGAGTGCTTGTGACATAAGTGGGCAGTGGGGTGCCCAGAGCAGCTGATGACAAAGACACCGTGAAGGGACTGTGCTCAGGAAGGGGGGAAAGGGTGGGAGAAGAGGGAGAGGAGGCTTTGCTTCCAGCCGGAGGCATAATGGGATACAAGTCAAAGGAGCCCAAAGCCCACCATCAGCTTCCACCATGTCAACAGGGTCGCACCGACAGGCACCTGTGGAAGGTCAATGTGGCAGTGCAGTTGTGAGGTTGAAGATGCAAGCTAACAACACAGGAGGGTGGGGGACACAGAGAGCAGGGCGCAGCGGCACCCGTGCTGCTTGCTCGAAGGCTGGCCTGGGAGCTCTACAGGGATGACGTTAAATTTTCATCTCTCCAGCAACCACTGTATCTGCGTGGGAACCTCTAAATGCTTCAGTTGTTGCTTTGGTTCTGAGTCTGGCTGCAGAGCCCTGCTGCCCGTTTAGAAACAGCTTCTCCTCTCACTTTGCTCTCACGGGATTCCTACTTCTGGCTGTGGCTGAGGGTGTGGCTGTGGCTGTGGCTGAGGCTGAGGGTAGGTCTGAGGGTGTGGCTGTGGCTGAGGCTGAGGGTGTGTCTGAGGTTGTGTCTGAGGCTGAGGGTGTGTCTGAGGCTGAGGGTGTGTCCGAGGCTGTGTCTGAGGCTGAGGGTGTGTCTGAGGCTGAGGGTGTGTCTGAGGCTGAGGGTGTGTCTGAGGCTGAGGGTGTGTCTGAGGCTGAGGGTGTGGCTGAGGGTGTGGCTGAGGCTGTGTGTGTCTGTGGCTGAGGCTGAGGCTGTGGCTAAGGGTGTGGCTGTGGCTAAGGGTGTGGCTGTGGCTGAGGGTGAGGGTGTGGCTGAGGGTGAGGCTGAGGGTGTGGCTGTGGCTGAGGGTGTGGCTGAGGCTGTGGTGGCCACTTAGGGTGATGCTGAGCTAGCATGGGGTCTCTCTGAGGTAAAGACACAATTGGCTCAGAATACTGGGGTTAGAAAGTCTGGTATCTTTCAAACCAGGGCATGGTTCATGCCCTTCCCAGAAAGGTTCATGGTGGGTTCAGAATCCACGGGGAGGCTCACTAGAGAAGGAACCCATCAGGAATCTGGCAGGGCCTCGGGACTCTGTACTAGGGAGACCAAATGGCTGGGGTCCCTCCTAAAACTTTGCTGCCTCCTCACTCCCCCGACAGGCTCCGCTCAGCTGCTCTCAGGGATGCTGGGTGCTACTGATGTCCTGTCATGGGGCAGATGTGCCCACTTGTTGGTGAGGAATGCAAAACAAAGAAGGAAGACGTCCTTGGGACAAGACGAGTCTTCTCTTCTCCCCAAGCCCAGCCTCCCCTTGTTAATTTCTTTCTCTCTGCTTGTCACAACCATCTTTATACATGAATATTTTGTTCTGCTTCAAATGTGATGCCCTAAGGAATCTGGATTAATAACACTTGAGGAGCCGTCACTCTGGCAACACTGGCGATGTGAAGTCTCCTCAGGGCAGTGTTTGAAACTGTGTTCCCCAGGCCAGTGCCCAGAGAGGGCTGGCAATACACAAGCCAGGAAAGGGTTCTCTGCACAAATGGCTTTAGGAATCACTAGGCTACAGAGGCCTTCTTTGTGGCAGGCTTTCATATAAATGGTGACTTCTCAGGAAATACTATGAACTTTAGTATTTGGCTAAAGTTTTGCTTATTTGTTTTGTGGTAAGATATACATAGCATAACTGTTTAAATTTTAGTTCTTTGCTGTAACATGACAAAAAACAACCTAAGAGAGCAAGGGTTTATTTTTAGCTCACACTTCCAGGTAACAGTTGGTCCAAGCAGAGAAGTCAAGGCGGTGGGAAACTACAACAGCTGGTTGAATCACATCGCAGAAGCAGTGAGAAGTGGCAAGCATGCACGTGTGTACACTGGCTTTCTTGCTTGTGCTCAGATTGGTCTTGCCATCGTTAAGACAGTTACGTATCCCCGTGCCACCTAGGGAATGAAGTTCCCCATAGTGGGCTGGATCTTCATACATCAATTAGCTTGGTTAAGACAATCCATTCCCCCTCGAGATGCATACAGGCCAATCAAATGCAGTCAGTCCCTCACTGAGTCCACCTTACCTTAATCTAGTCAGGTTGTGACAAGATGGCAATAGAAACCAAGCGTCCCGATAACATGTCACATTTAGTCATTTTAAACAGTGCGGTCCAGTGACATTAAGTTTATGTATTGTGCTCTGTTATCATTAGCACCATGAGCTTAGAAACTGTTCCGTTGTCCCAGACTGAAACTTTTGACCTATCAAATGCTATCTCACACACCTCATAGCTGTCTGTCAACCAGCATTCTACTTTCACATGATTTTGGCTACTCTAGATCACACACATACACTCATATGTATATACATATATTAGCTATAATGGAATCATGTGTCTATTCATTCATCAGTGCACATGTAAATTGTTTTCATATTTTGAACAGTATGGATAAAGCTTTTTATGAACACTTAAGTGCAGGTGACTATTTGAGTCCTGAATTCTAATTTCTTTGGATATAAACTTAGAGTGGAACTTTCAGAGGAGCCAAGGAAGCATTTTCTATCGTACAGTTGTGAGCCTGCTATATAGTAACTACACTTTCCTTTTTGAATGAGAGTTCATTAAGTATATATCAAGCCAAAGTAAAAATAAATATGTAGACAAACAGCAAAACATTATCAGGTTCTCAAAATATTTAAGAAAAAAATTGGGTCTAGACAGACAACTCAGTGGTTAAGAGTACTTGTTGCGCTTGCAGAGGAACTGGGTTTGGTTCCCAGCACCCACATTGTGGCTCACAACCATTTGTAACTCCAGTTCCAGGGCAATCAGACCTCCTCTCTTGCTCTCCTAGGCACAAAGTATGAATATGATGCACAGACATACATGCAGGCAAAACACTCTTAGGTCTAAAATATGTCTGAAAAAAAGCCATAGAAATTGAGGGAGGAAGTCCTGTGAGGGCAGTCAGATGGGCTGCTGGAGCACTTGACATCCAGCAGAAACTGGCTGGGTAAGCCCTGTTAAGTGCTGCCAGCTGCGAAGCCTGACTAGCGCTCCTCTCCAGGCTGAGCTCATCTTGGCTGAGTGTCCAGCTTCACTTTCTCAGTGCAGGCATGGTCAACCATGTAGCTGTTTTCACTCTGCAAGTTTTGCTGTTCTCTTTCCGCACTCTCGGAGACTTTGGGGACAGCCCATCTCCAGACAAGAGGTGTTGGGTTAGACACAATCATGTTTGGGTCTGAAATGAGGTGGCCAGCCTCACTTCTGGAGTCAGTTTCTCACAGAGCTCAAATAAAACACTACAATTTGCCAACATAGTCAATGTTACACTGTATCTTTCACTCTCATCAGTAACACGGGAGGATTCCAACTTCTCCATATCTTCATGAGCATCTGTACTTGACCTTTGTTTTTGTTAACAGCTGTGCACGTGTGTGGGAAGCATGCCTCATGATGGTTGTGAGTTGCCTTCCCTCAGGCCATCTCCTCATGCCATTACTACATGCCGTAAGAACATTTTCTCTGAGGAAACATTTGTTCATGTCTTATATCTAAGATCCACTGCCAGATTCGTTATCTGAAAACGTTCTCTACATTTTTCCTTCTAAGAATTCCATAGTTTAGCTCTCATGTCTAGGTCTGTGGCTTACCTCCAGTTAACTTTTATAGGGTTCATTTCTTCTAGACAGCATGCAGATTGCTACTGGTCTTTAACATAGTGAAGAGACCGACCTTTCCTCATTGGATGATTTTGGAAAGAACTTGCTAAAATCTGGGAATTGTGTAAATGTTTATTCAATTCCATTGGTCAATACATATGTCCCCATGTCAGTGCTATACTGTTTTGATGACTATAGCTCTGTAGCAAATTTGGAAGAGGAAACCGAGAACCTTTTAATTTTGACAAGTCTCAGTTTTTAAAATAGCAAACATTTCTTTTTCCACTTGGCTTATTGACATATCTTAGATAGCTTCTGCAATTCAACTTCAAATGCACTTTTCATCTTATATATAATTTATTATTCCATAGTTTTAAAGAAAACCATTTATCTGTTTCCATTCAGGCTTACCAGTTCAATATAAGAAAATAGTGATTGAGACAGTTTAAAATGCAGAAAATTGAAATTTTATGCTTGGCTCTGAAAACTCGTTGCCGTGTAAGAAGCCAAGTCCCTTTACCTGCCGGAGATCAAGTAATCTAACTCTCATGCCTCACCTTTTCCTCCCCAGCCACCAGGCAAGATGGCAGCCCAAGAAGGATGGTGTGACAGTTAATGAAATGGAATCCCCAAAATGTTCGAGTGAAAGAAAACTGTCATTTGCATTCACGTGAAAGCACGGGGACAACTCCTGAATGGGTCCCACATGAAGGACCCAGATCACTCCATGGAGTTTGTCACGCCCCCATACTGGAGATTCTGAGGTTACCTGGAGCCTGAGAAAATCCCTTTCCCCGTCATGTGTTCATTACAGCACAGTTCACCATAGCCGAGAATGCAGACACCTGAGGTGTGCATCAACATGGCTGGATGAGGAATGTGGCATGTAATTGGCACCAAGTGCTATTCAGACAGCGCTCACTCGAGAGCACACACACACACACACACACACACACACGCACACACACACTTAAAGAATCCTCCTGACATTTGTGACAGCATGCATGGAACCGCAGAGAGCGCTATGTTAAATGAAATACGCCAGGCACAAAGAGTCAAGGAGCAAGCCATCACACTCACAGAGTCTGAGAAGGTGGACCTCACTGAAGTTGAGAGTGGAGTGGTGGGCACTAAAGGTTGATACCAAGAGCAGGGGGGTGGCGGGGGGGGAAGGCTGACTGATGGATGTTAAGTTACAGTCAGAAAGGAGTAAGGCATTTGAGCCTAACTGTGCAGTGGAGTGATGGCTGCCCAGAATAGGACACTTTTCATGCAAGTTTGGCCTGATGTTAACAGGACATACGTACCAAAGGCATATGATAGTAGCCCATAAAGATAGACTTTTCAATCTATCAGCTCGAAAATAAATTTAAATTAGACCAGGCGTGGCGACATGCTTACCATCCTGTTGCTTTGGATGTTGAAGCGAGAGGGCCCTGAGGTCCCGGGGCTCATTAGTATGGGGTAAATAGCTTTTGCTTTTTTTTTATGTTGCTATTGTTTCTGCTCTGAGTCTTCTGTGTGTGTGATATAGTCTGTTAGTTACATTTTTCTTTTTGCTCAAGTCACCTTTCTCCTTTCAGTGTAGGCATGTGCGGCATTCAAGAGAGGGCTAACCAGTAAGAGGGTGGAGGGAGGCCTTGTTTTATTTTATGGAATTGTACTGAAGGCCGAAGGCTCTCTGCCTACTCCTTTGACAGTCTGCTACTATGTGCCTGAGCTACTACTTGTTGGTCCTCTCATCTGCAGCCTTTGATGTGGCTCTCCATGTCTACTTGCTGCACCCTGAGCAAGCTCTGGAAATCTCAAGGTTGGGGACAGCAGCTCTTGGGAAGGAGTGTGTGCAGTCAGGTGCCTGGTGAGTGTCTAGCTCCTGGTGGTCCACAGGTGGAAGGAACTACGATTTTTAAGGCACATCATTTCATAGGGTTTATCATTTATTTTTAGATGTGCCATACAGGCTCCTGTTGGCATGTGCATATGTTTATAAAGGTTCGCATGTGTGTCATGGCAGAAGTTGACTCTCACCTAGCAAGAGTGATCAGACTTCATAAGCTCTCCAAAAGTCAGGTGTTACATAGTAATTATAGTGCATCCCTAGGACCATAGCCTGGCCTTGGGGTTAAGAATTTTCCAGCTTTAATAAGATTGATTTAAAACATGTCAGGGAAAAGACACGTGAAAATACTGTTTCAGAAATAGACCTCTGTTTGTATTCAGTGTTTTCCCCCTGTGGGACCATTGTCAAGTACGGGTGGTTAGAGACATTTAGGATATGAGCACCTGTGCATGCATGTGTGAGCACTCACAAGCACATGTATACACACAGGTGGGCACTCACGTGATTTATTCTCACCAAGGGGCTCCCAGTGAAAAGGGAACACACAGTTTCTATTAGCTGTGATGAGAACGAGCATCCGTCCCCAGTCCTGGAAGTTTGCCCCTTAAGGTGCACATAAATTTGAGCTGTTGACCATTTGAAATGTTCTTTTATAGGTAATAAAGGCAGAAAAAGAAAAGTAGCAACATGTTTTCTAAACCTGGCCACCCACAGGATCTGCCTGCACAGTTCTCCGGATTTTCTTCCTGGAGTCCAGCTGCGCCACACACCTTGCTGCCGGCGGGGTGTGAGCTCCCCAGAGCGCCACCCTGGAAGCTCTGACTATAAAGCTAGATTGTGGCACCCCCTCCTTTCCGATGCTCTGCATAGCATCCTCAGGCTGACCAGCGCAGCTGATGCCATTCTCCGATTCTGTGATTTGTGTGGTATTTGTAGAATAGTGTGTGGAGGATGAGAATTCCTGATAGGAATAAACAGCCTTTTATCTGTTCCCAGCCCAACACATGTACTCACAGGCATTCACACATGTGCACACTTGCACGTTTACAGGCAGACTCCTGCGCTGTCATCTCCATGGATACATCTAGTCATGAGAAGATGGTGGGTGGGCCTGTCTAGTAATGCAATAAACAACCTCGGGACAGAGATTGGTTGATAAATTGAATTTTCTTAAACAGCTCCAGTAAGAGATAACTAAGTACAAACACTACACATATTTAGTCCACACTACATGCTTCTGAATATATCCAAACACCTTGACACCATCACCAGCCCAGGTCGGACACAGGCACATCCCAGAGTTTTCCATATTTTTACCGTGACAGGAGCAGTTAACACCAACCCTGTTAACAAACTTTGAAGCACACACCGCTCCACATTATTAGCCTCTGCCGTGCCTCCAAACACTTAGATTTTAAAATATATATATACGTTTCTGGAATTTATTTATGTATTCACTCATTTATTTCTTTATATTGCTGTGAGGCATGTTTTGTTTTCATCAGTCGTATAAATAATTTCTTAATATCCCAGGGCAAAGCAAAGGTATCCGGCAGCGTGATTGAATATCTCCCTTCTGAGAGCTGCTGGCCAGTGGCGTGAGTGTGGGGTGCCCGGGTTCCTGGGGCAGCCTATGCCTCAGGTCCTCCTTGCAGGGGCATAGCATGGAGCTGGAGGGTGGATGTCCTCTGATCTGGGCTTTGGGGAAACATCGCTCTACTCTTCCTGCTTAGCCGTGTCTTTGGTATTTGTACCTTCCTTTCTCAGTACTTCCCAGAGGTGGCTCTGACTGGCAAGTCCTCCCAGCTCTCCCTGACGCCCTGTTTTCCCAGCAGCCCACTGACACAGTCCTCCCTCCTGTCCTCAGAGAGGGCTCACGGAGCCTGTGGCAGGGGCTCTTCAGGCAAGCAGATGGTTTGATAAAGTAGCAGGCTACCTAGTGCACTGACACCTTCCTTGGGGCCAGGCCCTCCGCCCTGTTTCTGAGGTTTTCTTTCATTTGGCTGTTCCTGAGGCATCATCTCATCTGGTGGCCCCAGCGAGGCCTGTGAGCCACACACTGCATTGGATTGTGCCTTCAATATAGATGTCAGGAGGGTCCTTCACAGGCCTCATCAGAGCATGGGAACTTCTGCTGGTCACAGTCGAGACGTGGCAGTGTCAGGACTCTGGGCCTTTTTGGTTGTCGAATTACACACTTCCATCTCCCGTCTTTAGCTGTGGAAAGGGATATCACAGAACAGGTGTGAGGCCTGGATTCATCAGTGCTGCAGGTCTTCCCTCACGCTGGGCTGAGTCTCTCTGAATGGCCTGTGCGTTGACATGCCTGAGGGAATGAATTACATTCTTCAGACATTTGCCTGTCTTTTCAACACAAATGAATCCTGCTGACCAGGAGCACAAGTCTTAGGGGTGTGTATAGTGTCCCAGGGGCTGGTGACAGATTCGTAGACTGGGTAGAACTTGAGTAAGACTAGTCCACAAGCCACAGGGTTCCTTCAGAGAGGCTTCTGTAGGGAAGGCCTTCGAGTCTAGACCAGGCGGTCCAATAAGCTGATGGCCAGCCTTAAACTCTGTAGAGATGTGGGTCATCACGCTGAAAGACTCATGGAGAGGCCTGCACAGGTCGTGGCCCTGAGACTCAGCACTTGCACACCCTGAGTGGGAGGGGCCCTTCGCCACCACTGAGGGCCTAGTCAGTGTCTTCACATGGCTCTGGCGATAAGTTCTTCCACATGGAAACATTGTAGGGGTGCCCGTGTTGACCAGGCGGGAGATGCCAAAGGTACCAGTGTCCGTGTGCGCTGTGGCTTTCCCTTGCAGTTTTGGTTGAAAGAATATGTCAACATGAATGTGACATTGTACATCTCATTCTAGCTTTGAATTGAGATTTAGTACCTTCTGGAGGCGTGGGGAGATGGCTTAGATGCTAAGCGCTCTCTTCAGAAGCATGGAAACCTCGTGTGCTTGTACTCAATAGCAGACCTGCAGAGAGCGAGGCAGAAATAGCCCCTAGGACTTGCTGGCCAGCCAGTCCAGCCTTCCTGATGTGCTCCAGGCTAGAGATACACTCTGTCTCACAAACAAGGGAAATGGCACCTGAGGAGCAACACCTGAGGAGCAAGTTGTTATCTGGCCTTCACATACTCTTGCACACAGGTATACCCTGCACATATGCATGTGCCTACACGTACACACACACACACACACACACATGCACGCACAGGACTCAACTGAATTGGAAGTCTGAGAAGAAATAGCCAGTTGCAGAGTGTGAGCCCAGTCATGATGACGTGATAGATCAGTGCATTGTGGCCGAGGGGACATGGAGAGGAAAACATGGTTTTCTTATACTTCCGGTGAGTGTGGGGCATGACTATGACCTTTGTACATGTGGGTCCCTGACAGCTTGTGCAAATGGCAAGTCTTGAGGTGATGGTGTTTCTACTCCCTGCAGAACCCTCAACCCACACATCAGATGGGATGAGCTATAAAGTTGGTTGCACACCAAACAGCTCTTCGAGGTGACCTTTTGTAAGCAGTGCAGGGTCTTAGGGGACCCTTATCAAGAACATGGCGTGATCAGAGTCCACAGAACAATTGCTCAGTTGTCTGAGAACTTCTGGTGTGTGTGGGAAGTTCTCCCAGTGGCTGGTGTGGTGTGGTGGCAAATCCTCCTGTTCTAAGGAATTGGGAGGCTGAGGCAGGAAGATCCTGAGTTCATGCCAGCCTGGACAGCTTAGTGAACCTTGCCTTTAAGTCCTCAGTAACTGGCAAATGTGGCATCTTCTGTAACCCTGTGGGCATATCCACATTTTAAGTTGGGTATTGGATGGCTGCATTATAAATAGCTCCTTTTCTCCCACTCATCTTTCCTCAGCTGTCTAATTGCAATCCAATAGTGGTTTGTTCTGTGAGTGAACAGTGTCGCTGAGGGGAGAAGCAAGCACTATGATCCAGGGAACCGACAATGGAAAGCTTGGTGAGGTTTCTTTGAGGAAACCCAGCCCTCAGCCTTGTTTAGCTGAGATTTAGGTTGAAAAGGCAAACAACGTTGTATCAACATGTTTACTTTTCCTCCTTTCCCCCCTTAATTCTTCAATTTGAATGCAGCTGCGCAGGGGACTTTATCTCCATCTCTGGTTGTTCTTCCACGGATACTAGAGGATGCTTCAGAGAACACTGGGGATGCAGGGTTTACAAGGAGAGCATCATCATACAGTCTCCCTAGGAGAGGGAAGATGTAAGACTGTAAGCCTCTCATGTTCTCGGGAAAAATGCTTGTTTGTGTATGCATGTAGTGAACATGTGGGTACATCAATATATACATATATATGTATGTATAGATGTGCATAATATATGCATTTATGCATATATGTACATGTGCCTATGTTAATGTGTGAGCATGTATATTTGTGTGTGCATGTGAACATATATATATACATATACACACACATTTATATGGTCACATGTGTCCATGTGAACATGTATATATATGTATGAACTGTGTGTACGTATATAAAGCATGTGCATATGTAAATGTGCGTATGTATACCTGAGGGTATGTGTGTGGTAAGGTTTGATTTGTTCCATGTGTTTCTGTTGACTCCTACTGTCTTACTATTTCCCGTCATTCTTGTAATGCAATGTTTATTTCATTTACTGTCCATCTTCTTGGTTAGTTTTTCCAGGGTCTGACATATGTTTAAGCTCTTCACTCAGATCAGCCCTCTTCACCCTTCAGGCTTCTGATTAGGTCCCAGCTCTTTTTTAAAAAGCTTCTAAGGCCTGGGTTAGAGACAGGACATTGAATTGTCATGTGTTCATTTCTGAACCTCCTTTTGAGCAGGGCTGGTGTTCTAAGCCCCGTGTACAGGTGCCATGGCATTTATCAGATGAGTCAGTTGCATGAGTTCTGCGCAAGATATGTTATTCAGAAGGTAGCAGGGCTTCCTAGGTAGGAGTCAGGGGCTGAGTGGTCAAGCAGATATGACAAGGGAAAGAGCTGGTGGCCACAGGTAGTGAGGCTTGGACTCCAGGCTCCCCTGTGTGCACTGTCCTTTCCAAGAAGCTGGGAGCAACATCTTTGCCTGTGTGATCTTCACTGCCAACATGAGTTAAGGTCAGCAAGGAAGAACAGGTAAGGCCCACCTCTGGGTGGCTTTCTGGACGCTTTAGAGGGTGAACTAAGAAAGCAGCACTCATCCTGAATGTGGGGTCCCCTTCATGGACTGGGACCTAGGAGAAACAAAAAAGGAAGAAAGAGAAAAGTAGCAGAGGGCCAGGATCACTCGTTTTGTTTCCTGCCGGACATGACAAAGGCTCCATGATGCCTTCTCCAACATGAGGGACTTAGCTCTGAGGCCATGAGACAAAAATACACCTTTACTCCCTTAGCTCACACACATTGGGTACCATTGATAGATAACAAAAAGGAATTGATACACCATAGATAGATGACCGACTTTCAGCAACATCCTTTCTTAAAGAAGTTATCTCAAACCAAGAGCCCTAAGATTGCTCATGTGCCCAGTGGCCTGCTGATAAAGGTACATAGCAACCAGGAACACAGCCATATGAGGACACAGCCAGAGTTCTGAGCATTGCTACCTCATTAATATCCTTCTGCAGTGAGAATTTTGGAATTTTGGTTTCCTTAAAAATATCACAGAAATATTATGGGAATATGTTTTCATTTTAATCTCAGGTGTGGGAATTCGAGACCTCTTCACAGTAGATGACTATGATTTGCCTTGGGCTCTGGTGGTGGCATGATTTTGCCAGCTGCAGAGAGTTTCGGCGATTGTGTGACATTTGGAATTCTGGGACTCTTTTAGAGGGCATATAAATGCTAAAGCCCTGATAGGCTAGGTGCTGGTTGGTGGTTGATTGCTGTTGGTTGTGGTTTGTCAAGTAGTCATGCAGAAAGGGGAAGGCAGAAGAGGTGGCGGGGAAGATCAAATTTAATGCAAGAAGCCCAATGCCTCTAATCAGCAGGAAATAGTCTAAAGATAACATCCCCTTTCTCAACTGCCATCTTTCATTTTTCCCTGCTATCCTTTTTTCTTTCCTTTCTAGGGTTAGGGGGTTGAAAGAGTGGAAGAAAAAGGTGGACGAAAAAAGAACCCACAAAGTAGTAAAAGACTTGCTACATCCTACCTCATTCTGAAAGCGAGCCTTGCCTTAATCACAGATGATGGTAGCCCTGAAAGGAGACAGTCCTGAGTGCCCAGATACAGCAGGTTATTTGTAGAGAAATTTTAATTCAGACCATGGCTGCCCTGGCAAGAGATCACATCCAAAGACCTTCTAAGTCTGTGTGATCTGGCTGGAATACAAACATACTTTTAACCCAGGAGACAGACACAAGCAGATCTGAGTTCAGGGCCATCCTGGTATACAGCAAGTTTCAAGTGAAGGAAAGCTAAGGTGCAGGTATGGTGTTGCATGCCTTTAGTCTCAAACAATGAAGATAAAATTTGTTTGTAGAAGGAATTACCCATGTTTGAAGGTGATGTCTAATTGAGAGGCAGACAAAGTGATGGACCAGAGATTTGACAGAACAGGATATGCCCAACTCTCACAAGAAGAGAGAGAAAAGGGAAGCTACTCAAGGGGCAATGCTGAGAGATAGAGGGATGAGGCAGTTTTACCAGGACAATAATAGAGAGACAGGTTGCAGAGAGAAAACTCAGGTAAAGACCAAATGAGCCAGAGAATGAGAAGGAGCCAGGAGATTAGGGCAGCAATATTCAGAGGCTGAGAGAAAAGCCAGATTGAATCAGTCAGCTGCGAGAGGAGTTTGAGCCACAACGGCTGAGCTGAACCAGCCAGCCCAGACTTCAGAAAGAACTAGAAAGGCTGAGTTTATTAAGCAGTAATTCTCAGGGGCTGAGAACATTCTAGGCCTAGATTGGATTGTGCAGAGGCTAGAAGCTTCCAGGCCTAGCTTAGCAGAAGGAGGCAGCAAGCCTCTGAGACAACAATTGAAACAGGAGAATAAAAGTTCATTTTACAATGATTCTTCTTGACTGGTTTGCTTTTGTTCTTGAGAAATGACCTCACATTGCCCAAGCTAGCATCAGACTTTCTATGTAGCCAGTGATGACCATGGCCCTCTAATCCTCTACTTTCCAAGTGCTGGGATTACAGGAGTAAACTACCATGCCCAGTGTTTTATGTAATGCTGGGCATCAAACCCAGATTTTGGACATACTTGGGAAGCACTCTACCAGGTAAGATGAAGTCTCAGTTCTGGCAAAAGGTTCTCAGTTTACATGATCTTGTAATTCAAGGAGATGCCATGTTTCATCACCACATGTCACAAGGATGCTGAGGTAGTCTTTTTTCTCCTCTCAACCATCCTCCGCACATCCCAGGTCCTGCCACTCATTCAGTCGGCATTCCTTCCTGACTTTCCAAACAGGAAACCTGATGTCATGTGGCTCTTGGATCCTTCTTTCTCCAAAGCAAGGATGGATGGTAATGATCCTATGCAGCCCTGAGACTTGTGAGTACATTACCTCTTTATGTGATTCTGAGAACAGTCCTCTGGGATTATTTGTAACCAATGCTGAGATCTGTAAGAAATATCATGTTGGACTCTGCATGCATCTGGTACTTCCTGGGTTTAGCTATTCATTATGACGACAACTCAGTATGATGTCACTTGCTTGATTCAAGCTACTGTGTGTTCTCCAAAGACATACACATGCATACGTGTGTAATCATGGCAGTGCACATACACTATACTAGTAGATAAGGACGTTTTTCTCTGTTCCCAACATCTTGCTAACTTGGGAGATATTATGTCATTTCACAGGATGGGCGGGGTGTGTGTGTGTGAAGATTTATCTCTTCTGGGGTCACTCAGCCCTCTGGACTCTATTTACTCTGCACCAGCAACATCTCCTGGCTCATGCAAGAGCCTTCATGTCTACAAGTAAAAGGCAGAAAAATGGAATCATGCACATGATTCTAGATCCTCTCTAAGTGTAAGGAAGCACTCCCCTGGAAGAAAAGCTACATATACGGAGGTGATCACAGGCTGCCGGCTGTCCTTGGATGCTGTGGAAAGCCAAGCAAGGCTGACCCTATGCAAACCCAGGGTCTGTTCTCAAGGTCCATGTTGTAAATAGTGTCATGTGTTCTGGGTAAAGAGGTTATCCTGTGTTCCTCTTCTTCCCATCGCTTGAGATTCAGTCTGTGGCCGCCACTAACTCTGCTCATCAGTTTTCTGAACAAGTGACAGATGGGAATTCCCATCTCTTTGTACTAGTCACAGCCACTGTGACTCCTTTGGCCAGTGGCATGTGAAAGAAATGACTGAGTAACCTCCAGGTGGAGGCTGAAAGAGCCAGTACAGGTTTTCCTGTGGCTGTCATAACAAAATGGCCCAAGCCTGGGACTTTAAGCAACAGAAACAGTGCCACAGAGTTCCAGATGCCAGCCACATGTGTCAGTGCTGGCTGTGCACGCTAAACTAAGGACCCTTCTTGGTCTCTCCCAGATTCTGCTGGCTCCAGGAGGCCCTGGCAGCCTTTGGTCTGTGGCTGTGTTGCTGCAGTCTCTACCTCTGTCCTGACATGACATCCTCCTCATGTGTCTGCCTTCTGTGGTTCTGTGACTTCTCTTCCACTCATAGAGGCATAGGACCACCGCAATTTAATAAGACCCAGTTTTACTAACCTCAATGGCAACAACTCTATTTCCAAATAAGACCACAGACTGTGTGTTGGTGTTAGGCCTTCAACAAACACTCAAGAAGGACATAGTTCAACTTCTGGTAATTCTTTTCAGGATGTCCAGTTCTGTCAGCTAGCGCTCACGAGGACAGTGTGTGTAGAGCCCCAAGCTGGACACAGCATGAACAAAGACAAACATTTTTCAAGCTACTGAGATCAACCAATGTAAATATCAACATATTTTCAGCTTTCTTTTTTGTTTGCAACTCGTATACCATCTACTATTCATTGTGTTAAAGCCTGACAATTACCCATCAGCCGTCCTTTCTCTCCTGAGAGACAGCCCAAGGCAGCCCTACCGTAGTGATGTCTGTCACCAATGAGGTGTCAGGGTGAAAGAGAAATTTCTGAGTGGCATCCATGCTGCCCTTTCTGTCCTTTCCCCTCACAAGGGCTGAGTGGGGAGCCTGGTTCACCCCAGTGGAGGAAGGAAGTACCGAAGAGAATGGAGGCTGAGGAAGGAGCAGGATCCTGGTCCTGGGGTACCAGGAGGAAAATGAGGTGTCTGCTACTCTGTGCTACCCACTGATCTGGGAATCAGTGGTTTCCTGTTCAAGCTGCTGATGCCCTGTGTCTCCTGGTGCTAGCGGTCGTGCTTGTGCTTTAAGCAGTGTGCATTCCGATTGGAGAACAGAGCCCGATTTTCTCCAGTTCCTTTCCTCCTCCTGACATCTTCACATTGTTGTGTATTTATGTTATTGTTTTTAGTTTTTTATTAATTAATTCAATTTACATCTTAGTCATAAGTTTCTCCTTCTTCTCCTCCCAATCCCACCCCCCTCCCACATCCCTTCTTTCCTATTCCTCAGAATAGAGAGCCCCCTATTCTACCCAGACAACATAGCTTTTCTATTAAAATGAGGACTGAGTTTGTCTTCCTGCCCTATGGCCTGGTAGAGAAGTTCCATCATGGGGATGTGATCAGAAAGCACGCAACATAGTCTGTGTCAGAGATATCCCCCACTCCTCTAACTAGTGGGCCCACATGAAGCCCAAGATGCCCATCGGACTTATCTTCTTTGGGTCTGTGCATTATAGTATGTCTATCCTGTACTATATGATTAAAATCCGCTTATAAGTGAGTATATACCATATGTGTCTTTCTGGGTCTGTGTTACCTCACTCAGGATGATCTTTTTTAGTTGCATCCATTTGCCTGCAAATTTCACAATTTCCATGTTTTCAATGGCTGAGTAGTATTCCATTGTGTAGATGTACCACAGTTTCTGCATCCATTCTTCAGATGAGGAACATCTAGGTAGTTTCCAGTTTCTAGATGTTGTGAATAAAGATGCTATGAACACAGTTGAACAAATGTCTTTATTGTATGGTGGAGCAACTTCCGGGGGTATGCCCAGGAGTGGTATAGTTGGGTTGAGGTATGGCTATTTCCAGTGTTTTGAGAAAGCATCAGATTGATTTCCAAAGTAGTTGTACAAGTTTGTACTCCCACCAGCAATGGAGACTCTGAGATTCTATCTTACACCTGCCATAATGGCTAACATCAAAAACTCAAGTGACAACACATGCTGGCGAGGTTGTGGAGAAAGGGGAACCATCCTCCATTGCTGGTGGGAGTGCAAACTTGTTTTTAGTTTTTCTTATGATTGTTTTTGTGACTTTTGTGTGTTAAAAACAAGGACTCTATGCCTCTGTTCTTCCTTTATCAGCTTGAACTCCCAATTTGTATGATGAATCCATGAAAGTTTCTGCTTCGTCTTCCACATCCTGCTTTCTGTCAGCTGCAACTTTACAAGGTTGTTAACATTTACATTATATCCCACAACTACAAACAAATTTGTTCAGGTGGATTCCCAAAGTTTGAAATGGAAAGCTGTGTTTACGCACTGTGTACACAGTGTTCACCAAGAGTCAAGCAGAATATGAGAACCATTTCCTTCTTTGTGGTACAAAGAATGTAAGGTGACTCCCGGGACGCTTAAACCAGGGCAACATAGACTGGGCTGGTCAATGATGCCAATTCCCTAAAACTCTGGTCATTTATTTGCTCACACATACTTAGCAAGTGCCGATTTTGGACTGCTGTGAAGATATTAAGAGCTCGGTGGTAAATGGACTCATTCTAAATCCTTGCTCTGAGAGGTCACAGACAAATATGCAAGATGTTGATATAAACAGTAAGGAGACAGGGGAAGCAGGAGTCAGACAATGTGTCCAGGAAGTGTGCATCCAGGGAAGTGTCCTGAGGTTGTCAGTACACCCCGAAAGACCTCTTCAAGAATGAATGTTGGGGGTGGGAGGGGAAGGGAGTGAGTGGCAGGGAGTACCTCAGCCTAGATCTTGATGGTGGGAGGAGAAACTTTCCAGAGAAAAGGAAGTGTTTTTTCTGTTACTATGATGAAATACCTTGACAAAAGGCAAAGTTGGGAGGAAGGTTTATTTCTGTGTGTAGTTCCAGAGACACAGCCACAGGCCGGGGAGTCATGGCAGCAGGATGCCGGCTGATTGCATCTCACCCAGGCTCAGAACAGGAAGTGGGGTCAGGCTACTAACCCTCAAAGCCCAGCCCCAATGACGTACTTCCTCTTGCATGGCTCTACCTCTGTAACCTTACCAAAGAGAGCTGTCAGCTCAGGAACAAGGGTTCAGGCACATGAGCTTATGCTGATATTCATATTCAAAGCACACTTTCTAATGGAGAGTCAGCAGGATGTCAGTCCACGAGACAGGAAGAGACTCTAGTCAACCGGATGGTGTCCTGGGACATTGTTAACCAGTTACTAGAACCACTAGAAAAGACAGGGACAGGAGGATCAGATCTTGACACCTGAGAACTGGGCTGAAGAAGGGAATGGTACAATCTAAGAACATAGGCCCACGGACCTGGTGGGAAATGGCCCTCCAAACAGTGGCTATGACTCTATTAATGGGGAAACACTACTGTTCTGCTCTCATCGTGACTATCAGCTTTTCGCTTCTTTTTGGTTTTTATCTTGAGTCTATGATTGCTTTCAGTTTCAAGTCACAATCGATGTTCCTCTGACTGGCCTCAAAGGACCCACTGGTGGAGTGAAGACATCATATTTTTCTTCCTTCTTCACAAATATCTTGATGTCTAGAACTCTCTACACCATCACAGTTCTTCTCTACACTGAACAGTCATCTGTCTTTGTGCACACTACAACTACCTTTATTGTAGGGGTGTGATTTGATCACATATCTTTAAGTCCATCACAGGTGCAGTAAGGATTGCTGCTGCCCATACTGCCCACCTAAGTGCTTGTTAATGACTGGTGAAAACCATTGAGTCTGGAAGAATTCTGTTTTCCCTCAGCCAGATAAAAGGTACTTCCTATTTCCTCCTGGTGTAGCATGACTGTGTGTCACCATGAAGGGCATTGTTCTGATGACCTACAGAATACCTGGCTGTGGTGGTGGTGGTGGATGGTGACAGCTGGGCCTAATGTAATGGAGCCGGGACTGTTCACCTTCCCTGCAAGGAGATGGGAAGGGTCAGAAGAAGCCCATCTGAGGTTCTAGAAGTTACTGTTCAGATGCATGGAGTCTAGGTAGAGTACAGTACACAGGAGTAGAGCTGGAGTGGGCTCCAGTGGTTCAGCTTCCCCAATTGTGCCCATGCTGGGATGAAACTACTTGGCAATGTCCGCTCCCTGTGAGTCATTTCAGCTCCTGTGTGTGACTCAAATAAGCTCTTTGTTTCATGAGGCTGGGTTTACACTGAACTGTGTCTTTTCTTTGTCATGCCATGTCCTTTCTAGGTCTTTCTTTATACTTCACCACCACCCACCTCCCATGACAGAACATCACCATACCTCTTTCTCTCTCTCCCTTCCTCCTTTTCTCCTTTCCCCATCTTCCCAGACCTTTATCTTCCCCACTCTTTGCTTGGTTTTGTTCTTCTGTGCTTTGCCTCCTGGGACAGCAGAAAAGATAACAGACATGGTCATAAAAGCCTGTCTGACTAAGGACCTGGAAGTCCTTTTCCTGTTTTCTCAAGTTCCCAATGACTTGTCTCTGAGATTTTCTCGACGTGGTTAGAGGTGACAGCAATGCCAGGTAAGCTGAGCCTCTTGGCGCTGGTGGGTGAGAGCTCACGTGATAGCACCCTTAGTAGTGCTGACTCTCAGTGGTGAGGTCACCACTGGGCAGAATGACAGTAATTACCATGCAAGGTGGAGGATTCATAGGAACCCAGAACTTGGGAGGCAAGTCTTGTGTGAGAGCCTAAGCTGCTCTCTCTGGCCCTGTGTACTTAACACGAGACACACAACTTTGTGGCTTCATTTCCTCAAGTAAAATGCTTGAAGAAGTTGCTAGTTTTGCCACTTAATCCCTAGAGAGGGCCACACAGCATGAAACAGTGTGGACAACAGGGCAGAAGATCCAGAGGGAAAGGCACCAGAAAACATGTCACTGCTGTGGGTAAAGTTCAACTAATTCCTTTTGAAACGACACAGACTCACATCACAAATACACAGTTTTCATTTGTTGCCTTCAAAAGCAGATGTAAATAAAGAGGAGTTTTCCAAAATTTTATGTAGTGAATAAGCATATTTTTATTTATTTAGTTTTTATTCATTCATTCATTCTGTGTATGTGTGCATCTGTGTGAGTGTGTGTGCACTTGTGCACATGCATGCATGTGCAGGTATGTGTGTACATGTAAACAGACATTATATTTATTTTGAGTGTGCACTAGCATGTTTGTGTGTATGTACATGTATGTAGAGGGCAGAGGAGAATCTTGCACATTATTTCTCTTCTAAAACCATCCATCTTATTTGTTTTAAAACAGGGTCTCTTACAGGGACCTGGGCTAGGCTGCTTGTCCAGTAAGCCCAAGAGATCTACCTGTGTCTTCTTCCTGAGATTGCAAATCCATAGCACCACATTCAGCTTGTTAGCTTAGGGTAGTGACCTTAGGTTCTCACTGCAAGCACTTCACCAACAGAGCCATCTCCCAGAACCCAGGCATTACTTCTAAATGTCAGAAGAAATGCTCTGAAGTACAAGTAATAACCAGTTATGTCTGCTTATCAAACGTGGCTCCTTCTTGGCTTTCCTCACTTTTCTTTCTTCTTGCTTTTCTACAGGGTTTCACTCTGCAAGCTAAACTGGCTTGGAATTCACTGTACTGTCTAGCTTGGCCTTGAAGTCACAGCAATTCTCTGCCTCAGCCCCCAAGTGCTGTATCTACAGTATAAAGAAAATAATAATGAGGTCAACTTGAATCCACTTTTCTCTTCCAACTTCTTACAAAGAAAACTTTTGTGCTGTAATATGCAGTAAAGTATTAGATGGGAACTCTGAAAGCAAATTTATACTATTTTGATAACTAGAGTTCATTAGCAGGAAGATTAGGGACAGGGTATCCCTTCTGCTAATAAAGAGTTTTGCACGTAAGTATGGTGGCCTAATCGACCTTCCCCAGTTCTGATCACTGTTCAAACCCACCAGAAACACCAGCAGACGGTTTCTAGTGCTATTTACTTTGTAAATGGAGGCTATTGCTGTCTAAAAATATGCAAAACACGTTAGAGGGTAATTGCAAGACATTCGGGACTCAAGAAACTTACTTGGATGACTTTTAATGGCAAAATATACTATCTTCCACTGGGTGAAAGTGTGTTGTGTTAGCGATGTTAATTGTTCAAACAGCCCTAAATGGCTTAAGAAAACCTGGCAAACACTTGTCTAATACCTCTAAGCAGATGGACAAATTTCTAATTAAATCTAAATTTATTCCTTACATCTCACTTCCTACAAAAAGAGGAGGATCTTGCTGCACTTTGACTCAGGGTGAACCCATCATTCTCAGCTTATTTGCTTCCCAGTGAGGCACCCAACTAAGGAATTTCTCAGAATTCCTATTCAGACTGGAAATTAAACTGATCAGGAAGTTTTGTTTAATTATGTCTTATACTGACAACATTTATTATTTCATCATTTTTAAAGTATAGTTACACTTCTCATTTCTGGAATCAAATAGTTGACAGAATAAACCAGAGAGAAAAATGTCTTTGCCTCACATTTCTGGGACACAGGCATCACAGTGGGGAATTCTGTGGCTGTAAAGAGCCAGAGAGCTCAGAGCAGGAGCTGGCCAGCCTTTAACAGTGAAGAGCTACACCTGTGTCCAAACCTCCCAGCACCACTAGTTAGGGCCTGCATGCTTAAACACATAAGCCTAGACACATTTCACATTCAAACCACAATTTTTTTTTTAAATTTTAAAATTCTTGTCAGTAACAAGGTTTATTGGCAGAATTTTTCTTACTGTTTACTTGGCTTATTGAAGTGGAAATTTCTAGTTTCTTTGAAGACTGAGTTTTGTTATGTGATGTTTTGCTGCGAGCTGGGCATGTGATGTTTTTGCCCAGGTTGGCCTGTGAAAAGGCACGTGATGTTTTGTACATCAAGTGTAAGGGGCATGACTTTGGCCAGCTAAGAACATCCGTGGGTGAATTCTGAGAAGAGGACATATATAGAAACCCACACAGAGTGAGACATCACTTTTTGGATCCACATCACTGCACTGACCTTCGTGCTTTGACACTTGACTTCATGGAGAGAAACGTTCCAGAGAGCTTCTCTAGGCAATCCGACTGAGTCTTGTGTTGACTTTGTGTTGCTGCTCAGTGTTGGCCTTTGGACTGGACTGCTGGTATCATCCTGACTGAGTTTGATAATCCCCCAATGACCCATTGACTCTGATTAGCAGGAAGCAGATAAAAGAGGCCTACTACCCTTTTCTCTACTAATCTCCTACCTAAGGTTGTGGAGGGTTGAAAGGGAGGTAAAGGTGCTTAAAAACCACAAATAAAGTTGGTTTGGAGAAAAATCTAAGCCTACAGATTGTTATTCTTTTTATTTTAAAGTAAACATTTATTTGTATGTATATGTGTGTGCACAAGTGTGTTTGTTTGTATATGTATGTGTGTGCACATGTGAACATTCACAGGCCAGTACCATGTGCACCTATGGAGGCTAGGACAACCCATGAGAGTCAGTTCTCTCCCTCTGCAGTGGGCATCCCTGGTAGTGAATCCACTTCATCAGCCTTGTTAGAAGCACCTTTAAGCACTGAGCCATTTCTCTGGTCCTACATTGCTCTTCATTATGTCGTTTTCCTTCTTCTGAGTTGACTTTAGTTCTTGCTGTGGCCAAGGTCAGGCTTACATCACTTGAGTTTTTCTAACCTGAAAGTGCCATTATTCTACCCTCACTGCTGTCTTAGAGTTTGTCTAGATTTTGAGCTGGAGCTTAATTGCCTCCTCACCATGCAGGTGACAGTCCCTCATTGTGCCCTCACATTGGATCTAAGTCTGCTGTCATTCTGATTACATGTTCTTTCCATTTAATTTCTCATTGGCACTTTTAAGATTTTGTTGAGCGAGTCCAGGAGAGCCAAGTCTACACAGAGAAACTGCCTCAAAAACCCAAAAGAAGAAGAAGAAAAAAGGTTTTGTGTTTATTCTTGTTGTCCTTTAGTTCTACCATTGTATGTTTAGGTTTTGATTTATCACTATAGAGTCCAGGCTTTTGATCATAAGAGTGTCAATCTTAAATCTTAAAATTTTGTTACTATCCCTTTAATTAATGGCTTTTCTTTTGCTGAGTCTATCCTTTGAGTGTGTGAGACTTTTAATGTGTTGTTTACATCTCTTGTTTTCTATTTCTTACTTTTTCTATGTGCACCCTTGACAAATTCCTCAACAACATTTTCCAACTCACTTATGCTTTCTTCATCTCTTTCAGTTGAGTTCACAGGGTTTTTATTCACAGGGTTTTTATTTTAGAAACTCCATTTAATTTCTTACAGTTATCACTTATCTCTTTGTATTTTTGTGTTCATGTTTGAACTTACCCGCTTTTAAAACAAATTTCTTACTCACCCCGGGAGACTGAGTCCATCACGGCCCCTGTCTTCACCTTTCCTAGACCTTAAGTTAAACTCTCTGAAGACATGGAGTCTTCTTTCTTCCCTGTTCTTCCATTCTGTCTTGGCATTATGACTTTATTGGGCCACAAGAAGGCAGTGGACATTTACCGTGTTCCAGCAACCTGATATGGGCCTGATAAATCCAGCTCAGCTGGATTTATGAGCAATAAATGCCCTTGCTGCTTAGGTTGTGCATGGTGCCGTTGTAGCTACATAACCTCATCACAACAGGTGACATCAGGCTCTGTTGTTGGTTCTTATCCCCCTCTTTTAGAACTCTCTCTCTCTTTCTCTGTTTGTGTGTGTGATAGAGAGAGAGTGTGTGTATATGTATCTTTAAAACTATTTCAAGATTTATTGTTTCCATTTCATTGTGGTTGATTTTATTCCCTGATTGTGGACCTTATTATCTGAACTGCAAGGTACATAAAGTTTGAATTCTTATTTGGAGGCTTGTGATGGCTTGTCAACTTGATACATCCAGACCCACCTGGGAGGGGAAACTGTGGCAAAGTCAGTGGGAAGTCATCTTGGTAGTGTTGACTGAAGTGGGAAGACTGGAAGATGTGTAACTTTCTTCAAGTTCTCCCTGCTTTGACTTACACACAATAATAGACTGTAGACTGTGTGCCAGCTGAACCCTCTCTCCCTTAAGCTGCCCCTTTCAGGGTATTTTATCATAACAACAGGAAATGAAACTAAGATAAAGCATCTCTTGAGAAATTTTCTCCATAATTTCTCTGATCTTACTTCCTCTGGCCTTATGGTCCCCAGCCAGGCCATGCACAGGAATATCTATTTCTTCTTATTTGGACATTGCCGATCGATCATCTGAGTCAGGAAGAGATCTGGCCTGGTTTTGGCCAGGTTCTTTCTCTGTGTCTCCTCACCATGGCATATATGAAGCTTTCTGGGAATGAGTGAGTTTCATCAATCCCTGTTTGTGCTTGATGGAACCATATCTTAGTTCTTAAAGCAGAGTGGTTTCCATCATATTCCACAGTCTAGAGACACTTCAAACACCTGGGAAGGGAACTATATATTAGTAAGTGGAAAGGAAATCTCAGAAGAATTCAAAATACATTGAACTAAGTGAAAATGAAAATACAACATACAAACTATGTGGAACATGGTAAATCATCCTGAAAAAGAGATTTACAGCATCAAATTTATATACAAGAAAAGCAGAAAAGTATCGAATCAATTCTCAAAGCCCTCATCTCGGGAACCTGGAAACCAGTGAAATAAATCCAAAACAAGTGAGAAGGAGGGAAATAAGTCTAAGGGCAGAAATCTATAACGGTGAAAACAGAAAAACAGTAGAGAAAAAGAATGAAATAAAAACCCGTTTTCTTTGAGTAGATCAATCAAATTGATAAAAAGAAAAGAAGGAAAAAATACTGACATCAAGAATAAAATGGGGACCTACAAACTTATAGGAATGCAAAGTACAGTAGAAGAATTCCACTAGCAAATCTACAATCATGAATGTAGCAATTATTCAAAAACACAAATTGCTACACCATGCTGACATGAAATACAGCAATTTAATAGCCCTGTGGCTAACTATGGAAAATTATTTTCTGGTTTAATTTTTTTTTTTCTGAGTCAGGTATCTAGCATCAGATAGGTACTTACCAAATGTTCAAAGAAAAAAAATAGTGTCACTTCTATATAATCTATTTTGGGAAATAAAAGAGGGCATGTTGTAATGTCTTATGACACTATGCCTGATGGCCACACTATGCAGCATAACACTCACTGCAGACGAGTATTCTTCATGAAAGCAGATGTTACAATCAGTAGGTAGAATTCAACCAAATGAGGAGGATTGCCCACCACGATCAAGTTCTGTGTACATGAGTCTGACTCAGTGTTCAAAAACCAATTAATGTAATTTGCCACTTGAACAAACTAGAAAAGAGAGAACATACTCTTATCAATCAAGGCAGAAGCAGCTTTGACAAAATCCAACACCCACTGATGGAAAAAGAAATAAGGGCAGGTCGCAGCAGCCTCTTCAGCTGGGGAGAAAGTGCATTTAAGGAACAAAGGACCAACTCAACGCTTGTAAAGAGTAAAGGGTGTGTCCTCACTCCCTGAGGCCGAGAGCAAGGTAAGAATGTCTCCCATTTTCAGGTAATGCAATCATACTGAAACTATAAAAATCACTTGTAGAAATCATAAAAGAATTGGGGAAGGTGGTTCTATCCAAGATGAACATACAAAAATCAACTGTATTTTTAAAGCATTATAAAATTAGCATAAATTTCAACAAATGAAATACTTAAAATGTAAATATCACAAAATATATTGGCATGTATACAAAGTTTTATAAAAGTATCAAATAATATGCAAATAAAGGAATGCTACAAAACAAACCATTTAACTTTGTAAACATGCCACCCCACCAATGTATATGAAAGTTCAACAAAACGGGGTTCAAAAACTCCCAGAAGTTTATTACAATATTGTGACATTGACAATGAACTGCAAAGAAACTAGAAGATTTGTTTGTTTTAAAAGAAGAATAAAATGGGAAGGACCTGTCTGCCCAGATGTTCAACTGCTCCAACTCCAGTGATCTAGACTGTCTGACTCTGGCAGAGGCTGGTGGGTGGGCATCAGTGAAACAGCACAAATAAGCCAGAAACAGCCTCCCAGCAACACACACACAGTTGTTGTTTTGTTTTGTTGTTGTTTTGTTTTGTTTTTTAAAGACACAAAGCCATTCAATGAAGGAAAGACAACCTTTTCAACATGAAGAGAAATAGACATCCATATGTCAATAAGAGGTCCTTTCGCCTAAATGTCAGCACTTACACAAGATGTCATACAAAACTTATTAGGTATTTGAATGTAAAATGTAAAATTCTGAAAGCTTAAGAAAAAAGTAGTGAAATTATTTGCAAAATTTTAGGGCCATCCGAAGAGTTCTTAGATACTAAACCAAAAGAGCAACTCATAAAACTGAAAGGGTTCTACAAAACAAAAATGAAAACCTGTTCTGTGATAGATTGTATCCAGAGACTAGAAAGTCAGTTTAGAGCTTGGGAGATTTGCAAACCAGGAACAGAAAGGACTAGCAGCTGGAATAAAGAACTTCCTAAGCCTAACCGTAAGTGTCCAATCAGAAAGAAGACAGAAAAAGAGACATTCACCTTAGAGGACACATGGATGCAAATAAAAATAAGAAAATGTGTGCAACGTCGTCAGCCACAGCACTAGGAAAAATTAACCATGATGAGTTATTATAAATCCATGGAAATGGTCACAGCAAAAAAGGATGTCAGCATGGGATATCAAGGGCACCTATAAACCGGACCAGCCAAAGCCAGGCTCCCGCGATGCACTTCCTCTGGAAAGACCAAAAGTCCTAACATCTGCAAGTAGTGCCACAAACTGGGGACCAAGTGTCCACAAACATGAGCCAATAGTGGACATTTCCCTTCAAACCATCGCAGCTGTGGTAGAGCTCCCGGATGATGGCAAAGAAGCCCATGGAGACAGTTATATTCTGTGCGACCCATTGAACTGATCGAAACAGAGCAGAGATCAAGGATTTGAGGGGATCTGTGATGGGCTGGGAGAGGAGGCCCCAGGGGATCTTTAATGGTGCTATGCCAATATCACATGAAAACCAGGTAATTTGTACTGCTGGGCTTGGAGTAGGGTGAGCACAGCATGAGCTTACACTGGCCTTTGCCTGGATTCAAACAAGCATCCTGGCTAAACTCAGTGCCAATCAAATGGTTGCCTTTATGAGGAGGCTGCAGAACTAGCAGTGCCGAGGAGGAAAATGTTGGTGCTCTAGGTGAATTAGTGATACACAGTCTACCATCTTCCTCATAACGTCCGTCAAACAGATAGCACAGAACACAGAAGGCTAGAAATACTATTCTACCAACTCTCACATGGATCCTTCCCTACATACACAACATACAGAAATCATGGAGCAAAAAGATGAATGAAGCATTGGGAAAGAGAGAGAGAAAGAGGCTGGAGAGACAACTCAGTGGTTAAGAGCACTGGCTGCTCTTCAAGAGGTTTGTATTCAGCATCCATGTTGGACAGCTCACAATCACCTGTAATTCTAGCTCCAGGACCCCAAGAGCCTCTTCTAGCTGCCATGAACTCTTGCATACAAAGGGTGTGTTTGCATGAGCATGCATGCACACACACACAGATATTAAGAAAACTAATTAAGAGAACCTCTGGTATTTATTACTTCTTGCGCTGCCTCCCATCAGGCAAGGTCTAGGCTGGGTGCTCTTTGTACATGGCTTTTCCATCAGACCATAATTTTTGAACTGATCTGCTTACTCGTTTCTGTTTTCCTCCTCTGGATCTTAATACAACTATAAAATTGCCCCTCTCTTTACTTTTAAGTTTCCTTTTTGGTGTGAGCATGTGTGTGTGTGTGTGTGTGTGTGATTGTCTGCTCATGTATGTGTGTGTGACGGTGATGTTGACGTGTGTGTGTGTGTGTGTGTGTGTGTTGGCCAGATATCAGATTTCAGGTATGTTCTTCAGGTGCCGTACACCTTGGCTATTGAGATGGGGTCTCTCACTGGCCTGGAATTTGGCTAGCAGGCTAGGCTGGCTGGCCAGGGGACTCCAGGGACCCCCTTGTGTCTCCCTCCTGAGCTCTGGGATTATAAATGCATGAGAGGCTAGAGGGCATCGTGTGTTCTGTATCTGTCCATCTTGTTTCTGAGACAGGAAGATAATTTCATTGAGGCTGGCTGACCAGTGAGTTCCTGGGATCTGCCTGTCTCTGTCTTCTAGTGCTGGGATGTTAGGCCAGGCTCAACATGTATCAGTTTGCTGGATTAAAATCAGGTCCATTCATTTACGCAGGAAGTAGTCTCACACCTGGGCCATGGTTGCCGCCCACATGTGACTTTTCTTTTTTTTTCAATATTTTTTATTTTAATTTTTAATTACACTTTATTTACGTTGTATCCCCCCTGTAGCTCCCTCCTTCCTCCCTTCCCAATCCCACCCTCCTTCCCCCTTCTTCACCCATGCCCCTCCCCAAGTCCACTGATAGGGGAGGTCTTCCTCTCCTCCCTTCTCATCCTAGTCTATCAGGTCTCATCAGGACTGGCTGCATTGTCTTCCTGTGTGACCTGGTAAGGCTGTTCCCCCCTCAGGGGGAGGTGATCAAAGAGCAGGCCACTCAGTTCATGCGAGAGACAGTCCCTGTTCCCATTACTATGGAACCCACTTGGATACTGAACTGCCATGGGCTACCTCTGTGCAGGGGTTCTAGTTTATCTCCACGCATGGTGCTTGGTTGGAGTATCAGTCTCAGAAAAGACTCCTGTGCTCAGATTGTTTGGTTCTGTTGCTCTCCTTGTGGAGCTCCTGTCCTCTCCAGGTCTTACTATTGACTTTTCTTTCGTGAGACCTGGTGTCTGAACTCAGGTCCTTATGCATGTATGACAAGCACTTTATCAGTCGAGCTATTTTTCTAGCCCACGTTTTTCTGCTTTTAACACAAAGAACCTTCTTTTACAGAGAAAGCTGTATGACCTGCCTTGGCTTTGCTTTGATTTCTCAGTCACTGACCCTCTCTACTGAGCATCCTGTTACAACCGACATCTAAATACCCAAACAACTTGTTCTAAAAACCCTGTCTGTTCCCCGTGCCCCTTCCTTACAGGGAACCCTCCCTAATTTATTGCCCTTTGCTTCTTCTCTGCTTTCCTTTCTCTTCCTCTTCTTCTCCAGCCCCCCAACCCCGTTTCCTCTTTCCTTTTCCTGGGAGACATGGATTTCTTTGTGGTTGGGGTGAGTGATTGAATTTTACCTGTGTTAAATTATAGTCGCGAGTTCTGGTAATTGCGGAGGGCCACGCAGAGGAGCAGAGCATTGCGTGCTGTTGTGCTGGGATTTCCCAGATGTATAATTTCAAATTGCTATGGAAAAAAAACCCCTGCAATGCATTAATAATAGCATAAAATGTAACTTGCTGGGCTGAGGTGAGCACAGGCTTTATTTTCTTAGCTGCAAAACAAGCTATGGACCTCGGGTGACTCGCATTTATTGTTAGAATGGGTTTTCTATTGCATACCTTCCGAAACACAAAATAAGGAAAGATTTATAGCAAATCCCATCCTCCTTTGCAGTGCTCTGCGCCACACACCCGGAGAGCACATGCAGAACGTTAAAGCACACAGTTGTTCTTATTTTTCCTCCTTTTAACTCAGTAGCTCAAAGAGCAGAGGGATTTACCCTGTGATTCAAAAGCACACACCCACATCCGGAGGAGGAGGAGGCAGGTCACTGGGGCCATTTCTTTACCTGGTGTCATTATTCTCTACCTAGCTTCTGACAAATACCGCTATCACGATGTTAGGAGAAAGAGAGAGAGGGAGAGGGAGGAAAAGAAAAGAAAGAGTAAAACCTGCAGGAAGCGATAGTTTCCTTTGTATCAGAAGGTAGTGAGCTTTAAAACTTGTTGTCGGGTAGAAGTGTGTGCACAAACATGGCCGTGTACCTGGCCTTCCAGGCAAATATGTGTTCTGAGTCAAGTGTGGGTGACAAGGATGAAGCTATGCATAACTGTGTGTGGTGCCCAAATCCAAGTGTGTTTCACATGTGGCCAGAGGGGGTGTTTTTATGCCCTCGTGTGTTCTTTACTTGCTTGGGAGGACAGGGGAGCCGCTGCAGCTTTAATGGAATTGACTGAAAATTGAATCCAAGAACTGGTTAAAACAATGCCTTTAGGAAGTAGTTCACACATGTCGCTTCAGCCTTTTTCAACAACTAGGAGTGGCTTTATTGTTCCTATTTCATGGAACAATAGACACATAGACATGAAAGTCTGAGGGAGGCGTGGGTGCTGGGCAAGGAGCTTGGAATGCCTCACTCCAGAGTCTGGCTTCTCTTTCCTCATGGACTGGGCCAGGCAGCGGCTCCATGCCGTAGTCAGGCCTGCATCACCTACAACTTCTTGTCTTGCAATGCGGTTGACCAGGTGGTGGGATCCTTCCCCCCTGCCACCCCCCCTAACCCCGCTGTCTTGGACCTTGATGGGGCATACAAGGAGGCAGCCAGAGGGTTTTCACACAGCACTTCCTGGTTTACACACAGACCAGGATTCATTCACATGCTTCATTGAGAAAGTTGAACAACTCCCTGAAGGACCTTGCTGAAGGAATGACAGAGTCTGTGTTGTAGAAAGTCTGTGTAGAAATGTATCTTTATCAAGCTTTGCACTGCTAAAAATAGAAGTGACGTCCTAACTTCCTAATTGTGGTAACAGGTCCCTGGGAGCCTCTCTACACTTCGTGGCATAGCCCGTGGTATTGTGTTAATACAGGAGCCAGCAAAAGGGACGGGCGCTCTGTTTCTTCCGGTTGGGGTAAGGGTAGAAGACCACCTCCTGGTGCTTCTTGAAAATGGGCCGGTTGCTCTTTCTGTAGAGAGATCTCCTTGGAGAACTTTCCTGGTGTGACCAGCTTCCCCGCCCCATCGCTCTGGTGGCTTCACTCTCTCATGGTTTTCTTCCCTGTGTCTGCAGCTCTCATCTGAACTTGAGCACCATGTGAAGGAGAAGCACAGAGCTGGTGAATATCAGCACGAAGGGGGGTTTGCCACTCCGCTAATACTGGAAAGAACTTGCAGAGTCCTCATGACACTGCTAAAATCCACCTGTTGGGATTATGCCCAGTCAAGTAGGCATTCTAACCCCACGTCTTTCTTTAGGCTTTACCATAGTGCATTCTTTAAAAGATTTGCTAGAATGTCAGCCAAAGCCTTGTGTGTCGATGGCTTGCTTCCCTGGGGTAGCAGTGTTCAGAGGCAGAGCCACTGAGAGTTGACAGGTTCATGCAGTCTCCAACATCATTAACAGGTCAGTTCACTGATGAACTCAGAGTTTAGTGGGCTATTGAGAGAAAACTGTAGTGAAACATGCTTGAGGAAGTTGATCGTTGCGTGGTGGTTCTGAATGCTGTCTCCTGTCTACCCTGATATGACTCAGACAGGATGTTTTTGCTATGATACCCTTGCCTCACTTCAGGCCAGAAAGGATGGAGTCAAATGACCATGCACCAGAACTCTTGAAACTGTGAGCCAAAGCACTCTCTCCTTCTTTTAAGTATTTTCCCTGGGGTAGTGTGTCAAATTAACCAAGAGCCGATTAGCACAATATTAAATGGCATCTATGACATCAATAGTAGTTAAGAATCCGCTGACTGCCATGGCAACCATGCTGGACCTCTGAAGAGGCAGTGTTGCCAGGACTGTGGGAGGACACTCAGCATCCCCTGCCTGGGGACCCAAAAAGCAGCATCTGTGTGATGCTTGCTCAAGGGTGGCTCTTCATTTACTGCACCAAACTCAGCACCAAGAGCAGAAGAAATACGTGTCATTCCTGCTTTCACTCCTGAGTAAATTGTCCTAGACTGGGCACACACGCATTCTCAGAGCACCTTCAGGAGATCTCCACAGGATGCTGAGGGACTCTGTAGGCCATGGCGGTTTAATAATAATGCTGACCTGATACTCTCTCATTTTCCCACTACGTGCTAGAGGTTACATGACAGACAGTATGGTAAGCAGACCAAATGCAGGAGGCTTAAGCCAGACTTCTAAAAGGATTCAGAAAGATGAAATATGATACCACTCTTTTCGCCTTTAAAAATAGTTATTTTTCATAAAAGGCATGGTCTTATGCAATGAGTTTTCTGTTACTAATTTTGATGACTTAGTAAATACATTTCTCAGTCTTAATCTATAACATGATAAATATCAGCATTAACTACATGGGCAGAGTTATTTGTGGTTCTCAACAGATATAAGATATAAATGGTCCATGAGACCATCACCCCTAAGTGCTGCAGTGGTGGAAGATTCTAGAAGAAATGCTGGTTGCCTCCTTTCTGTCCTCACTGGCTAAGGATGTCTCCATCATTACCCACAGGAGGAGTTACCTTTTCTCCACTTTGGATGATCCTGACACAAAACCACTCAAGTCGATGGTCTAAGGATCCGAGGACTTCCCCAAGGTACACCCTGGGTCTGGAGTCTCTACCAGTGAGGTAGTCCCTGGAGACCCCAGCCTTCCATGTTGACATGCCCTGGACTGTGACCATGGTTCATATTGCATCCTGTGACAATTCTAGGGCTGCGTCTTGAGAATAACTGTGGTAAGAGTGTGCACTTCCAACTACCTCACAGCCCTGCTGCCATGATGACCATTCGGTGGACTGTAACCTCAGACTCCGAGCCAAACTGGACCGTTCTTTCTTAAGCTGCTTTTGTAATGCCTTTTGTCATAGCAGCGAGAAGCTAACTGATATAAAGATTTTGTTTTAAATTCAGTATTTCTTTAATTAAAAAGGCCAAAGGCTTTCCTCTAACCCCTTGGAAGCAGGGTTTTGGTTTCTGGGGCTGGAGACAGCGTTTTCATTGTTTAATTATAAACTGTCATGAATTTCCTAGAGTGATAAAACTTTATTCCCACTGCCCTTTACCCCCAATTACAGAGACAATCCCTACCCATAAAGACCCTTCCCCCCCCCCCAATTTGTGAGGAAGAATTGCAGAGCAAAAGTTTCATGTACTCCAAAAGCAACACTATCAGAGAAGCCTGAGTAGAAGCCTATCCCTCTGCCCATCACCCTGAGCATGGCTGTTTCTGTGTTGGACAGCCAGGCACCAAGCTTTCCTGAGCACTTTTCTCCAGCTCTAATTTCTGTGATCCTCAGTCTGAGTTCATTACCTAGAAAGGCACATTAAAAATAATGAGAAAAGCACTTCACTACCTCTCACAAATTATAACAGGCAGATGTAATTCAGATTAGATAAAGTATGTATTTATTTCATGGAACAAACATGCAGACAATAAAATTTTGTTTAACAGTGAGCATATTATTCAGGGACCCAGTGATAGAATTCTAATCTTCATTATGGAAAATCGCTTTCCAGGTGGCAGAACTGAGCTGAGGTAATCCCTCAGGTGTCCTCACAATGGCTTCCCTCCCCTCCAATCATGGGCTGGCCGTTCTATGCGGCTACTTACCAGCATGGCTGGGCTTCACAACCCTGGGAGCCTCAGCCATGACCCAGGGCAACAGGCCTCGCTCTCTGAGCCCAGAGTCAAGCCTCTGAAGGGCTGATACTGGGGCCCTGAGTTCACTTTTGTCCATGAAAGGTCTGTCTGTGAAGGGGCTCGGAGGAGCAGGGCACCAATTCAGAGAGTGCTTCCTGCAGCGCTGCTGCGTCGCACAAGTGCGCAATGTGGAAACATCCTGGCTGTACATTTCATCCCATTCTTCCCGCCTTGAACCCTGATACCCAGACCACAGAGTGCTCATACCCTTCCTAAGGATGGAGACATATGGATCCCTCACATTTACGTGAAGGTTGGGTGCTGAGGGGTGTACAGGCAAGAAGGTTCCCAGAGCTCACTGGCAGCCAGTCTCTAATCTCATGAGCAAGCTGTGGGTTCAGTGAGAGGCCCTGTGCCCCAAAATATGTGGAAAGCAGTGGAAGACACCTGTGTCAACCTCTAGCCCATACACACACACACATACACACACACACACACACACATATATGCACACATATCCTTTCCCACACACTCCTGCCACATGCACACATCTCTCTCTCTTCCTCCCCCCTTCACAAATGAAGACAACTTACCTTCACTTTCTTTCCTCCTCAAGGCTTTGGATTGGAGAAAGTTGAATTACCTGTTCTGTGTGTACAGGGAGAGAGAGAGTAAAAGGAGGAAGAGTATAAAACAAAAAGCCCCTGAGTGTCCAGGTTGTGGCCTGTGGGTCTGTGTCTGTCAGAAGTCTTTGAGTAAGAATTCCTAGGGTGAGAGGTGGTGGCCATCTGTGCGACACCATCAGCCAGTGGGTGTGCTGACTGTGGATTTACCAATCAGTAAGAAGGCAGGTCTAGGAAGAGAGTCCTCTCCAGATCACTGCCTGGGCTCTGTAAATCCTCATGGGCACAGTACCTGTTTCCAGCCACGGGGCGTTACTCTTTATGACTTTTATGAAGCAGAACTCCCCCAACACTCATGCTGGAATGTGCCTTCATCAGGCGGTGACTGTGGAGTGGGCCTCACTGACTGCATGGCTGTGGGACTCACACACTGCATAGCTGCGGACATGTGCCTGCAGGTCAAAGCACACGCAGGGCAGCTAGCTTATGAGGGGAGCCTCAAACTGACTGGAAAGTGAGACACAGGTAGATTTCTAAGTCTGTAGAGGGGCAGCGGGCTCCTCTCTGCAATTTTACACCTATAAAAGTAATAACAATGACCCACACCAACAGTTACGGCCTTCCTGCTAACATGCTGCCAAAGGTCTCACTGCAGTAGGTCACAGGTTGCTCTGAAGCTTGCTTGTCTTTCCCTTTCAATACCGACTCCTCCGGGCAGGTTTGCCAAATGCGTAGACAACATGGGCAACTGCACATCACCCTCTTCAATCTGCACTCTGCCCAGGTCCTGGCTGAATACTTCCACTGCGCACATTTCCTAGGTTTTGCGACAACAGTGCTTACTTAGCTTCCCCACTAATGCTAACTGTGAATGTGACCACTATGAGCTTTCCCATGGGTCCTCCATGCAAGGAAGAGAATTTTCCTGCATGGGAATGTCATGGAAAACCCCAGATACTGCTGTGACTCCTGGCAGGGTGATTTCCTGTCCTGTGCAGCCCTGTACAGAGTCTGGGTTGCCACTGCTCTTTGAGTCCCCACTGTGAGATGTGTTAACTCTTCGCTCTGTTCAGCACCATGGCAGGTTGGCCAACAGCCCAGTGTCAGCATCCTGTGTGTGGCCCACAGCTCCACGGCTGGGGTGGCCTTCAAGGCATTAAGGCAGGAAGTGATGGGGGCCAAGGCAGGAAATGACGGGGCCAAGGCAGGAAGTGACAGGCCAAGGCGGAGTTTGCACGACAGCCGGTCTTCCCACTTGCTGTTGGAAGTGCCTCCCAGGACTGGTGTGGCTGAGGCTGGCAGCGTGTAAGTTCACATTCTTGCAGGGCTTGTGGCCACATTTTGAATTTAATCCAACTTTTAAAAAATGCCTACAAGCACTTATTTAAGGAGTCGAAATGATAACATGAAGAGCATTGGCTAGCCATTTTCTTCCTCTCTGCAGACTGGCCCACCGTGTCCTCTGTGAGAACTAAGTCGCTGTCTCCTAGGAGATAGCCCCTTCATGGCTCAGGCTGTGGTCACTGGAGGCCGGCCCATTGCCACCAAGGCTTTTTAGAAATCTGCACTGATTTGGCCACAGAAAAAAGACAGAAAACGGGAAGAATCGACCCCCGAACAACCTTGATTTACACAATCAAAAGCTCACAAGTAAAGAGATGGAAATACCTTCTCCAAGAGAATGTGTGTACCTGAAGGTGCTCAGGACTCTGGCCATGAGTGTAATTATCATCTGTCATCTTTCTGGTGCCACATGGCATCCAGCTATAATCTAGCCCTAAGAACTGCTTCCAGGGGTGAGGACCAGGTGGAGAAGGGCACTGGAAACACCAATTGACCTTGGGTACTAGACAGTACCAGAACACTGGGTCCGTTGGCTGTCATGACACACATCTTCATAGCCCGGAAGGTCTAGAGGCCCTCACAGGTGTGAAAGAAAGACGGTGAAAAAGCGGATTTATGATGATCTCAAGAACGTGTCTCCCAAGATGTGTTCTGCTGCTCGGAGACTTCAGGTTTCAGCTCTATTAATTCTGCAGAACTGTCTGGGATTACCCATCTGTTTAAAGGTTAACTGTCTTCACACTTATGAAATGGGTATTTCTGTTTTGGTTCCTACTTTGTTCGTGTTAATGATTTATAAAACACTGAATGTAAAAGCTGCTGAACTAGCTTTAAATCCACACATGATACCTCCACCTGCCCATGATTTAAAGACACATTGTGTTAGCCAAGTGGATCATAGTGAAGGTTTGGGAATCCCACCACTGTCTGTGCCGCAGTTTGAACACAGGGAAGGGAAAGCACCAGCCATGTAGGAGCATGCTCTGTGGGAAGAAAGCCTGCTTTGGTGTAAGTGGCAGGCCGGGTGGGTGACTCTGTTCCACACTTCTCCATATAGAGTTTTATCCAAATAAATGCCTTTCAGAAATAGGGCACAATCACCATCTTATGTGCTATTCTATGTTCTTGAGATTCTATTTCCTCATATTAAAAAGCTCATTATTCTTCCTCTTGTGATTATTTGGAACTCTAACAACTTGCTTTGTGAATCTGGTTTTGCTGTCTGCAGAGTGAAGAAGATTCTGTGACTTCAGATAATCTCTTGGACACTCATTTCTCTTTTCACAGTCCTGTAAATAGGGTCAACTCACAGAAGCAATTGTGTGTGTTTCTCTTGACACAAGCCTTCTGATGGCTTGGGGTGAACACCAGTAACCCTCCACAGGTCATAGCGCATGATGTGTATGTCGCGTGCCATGGGGCTGTGATGGTCTTGGTGCTGTTGGGTAGAGATGGAGCACAGCTCTGTCCACTGGTCCCTTCCTACCTCCCTGTTGGGTTGTGAACATTTTGCCAGACACTGGCTAAGGATTAGTGTTGCCTGGTTACCTGAGAGGACCCCCACAGGGTGCACTGAGCTCTGGCATTGGTCCTCCCATCCAGACCTCGTCAGGAGGACTCTTTAAACAATTCCTTCTGAGCATGTTCATTATTTTATAAAACAGGCATGGTTATTGGTGCCAATTTCAAATGCACCATAAAGATAAAGCCTGTGTAATATAGAATAAAACTGGTTATGTTAGTGAAATAAATATCTAAGCTACTTGACTTTGTAATAAAGTTTTCTTTTTCCTTGCACATTGCTGCTCTGCAAGGTAGGTTTTTTTTTCCTTTGCCTTTCTGAAACCATTAACTAATCTTTCAGTTCATATGAACTCAGGGTGGACGCTCTAACAGTCAGAGGTAACTTAACATTTCTTCACTTCCTTTCTCTTTGCTTTTTGTTTTGTAAGACATTGTCTTACAATATGGCCCGGGTTAGCCTAAAATTCTTTAAGCAGCTCAGAGTTGTCTCACATTTGTGGTGACTCTCCTGCCCTCAGCCTCCAGAAACGCTAGTTTTATAGGCGTGAGCCACCAACCTGGGTTGCCTTCTGCCTTGTGAGACCTCTCTGAGGAGAGGCGGGTCATTATTGTGTTTGTGATGCTAGCCCACGTAATATCAATATTGTTGTCAAGTGCCACAGTCCCTAACCTCTTCCTAAGTCACCTTTCCCACTTGTGAGGGCTCAGACAAATCAAATCTGTAGGTGTGTCCCAGCCAGCTTCGGGAAAGGCAACAGCTGATTGCCTCACCCTCCTGCAGGCCCTCCTGTGACGCTGTGGACGCCCTTGCTTGTGTAGGCCTTCTGCTTGGTGGCTGCTATTTCAGTGGAGAAACAGCAGGCTCAGAACGACTGCAGATTAGCCTTGGTGTTCTTCCTGCTGGCAGGGCACAGCCACTGCATACAGAGCTCCAGGAGGAAAGCTCATTTTCTGGGGCGGGAACCTCAGTTTCTCCACCTGCAACCGAGCCAAGCAGTTTCTCCTCTTGCCTCCTTGTGAGGATGAAACAGGCTACAGCAGCAGGAGCAGAGACACAGAGGCCAGGGTCTGCATGGCCCCCACACCCGTGCTCCTGAGAGCTCAGCGTCTGTACTGACCTTGAATGCAAAGTGTGGTGACAGAATAAGACAAAGACCCAAACCTTAGCTCCTTCACTTAGAAAATTGGTCCGAATTCACACAAGACGAAAAATTTCAAGATTTCCTTTATTTTTACTGAAGTGTGTTTGCATATCCGTGCATGCAAGCACGGATTCTGGGAGAGGATGTCAGGTCCCTGGGGTTGGAGCTACAGTTGGATATAAGCTGCCTGATGTGAGACTTGGGAACTGATCTTAAGGACCCTAAAAGAGCAGTCTGTGTGTTTCTTGAGACAGGGTCTCACTGTGTGGCCCTGGAGAGCTTGGAACTTGCTTTACAGACAGGCTGGCCTTAGGTTCACAGAACTCCACCTGCTTTTGCCTCCCAAGTGCTGGGTTTAAGAGCGTGTGTCACGGTACCCAGCCTAGTATGTGTTCTAAGCAATGGGCCTTTTTTTCCCCAGCTGAATTCTTTACAAAAATTATTCTGTTTTATTTTCTCCCCCCACACAGACTTCTGTAAAGTAAGCTGACTTTGAACTCACTATGCATCCAGGGATAACCTTGAACTTCTGATCCTCCTGCCTCTACTTCCTGAGGCTGGGATGATTCTATTGCTGCACTGAGCCTGATTCCAATATAAATTCTTTAATTATTTAAGTATTCCTCTCTGTCTCCTTGGTCTTTACCCATGATGCCCTGGCTGCTCCCTGACCTGTTTCATCCAGCACAATAGAACCAGGTCCTCCCTTGGAGCACTGCACATTCTACTCGAGATTCAATGGTATGCACATGGCATCTGCTTGATATTCTGGCTCTAATTTTTCATCCTTAAAACTCAGTGAGAAGATGCCAATAGTGGGAAAAATTTCTCTCTCCTTCTGAATAAAGTTAAAGGTAGGATAATTTTTGATTAACTGTGCTGACAACACGGAACGTGGTTCTGACTTAACTCACCAGTTTAACTGTGGCTTCGCAGGGCGCGTAGCTGTAGGTGTGGTAATTAATAATGAGCCAGCTGAAGACTTCAGACTCCAGACAACAGCGGCTGGTGATTACTGTGCTCTCTCTCTCTCTTTATCTCTCTCTCTCTGTCTTTCTTTCTGGCTCTGTTCTTTAAAAGTTGCCTCCTGCAAACGTTCTCCAGCTGTTGAGAAATTGTTTTTCATCTGGAGCCGACGATTGTTTTTTAGGGGATTAATTCAGATGCAGGAGGAGTCCCAGGGACTCATGTCTACATCTGCAGCAATAATCATTAGATGCTAAAACTGTGGCTACATGAGGCAAGAATTTCTAATGATGCTCTATTATTCGGGCCCCACTTTTTCTGAGCTTCCGCTGTAGCTGCTGAGTGCTGAAGCAGAGAAGCAGGGGGGAACGCAGGAGACGCTGTCTGTCGGGGGGCGAGGAGGGAAGGTCTGGTTCTAATGACCACTGAGCTGGGGTCTCCAGGAGGCCCCTGAACTAACCTCTCTAACCTCAAATTCACTTTGGTTCATCAAGGACAGGCATCATGTCAAAGCATCAATAGTGATGTGACCTACGTCCTCTCTGGGCTGGCCCTTGAGGTTGTCTGGGGGTTTTCACAGCCGGGTCTGGTGGCCTTTTGAGTGGCATTGACACAGTCAATAGGCCTGTGTGTGCATGTAAAGCAAAAGCTCTCCTCAGGTTTGGTGATGTCGGAATCCTGTGCTCTAATGCTCCAGTGTCACATGGCTGCCTGGAAATCCGCACAGAATTAAGATGGAAAACAGCACATGCCATTGCTACAGGAACACTGTCTTTGTGAGGAAAACAAAACAAGGAACACACATGAGCGTGAGCATGCTTTTAAGGAGGTTTTGTGGCATGAACTTTCCTGGTTAGGAAGATGGCGCAACTGTCTCCTTCCCTCCTTTTAAAAGGCATCTACCTTGAGGAGCACTCTTGTTTCAGCTGAGCGAAGAGACGATTGAGGATGTGTTCTAAGGTGAAGATTTCCCTTGAGAGCGACAGAGAGATGTGTTTGTGTTCACATGGTCTAGGATGGAGAAGAAACAGAGGCCCATATGGTTTTAGTTTCAGGTTGCTACAAGAATTCCCCAGAGAGTAGAGTCAGTCTTGTGAATCTTGAGCAACACAGAAGGGGTGAGGGGCAGGCTTTCTCCAGAGAGATAGACAAGACACACACACACACACACACACACACACACACACACACACACCTGCAAGCAGGCTGGGGAGGCTGAGATTTGCATGGCTGTCCTGTAGTCCCATTACTCAGTTGGCCTAGGAAATGGCAGAGAAAGGATAAGGTTGGTAAGAAAGGACAGAGAATACACTGTGAGTTTATTCCTGGGTCACAGCAACCTCTCACCTTTGGCTGTGAGGTACTATTCTTCTTGCCTGAGTGCGGGGCTGTGACTCCAGGCTGGGCAGTGGCCCCTGGGAAAGGCCCAGGCTGCAGCACAAGCAGCTGCAAGCCTCTAGTCAATAAAATCAGCTCAGGGACAGCGGTACATTGTAGCCGGTACAGAGCTCATTTACCAGGCACAAGGCCCTGAGTTTGATTCCCTAGCCCCATCCCACCACAACAAGAGGTACACAATTCTCCACTCAGGGAGCAGAGGCAGGAGAATGAGGAGTTCAAGGTTTGAGGCAGGTGTGGGCTACAAGAAACTGTCTCTAAACAAATAAGCAAGCCAACAAAAATCCTACCCACCACTGCCACCCATCCGGCCAACTCTGTCAGTGCTGAAAGGCCAAACTGCAAAGCATCCACTGAGAGCGTTTGGGTTCACAGAAGTAAAATGGCTGCTCAGATGTGGTAGATTCACCTTCCCCTCAGGCCTCCTCCCAGAATCCTCTTTCTGCATCTCTAGCTACTAAGACCTAGCTTTTCAAATCTATTGTCAACATGACTGTTTTAGTATGAATAACTCTAAGAAGCTATTTTTGAATGGGCAAAAAAAGAAAAGAAAAGAAAAAGAAGGGAAGCGAAGATCTGCCAAGCAGAAAGGAGCCGGGTGGTTTGCAGGATGCATGGCTTACCTTAGACGTCACCCTTACAGACTTCAACCGTAAGGCGAGAAATGATGCCTAGGGAATTAATTCTACAAGAGAAAAGTTCCTCATTTAATTTGGTTTAAGATCAAGGGTATCTTATTCTTCTCCATTGTGAAAAAGATGCATGAAATTTGGGGTCCAGGATGGGAGCTGCATATGAGGGAAGAGAAGGAAATCAATTGCTAGAGGGCTGTGTTCTCTGTATGTAACACAAACAAGAGAGAAAAATATCAAGTATGTAGGAATTCGGAATGAAGCTCAATTGCTTTTCCGGTTGTTGAAACCCCCATTGTTTTGGTTTCTAGTACATATACATTCAAGAAAGGTCTCTGTGGGCCTTTACTGCACTCAGAGCGTGCCTCTTACTCTACCGATCACTACAAAAGACTTGTAATTCAGGAATTATTTATGCAATGACATTACAGTGGCTGCTGTGATCTGCTATTACAACACCCAGGGAGTGAGAACCAGACACCCTGCTATCAGACAGGCCAGGCAGCCTTGCCAAGCTAGTGGCAATCCCAAAGATTTCCTTCTCTGATTCTCAGGATGGCAGCACCGGCTGGCCCATCGAAGAAGCACCTAGAGGTGGCATCTGCTGCATGCAGTATCTGGAATTCTTATGCAACCCCTGAGATAGTCTCGTTTGCTTTTAAACTAGTAGAGCTCTAAAAGAAAAGATAAATAAAACAAAATAGTCCCAGTCCCTTTTAAAATTTCTTTGCAAGTAGGCGAGGTGCTAAGATTTTCAAACCCATTTTAACCCAATTCCAAAAAGCAAGGAAGATTTTTTTTTTTTAACTTGTGGAGAGTTATTTTGTAGAGGAATTTGTAAACAGTAGTTGGCATTCCAAAATAAATGGATGAAATTGTGTCAAGTTTTTATCATTTTATCATGTTTTTATTACTTTTTCTGCGGTATGCACATATAATAATATACATGTTATGGAACACAGACTTCTTTAAAAATTAAGCAAAATAATGCTGTAGTGTGTTAGGTATGGTGGGTGAATTCAACATGTGGAAATTTCTTAGGGTCACACTCTCTTATGAACCAAATGAATGTACACATTGCAAAGGCCACAGGCCGGAGATTGGCAGTCTTTCCAGCCCCTCCTGGGAAACGCTGATTTCACAGTGTCAAGAACCAGCTATGCCACAGTTTCTCTGCTTTTGCAGGCTGTGGACATGCCTGTGCTTCTTATGTGAACAGGAAAGTCATAATTATGGCCATGACTCCTCTCAGCAAGGGCCACTCAGCCTGGTGATGAAGGAGTTTGTGTCTCTATAGCAAGACCAAGATGGCCACAGATGGGCTCAAGATGGGGGGAGGGGAGGAGGAACGCTGTGTCAACTGTTAATAGTTGCTGAGAGACATCTATACACACAGATTAAAAAGAAACATAGGAAACTGTGTGTATCAGACACCTAGCTTCAACTGTGGCCAAATCTTGGTTGTCTCCTCCCTCTCCAGATGGACAACTGAGAAACAAATCATAACTGTTACCATATTTTATGTCATGGTTTTACTACAGGGGCTTTTAAGAAAACCTAAACCCTCCCTCTCCTCTATTTCTGTATCTCTTCTCCTCTTCTCCTTCTCTTCCCTCTCCCCTCACTCTTCCTTCCTTCCCCCCTGAATGATGGCCAAGAGCTGCTTCCAGTAAACCTACATTTATATATAAGAAAGAAAGAAGGAAAGAAAACAAGGAAGAAAGAAAGAAAGGAAAAGAAAACCTAAACCATAGAGCCAGCATGGTGGCACACACCTGTAATTCCAGCACTCAGGGAGGCAGAGGCAGGTGGATCTCTGTGAGTTCAAAGTCAGCCTAGTCTACAAAGCGAGTCCAGGACAGCCAAGGCTACACAGAGAAACCCTGTCTCAAAAAAAGAAAAACAAAACAAAAACAAAGAGCCCCCAAACCACACAGCTGTTACTATCACATCAGCCTTAACCAGAGCTCCTCCATTTCTTTGGCTTGTATGGGTATGTGTTCTTTGTGTGTGTGTGGGCATGGTGTTCCTGCGTGGATATGTGTTCCTGCATGAGTACATGTGTGTGTAAGTCAATGAGGGGGTGCAGAGACTGATGTTGAGTGTCATCCTTAATTGCTCTTCACTTAATTTGTAGTGGCAGGGTTTCTCCCTGAGCGCAGAGCTCCCTGATTCAGCCAGCCTGGCCGGTGTGCCTGTCTGTCTCCTGGGGCTAGGATTACAGGAGGGTGTCCTGATTCTCATGCTTACCATGCAAGCGTTTTACACCGTGAGCCAACTCCTAGCCTCTCACCGTGCTTTCTTAAAGGCACAGGCTGTGTAGCCCATGCCGCCTTGCTTTGCTTCCAGCATGCTTCGCTGCTATCCTTTCACATTCACATCTCAGTTAGGTCTGCACATGGCACGTGGCTGCTGCAGCTATGCAAGTCCCCACCTACAGGTTTCCTCCTCTGTCTGCCGCTTATATCTCTGAGAATGGAACTGCCTGCTCTGCGGACACCCCAGCCTGGACAGTGCCGGTGGCCTTCTTCTGCTACCGGTTGTTCTTCCCTTGAAATTTCTGCAAGTAGACCACCTTCTCTCTGTCTCTCTGTGTCTTTGTGTCTCTGTCTCTCTCGACAAGAATAATTCACAGTCCAGTGACACTGGTTAAAGAAAGTTTACACGTAAGAAGTGTTTGAAAGTATTTAAAAGCTGCTCCTTCTGCTTATTTAAAACACAGCATTTTCACGCATTTAAACTGTGCTCCAAAAATATGACCATTCCTACTTTGGCAAACTGATCTTCTGCCAGGCAGTGGGTTGCTTCTTAAAGGGTTTTGATTCTACTTTCACCAGACAGAAGCAAAAAGGAGTTCTTGGTACAGGAATCCAGAACTTGATGAAGCTTTGGAATAGCACCTGTCAGCTTTGCTGGGGAGATTGGGTCAGCTGCTCTCGTTTCTCTTTAGCAAAGGATATTCAGGTGTGGTTTTCCAAGAAGGAAAGTGATCAACACTGAAAGTGGTTAAGATGCAGACATGACTGGTGCAGATACAATTAAAGACTGAATTAGTTTGTCATTGAGATGTCTTATATAGTGTATTTCCATTCCTCAAAAAAACAGAAATAAAAAACCAAATCATCCATTTGTTGACCCACAAAAGAAGAGACAGCCAGGTTCAACAGACTGCTCAATAGGATTGCACAATCTGGACCTTAAAGAAAGTGATGAGATGGGATTAATGAATGCGTGGAAACAGCTGTTAAGCATGTAAATTAGAGGTGGGTGTGGCCTAGCTACTGGTATATTTGTCTCCAATAACTGGTGCCTAGAAGAAGGTTGTTAGTTGGACCACAAAACGGCTCATTGTCCCTTCCGCACTCCAAACACAAGTTGCCGCTGCTCATGTGGGGGTACATTTTCCCATTGGGTCAGTGAGCCCAAGGCTCCAGCTCTGAAATGCAACATTCCCTAAGACTCTGCAACACACATCAGAGGCCATTTAAAGTGTGCACTCTTGCTACAAGACAAAGAACAATGTGAATAAAGGTCTATAAGGGTTTGTGGATGGTGGGTACTCATCTAGCCGGAACAGAGGCCAACTCTTACACCAGCGTTGTTCTGTGAAGTGTCCAGAACAGTCCCTTGCTGTTATGTACACTCGAAGTTCTGTGGTGTGGCTGATTGTGAGGGGCTTGAACTTGAAGGTCTATGGGGGGAGGGGTCCCTCAGCAGTGCTTCTATGCTGTGAAGCCCATTTTGCATGGAGACAGATGGCCAAATTTGAAGCCACACTTCACAAGACTTTGTTACCATTGTTAATTTTCCACCTCATACCCTATGGTGTGAGTGAGGGCGAGCCTGACATGACTCCACACATCTTAGGACCACTTGCTCCCCAGCTATTTGGATCAAGCAAGTCATTTGGTACAGGAGTGGAGAAAGAGATGAGAGGGTCTCTCCACGACACCTCCGTCTTCTGGGTCCGTATGATTTGTTTCTCCACATGCAATGTTGACCTGCACTTGAAAGTCCTTTAATTAATCTTTGGGGGAAGGAGATGTTTTGAAAATGAGACAGGCAATCATGAGAAAGATAATGGATTGATGGAGAGCACGTGGGGGAGCCCAGCATGCTCCCCCCAGTGAGGTAGTGTGTGCTGCACTGACTTGGGGAAGAGCCCTTAAGGACCAAAAATGTAAGAGGCATCTGATTGGAACACTTAGCAATCACAAAACCAAGACAGAGGTTAAATTGTTTTGAGCGAGAGAAATTAATACATTAAAGGTTACATTTCCAACTGCGAGGCAGTGAGCTGGGCTCTTGTGTGGTGTCAGAATTACATAAGGCAGGAGAAATGGCTCTGAAATGATTGTGGAATCATTAAGGCAAGGCAAGGCAGAGCAAGACACTTCCCAGCAGGAGGGTGTGAAGAAGAATAAAGACGTGGAGAGAGCTCATTAAGAATGAATTGCAGACCATAAACATTTGGAAGCACTGAGTGTGGAGTTCTATCTGTTATCTAATGACTCGGAGATTAGAAAACTAGCAATGACTTTCAGAAAAGGAGTTGACTTTGGGGCAGATTGTTTGCCATTCCTGGGAGAAAAAAAAGTTGGGTTTCTTGTTGTTGTTTTGTTTTGTTTTTCTAGTTTTTGTTGGTTTGTTGGTTTTTTTTTTTGTCTTTTATGTTTGTTTGTTTTCTTTGTTTTCAGTTGGGGAAACGTCTCTTATCTTTGTAAATCAGCAAAATGTAAGCAACTTCAGCAATCTTCTGACAGGTTTTTCTGTTGTATAATTGTGCACTCTCTCCGATTTTGTTATAAGAACATGGAAGAGACCTCAGTGGGTGCAGGGAGGGCAGGCAGCCAGGTGGGGATAGGGGCACAAGGAGACAGAAGTCCACACTCCGGCATTCTGTCTTCAGAAAGACTTATAAAGCGCCATCCAAAAAGCCTTGCTGGTGAATCCTTTAAAGCAGTCTCATGCTTTGCTTTGGTCGAGGGCACTCCATTTGTATGGCTGTTAATTGCATGGTTTGATGGGCAGCGTCAGGACAGCTGGAAGAAGATAATCCATCTTTGGCGTGGGCTCTCTCTTCCCCCTTGCACACCCTCCTCTCCACACCAAGAAGCAATGATTTAAGACTTCAAACTCTGGCCATGTGTGAACCCCTTAATCTTCCAGAACATTCAGCACCCTTTACTTTGTGGTTAACACAAGTCAAAGATGGTGGGAAAGAGCCAACCTACATGACTGGGCCTTTAAAGTGCCTCTTTGGAAAACGGATGGGGGTCTGGTAATGTGCTGTCCTCCGGGAAAGAGCAGGGCTCAGAGATGCTCTGGAGGCCTGGTGAGCGCTTTCCTAATGGCTTCTTAGAAGCAAAGGCTTCTGCTGGGCAGCGTGATGCCAGCACTGCATTACTCACAGGGGAGGCTTGGGTGTGGGCACACGCTGCGAGTAACGATGTCTCCTCCTGATCAGATGGAATACAGCAGCAGCTGAAGCCTGCCGGACTCTCTCTAGGTGACGCCTGGGCTTGGTTACTGTTGTTTTTCTTAATGTGAACTTTTAGAAATGATCATCCACACCAGTATGAGTGGGGAGGGGAGGAGGAGAGGAAGAGAACAAATGTATTTCCTGCTGGTCAGAGAGCTTTGGGTCCATTTCATTATGAAGCTCCTACCTGTCCCCAACACCAGAGATGCAGAGCTGTTGAAATCCTTGTGTCACTTGTTAAGAACAATGTTGATCCTTCTGGTGCCGGGTTGGGTTGCAGTCAGTTTCCCAAGGTTCCCAGTGGTGTTGTCGGCATGACTTTGGACGTGGACAGTTGCACAATTGCCTTTAATCAGCAGGTGTCACAACCTCTTTCTCTTAAGTGCTGAGCTTGGCCTAGTCAGTGCTGAGAGCCGGAAGGAGGGGTGCCCTGATGAGAATCTTTCAATGTATGGTGGTGCTGCATACTCCTCATCTGGTCAGCCAACCACTAGGATCAGTATTGGAAGGAATCATGAGAGGTTTGACTAATTGTCCATGTTAGGAAAACCCACAATGTGGTCCTTATTAAAGCCACTTAGCACAGGGCATGAAAGATCTTCCTTTAGGCTGTCTACTGCTCTGTTTTCCAACATTCCAGCTCTAGAATTAAGAACTCTCAGGATCCCAGAGACTGTGTAAGTGAAGAAAGGACACTCTCCTACCCCAGTCATTTTTATTGTGTCTCCTTTCCGTTCCCCTCCTTGTTGGCTACATGCGACATCAGAATCGGTACATTTTGGGCAGCCATTTTACCCACATGTGCTTCTGTACCTTGTTTTACAATCGTGCAATGTTCTAAAAACCACTTTCTACAGGGCCACATGGGTCTGCTGAGTCTTGATACCATTCATTATGCGCCATCTAAACACCACATTGATTAACAACATGCAATCTTACCAGAAAAGATTTTATATTTTGTGGAGCTATCAGAGTCATTATATTCAGTACTTCTAAATTCTTAAACATTTCTTTATTACTATAATTTGTGTGTGTGAGAGGCATATGCCATAAAGCATACATGAAGATATTTGGTTCTCTTGTCCTACTTTTATGTGGGATTTGGGGTATTGAACTTAGTTTACAAGTCTTGCATGGTGAGTATCTTTATCTGCTGAGCAACCTCATACCCCCTATTTTTAAAAATAGTTTTCTGGCCCTCTGGAAAAATTGAAGTCTTTCCTTGGCAACAGATACTATTAGTTATTTCCCCCGTAGTTACAGGCTTACTTTGTTTCTTTTGGGGGAAAGCCTGCCAAGTTCCTGCATGTGAATAACCACAGTTATTCTTTTGAGGAAATAAAATGGTGTTGCATGGAAAAGCATCTGGTTCTGGTTTCAGTCCAACGGTAGCACAAATGCTTGTCCTGGGGACCCAGCTTCTTTTGTGGCAAGGTTTTTCATTTCATCACTCAGAAGAGTAAATGAGCACGAATTTGAAAATGAAGACCCAACAAAATGGCAACCTTCAGGGCTTCCTCAAGAAAGTGAGATTGGCTGTTCTCTAATATGGTATGGCAGAAGACACACAGTGACCCCAGGATGGATGTGCTGCGGGCCCCACAGTCACTGTCACTGATGATTTCAAAGCCCCAGAGAAATTGCCAATATAGAGCAGAGGCAAACTAACTCCTCACTATTAGAATGAAAAATATTTTGCTCTGAGGATGGATGGACTAAATGGGTGTTGGGGAGCCAAAGTTCATCAAGTCACACTTGAATCACCACTTAATTTAAGCAAGGTTTTCAATGGTATCCAGACACCAGAACACATCAATAATGAGAAAAATACATTAATTAAAAATTTTTCATCAGGCATAGAGGTTCCTTCCTGTGATCACAGCAATGGAGAGGCTGAGGCAGGAGAATGTTTATGACTTCATGGCAAGCTTGGGCTGACTAGTATGTTCCAGGCCAGCTTGGACTATGCAGTGCTATCTTATCTAAAAATGGAAGAAAGAAAAAAAGATGAAGTAAATAAAGCAAATAAACGAAATACTAACCCCCTCTACCGTTAGGTTTGGTAGGTATTGCTGGGAGCTTGCTCTATGCCCTTGGTGCGGGGAGGGACTCTGGGAACTGCTGCTCTGGAAGCGGCCTCCCTCAGAAGGCATCTTCATTTCTGGAGAATCTGTAAGCAAGGAGGGGTTGGGATTCACGAAAGCGGAACGAAACTTTCCACAGGGAATGGCGCTAACTGGGCAGCTTGGAGAGCAGCCTCCAGCTGGGGGATACTGCGTCTCCACAGCAGCTTCTGCCTCAAATCCTCAGGTCTGTAATCTGGGATTACCCAGTCTGCCTGTTGTCCAAGTACACTACGTCAAAAGCCCCGCAGACCTCACGTTTCCTACGGGTCCTGTCTCCTCCCTGTTTCCCCCTGTTTCCCAAAGCAGTCCTGCCTTTCCGTGTTAGCCTTGTGCCACCCGGGACCTCCTAACAACTGCACATTTATCCTGTCTTTCCCATCCATTGGCATTCTCATGACTCTCAGGGTAGACGCCGTTCCTTAGAGCAGCCCCATCCCTGCCCTCTTGGCCACTGCCTTCCCGGGGGGATACTGCGTCATGTTTCTGTGTCTGACATGGCGACCTCTGTTTTCACACATGCATTCCCTCTCCAACAAGCGCTTCTCCCATAGGCACCTGCCCTCACCTCGTTCTATCTGCTCCCACCCACTCACCCACTCCAACCTGCACTGGTCTTAATCCTTCAAGAATCAGGCCACATGTCACCTCCTCTCAGGAGATCCATCACAGTTGACTCAGGATTTCTGCCTTGGTTACACCACTTGGTGTCTGTAGGACTTAGCCACTATCTCCTCTTTTCAAGTCTCTGTCTCCTCATCTGGGAAAGGCTCTCGTTGCTTATTGTGGGCACGGAAAGAGATTAGTGTATGTAAGGAACCATGACAGCTGCTGGGAAGAGAAGGAGTGTGGTCAGCAGTAGCATCTCCATTTTTATCTCTTCTTTCTCCTTTATGTCACTGGAATGATGCTACAAATGGCCGCTCAAGTTCTGGTGCAGTGTCAGGTAAATTGGGGACACAGTGAAATGGGAAGTAAGTGTGAGAATCATGGCTGACACTGTCCAATATGGTGCCACTGGCCACTGGCCACACGTGACTTTTAAGTCTTAGATGTGAATACTCATGCATTAAATCAAACTAAAAATCAGTTCCTTGCCATAATGTCGGTGTTTAAAGTGATTAAAAGGTCACATTTGCCTGGTGGCTATCTGGTGGGGCTACACAGCTTATGGGAAATCTCTATCATTGAGGAAGATTCTGCATGTTAGGGCTGTAAATAGTGTTTTCTGACTAGCACTCTCAGAAGATAGGCTTTTGTGCAAACACCTTTGACAGGGAGTGTTAGTAACCTACATACTAAGGCAGACTTGACCCTAACAGTTAGGGAATTTCTTGACAATGTCCTTGGCATGGGTAAGATATCTGCATGGCGAGACAGACTGAAAGTCTTGGGACCTGTTTGCTCACTGCTTTTGTTCACCTCAACTGGGGGAGTTTGCCTGGATCCCTCGGTGAGAGCGACACTGAATCAGGCCTACTGTGGAGACAGAGACCCTCTCTTTCTTGACCTCAGGAGTAAATGAGAACACTAGTGTATCTGCACTTCTCAGCTACTCTGGAGAAAGCTAGCCAGAAAAATAGGCATTTAGTGGCTGTGATGGTTACTTTTGTCAGCTTGACACAATTGAAAATCACCTGGGAAGGGAGTCTTAATGAAGGACTGTCTATATAAAGATGGCCTGTGCAGATCATCTTGATTATGTTAATTGCAGTAGGAAGGCTTGTCCACTGTGTGGGCACCACTCTGCATAGATCTGGCAGTAAGAGTGAAGAAAGTGAGCCGAGCACGAGGCTGCATAGACTAATTCGTTACTGTCTGTTCTTGACTGTGGATATCCTGTGACTAGCTGCTGTGAGTTTCTGCTTCCTTAACTTCTCTGAAACTGTAGAGAATCATTGGGAATTGTAAGTCAAATAAACCCTTTCTCTCTTATGATGCTTCTGTCAGGGTATTTTACCAGAGTGACAGGAGCAAATCTAAGGTAGTAGCTTCTAGGGGAAGCTGGATTGTGGTTCGTAACTAACGTCGCTGCTGATGTGCTTTCTTTTCCTTGGAAGCCACACCATGTTCTTTTCCAAGTGACCTTTCCCATGTCTCTATGGACTATCCACTGCTGTCATGAGGGTACTGAAGTGACAGGCCATTGCTCAGGAACTCATTATTGATAACCTTGCCTTTGGAATTAGGTGGAGCAATATGTCCGCACACAAAACTTTCCAGGAGCTTACTGTGAAGTTCAGGGTCCATGTTTGGGGCCAGTAAGAACAAGCCATGGCTTCATCACCTTCTCCCTTAGTTTGCATCTTCCTCACAGGCCATGCCAGAGTGGCTTTCTGCTTCTTGTGTCCCAGGGCCTTGGATGACAGTGCATTGTTTGACTGTAGCCTGCCAAGGCAACAGAAGTCAGGGATTGCTTTCAAGGTTGCAATGCCAACAACGACTTTGATAGCAAGTAGGGCTTCCCTGGCTCTGAAGTGTACTTGACCTAGGTTTGCATAATGAGTGATAACCTGCCACACGGCGCTTGTGGGGAAGTGTGACTCATGCAGGCCCTGGCAGAGTTCTTGGGCAGGGAGAAAGGTGTCTCCCTATTAGGAGCAGCGTCCCATGCCAGTCCTGAATCATAGGATGTGGAGATGGCAGAGACATTAGAGGTCACCCAGCTCATGTCTGAGGTTATAGATGATGAGAAAATGATCTGGCAGGGCATATGGACTTCTCCAGGCACAGAACCAGGGCCAGAACTGAGTGCTTTTGGCTCTAGTCCTATGTTCTAAGGTTGTTTACTTGCTGGCTTGTTCTCAGGTCAGTGTGATGTTCCCTGTTCTGTCCGGATGTCTTATCTACTCAGCTGGACAGTAATTTTTAAGTGCACAAAGACTGTGATGGTTAGCTTTAAATGTCAATCTGACATGACCTAGAGTCACCTGGGAAGACAGTCTCAATGAAGGATTGTCTACACCGGCTTGGTCAGTGTGCATGTCTGTGGGAGACTCTCTTGATTAAACTGACTAATCAGTGTGAGAAGACCCAGCCAAATGTTGCAAAAAAGCAACAAAAGCAAAAGTCCTTCCCAGAATCTAAGCTGTGTCTTTCCAAGCAGAAGCATTCCAGGGAAGGCAGCGTAGAACCTAAGCAACAAGACTTCCGGGAGGGGCAGTGGTAGGCCTGTGGGTAGGACAGGGCTGTCTGGGGGTGGAGATGAGATGGGACTGCTTAGGTTACTGAAGGTGACACAGTGACCTTGCTAGCAGAGGCTGCATCTGGGAGACCAGGGTGTGGAAAGGGCATCTGAGGGATGCTGCAGAGAGGTACTAGTTATGTGGTGTATTAGTGGAGCAAAGCGAATAGATGTAACAAAATACATGAAGTATGTGTGTGAGCCTTTCCTCATAGGTAGCTGTGTTGGCTCTGTCGCTTCCCTGTGTTAATTATAACAAAATATCTCAACTCAATGGCTGAAGACAACATAAATTTACTGTATCATATTTATGGAGGCCAGAAGACGGCCCCAACGAGTGGAAATCAGAGTATGACAGCGCTGACTCTGAGGTGGTCCAGAAGAGAAGAGATGGCCAATGTCTGGTGCTGTTCGAATTCCTTAGCTTCTGGTCACCATCTCCATCTTCTAAGTAGCCAACAGCTTGCCATACCTCCCTCTGAACTTCTACTACATGGCCACCACCTCTGAGCAAATCTCTCTGGCCTCCCTGTGAGAATACATGTGGTTACACCCAGGGCCTCAGAACCATCCAGAATACGCTCTGGCATCATCCTCGCGGAGCTTCTCAGTTTCCTAGGACTGCTGGTAGCAAGGTCATGGAGACTGGCAGGAGCAAAGGAATTCAAGCCCAGATAGTTCCAAAGGCCTGAAGCCAGAGATCAAGGTATGCCTGATTCCCCCAGAGTAAGGATGGCGGGCTCCAGAGAGTCAGTGGAGGCTGTGGTAAAGGAGATAAACAAGTGCAAAGAAGCAAAGGCAGAGGAAGCAGAGGGCAGAGTGAGGCTGAGGGTGTGTGTGGCCTTATAAGTATGCAAGCTTCACGTGTCTGCGTGTATGTGAAGCTGTGGGAGGTTGTGACGTGCCTGAGAGCGTGTGTGTCTGTGTGTTTGTATGGCTCGTTGGTGTTTGTGTGAGAAAGTGTGCGTCGGTGCAGGGATGTGGGAGGGGTGACGTCAGAAAGTCTCAGTTAGGTGTCCCCCCTCACTTGAACAGGGACACGGGGTGGGTGTGGCGGCTTGAACAAGAACTGTCCTCCATCCCAAATATGTCTGAATACTCCATCTTCAGTTGGTAGTCATACTGTTTGGGAAAGTTATGGGATGTTCACTGCCTTCCTGGGAGGAAGTGTGTCACTGCAAGTGGGTGTTGGCATTCTCGACCCACACTCTGTTCTCTTCCTCTGTGTCACATATGTGGCTGAAACGGTCAGCCATTTCCCTGCCCCATGCTTCCCAGGGCCACAATGACGAGAATAAACCCTTTCTTCTCTAAGTTATGTTGGTTAATGGTATTCTATCGCAACAGAATAGTTAACACTGTGGGTGAAACTATTAATCCTGGGGAGGACAAGCAGCCCCTTGAATAAAGGGAGCATTGTTCCACAGATACCTTCCTGCCCGTGGCTGCACATGTGAGGCTGCTACCCCGGGAGCCCAGTGCCTTAGCCAAGATTAGCAACTGCAGCGACCAGGAAGACGAGAACAGTCCAAGAATCAGTGGCAAGAACATTTAAGAAAAGCTGAACGCTAGGCCCGGTGAGAAGCCATGTACATGCAGTAAAGAGGAAAAATAGGCTAAGAGCTACCACTCCTGATCTCCGAATGGGTGTATAGAAAGCCAGGGAGGGGAACAGAGACTCCAGGAGAGATGGGTGTGGTGTTGCGCTTTACATCTGCCCTTTTTACAGAAAGACAAGTGGGAAGGAAGGATAAGTGAGGGGTCTGCCACGGCACTGTCCCCTGGATTAGCATGGAGGCAAAGGCCCGGTGACCTGGGAAACTCTCAACTGTGGAAGAGGTAAGCACCCAGATTCAATTCTCTGTGGACCCTGGTGCATAAATGTATCCCTGCTTACTTAGAGCCATGCGTGCCTTGTAAACATATGCTGCAAACACAAAGCCCCACTGAGACAGGATACTCCTGTCTTTGATATAAAAACCAAAGGTATCTGAAGAGATGGCTCAGTCTGTGAAATGCCTGACACACAAGAGACACGGCTTACCACAAGACCCACCTGAAAATCCAGGAAGGTGCACACGTGTGATCTCAGCGCAGGTGACAGAGCAATCCCTGGGGCTTGCTGGCCAGCCTGGCCTGCTTCATGAGTTCCCCCACGGTCAGAGACCTCATCTCATCAAACCACCCAGCTGCTAAGAAATGACACTGGCCTCTACCTGCAGGTACAGGCATTTATGTGTGAAGCTGCCTACACATGAACATCTACACACATAAACACAAGCACACACACACACACACACACACACACACACACACACACACACTAAACTAAATAACATCAGCAGAAAGAAAGAAAATTCAGTGGTATCTTTTCCGTAGGAACTCCTGGCTCTATTCTGCCAAGGTGGAAGGAAATAAAAGTGTGTTGGGATTCTGAAGTGAAGATTCCTTTCCCTTTAACCAAGACATCTGCTGCAGGAGCCCTTTATCTGGTGCTTTGTATACATATTTTTAATCCTATACAAAAATGATAGGGTGTCAAGAAGGATCTGTAATAACACCATTTTTTTATTTCACTTCAAAGACTTGGCCATTTCTATCCATGTGACATTCACGCTCCTTCAGGGTCAAACAACATCTTGCAGCCTTCATAAAATGATTAAATATTTTAAACAGCTCCTGCTTATACCTCTACCGCCCCCGGAGACTGATACTGTTATCGTTTTTGTCAAAGCCAGTTTCCATCCGCATTTGTCATTCCTGCTTGCATTTATGAGTTATCAATCGCCACGTCAAAATGCAAAATAACTGATGTTCTTTGGGCGGTATTGGATGGTCTATCTGGGGCTTTTAATCAATGCTGATTCTTATTTTCCATACCCATACATAAATCTCCACTATTCCGGGCAACATATAATGCGTTTGTACAAAATGCGGTGACAGAGCAGCAGTTACATTATCAAACATTACACCTCAGGGCTAACTGCGTACCAAGGGCTTTCAGGAGGGAACACTGGGAATTGCTGGGCAGGAGACACAACCATTGTGGAGACTATAAGGAATTGGTTGTTGCCATTTATAAATCAACACCCTGGTCGCTAACCCTCACTTACGTACAGTCCAAATTCCTGCCCCGATCCTCTGCAACTTAGTCACTTTTTTTTAAAGGCAAAGTTGGCATAATCTACACAAATAATAATGAACTATGTTTTCTGATTTCTTCAACTTTTCCCCAGGGCATAAATTCAAATAGCAGCGTATGACACATGCAGGAACAGCTTCTGGTTTTTAACCTACACTGGATTTTTCCGTGTCATATCCCACCCCCAGTTGCTCCGGAGGAGAATTTGTTTTGCCCTTTGAAAAGGCATTTGCCCAGTAGAACAGCAATCACTATCAAAATCATTCAACAGGACACAAGTGCCCCGTGGATTCTAGCACAAGCAGACATCCAAGGCCATGGGAAACCACACAGGTTCCTTTGGAGTGAGGAGGCAAGGGCATAAAAATAAGCCCAGTGTGGAATACGGCACCAGTGTGCATTCAGCGTGGCCCAGGAGTACATAACTACTTGAGAAGACCAAGGTATGAAGGATGGCCTCTCCTTGTCATCATGTCACCCTCTTGGAGCTCACTATGGCCTAATTGGTCTTTATTCCCATTCTCCCAACCCCGCCCCGCCCCTCCTCCCCCCCATTGGCAGAGTAATTGCTGTCGGTTAGTAAGCATAGCAGCCAAGCTGTTGACAGGCCTACCTGTGCTGTAAGGGACCCTGTCTCCATGAATCTCTGGGATTTACAGCAGAAATCAAGAACCAGAAAGATCGCTGCTGCAACAAAGTTCGATTCCAAAGAGGCAGTGGTAAAGGTACCTCCCAGCATCCAAAATGTGAAACCAAGTGCAAAAGTAAATAAACCTGACTGTACTTGGAGGGTGAATAACGGTCAAAACCCACTAAGAAGAGAAAACTTAGGTGTGCTCACTGTCTGAAAGGCAGTTTCAAAACACAGCTTCTAAACAGTGAACTCAGAACTGCACCAGTGTGATGGAATGGCTTTCTGCATTGTGCTTCAAGATGCAAACGTCCTGCATGGAATTCAGGCTCGCAGCTGAGCCAGAGGGGCGAGCAGCCAGCCTCATTTGGCACGACATGTGTTCAGTGAGCAGAGCATGAGAACTTCAACATTTACTCATCTGAACACTGGGGAACTCACTCACCCACCACACAGCGATGTCTCTGTCACCTCTAATTTCAAAGACTTTGAACAGCCACATGAGGTCATTAACAAGGTGACATTTGGTGTCTGAGAACACCATCGCATGCTGTTCTCAAGCATGGTCTAGACCCAGTGTGGTCCTCCGGTGTTTGCTACATCTTGGTAAATGAAAGCACCATCTCCTGAGCTTTTCAAGCTGGAATAGGCAGCAACCCATCTCATCATCCTGCCTTTCCCTTTTCTTGGCACGTTCTCAGAACTGTCCTCAGCCGTGGGCAACTTGTATTGGCCATGCTCACCACTCACAGTCAGACCGGGTCACAGGAAAACAGCATTCCGAAGAGGCCAGTGACATAACTCAGTGTTTGCCTCACAAGCCTGAGGAGCTGAGTCAGAGCCCAGGACCCATGTAAAATGGCCAGGTGTGATGCTGTGTGCCTGTAGAGCAGGTTTGGGCAGGTGGAGAGGTGGAGCCCGCAGCTCACTGTCAAACTGGCCTAGCCTGATTGGTGAGGTCCAAATCAATGAGAGACCCTTCAAAAAGAGTGGATGATAACCCAGGCTGTCCTCTGGCCTACACACACACACACACACACACACACACACACACACACACACGAAATCCTTACAACAAATATACACATGCTCACGTACATTGCATTCATGAAGAAGCATACAACCAAACCAAACCAAACCGAAACCTGGGCGTTATGGTTCCCATCACTCTAAACACTGCTCTTTTCTCTTCACAAGATTATTCATTTACTCCAGATACACAGCCATCCTTTTGTATTCTTGGGGAGCTGGTTCTAGGACCTCTGAGGACACCAAGGTCTGTGATGCTCAAGTCCCTTGTCTCTGCATGTGGCTGACGGGCACAGTCTGCACACGTTAGGCATCCCTAGGCTATTTAAAATGTCCACTGCAATATGAATACTCTAGAAATAGTCATATTGTATTATTTTGAGAACGATGGCAGAAAAAAGGTACATACGTGCTTAGTACAGTTAGTTTTTCCTGGGTTTTTTATTTTAGGAGATAAAGTCTCCTATAACTGGCCTTGAACTCAGTGTGCGCCACAGGTGAGTTTGGACTTTAAATGCCCCTGCCTCCACCTTCTGAGAACTAGGATTGCAGTCATGCACTGCTCTGCCTAGTTTATCATACTGAGGATTGACCCCAGAGCCTCACAAATGCGGGGCGAGCTCTAACTGAGCTATACCCCAACCTTGTCCTTCTAGCTGTTTTTATTTGCAGCTAGTTGAGTGCCTAGATGTAGGAGCTCTGGATTCAGAGGCTGGCTGAGTAGGCTCAGGACCTCCTGTGTCTCAGGTAGGTACAATGCCACAGGACATCCCCTTGCTACAGCACCCCTAAACACATAGTGGGCTTGAGGGTGGTCAGGTCATGATGGCAAGATCAGCTTTGTGTGTTTCTCTTAGACAACAACAACAAAAAACCATTATTTTATACAACAAGCATAATAATGCAAAACTAACCAATTGCCATGTTAGGGACTGCTTCTTCTTAGGCTGAGATCACTTGGCCGCCATTGATTGGGATACTTTGGCTGACTTGGTTGGGAGAGGATGTCTGTATCTCTTACTTAGCGCAGGTCAACCAGGATCAGACCCTTTGAAAGCAAAGAAAGGAGTGATACTAACAGACTGATGTGGTCCTGGGGAAGGAGACGGGATAAAGGTACGTGAATTTTCCCTAGGAACTGGCCCTAGGAGAAGCAGAGCCTGAAATGGGAGTGATTGAATGTGCTAGACAATTTATTGTCTGTTCCATCCTCCTGTTTGCTCACAGAATTACTGTTTCAGCATGGCGTGAGTCCAAGCTGTGTAGTCAGTCTTTCAACTCAGCAACAGGAGGAACTCAGGCACGTGGTGCCGTCTAGTACGGTGCTTTTGCCACTTTTCCAAAGAAGCGTTGGCGCTGTAAGGGGATGTGTTTTGTGGGGTGAGTGGGATTAGCCACCCACTAAGCAGGGGTGGTTAGGATGTCCCCAGGGCTGCTGGGCAGCTTGGGACGCACAGGGCAGCACAGAAGCATCTGTCCCTCAATGTCAACAGTGCTAAGGTGGGGAGAGCTGGATTAGCCACAGCCAAGCTTAAGAAACTTGACTGACACATGACAAAGCCTTCCCAGAGTGCACAGGAAGAAAGGAAGAGGAGCGGGAATGTGAAGCTGTGTGTAAGGTGAGTTTATATACTGCAGTCAGAGCTCGGTGAGCCGGCCCCATGAAGGACAGCATAAGCCTGACCGCCAGAGTGTTCCCCCCAGACTCTCATAAACATTGGAGAGAACTGATTCTTACAAACTGTGCTCGGACCTCCTCTGCACGTGTGCACACCTGCACTCGCACATCATGCCTCCCCCACAGAAGCGCAGAGCAATTATAAATAAGAGAAAATATTATTCCAGCTAGTGCTCCCCATTTCTGCTTGGTAGATGTTCGTTAACTTCTGCGCTGCTGAAGTGCACACTGCGTGCACACCCCTTCCACAAAGCCCACGGCGGATGGATGTGGTTGTCACTGGGACATATTTAAATATCCAAATTACGCTTGTATTGAAAAGACTCGCTCTGGGAAAAAAAGCAATGTTTTTCACGCTTATTTAAAATTTTGGATGAATTACAGACAAATACAGTTAACTTTAATTTCTGGAATCATGAAAAAGTACGCATGATGGCTGTCTCGCCTCATCATAACAGCATATGTGTCGATATTTCTAGGGGAAATCAAAGATGAATTCCAAATGACAATTTTGCAAATGATTCCAAAAAACAGAAAGCACTGAGCATTTTGGCAAAGGGTCTATGCTCTCTCTGTCCATAACCTTGGGATAAATCCTTGATATCTGCGAATTGTGAGCTTCTCAGCACAAGGTAAATATTCTGGACAGCAGGGGCTCTTGGGGCCGACGAGCCTTCAGCTGATTCACAGTCCTCCAGCCCTGTGGTATGACCTTCACCCAGTCATCTTAACCCACTGGTCCCTTCACTTCCTGTCCTGGAAAGTGGAATTAAGAAGGCTGCATTTGTAGAAATGCAGGGTCCAGAGGGAAGGTTCGCTGTTATTTCATTATTACCGGTATGGTAGCAGTAACAAATGGATCGACTGAGCAGGAACAAGTCACTATGTCCTTGTCCTGAGTGTGTTAGTGTCTGTGTGAACTGGAGCAGACCACAGACTGGGACATAAAGCAACAAAGATGTACCTCACAGGATTCTGAAATCAAAGTGTTGGCTGGGCCTGCTCACTTGGAAGGCTTTAGGGAGTGAGCTCCAAGCCTCACTCCTGTTTGGCCATATCAGCAGTTCTGGGTTTCTCTTGGCTTGTGGTATACTCTCTGATCTTTGCCTCTATTATCACGGATCTTGTTTTTATCTAGATCTTTTCTCCTCATCGGCCATGTTGGATTATAGCCCCATTAATCCAATGTGACCTCATATTAACGTATTACATCAGCAAAGACCCTATTAGCCTAGTGAGTTTGCTTTCATAGATGTGCGTTGAGGGTCCAAACATGGCAGTTTGGAAATACAGTATCAACAAGATTCAAAGCAAAACTGAATAAACTGGCTTTGTTGACTTTCATGGAAACAAGAAGACTAGCTCAGCCACATGTAGGTATCTCGGCTTGTCAGCTGCCACATGAAGATACAAGGAAGCCGCTGAGCAACCGTGCACCGAGGATGTGCTGAAATTCAGTGTGGAGTGAGGGGTGGAGCAGACATAAGCAGGAAGTCACCCAAAGGGGTGACCCTGAAGATACAGCCCAGCAGGACCCTTTGTGGTGGCAGTGAGTTTGCGGGTTTCCACTGTGCTGCAGGCAATAAGTAACAAGAAAGTTCCACCTTCTGGGAACGTGCCATTAGAAGAGACACCCTCTCTGATCTGGGTGAAATGGCATGTCTGGTAGAAAACCTTAACCCATGTCTGCAGCTGCCTTGGGGCTGACTAAATTTTGGCTTTCTGAGGTTCTTGATACATTCACCTCACGTCAACAATAGATTTTGACTAACTCCTCATCAAACAGGCTTTTGTTTTGGGTTAAATTGTGTCTTCTCAAACTATGTATTTTGAAATCCTTATCCTCTACTTCCTCCGAACATGAAGCTGTCTGCCGATAAGTGTTTAAAGACACATGCATGCGATAATGAGGCCCAGGAGAAGGCTCTAATACAAAAGGACTACTGTGTTCTGAAAGAGGAACTCTGGGCAGACACATGGGGAGAACAGCACGGGATGGTCGCAGGAGGCCTAGGTGTTGTTCTATATGCCACCGGGTCACAAGTGGTCTTAGAGGTCTAGTCTTTAAACTGGGACAACCTGTTTCTGTTGTTTTCTCCTCTCAGTGTGGTAGCCAGTAGCCCTGGTTAGTGCACTAAGTCAATGACAGTTGAACGTCAAGGAGGAAAAGGGTGTCCTGTGATGAGAGAGGCCTCAGTATTCAGTCACTCCCCATGCCTGAGGCATTTGTTCTTTGGACACTATTTACTCACCCTTTGCCTCAGCATGTCTGGCAACTGGCAACTCACTGTTCCAATTTTGAGGCCTTCTTCCTTTACTGAAGTCTGCTTCCTGAAATCGTAGCCCTGCCTTCTGAGAGCAGACCACTTCCTCTTCCTCTTGGCCACACTGAGTACCTGAGAAGAGCAACTGAGTCCCTCATTTCTTATCTAGCCAAGTGTTAACACTTCCGGAAAGCAATCTTGCACAGATTATGTACTTGATACTGCCTGATGGAAGGGGTCTCTATCCCTCTATGCCTCTATCCCTCTGCATTCCTGCTTCTAAGAAGCCATATCAACCCTTGGCTTCCTGGATCCCAGGCGTACAATGCTTGGCTCTGGTTGCCTGTGGGGCGTGTTCTGGCTTTGCTTGGTGATCTGCAGAATAGAGTGTGGACTTTGCCTTCTATGAGAGAAATCTGGAGAAGATTTTAGAGTTCTTGGCAGTCAGGAAGAAAGTCTTTCTTAGAAAAAAAAATCTTCCCCTGTGAGATGAGACACTAGAAATGACAGAAAAACCTCCTTTGTTTCACACAGACATGGTTGGTCAGAAACACGGTTAGCTTAGGTCCTCTGTGTAACAGGAATCTGATGCCAATGGCTGTCTTCATTTCCATGGGTAAATTGGGCCACCAGTGCACAGGGGGGCAGAACACTCACCTGCTCCATTCTCTGGGGCTGTGCCACTATGCTGAGTCACGCTAAAGGTTAATTTCCTTCATATAAATGAAACCGTACACACCAAGATGAGTTTGCGACTTTCCTCTCAGCTGGGGATCTGTTCTGGAGACAGACTGTGTCCTGGAAAACTGGCCATTCAGTCCTTCAATTCATTATCTTCTTCCGTTTCCTGGCCCCACCCTTCTCTTAGCCCTTTCCCCATGAAAAGGTTTTCTTTAAAGATAGAGCCACTCACACATGTGGGGATCAGAACATTGGGGTCCAACTTAGTAAGTCTAGTATACTGCCTGACATGGTGAAGCAGTCCTGCAATCCTAGCACCTGGGAGACTGAGGCTACTCCCCTGCTTGGAGGGTCATGAGTCTGAGGTGAGTCTGGGATGTACAGCAAGATCCTGTCTTAAAAACTTCTTAAGAAAAACCAACACAAACCAAATGAAAATAAAAATTAAAAAAAAAAAGCTTACCCAACAGTTTCACCAGAGGAAGTAAATAGTTTTTTGTTTTGTTTTGGTGCTTTCCCCTCCTAGAATGTGTCTCCTACAGTAACCAGTGATGCATGTCCTCATTTAATGTTGGTCAAGGGAGTCAAGCGACAGTTTTTCGTATATCTCTGTGAAACCAGTGACATTATTCTGTGTCTTGTGCTCAGTCACTAAACAAAGGACTCACACTCGAATGGCCCATCTCTCCACAAGCAGAAATACAGCAAAAGGAACTACGGTCACATGATATTTGTAGCCTCCACGGTGAGATGCCTGGGGGAGCCATTGGCACTCCACATTGACAAGTGTTAGGGCGGATACAGAGCCGAAGTCGTTCCCAAACCCAACCTCCACAGGAGGGAAAGTCCATTTGAGGCCAAGGTTAGTCTCGAGCTCATAAGCTCACGCTTATTTCATCAGCATCCTCTTGCTCAGATCCTGGGCAATTCTTTGAAGCTCTTGTCTGAGTCTCCAGGAAGCTGGCAGCTGGAGTCCTTTTCCATTCCGCCTCTTTGGTGTGTCCTTTCTTCTTGGCTTGGTCCCTCATGTACTCCTACTCACTGGATAGCCGCAGCCACTGCAAAGCGAGGCTCCCTGCCTCCCGTCTCTGCTGCCCCAGTTTGTCCTATAGATAGCTGGCAGGATCGTCTTCCAAGAACGCTATTTTCATCAAGCTACTCCCCTGCTTGGAAGCCCACAATAGCTTTGCATTATCTTCCCTCAGCCCACTTCACTCTTCCCTGCCTCCCTTTGCCCTGACCCCAGAAGGCCCCTCTCCAGCAGCTGCGTTGGTTTCCCCCGTCTTCTGCATGGGTGTTGCTGTTGCAAGTGGCTCTCTACCTGCTCTCCCCCAAGGCCCGAGATCCAAACTGTCCTCCGCCTCCATTCCCTGTCTACAGCTCATCTCTCAGACACACTTCCCACCTCTTCAAGTCTATCTGAGTGAATGCAAGACACACCCAGCACCCGTGACTCCTCACCTTAGATTGCCACACATGGAGTCCTGTTTCGTTGGATCCTGAGTGGGGTTTGCTCCCTGGATTCCAGTATGAGCCATCCAGTTTGTCCTCATTCTTGATCGGCTCCTGTCATCATGAGTTGAGCACTGAGAACCTGTTCTGAAGTCTTGCACAGCTCAAATGCTGGCTCTGGCCTTAACTTCCTAAATGACCTTAAACAAGCTACTTAGCATTTTATCCCTTGATCATCTGTGCAGTAGGCACAGTAACATTAGTGATGCCTTCTGCAGCTGATTTCAAGGCGCACATAAGAATATGTCAGCCGCTTGATAAGCCCTTGTGAAAATGGAAAAGCATTCTTATTCTTGCCACACGTGCCAGACACTCTCATTATTATAAGCCCACACGCGCTTTGTAGGTAAAGAGAAAACACCGGATTTTCTAAGACATAGTTGAGTATTACTTACTTTTTCTATTTGTTTAAGTTTTTGAAGAATTATTATTGTGTGTGAGCAGAGGCACACATATCATGGCATGCATGTGGAGGTCAGAAGTCAACTTTGTGGGTGTTAGTTCACTCCTTCTATCATGCAGGTTCTGGGGATTGAACTCAGCTCCTCAGACTTGGCGGCAAGCACCCTTCCCCACTGAACCATACCACTGGCCCTACGTGTTTGTTTTTATAATGCTATAACCCTGGGTGCGCTGCCACCCTCAGCATCCTGGTACCCTACCTCCAGCCACACTACCTTCTTTGCACTGCTTACATTTCTCGAAGCTGGATTTTCGCCTGCTGCTTCTGGCCGTTCCTAGCTTCTACCGGGCACCTTGCACTACAGAAAGCACTTTAAACTTGAGGCCCCTCATTCCGTTCCACCGGTGGGCGGTACTCATTAAATCTCTGCCTCTTGGACAGTCACTCAGCCATGTTTCCTGTATGCCTATTATCTCTGCTGGGTAACAAGACACCACTAAACGAACGAGTTCAATCAATAATACGCGACATAGCTTATACAGACCTTTGGGCTAGACCCAAACAAGTGGCTTCGCTGGTCACACTCATTCTTTATTGTACCCTTCTGTCGGGAAGGACCAGTGCAGGCGGGTTCTGCTGGCCTCAGCTAATGTGGCCTTTAAATTTTTTTTAATTTTAATTATTTCTCTTAATTTTGGAGATTATAAAATAAACATATCATTTCCCCTCTCCTTTTATCCCTCTAAATCATCCCATGTACCTTTACCTTCTCTCTCTAGAATTCATGGCTTTCTTTTTCATTAATCATTGTTACATGAGCATGTTTATGCACACATATGTATACATACATATTCATAAATATAACCTTCTTAGTGTATATGATGTTACATGCATGTTGTTAAAACTGATGATTTGGTATCAGATAAGCAATTGGTGTTCTCTTCCCTGCTGAAGAAAACTTGTACACTTAGCACTCCCTATTTGTTGGTAGTTCTTTGTATAGGACTAAGAGCTCTAGGGCTTCCCCTATGCTAGCATGTCTACTACTGCTGTCATTGTTAAGGTCATGAGTAGACAGTCACATTGGTGAGACTTTTTGGGTGTAGCTTCTGACATTACTAGGAGGGAGAATCGCACAACAAACTCTTCTTAGCATCTTCCTGCCCCTATTCCCACAATATTCCCCGAGCCTTAGGTGGCGAGGCTTTCTAGATTACCCACTAGAACTGGCTCCACAACTCTGCATTTTGATTGGTCGTGGTTTCTGTAATGGTCTCTATCTGCTGCAAAAGGCGTTTCCTCCCCGAGGGATGAGCCCCCACTTACCGCTTGGTGTGAGGACAAGTGTTTAGAACGCAGGTAGGGGTTACACTTGTTTAGCAGGATGGTGGTTTGGGATTCTCCTCTAAGATCCATGCCTTCACTAGCCCTGAGTAGTTGGCTAGGCTTCCAGCGTCAGGCGTGGTTCCTTCTGTGGGACAAGGCCACGGTGCTCTCTTCCTGAGGAGCTCCTGTAGATGAAGAAGACATAGCTTCTGTCTTGGCAGGGACAAGGAGCCACTTTTTTTGTTTTTGAATGGGAAAGAAAGTGACTGTCTAGGGACACCGTGTTGCCCATTCTCATGTTTACCCAGGTCAACTATGTCAGGGCTTGACAAACTTATTCCTCCTTGGAACGCATAGCAAAAGTCTGAGGGAGTCTGTCATTGCTACTTTTGGGTTTTTCACCAGCGCTATAGAAGACAACTTCTGAAGAACCTGTCCCCACTGCATGTTTAGAGAGCTCGTTGCTTAACTAGCCATATCCCGTGGCTTGCTGACTCCTGACCTAGTTAAATCAATGTGTCCTTTAGATTTCTTCCTGTGGACTAGATACCAGGGTTCTGATGGCAAGACCCAGGAGTAGGTTGTTTCCGTTCTTATCACTCCTCCTTGTTATCATTCCTTCCTGGGTTTTCTAGATTGCCTGTCGAGGGGAATGGCAGGTGAGCCTTCCCTGAACTTCTGGTCTGGTGGAGCCAACAGGACCCTCACTTGTCCTGACTATGCAGGACGTTCAGGGCTGAGCAATGTCATCTGTCGTTTAAAGGGTGACATGGTAGCTATAAAAATTACTCCAGGCAATTTCCAAAAATATCATCACAAAAGAACATCACAAATGAAAGAGTGTGGAAGCACACTAAACCGCATCATGGTCTCGCTCTGAAGCAAGGCCTCCTCCAGAGGAGGCTCTAGGCTGGAAACGCCAGCAACCCTGAAGAACTGACTGCGCTGCGTGAAGAAGCAGGAGCCAGTGCAGAAGCTGGCTACTAAACGAAGCAGCTCCATGTCTGTCACGCTCAGTGCTGCTCTCAGAATGGCACAGCCTGTTCTACATTTACTCCTCAGAATCAGCAAATTGCATTGGCAGAGAAAAGCTGTCACATTGGGTGGCATTTGTTACATCCATTATTTTACTTAAGTTTAGACATCTATTTGCAAAATCAGATCCTACTTTAAAAAATTGCAGTGTTTCGCAACATTAAACAAAATGACAAGCTGTAGAAAATAAAGTTGATTAGTAAGCAATGCATGGGGGAAAACTCTCCTTCAGGTTCCAAAATGAAGACTTCAGTCGAACAGAGCAGTCATCGTTCTTACAGGCAGGAGGGTGGCTGGGCGTTTGGTGTGAATATGTGCAGTGACAGAGCCCAGCTGTCTGTCAGCCCTGCCCGTCCTCCACGTGACCAGATGGAGCCCCGGTGGCCTTCTCACCATCACACAACAGCCTTGGCCCTTCAATCCCCCTGTCTCATTGGCCCAGGGTACTGAGCCTTGAGCCTACACTGTCTAAGTCACCTACCAAGATCCTGAGATCCACCGTGCAGCTCTGTGAAGATCCAACTGACATGTGAGATCAGCTTCTAAGAAGGAATGATAACATGTACCAGCCTGTGAACTAGTCAGAGTTCTTCAGGGAAACTGAGCCAACAGGGCGCACAGGCACACCATCAGTGTCTTGATGTGGTGATCAGATCAGAGTTGTCGATGTACTGGCTGGTGTGTGTGTCAACTTGACACAAGCTAGAGGCATCAAAGACTCAGTTAAAGAAATGCCTCCATGAGATCCAGCTGCAAGGCATTTTCCCAATTAGTGATCAGTGGGGAAGGGGGCAGCCCGTGGTGGGTGAGGCTATCCCTTGGTTGGTGGTCCTGAGTTCTGTAAGAAAGCAGGCTGATCAAGCCAGGGGAAGCAAGATAGTAAGCTGCCTCCATGGCCTCTGCATCAGCTCCTGCCTCCAGGCCTGCCCTGCTTGAGTTCCTGTCTGTCTCATGATAGACTATGATCTGGTAGTGTAAGCTGAATAAACCCTCTCTTCTCTAACTTGCCTTTTGGTCATGGTGTTTCATCACAGGAATAGAAACCCTGACTAAGACAGTCCTTGTCACAAATGCACAAAGATGAAATACAGTTAGCAGAAACCATGCATTAAATTTTGATCTTTTCCCAGTATATTAGCAAGTAACTTTCCTATTGCTATGATAAAAAAAAAACACGGCCCAGGAGACTTACAGGTGCAATATTTAAGTGAGACTTACAGTTCTAGTGAGATAGGAGTCCTTTACCATCAAGGCAGGGAGCACAGTAGCGAACAGGCAGGTGTGGCCCTGACGCAGCAGCAGAGAATCCCCGTCCCGGTTCACAAACAGGAATCAGAGAACACGCTGGGAATGGTGTGAGTCTTCTGAAACCTGCAAGCCCACCCCCCAGTGATGTATCTCCTCTAACAAGGCCATACCTGCTAATCCACCCCCAAGAGTGCCATAAACTGGGGACCAAGTATTCTAACATCTGAGTGAATGGGAGTTATTGTCATTCAAACTACCTTACCAATATCGTGATAAGTGGTAGGGTACAGTCTCATGGTGCTGGGTGGTAAGCATCCAGCTATGTTTACAAGAGCAAACAACTGATACACTAGCATTCCATGCTACTAACTGTGCTGTGGGGTAGGCTTGGTATGTCACACGTGTTCGACTTATGTTAATTGTAATGGGGCTTTTAGGAACATATCACAGTAGTTAGGAAGTAAGTATGTAACACACACAGAGGGAAACAGCCACAGACAGATAGAGAGAGACAGAGACACAGAGACGGGTGTGTGTGTGTGTGTGTGTGTGTGTGTGTGTGTGTGTGCTGGATCCCAGTAAGTCCCACAAAATACCATTGGCAAGTTGAAAACCCAAGACATCCAGCAGATGAATTTAGTCCATCTATGAGGTTCCATTAACCCGGAGCACTGGAGTCCAGAGACTAGGGAATAGGACCATCCTGGGCCAAATAGAGAGAAAGAATCTGTTCTTTGCGGCTCCTTTTGTTGTGCAGAGAGTCTCAGCAAGTTGGATGGTGCCCGCCCAAATGGGGCAGGCCATCTGCTTTGTATGGTCTACTGATCCAAGTGTGGGTCTCCTCCAGGAATGCCATCACAAATACGCCCAGAATTTTCTCTTTACTAGCTATGTCAGCATCTCTTGGCTCCATCAAAGTACCATGAAATTAACCACCAACCTTTAACTCTTTCTCTATTTTATCTTCATAGTGAACGTACAGTGTGAAGGAACGTACCTTACAGATGATTTTGGAGAACTGAAGTTGACGATGTGTTGTCTGAGTCTCAAGGCACATCCTGTTTCCACAGCCCTCTTAACTCTTTTATCTTAACTCCATTATCTCCAAGTGGCCACAGTATTGTGCCTTTGAGCACCTCTCCAACTCCCTCCCCAGGCACCCTGCCATGGAGCCTGCTAATAGGTGCAGGACAGAGGTCTCTCCTGGCCTCCGCTCTAGTGGGACTGCTTCCGCTTTCCCTCTTCCGCTCTTCCCTCCTTCTCAACAAGCACTTCCTCCCAGGCTCTGTGGAGCTGGCAAGTTCTAAATAGGGCTCCTAAGGCTATGGAACCTAAACCCTTCATCCTAGGACTGGTGGGTGTGAAGAAGGTGTTAGCGTTCCTGGACAGGCTGGGGACTATGGCAGTGGTGAGGTTTGGGCTATGGTTTAAAGACAGTCATTTTGGGGGTGAAGAGCCACCCAGATCTGTCCCCAGAGGAGAGCAAAGGTCCTGTGGCTGGCCCTGGAAAAGCTGGAGAACACTTTTTTTGTTTGTTTGTTTGATCTTTGCTTTGGGGCCTTAGAGTCTCACAATCACTCAAGTTTGTGTCTATGTTGAGAAACTGGCACGGAGCAGTGTGCCATAGGAGCGTCACTGTGCAGACACAGTTCTGTCTCCATGTCCAGGCTGACCCTCTAAACGGCTGCTCATGAGGTCCGGCCAGTGGAAGCTGCGGAGAGATGGAAGAGCAAGAGGAAGAGGAACTGGTGTCTTGGTCCCATCCCTGCCGCAGCAGCAGTTCTGCTCTGGGGATGACCCTGTCCTGGATGCCCCATGACGTCCAGATTCCGGGTACAGTGTCTTTCTATACCATTAGTCAATTAATTAGTTAATTACAGGGTCTCAATATGTTGCCCTGTTCTTGAAGCTGCCATCTTTCTGCCTCAGCATCACAAAGATTACACTTGTGCGCCCGGGTCCGCCTTGACTTTCTGCTTGCACACCTGGGGCTCTTGGCTCTTCCACATTTGCTTTGCTTTTGTCTGGCTGTTCTCTGCACCTGAGCCTGGGCTGGACTAAGCTTGATTCAGTCTGAAGCAGCCTCGTTTATTTATAAACACTAAGCACATTGGCTCTTTCAGGTACCACCTCAGAAAAGGCCTATGTTTTAACCTAAAGGAACACATTTAGGAAGACTACTTCTCTTCTGGACCCAGAGCTGAGGAGAATGCAGCTCAGCAGGACATCCCCAGCCTGGGGCAGCCAGCCACATCCTGGATCTGGGACCTAGTGAGTTGGCTATAAACTACAGTGACCTTTCCAAATACCACAGGGCCATGCCCTTGGGCAGCTCACAGTAATTGACTATGGGTTTTGCAGTCAATTAAGAATATTTTAAACACCCTGTTTCTTGCTAAGGATTAAGAGTTTTAAGGCTCCTGGTTAAAAAATGACTACATAAATAATTCTGTTTTCACAATTATTTTACTTCTTGTTTTAATTCTCATTTTTCTCTCTGACATACAGGATAGGAAAAATTTGTAGACTGTGATTCAAGCAACCATACATTGTCCAAATTGCCTCTGCCCTAGTTTTACTTTTTAATTTCTGTGAATTCAAGATGGAACTTCCAATTTAAGGAAAACCATGATCCCCAGGTTCCCAAATGCACAACACGACTCATCCAGCCTTCCTGTGCATCTGAAGATGTGAAGTTGTCCACAGGACAGCATCTCGTGGCCATAATTATTGATCCCTTGGGCCCAGGCCTCACCTCAGCAGGAAAAAATAGGCAGCGGGAACCCTGCTGTCTTAATGAAACCCACATTTTCAGCATAGAATGGAAAAACCCAGTCTCAAAGACATGTAGGACAAGCTTCCTTCCTGTAAAGGTGATTATATGGCTGAGCTTGTATGTACACACGTCCAGGGCATGAGGTCATGTGTGTCTGTGTACATTCGTTCGTGTTTACTCCTTACCGAGCTGAAGGGTGTTATCACTAGTTTGCTACTGTTGTCAGACAGCAGCACGGAAGAGACTAGCTAAACTTGGAGATCCTCACTGCTTGTGAAACTGAGAAGCAGAGACAATGAGAGAGAGAGAGAGAGAGAGAGAGAGAGAGAGAGAGAGAGAGAGAGAGAGAGAGAGAGAGAGAAGAACATAAAGGAAATCATGGTGGTGGGGCAGGGACTGTTCTTTTTTTCTTTCTTGAGAAAGTGAATAATGTCATCGTTGATTTAATTAGCAGATCCTAGATGTGCTGACAAAGGAGGTTTTCTGGGGAGACGCACTGGGTTGTGTCAATGGTCTGAGTGATTAGGCAGAGCCGGGTTCCTGGTAATAACAGACGAACAACACAACTCGCCAAACCTCAAACAGTGCATAAATCAATTTGCTGGGAATTAACCACTCTCTTCAAAATTAGGGGTTATTTGACAGGGTTTCAGTAGTTGGTTTGTCACAGGCTTGTATTTCTAGCCGGGACTTATCTACTATCGATATAGAAATATCCCGTGACTGTAGGCTGATTCTGGGGAAGCAGAAGATCCCCGGCGGGAAGGAGAGCTCCAGGGATGAATAAGGGAAAGCGCTTGCTCTTGTATGGTGCCAGATGCTTAGCAGGGCACTGTGAATGAGGGGCTGCGTTTTAGAAGTCTTTAGAGGTCAAATGACCCCTCTCCTAAAGAGCTTAACAATTTGTTAAATGCAATGCCTGAAAGTAAACCCTGGCCCCGATAAATTAATGGAAAGCAGAAAGGCATCCTGAGGTCACTCAGCTGGGGACTAAATCCATCACATCCTCAGGGCACAATGCTGTGAGCCTTCAGGATAAATGCTGGGACCAGACTCTCCCAGGGCTTTCTGCTCGAAGGAAGGAAGGGAAAAGCGAAGGGCTTCAAAGACCAGACAATTCCTATAGTAGCTGGAAGCTAAAATTAAAACTAGCTTGTGATCCAGCTATACCACTCCTGGGCATATACCCAAAGGACTCTGTTTCCTGCCATGGAGACACATGCTCATCCATGTTCAGCGCTGCTTTATTCACAATAGGTAGGAAATGAAAACCAGCTAGACAGCCATCAAAGGACCAATAGGTGATGAGAATGCAGTGTACACGAGGCAGGGAAGCATGGGGAATGCCTTAGCTACTTGGTTTTGCACTATGAGTCTTTTCTCTTTCTAACAGCACACTTGCTCCTAGCTCCTTTACCTGAACACACTATGCACACACACCCTCTTTGAAGAGCGTACATCAGCCTCAGACGCAACCCTCTCTAAAAAACGAGATTTGTTTCTTCTCCCCTAACTTCCATCACTTTCCATTCAAATATGTTCGCAAAGCATCTGGGTGGGGTGATTGGAAAGGACAATCCAGTCAGAATTTGTTTTAGGGCATGCACTCTGTCCTGAGTTTACCATCTTCTGACTGTGTCTGATTGGGAGAAGATACGGTAAAAATCAGGTGCACTATGGGAAAGGACATGGACGGTAGGACAATGATCTTATAACCCAATACATCATTCAAAACAGCAAACCATGCAAGCCACACCACTTAGCAGCTCAACTCCTTCTCTTAAGTAGCATACCAGGAAACCCCAGCAGCTGTGGCTCCGCTGAGCCCTCACTGTATGCCTTGCTGTCAGTCCTGAGAGTGAATCGTTTAGAAGGCTGCACAGCAAGGGTCCCTGAGTAAGCCTGTCTTGCTGGTTGGGCAGATCCATGAGGGCCTTTATTTCAGTTCTTGGAATAAGAACCTGCATATACCCGACCCAGACCCCAACTTCTGGCAGCAAAGATACATAATGAAGTTCTATTTAACTCTGAAGAAAAGTGGCATCATGAAGTTTTCAGAGAAATGGATGGAGTTGTCAAATATTACATTAAGTGATGAACCCAGTCTCAGAAAGACAAATACTGCGTGTTCTCTTAAATGTGGATTCCGGCCCTCAACTATTTTTTTTATTGTTGTTTTTTGCTTTGTTTTGAGATATGATCTAAGTATTCTGGGTAGCCTGGGACTCAGTGTATAGACCAGGTTAGCCCCAAACTCACAGAGCTCCTTTGTCTCCTAAAGGCTGGGATTAAAGGCACACACCACCACATTCAACTTTACATATTAACATATATTGTTTAGACACATAAATATACATATATATATGTGTGTGTGTGTTTCTCTCCACCCTCTCCTTTTCTGTGTATTTCCTTTAGATGAACATATTTTGCTTTTTTTGCTAAGTCTTTAAATGCAAATTGGGCTCGCCTCTTCTTGTTTAGCATTTCTGAAAAGAGATTGTTGCTCTGTTTCCATATTTGACTCAGTAGTGATGGTCTCTTGGAGTATGTAGAAGTAGTGGAAGTTTTCCCTAGAAGAATGCCAGCTGTCTATCCAATTCCTTGGTGCCCAACATAAAAGTTTTCAGGTCAGTTTAAAGGCTATGAGTCCACCTAGCCAGTTGCTAGAGTAACAGAACCTTTTCCGACTACTAGAGCGTCCATAACATTAACCCCTGCTGTCTCATTCTGGATCCCCTCCTGCTCAGGTTCTGCAGTAATCAGCGATGTCCTCAGTTTCACTAAGGACCCAGCCTTCTTGCTCTGATGTCGTCACATGGAAAACACTGTTGATATTCAGTTACAAAACAGAGCAGAAGCATTTATTATTCCAGATCAATCCCCCACCCCCTCTAAAGACTACTTTAATCATATCTATGGTCTTCTTGGGAAAAATATTTCAAAATCTCTAACCAATTAAAAACACAGCTTTATTAGTTTACAATTTACACTCCACAGAAGAATTACCTGTTTGATTACAAGTCAGTTCATTTGAACCATTTACATAATTGCACAATTACCACCCAAATCTGATTTTAAAATATTTCTATGACCTCAAAAGACCCATTGATGGTCATTCCGTGTCCCCAGACATAAGCAATCACTGCTCTAATTTCTGCTTCTGTGCTTGTGCTATTCTGGGTATTTTGTAGACGTGGAGTCATACAATGTGTGACTAGCTTCCTTCACTCAACATACTGTTTTTAAGGTTCATCCATAAGTGCTTTATCCCTTTTAATAGCTGAATAGTATTTTATCTTTTGGATATACCACATTTTGTTTCTCTATCAGCAGTGATGAGGCTTGATTGTTTTTCTAAGTCATAATTTTACAAAGGTGCTTGATCCTTTAGGAACAAGGCTAATTTCTGGTTTCTTCTGATAGAAGCCATGAAGCTTGTGTGTAGCAGGCAGGCAGCAGGTTCTAAACATATACAAATACATGCCCCAAATGCTTCATCCCGCCCTGGTCCATAGCTCATCTAGGCAGATTTTCTGTCTAGTTCATAGAAGACCATTAATCAAGTTGATCAGCTGATACCTTTTATTAAAAAAAATACTGCACAGGTAAAATTGGACTTGTTGATTTGAATTTGGTCAGAGATAAATCGAAATAATTGAAATAATGCCCCCTGGACAGCTCTGCTTAGACCTGCCTCCTTGAGGTCCCTCTTGCTGCTTCCTTTTGTGAATGCCTCTGTCCAATAAGCCTGTGGAGATAAATTTTTTTATTTGTATGTGTGAAAGTTTTAACTGCAGGATCCCCCCCCCTGGGGTGTGTATGTGTGTGTGTTTGTGCCTGCTCACTTATGTGTGTACATGTGTGAGTGAGGTATGCATGACGCAATGGCCCCAGCAAGGTGTTAAGTGTCTCCGTCTATCATTCTCCCCCTCATTTCTTCGAGTCGGGGTCTCTCACTGAACTCACAGTTCAGCTGGCAGCAGAAAGCTGCAGTGATGTTTGTTTTCTCCGCTGTAGTGCCAGAGTTACGGGCACGAACATGGCCACAGCTGACATTCTGTGTGGGTTCTGGAGTTCAGGTTCAAGTTCTCATGCTTGAGCAGTTCCCGCTCATAAATACTGAGTGGCTCCCCGCCCCCATGCAGGTGCTTCACTTAATTGGGGCTCCAAATGCCTCTTGAGTAGCTCAAGCATCTACACACCCGAGACGATGACCCCAGGCCAAGCCTGAGCTTGTGAAAACAGTGAAAGCGTTCCAGGCCTGTGTGCCGGCCCTGAGACCTTCATCCAGGCTCTGAGGAAGACAGCCTCATCTGCCTTGTCTGGCTTGACTTTATTACGGCTAAATGATTTTCTACTAAGGAAACTCAAACATCTTACAGGGCAGTTACTGAATTTTGGAGAGTTGAATTTTCTTAGTTTGATTTCCCTTGCTGTGAAAAAGCACTCACCAAATGCATTCTGGGAAGGATGGCCACTATGTTCAGAGTGGTTTTTTGTTTTGCTTTGTTTTAATGTGGGTGTTGGGGAAGAAATTTATGTCCTAATGTGTTCACAATGGGCACATTTCTGACTAGGCAGCCATGCTCATTTCATCTTACAGAAGGTGGGGCAGAAACAGAAACCATGAGGAACATTACCGGTTTGCTGCAAGGCTCACTGCATTCCGTACCTTTTCCACCTATGAGGACCTCAGCCCAGGGAATGACACCGCCGCCCACAGTGGGCGTGTCCACTACTGGCCCTCTGGCACCAATATTTAATTTTTAAAGCTATCCCATAGACTTGCCTATCGTCCAGTGTGATAGATGCCTTTCTCAGCTGAGGTTCCCTCTTCTCAAATGACTTAATCTCTTGTCAAGTTGACAGTAACACACCACAAAAACCAAACCAAACCTAATCAATCCATGGATATTTGCAAGTTATCGATATCACCTCACTTCTCACATCCGAAGTTTGCTGCTGCAGTGAGTGGTGTGTGTGTGTGTGTGTGTGTGTGTGTCTGTACGCATGTGAGTGCTCAACACACCTGTGCACATACATGTCTATGCATATGTGAACAGACCTGGGGACAGCATTGCCTGTCATTCATTGGATGGCACCAATCTTGTTTTCTCAGTGTCTCTCGTTGGAGCCCAGGAATCTTCCAGCACTGATTTTGTGTGTACACTACTAGCCACTATGTTCAGAGTTTTTTTATTAAATGTGGGGATCTAATTCATTCCCTCATGCTTTCACGACAGGCACTTTACTGACTAGGGAGCCATCTCCCTAACCACCAATTAGTGGTCCTACCATGTCGTTTTGGGAGGTCAGCCCTAGCAAAGCTCCTGCATCCATTTCTGACTGTACTGCTTTTCTCTGCACAATTTTTCTTCTGAATCACCAACTTCTTCCCTTTCAAAGACTTCTAGAGTCTAGAACATTCCTTATGTCACAGAAGGAAGCAATGCGAAGGATGGTAGCTGACAACAAAGGTCTCTTGTCATCTGCCTATGATCACACCAGCTCTGTATAAGTCACAGCACAGCTGTGGAAGTGATTCAGTGGGGATGTGTGGTACCCATCAAGCCTGGTGCATTGAGCATGTTCCCAAGTGACGACCTAGGACCAGTGTGATGTCAGAGCACCAAGGCACTGTCATAGGACCAAGGAGAGAGGAGAGAACCAACCCATCAAGTTGTTCTCAGATCTACACACACACACACATATACACACACATAGTGGCATGTGTACAGATACATATACAACACATAAAATAAACAAATCATTTTTAAAAACACAGTGGGAGCCAGGCAGTGGTGGCATGCTCCTTTAATATCAGCACTTGAGAGGCAGAGGCAGGCAGATCTCTGAGTTCAAGGCCAGCCTGGTCTACAGAGTGAGTTCCAGGACAGCCACAGCTATACAGCAAAACCCTGTCTTGATAAACAAAACAAAAAACCCAACCCAACTGATGAAACAAAGAAACAAAAGCCACAGTGGGAAATCCTTCACAGGAAGGAACTCTGTCCCACCCTATCCTTGCTGGTGCTCAGAAGAGGGTACACGGCTCTGCCTCCAAGACAGCACCTGCCTCTGCACAGAGAACCTCTTTGCTCACAACACAAGTAAGAGCAAACATGACTCCAAATGAAGGCGGTGAGGACCAACAAAAGGCACCAAGTCCATTTATTTACATGGCAATGTTAAGATTATAATGAGGGCAAGAAAAACATTCTGAAATTTATCAATTCTTGTGACAACTTTGAGACAGCAAGGAAAGTGGCAGAGTGTCTGAAGCCGGCTCACTGTCCAACAGACAGTGCGACACCACAAAATAGCACCTCGTTCATCTCCCAGCTGACATCCCGGAGGCTGGAATGAGAGCAGAAAAGGTTATACAATTAACCCATTCCTGTCAGAAATAGTCCTAAGAGGGTAGCCTCTGCGTGACTTTTAAAAATGACCCCTCTAGGGTGAGCTGCACAGCTACTTCAGACTTCAGTGTAGGGTGAGATTCTGGTTGGCCTGGCTCCAGCTGATGGTCAGGCTTACCCTCCACCCTCTCCTCGTCTTCCCTTCCCTCTCTTCCTCCCTCCCCTTCTCCTTCTCTCCCTCCCCCTTCAGTCTCCTGCCCTCTCCTGCTCTGCCCTGTCCTCTCTCTTCTTCCATTTTTCCTCCTCACCCTGATACCAACAATTGGATCTAGGGCAGGACCAGCGTCCCACCTGTCAGCTCTATCGGCAGTCCACTTTTTATTTTGAGACAGGATCTCGTTAAGCTTTCAAGCCAAGCTTTGACCTCACTCTGCAGCCCAGGGAAACGTGGAACAGTCCTTGAGTTCACTCCATAGCCCAGGCAGGCCTTTAACTTGAGGTCTTGACGTAGCACCCTGCCCAGTGGTAGCTGGGCTCACAGGCCTGTGCCGCCTGGCCTGGCTTTGTGTTTCTTTACGACAAATGAAATTTAATTTGTGCTGATCTTAACGACTAGGCAACAGGCCGGCCCTTCCACATCAGCTTTTATTTACGATCTCAAACTACTCTGTTCACCTGTGTGTCGTAAAGAATAACTCGTGAGGATGGCAGCTAGCTTTGCGTGGGACCCAAGCTTTCATTCTAGAAGAATCCACGAGAGCGACAGTTGGGAAACCGTATGGAGCCCATTGATAATGGGTGGTTGCCGCATTGGCACACGCTTCTTAGAAAAGCATGGTTTGTCAGCTTCTCAGGCCAGTGTGGTTTCACAGAGATCTCAGCATGATGACCCAGAGGGAGAGACCCCTCAGCGTGAAGACACACCCTGAAGAGTAGCTCAGTGACTTGAATGCCCTGGCTACAGCCACTGTTCAGACACAGGACTGCATGGGTCTGGAATCGGGGTTGGGATATCAGGGGTGATTAACATTGGCGTTTCCAGCCAAGCTTAAGTTGGTGGAACCAAGTTATAGGCGTGTAACATATACCCTGGACAGGAGCGGGAAGCCTGATCGGTGACTCTGCACGGTAAGCTTTCAGGTTCTGTCCTTGAGGTCACTGAGGGGCAGTCAGTGGAGGGCCAAGTTGGGTATGATTTCTGGTGCTGGTCAGGCTTCCTGGCTTTTAACTGTTGCCACATGGCTGATGATGATGACTTGGAGAGGGACAGTTGCTGTCCCTGGCAGGAAACCTTGGAGACAAGAGATGCTGGCCAGCCCTGGGTAAGTCCTGGTTCCTTGCTGTGAAGGGAGAGGTTGTTGCATCTTAGCTTGTTCACTGTTCACACTAAATCTGTATGTACTGAGTGACAGCAAGGAATGTTTTGTGTTTGCAAGAGTAGGTTGGTTTTCTTATTGTCAAATTCCCAAGCAAGTGGATGCTAAAGGCTGTCTTTTCTCCTTTATTTTTCTTTCTTCTAGGATTTTTTACAGAGCTCAAGGAATTGGGTCTGAGTTGTAAGGTTTTGCTGAAGGCTCTAAGTCATCTGTCTTTCTTTCTTGTCTTGGTTTGTTACCGGTAAACAAAGTTGTCGGTGAGAGGAATACGTGTGTATTCTGTGCTTTTCTACACAGGCCTATCTCCAGAGTCCACTCTGTGGACCAGTGACCTGAATGTCTATTTTCAGTCAAGTCTGAGGTCTGTTGAAGGAGCAACTACACAATAAAGAGTAACACAGGAAGGTTGCTTTTAGGTGAAGGGGAATTTTGTTACATGACAAGTTTTCCTGAGTCTGTATTTTATTTGAACAATTCTACATGGCCCAGGAGCCAGGAAATTGGATATGAGGTTGGGGATTTTTGGATCAATGTCAGCAGACACACAGAGGTTGAAAGAGTTTAAGGTGATCAGTAGGCCGAATTCAAGTAGGTAACCTCCACTCAGGGTCCCTCAGAGGCATGAGGCTAATAGTTTGAGTGAACTGGGAGGAGGTGAGCGATAGGGAAGGGCAGAGCTTTTCTTTGATGGTCAGGATTCAGGAAGAGAGCAAGTCTGAGTGTGGAGGACAGGACGGAGGGGGAGGGAGGACACGAGCAGAACAGGGAGAGTTAAAGTGAGAATACATGGAGAGAGGCAGACAGAGAGAGGTGGACATATAGAGAGAGAAGTCAAACTATCGCGCGATGACAAATCCCCAGGGCACGCCAGCTTCCTCTGAAAAACACTCTCTTGAGCACCCTCCAGTTTCCCTGTGAGTTCAGAAGCATTACCTCATTTCTCTTCACAGCACACCCATGAGCTAGCTAGGGTCTTTGCAAAGCTCAGACTTATAAGTTGGCTGAAAGCAAAGCACCCAGTGGTCCATGGTCCATTCCGGGTCACTAAGCAAGTAAGGATCAGGGCCCAAATTAAACCAAGCCGCAGATTAGGCTATGATGATTCAATTGGGAAACTCCATTTAAGGGGCTTTCATCTCGTTTCATTAGGAATTTTTCTTGTAAAGATTCAATGAAATGGTTTCTCTATGGCTACATGCATTTATTTCTTCTTCACACACTTATAAGTCACATTGATAGAGTCAATTTGCACACAAACATACAAATGCTTCATGCCTTAGGTTGATTAATAAATGATTAAATAAAATATTTGATTCAGGAAAGGATTCTTAATAATTAAGATTTTTAATTCAAATTATTTTAATCCTGAAAAAGGATTCTGGTTCTTTATTTTTTGTTTTACTTTGCAGTAGCTTGTTGGTGTACAGTTTTGGAGCATCCCTGTCAGCTGGCAAAAGCATATGTCCTGCTTTAGACCTGACCTCCATCCTGAAGAGAAACAAAACTACCATTCCATGTGCATGCTGGTGACTTCCCTGTCCTCAACCTCTTCCTTGAAGATTCTCAGTCAGAAGGCAGTGCAGGTCTGAAGAATGACCAGAAGATGGTACATATATATATATATATATATATATATATATATATAATATGTTATATATACACATATATTATATATATTCTGTAAGGAGGTATACTGTCTTAGAAGTTGTGGCACTGTAGAAGAATTTTAATCCAGGAACATGGCTACTCTGGCAAGAGATCATATCCAAAAATCTAGGTCTGTATGATCCAACTAGAATATAGACACACCTTTAGTGCACACCTTTAATCCCTCTGGCTGGAATAGAGACACAACACATCCTTAATCCCTCTTGCTGGAATTTAGTACACACCTTTAATACCAAACAATGACATCTAATTGAAAGGCAGATAAAGTGACAAAATTTGACAGAATGAGTCAGAGATAGGATATGCTCAACTCTCATGAGAACAGACAGGAAGGAAAAGCTTCTTAAGAGCAGCACAGAAAGCAGAGAGTTCATGGAGACAGTGCAGTAGAGTTTGGGACCATAGTACAGTTCGGGGCAGTTCAGCTGAGTTCATGCACTTCAGTTTGTAGCATTCAGAGGCATTTTTCCCAAGCAGAGCAGTTCAGTGAGAAAACGAAAGAAGCCAGTTTGAATTAGTCAGCTTGAAGAGCAGTTTTGAACAAGAACAGTTGAGTTGAACCAGCCAGCCAGAGTTCAGGAAGAATCAGAAAGAGTGAGCTTATTCATTAGTAAGTCTCAGAGACTGAAAACATTCTAGGCCTAGGTTAGCAGATGAGGCTGAAAGCTGAAGTCTTCAAAGTCTGGGCTTGCAGAAGATTAGATTGTATGGAGCTAGAAGCTTCCAAGCCTAGGCCTTAGGATAGTTCAACAGCAACAGTCCAAGCTTCTGCAAAGCTTGGGAATGGCTCTCATCTTACCATGTCTTCTGAGAAAATAAAAACAACATTTACATGGCACAAAACATGTTGGCATGTTTATATTCAGTAGGTTTACTGGGTTGTGTGTTGTCAATATGGTTTTGCCAAAGAGAATTAGCCATATACCTCAAAATGCCTAGGAGGTAGGTGACACTCAATGAACTGTCGGGAAAGCCTTTAGTTCACACCCACCCACTGTGTCTGAGTGGGTAAAAGCCTCACACAGTGAGTCTTCCCACTGAGTGTCCCAGTAAGTCCTCACCTGTTTCTTTCCTTGGTGGTTTAATGAATTCTTGGAAGTGAGGACTTCTGTTATGCCCAGTGTGTATTTTAATGCTTAGCCCTGTGCCCAGAGTGTGGTCCATCCTTAGTAATGTTTGGTTTATGGATTTACTGATGAATAAAAGAACAAACAACAACATTTATAACGACAAAACCAAAGCCAAATGAGTCTATTTGCCCTCCCTTCCAGATTCGGGAAGAAAAGCAAAGCTGATTTTGTCACATGTTGTATTCAGTCCCTTATGTGATCCTCATGATGTCCTAACAAATTTCGACTGTGGCCAAGAGCACAAAATTAGACTAAGAGGGGATGGAGCATGACAAGAGGAAGGGGAGAGGAAAGTGGGGAGGAGGTGAAGGGAAGATAAGGAGGAGGGAGGAACTAGTTGGAGGAGGAGGAGAGGAGGTGCAGGAGGAGGGATAGGAAAGATGCTTCCTTGCAGAGGATCTTGGCCTATGAGTCAGGCTCACTTAGCAGAGTCGGTAAAGACACATTGGTGCAGTGAGGTGAGAAGTGGCCTATGGGTCTCCCAGAAGGTGACCTTGGAGGAAGATAGGACAAAGAGTCTGGAAAACTAAGAGTACAGGAGCCTTCTAAGGATGCTGAGTGAGGACACGAGTCGGCAAGAAGGCCCATACCTTCTTAGTGCTATACTCCTGGGCCTTTTGATAGCATCAGACACACACTACCGCATACATTTAAAATGGCATCAGACATACACTACACCATGCACTCAAGATAGATCACACTTTCCAAGGTGTGGAATTGCAGAACACTGCTTGTCCCACCTGCAGAAATAATGAAGATCCCAATGTCAAATGGTAAAATGCAGCAATACACTGCCTGAACCCTTCATAAGTTACCATGGCTGCTCATCAGGGACAGGCAGGCAGACTGTCTCTTCAGCTGAGTGACACAGGTGACTCGTGTGTGGTGGACATGCTGTTCTGAGCTGGGTGTAGTGCATGGACAATGAACAAGACAAGGCAATGTTCAAAGTCCTCTCTGGGTGAGCAACTTTTGCAAGGGTGTTCCTGCCTCACCCGAGACCGACAGGGGCTGTGCAAGACCCACCTCCAATGCACCCACATGCAGAAGGCTTAGCAGAATCCTGGTGTCCCCCTATCAAAATTATCCCCAGAAACTAGCCTGAAGAAAATTATTGTTCAAGATTTAGATTTGGCATACACTCCTGTATTTTCTGGTGCGCATGGCACTTGGCTCATGGTCCAGATGAGGCATTTAACCCATCTTAATTTCCATGATTGAAAATAGTATCTACTATTTTCTCACCTTAACTGGAAGGAGATGCCATGCACTTTAATACTTATGATGGGCTTTATCTTCATGGAGTCTGTAGAATGACGAGCAAGTGAACTTTTTGCCTTTGGATTTCAGGCACATTTTTTTTCCTTAAGATAAAAAAGCCCAAACCCATTGTTAAAATCAGTGTTGCTCCATATGCCTCTCCCTGATGTGTTTTGAGAGGGTCCATTCTTAAATGAGAAGTTACAGAAGCTGTTCTGATGGAAACAAACTAGTGTTGATTGCTGGTCAGCCAACTGGAAAGGAGGCCACCTCCGGAAGGATGCAAGCTAATGAAAAAATGGGCTTGATTTGGGAGTGTGATGGGCTCCCTGCCAGCGGCTGGCATGAGTGTTGTGAGATTACAGCAGCGTAAGGAGAGGCAGATTGAGAATAAGTGACTTGTGTCTGGAAGATTAAACTGAAAATCTGTTGTTAAATGTGAAAGACGTGAAATGGCATTATGGCTTGGAGGATGTGTGTGGGGTACTACACACTCAGCAGACAATGTGGTGACCCTGTCCCCACTGTCAACAGCTCGCTCTTCCTGTGGAGGCTCAGATGTTTCTCTCCCCATCATGCTGACTGATAAGTAGAAGAGAGCTTGGGCTCTTAGCACCTAGGGCCCCATGTGGCGCCCCCTTCCCAGGGCCTTTAGTTAGCGCTGACCTTCAGACATGAGACATTATACTGATGTAGCCATTTGGTGTCCCTGAAAGCCAAAAGCCAATGGACAATCCCCCCCAAACCCCCTCTTTCTGTGTGTATGGTGTCCTATGTTCACATCCCTTTCTTTCTGCTTTTTAGTTTAGTCTAGACTAGTCTTACACCATTCACTGCCTTTAGCCTAAGACTCAGCTTGATAGGTGGATGCTCATGGTGAGCCTGTTGGCCTTCCTATGGGTTGTTAAAGGGTCCCCGTGTTCTGTGGAGTCACACTCCGGTCTCCCTGTCTACCTTGCCAGCCATGATGGGGTCTGTGCCCTCCCATTAGGTGGAATGCTTGGCCCAATGCCCTACTTGAACACATCTTATTGATTCTGTGAGGCTGTTGGGAGCTTAGTCTATGAGCTGAAGATGGTCCCAGAACGCTCCAGCCGGCATTCTGGAGTTCTTCCCAGGCACCTTAGTTCAACCAACAGGTGAGTAAGTGGATGAATGAAGGAACTTGAGGGTGAGTGTCTTTCTCCTTCCTAGTCCTGAATCCCACTTGCCACTAGAATTCTGACTTCAGGGACCCCACACAGGACTGCTGTAAAAAATGCTGCCATATTTTTCCACCCTCCCATATGCCATGTGGCCATGTGGCTCATCATGGAGAAGACGGACTGTGCCACATGGCACTTTGTTCTGCTAGATTGTGACATCTTATATGCCTATGTGACTTGAGCTTTGTAGAGCACAGTGAGATTAAAGACAGGCAGTGAAAGAAGAGGACACTGTCAGGTTAGATGTGCACCACCAATTCCTTTTTATTTTTTCCTTTAAAATCAGCCCACATGAATTTATTACACATAAAATCAAATAGCCAAAGCCCCTGGCTTGTGCTGCTTATGTGGTAGGGAGACAGCTTTCCGGAAACTCCCCTCCCTGCTGCTGTGAGGCCAGGATCTGCCACCAAGCCCAGCGGCCTTGGGGTGCTGCTCTCCTGACAGCCTAGTGCCTGTGTCAGATAACATGATAGCTTTGTGATGATGACAATGTCAACAGGGATCAGACTGAGACACCCAAGCTCATTTTCACTTTTGACCCAAGCAGGACTCAGTCCCAGATTTTCAGATGTGAAAAGCTCATGCACTAATTAGCACCGTCCCTTGCCCTCAGCATCAATTTTGAAAGTCACTGGTTCAGACTGAACACCCAGAAACTTGGCAACATCATCCAAAAGAAATCCAAACAGATTTCAAATTAATCAGCTTAGGAATCCAATTTGCTAGCTATAATAAGACTTTATATTTACACGACACTTCTTTCCATTATCATTCTTACAGCTAATGATGCTGGGATAAATATTGATTAAATATTGTTCAGCATACAACAAAGATGGGGTAGCTATCCTGTGGACTGGAATACTTCAATTAACAGTACCATCTCGTTCATTCCAAGAGCCTTTCTTGCAGGCTCACACTCTCTCTAGCCACTGACTAACTTTGCTACCCACCCAGAACTACATCTGTGCATGCTATCAGTTGTAGACATAAGATACCTTCCCACTCCCCAAAAGCCTCTTGTGCTGAATGTCTGGCTTACCCCAGTGCTGCTACTGAGAGACTGTTGGATCAGAAGGATGTCATCAATGCCTTACACCCTTAATGGATGTGTAGGCTGATGGCACCATTGGGAAGGGGTGGGGAGCAGGGGCCTTAGCTGAAGAAAATTGTTTACTGGAGGAGGGCACCGGGATCATCTGCTTTTCCTTGCTGTCCCTCTAGGCTTGCTGGTCACTGCACATGAGCAAAGCTGCTCTGCCACATCCCTGTCCCTGGGCCTTCATGTGCTTCCTCATCACAGTCCAGAAGCAACAGAGCCCATCACCCATGAGATGAAATCCCTGAAACCCTGAACCAAAATGAAGCCTTCTGCCTTTGAGTTGATTTCTCACCACGACCAGAAGCTGACGAGCAGCATTCCTAACACAAGGCCTCTTCCCTTTGGCCTCCTTCTCTAGTGCTAGCTGACTGATTTTTTTTTCTTGTCACTTGTTCTGGGCCCTTCACACTGGCCAGCCCATCACAGTCCTTTGCAAGACCCTTTGGGCTTTTGAAATTTCCCCAGTTCTCACCCTGATGCCTCCTGGTTTCTGGTTCACCTTTGTCCAGGCTCATTTGCTGATAGTCCCTGGAGTCCAGTTCTTGGCTGTGAGGGTTGTCCTCTGCTCTGTGGTAACGTCTACTCTGCTTTCTTATTGCCAAGCCTTGAAGAGGAAAGGACCAGTGCTCATAGAGCCAAATCTTCTTATGGGAGGAAGGGGACTTTGTGTCTCCAGTTCTTTTGGCTGTAACTGGGCCCGGTCACCCCAAGCCGCCCTGTGTTGAGGCTGGAGACAGGCACACTTCCCAGGAGAAGCAAAAGAAGGAAGTGGGCAAGAGCAGAAAACTTATGAGTACACGCAGAGATGCTCTCAGCTTTAGGCGAGGAAGAGAGTCCACACTACAAAGGAAATGGTTGCTGCAGGTGCTTGCGGGCGCAGCTAGAGCAGAAGCGTGGAAACCGCTGCTACAGAGCCCCTCCTGCGGGCCTTGCCTTCTCCCTGCTGCCTAGTCAAGAGTCCGCTCCGGTCTGTAAGACCAGGAAACACCCTCGTCCATGGACTGACCCCACGGCCCAAGTGGCAGCCCCATGCACAACTCTTGCCTCCACTCCCTGCTCTCTCTGCTTCCCCACACAGAGTTCCCTGTCCCCGCCTGTGCCTGTGAATCCAGTGTTGCCTCCGCTGCTTGCCAGCTGGGGCAGAAAAGCCATGAAGATGCTCTTCTCAGGCCCAAGATGCTGGACAGTATCAAGGTTAGTTTCAGTACCAAAGACCCTACATGTTATCTTCATCTCTATTTCTTCTTTCACAGCAGACGATCCAGGTTGGTAGAGATGGAAAGGATCTGCCTGGGAGCCACTTGGTATGAGGCCTGTCAACGAGGGGCTGTGAAGCTCTTCACCCAATAGGAGCAACTCATGCACAGTGCCTTCACTTCCCCGGCTCAGAGACCTCTGGCCTCTTTGGAAACTAGATTTTACCCCCTCGCCCCCACACACACTTAAGGATCCGGTTACCGCAGTGTCTGACAGAGCGCCTGCCCCGTTGGCAGCCCTCAGAGCTGTGTCACGGGCAGGCCCCTTGTCGCTTTGCTGCCTCCATGGGGAGCAGCTCGCACCACTGACCCTGTGTCTGAGATGCTTGTTGACCTTCAGAGGACTTACAGGGATGCCGCTGACTTTGGCCTGGGTCAGCCTCCCAGCGGAGCAGCTTCCGAGGCAGGGAGCCTCTGCTTCATTCGCAGTGAGGACAGTGGCGTCAATGACAGCACCCAGTGGGGATGACGGCAGCAGAGGCTGCAGACAGGAGAGTGTGGGAAGCACCCTAGTGTCCCCTGGCACATAAGAAGCACTCTACAAAGACTGTGACCATCTCTGCTCTTGTCTGTAGTGTACCTCCGCTGCACTGACTCTTGGGACCTCAGCCTGTGTGGCCTTCAGGGTCCCAGGCTCTCATTTTAGACCCCTGTGCTTGGGATATGGACCCTCTGTCTGCTCCATAAGTGGGAATAACTGTGTCTACATCACTTTACTGCAAGCCATTAGTTTTCAGCAAGAGTGTGTGTGTGTGTGTGTGTGTGTGTGTGTGTGTGTGTGTGTGTGTGTGTGTGTGTGTGTGTGTACACGAATGTGGAGGAGGGTGTGTGTGGAGGAGGGTGTGGCTCCAGGATCCTGCTTCTGTCCAGGCCAGCCCCCTCCTCTACTATCTCTTCGCTAGTGTGTGAGCAGCTGGCTTCCAAAACAGTATCAAAAGAACATTGCGTATCAATGGAGTCCATTTTGACTCCCGAATGACCTTGCAGAAACCTCCTTAGAGGCTTGGCTTTTGGCCACCGCCCTTTTCCAAGCGGTGCCTAAGTCACAGGGTCTGTTTGCTCTGCTCTGACTCTGCATCTGACAGGCATATATGCTCTTGTCATTCGTGGCATTATTGATCAACTTGAATGTCTCTGTGTGAGGATAATTTAATGTGATTCGAATCTAGTTCTGGATTTCCCGGGCACCACTGGCCTCACTGTGCCAAGAGCCTTTCAGGTCCTGTGGCACCATGGTTGCGGACAAGGCCCCCTGTCTGAGACTTAGGCTTGAGCCCAGGGTTGTAAGGAGGACTCTGGGAGAGGAAGAGGTAGAGGAACAATGTCTGCCACCACGCAGAGGCCACTGGGCTTTCACCACTCCCTCGTGGGTGAAGCTGGGTTGCCCGGTGGCGCCTGGAGCAGATTCTCCAGGCCTGCCCTTGTGTATGTCGCCTGGGTACGCACCTCATTTGTTCTTGGAGCCCTTTGCCGTCTGGGACTCTTCTCATTATTCCACAAAACCCACTGTCAGTCAACAGCCATCAATCACATGAAACTCATGCGTTCCTTGGATCTGTCAGGGAATCAAAAGACTGTTAGGGTTGTTGTGATTACCCATTCATGAGCCATTTTGACTGGAAACTTCACAGACCTTCCTGTTGCTACAAAGAGGGGGAAGCATTTAAATCAATCATTGAAACAATATGTCAGCGAGGAAGTCTATTTCTTGCCACAAGAAAACCACCGGTGCCTGGCCTTTGGCTTTGGCAGATACTTCTGGCCTTATCCACGGATGGGCTGTGTTTCAGCATGTGGCTGGTTTTATTTGCGGAGGAGGAAGGTCTTTGATGGAAGGTCATCACAGAGGTAATGCCTTAGTGGCAATTGGCTGGTGGATGTTTGCAGGGGGATATTGTCATGTTGCTGCCCACAGGTCTGGAAAGGAAGAAGGTATTGAGCGAGTGCCGGGCTCATTCCCTCTCAAGAAAGAGGAAAGCCTCTGGTTATTCTGGTGTATGTTTCAATGGTGAGGAGTGGACATGCCACTCTCAGAAGCATGCCCCACAACTTGCCTTTTGTCAGGGAACGCTGCTGCTGAGCCCGGCACCCAGAATTATCTGAACCAGGGAGGACATCCATCTTCCCTGCCTCATCCTCCCCGACGGTCTCAATGTGTTTGGCTATCTCCAACCAACACTGACAAATTAACTTTCCTCTAGCTCACCATTGCTTTGTGGGTTGTTCTCACTCACCTTTGGAGCGGGCAGACTCGGAAATTCTTTCAGAAAGCAGTGTCAGCCAGTCATCCTGGAATGGCCACACAGAGCCCTTCTGACACTCAGAGTGACAAATGTTGGAAGGCTGAAGGACCTGGCTGACACTGTGTGTGGCCCAGTTCTGTCCTTCTGCCACTGACGGTGCACAGGCAAGGTGGCCAGGCACACAGAAGGAGCGATGAGATGTCAAAGCCCCAGAAACGTGTCCATTTCTCAGTGACAAGCCTAATTGGCAAGTGACTCCTCCAGCTCACCTCATGGAGGGGAGCCCAGAAAGGGAGAAACCAAGAAAAACAAATGCAAGACCATCAGCCAACCAACTGTGGAGGCACTACTTACAGAAGAGCTGTAAGGAAATGCGGAGGTTAGAAAACATATCGAGGAAAATGGGAATACCACTAGTTCCAATTAAAACAAACAAACCAACCAAAAACATCAGAAGCAACTTGGGAGTTTGACCACTTAAGATCTTTAAGACCTTCTGGTGATTTCCTATAACTCCAGATGAATGCAAGTCTCCCAGTGCCCAAGGTGCCCACCCTCACAGAACAGGTGTGTTTGAGCATTTTTTTAATTGCACCTGACCGTTGATGATAATGAAGAGCACGATGTGGACAGGTGTGCTGGCCTCCTCTGCTGCCTTTGGAGAGCTGCTGCAGTCACCTGATATCTCGAGGGTGGAGTGGACTCTATGCTCCCCTGGGGAGACACCCTTGCCCCCCGCCCCATCCAGGTCCCTGTGGATCTGCTCTGATTACTGGAGCTGCTTTTAGCTGAGTGTCTTCCACACCTGCAGCTTGGAAATGGCCCTGTGCCAGCACAGACTCTAGCCTTCTATCAGCAATGGATCTCAGAGCAGGGGGAGGGGCCACCAAGGGCGCTGCAGTCACTCTGTCTCCTGCTATCACGTGACCCACCTGAGAGGCTGTTGCTGCAGGCCAGCTCTTGGCACGCAACCTGAGACACTTGTGTGTATCTTAAGAAGAAAGAAGAGGGGGAGGAAAAAGTAAGAAAAAGGAGGAGGAGGAAAAATAGCAGAAGGAGGAGGAAGAGAAGGAAGGGGAGAAGGAGGAGAAGAAGGAATAGAAAGAAGAGGAGGAGGAAGAGAAGGAAGAGGAGGAGAAGAAGGAAAAGGAGGAAGAAGAGGAAGAAGAGAGGAGGAGAAGGAAGAAGAGGAGGAGGAAGAGAAAAGGAGGAGGAAGAGGAGGAAGAGAAGAAGGAAGAGGAGGAGGAGGAAGAGAAGAAGGAAGAGGAGGAGAGAAGAAGGAGGATGAGGAAGAGGAGGAGTTGTTATAGGCCGTAGGAGACCCTTGGCTGTCATTTCTCAGGTGCTGCCCAACTTATTTATTGAAACAAGATTTTGCTCTGGTCTGGAGCTCACTAAGCAGGCTAGGCTAGCTGGCCAGGTAGATCCACTTCTGCCTTCCCAGCATGCTAGGATTACAGGTATATACTACCATATTGGACCTTTGAAATGTGAATTCTGGGGACAATCTCAGTCAAGCCCTCAGGCTTGAGAGGTAAGCACTGTACTCACTGAGGGGTCTCCCGACTCAGAAAGGTTCCCGTGGCTCCTCATCTATCTTCACATTCATGCTGTTGCTCATTCATAAACTGAGGACAGGATCGGAAATGGAAGGCAGAGCCTTGGGCTCGCTCTTTACTCTGGAACCCCATGTCTTCACCTGTCGACGGGTTCTTTGTGGGAAGCAACCATTTCAACTGCCAACCAGGAGGGGGACACCTAAACAGCTGAAAGAAAATGCTCATGTTCAAAAGGCACCAGAGCAAAACAGAGGAAACCCAGCCTCGCGCTGGAGTGGGAGTGTGTGGTAATGAGCCCTGTGTGAGACTTTTCCAGCACTGAGAATACAGATCTGAGGCAGAATGCTCTGACCCCTATCCACAATGTTCCTAAACACTGAACTGTGGCAAACTCTAAAGTGGCCAGCTGTGCCTACATGATGTGAAAGCATGGTTAGGTCCCCCATAGCCACCTTTGCTCGTTCAAGGACAAGTTCAGACAGCACAGGGGCATTTCTCTTTATTCTAAGAATATTTGGGAATGGCTTGGGTCTTAGGGCAACCAAGGCTGGAGATGGATGTTGGCCTCACATCCACACAAGGGGTCTAATTGCCATGTGCGATCTTCTGTCTAGATCCAGTTGTAGAAACATCATGTCTACCCATGGTAGAGAAACAATGATGTCATTAGAGTGCGCCAAGCCACTTGTCTCTAGCAGCGGTTAGTGTGTTCCTCTCACAGCCTTGAAGATAGGCAGCGTGCTGACTCTCTTCTCTTTTCCCTTTTGGTTTTAGAGTATTCCCATACAACCAATTAATTCATCAGCCGCCATTTTGAGGGGCTTCGTGTGTTGAAAAGCTTATTATTGCAGAGGAAGTACACTGAGCAAAAAAAAAGTAATTATTATAATTAGCTAGCTGGGATGGAGGGAGGCCTCCTGCCTTCCATTGCACACAGTCTGGAGACGGCATTTGAAGAACTGTGAAGAGAAGATATTTATTATTTATTTAAATTAGGGCCTCACTGGATGTAGCTCACACTGGACTACAACCCACAGCAGTCTTCTTGCTTTGGACTCCCACGTGCTGGGAGTACAGAAGAAAGCCAGGATGTGTGATCTGAAAACAGAGTAAGCCAGGATGTGTGATCCAGAGGATTGCTGTGAGCACTGTTGGTCACATGTCAAGCACAGAGATTCATTGGATCATGCTTTTAGAGAAGGATGGTGACGGGAGTGCTGTGGTGTGGGTTAGGAGTCTCAGGGGAGCCCCCCCCCCCGCCGGGTTGAGTTTGAGAGGAAGGAGACATCTCTACTGAGTGGACCAATCAGACTGAGGGTGTTCCTTTTCCTTGCCTTCCACAGTGGTTCTAGCTGGGTTCTCCCCTGCAGAAGGACAGCGATGTGCTCGGAGCACAGCTCCTTTCCAGCGGATGCTGATAAAACAATGCAGAAAATCTTTCAACAGCCCAAGAGAATTTCTGGTGGGGCAACTTAAGACTTTCTGCTCTTGATTTCTGATCCCGAGCAAGCATTAGAAATCAAGTGTAGATGTTGTTCTGATTTATTTAAAAATCAACAGAACAGAACCTTGTCATTCACAAGAGAGCATTGCTTTCTAAACATCCACTTTTGTTTATGAGTAAAATGCTCTGGAGCCTGGGGGTTGTGTTTCAGGCAAGCCCCAGGCTGATGCCAGGGCTGCTGGTATAAGCACATGCTCTCGATAGCAAGGTGTCTGAGGAGACACCCGGTCTTAGGGGGTTTTGTTGTTGCTGCTGCTTCGGCTGCTGCCCGGACACAAGCAACTGAAGGATGAAAGGGTTTATTTGCGCTCACAGTTCAAGATACAGTCTGTCAGTGTGGGAACGTCAAGGAGGAAGGATGGTAAAACAGCTGATCACATAGATGCCACTTAACATGCATGCTCTCTATGTTCTTTTCTCCGCATGTAGTCTAGTATCATCAGCAAGCCTGGGGAATGGCGCCACCCACAGTGACTGGACCCTTCCACACTGATTAATGTAATGAGGAGAATCCCTCACAGACACTCTCAGAAGCCTGTCTCTGTGGTGATTGTAGATTGTGTCAAACTGACAACTAAAACCAACTAGCCATCACAACAAATGTACAAACTTCATTCTCCGACTTTGAATGAGGTGGCGAGCATCAGAGGGCTGCCCTTGAGCGGCTGAGACTCATCAGAGGAGGCTGCTTGCTTGCTTTCCACAATGTTCCGCTTCAGAGCATTAGGTTAAGGAGACTGGATTGGAATGACTGAGAACAGCCTTTTACAAAAAATCTCGTAAACCTCTTCTTTAACATAAATGCTATTTATATTACTCATTTGCATAGGAAACCTGCTTTGCATGGCTAATATTGCTATAAATTCTAACACCAAGAAGATCTTTAAAAAAATTGCCTCTTAAAGATATCATTTACTAGGACATGAAGTTTTCTGTCAGCCTTGAGTGCTTTGTGTCTCAGTCAATGACAGGTAAACCCTTCTAGACAGGACTGGGTCAAAGCTTGTACCAGCCAGGATTCTGAACAAGAGGCTCTAGCCAGCTCCCCGAACCACCCCCTTCTTGTGCAAGTTGGAAAGGGGTAAATAGGAATGTATTCTGCTTGTGGATAACAAAGAAAACAGAATGTTTTCTTCCCAAGATGCAGAGCTTCTGCCTTTTTCAAGGGTTTGTAAAGCTGAAATAGCTCACAGTTTTGCATTTACATTTTAAATGATGTATTTGTATTCAAATTCAAAGAGGGGGGGACTCACATCCTTGTTTCGAATGTCTTTATTCCTCTATCAGCTACCAGAATGCTTTGAAACTTCAGCTCAAGTATTCTTGATCTCGTCTGGTCTTGCTGTAGGTGAAACTGTTATGTGCTCCTTAGCCAGGCAGTAACACTAAAGGTTCTAGCTGGACAGCAAGCCATGGTGGCCTTCCTAGCCAAGTTTTCGAAAGGAATTCACTTTCTCTGGAAAGACATGGACAGACCTACATCAGAGGAAACAAGCAAATGGTTTTCTTAGTCTTTGTTCCTTTAATCATTAATACAAGTAATGAAAGCAGTAAATCATTGGGGCAGTCACTGGGCCCACAGGTGAAAATAGTGTCTATGCAGATTGTACAACTCTCATCTAGTGTGTATATGTGTGTGTGCGCGTATGCGTGTGTTTTTAAAATTCTCTTTCATAGGTCAATGCTTCCTCAAGTATTTGACCAAGCTCTTTCTACAAGGAACTGCCGGGCGTGGAAAGACACATTCAGTGGGGATTTATTGTCCGCTGTAAGCCAAGAACGGCATCCTCCAATCTGTATAATCAGCTCTCATGGCCACAATCATTTTGAAGGTTAAAGGTCAGCTATTTTTGTAGACCATCTTTCAGTTTGAGTTTGTGTGCTTTTTCTTCACAATAGCAATTTCACCTGGCCTGAACCAGGGGCCTGGGTTCTCGCAGAGTCTCTTGGCTACCACCGGGTGATGTTTGCATGGCTGGTGTCGCCTTTGCCAAAGCCCTCACAAAATGCTCCCCTGTACCCAACCTGCTCTTCTACACATTCCTGATCTCCCCCTAGATGACATCTGGCCACCGATGCCGGTTCCTGCACCTTCTGAGCATCCTGACAGAATTGTCTGAAAGTAAAATAAAGGAGGAGAAGGGTAAAGGTTGAGAAGACAAAGGAGGGGTAGGAGTAGACATTTTCAGAATATCCAGTCTCGGGATGGCTTGTTTCCCAATTCACTCAGGGCAGGTGGAAATAGCTTATTTTATACTGTTCTTTTGCTCCTGACCATGAAAATCACCTGTCTTCTGACAGGTGCTGAAATATTTAAATTCTAAAAGGAGCATCTGAAAAGGCAGGTAGCTGGTGGTAGGCACAGCTAGTTTATTTGTGGGTCTGTGCCCAGGAGTGTCCAGGCGTGTCTTGAAAAAATGGAAGCAGCAGGTGTTTAGGCACTGCAACGTAACTCTTCACAGAACACGCTTCTTTCCATACAGATTAAACATACAATTTGAAGCCTGACCTTTCCGAGTAATCAAAGATTTTTACTTTATGGTTTTTATAGGCGCCATTTGGGAGAGACAAGAAAAAGCATACTGATTGTGGTGGACGCTGTATGGGACGAAAAGGCGATGTCTGGTTGAATTCTGTCTTTTAAGCAGATTCTGATGTGCACAGCCCTTGCAAAACTGGGATGCCTTCCTACTTACAGGAAAGAGACCTCAAGGAACCTCAAGTGGTGGCAGGTCTGAACAGTTAAAGGCTCACATGGCTGGCTGAGAAGGTTCATGTGTGGTTCACTACAATACTTGTATGTTGAGTGTGCTGAAGGTTCCCCTCCAGAGACCAGCTCTAAAACACTCGCTGTCTTTGTCTTTTATTTTCATACTTGGGCATGTGACAACCTTCACTCTTGACACTTGGTAAAATAGCCTCTTCTCAAGTAATAGGCGACTGAGCTGGAGCAAAAGACAGAGCATCCCTGCAGACTACAGCAGGCCAGCATCGATAACCACAGTGCCCACAGCGTGTATCTCTTACCTGAGACCTCAGCCTCACAAACAGAAGGCTTGGGTGGAACCATCCTGAGGGCCTGTGTAGCTTTGATCACCTAGGATTTAAAGTGCTGATGTGGATTAGTGGACTGGAGTTCAACTCATGCCACCGAGGAGGGTGGGCTTGGAAAAGACATGGTGCACTAACCCTGACGGTGGAGAGGCAGATGGTGAGTCATATGGTTAACAGCTGTGGGTGATGGGTGACGGGGCATTGGCAGGCCGGATCCTTCTGGCCTAGCTGTGGCTGAGCCGCAAGCACACCTGCTGTAGCCAGAGTTGCAGGGTGCCCCTCCTTACCACTACATGCTCAGTGTAATTCCTGTAAAGGTGGCTCAGTGCCAGGGACACTGTTTCTTCATTGTGTAGCAACTCCCTGACTGTTTTTTGTTTTGTTTTGTTTTGTTTTGTTTTGACACAGGGTTTCTCTGAATAGCCCTAGCTGTTCTGACACTTGCTCTGTAGTAGACCAGGCTGGCCTCAAACTCAGAGAGTCACCTGCCTCTGCCTCTCTAGAGCTGGGATTAAAGGTATTTGCCACATTGCTACAGACAGCTGCTATCCAGGACGAGGGGCAATAGTGAGAGGCTAGCCTGAAGGAAGCAGTGTGGAGCTGGTCAAGGGTTATCACCATTTTAGTTGTATCAGTTTCGGCTCCATGTCCCCTGAGACCATTCCCTATCTTCCATTTAGTGCTCAAGTGGTTCTGTGCTTCCTTCCTACCAAACAAACTTTTATCTGGTGTAGAAACCAATGGTTGCCCAATTGTCCAAGGTGGTGGTCAAGGGGTTGCTGCTGACGGTGTGTCACGGTAAAAGTGAGGGTCTTCACTCCTGTAGACGTAGTTCATGCAGACAGAAGAATTGTGGAGAGATGGCTCTGCTGGTCTTGAAGGAGATGGAGATTAAATATCTTCCTTCTTTCCTTCATTAAAATGCCGAAGAGTACCATACTGCATAGGAAAAGCTAAAGAACTACCCAAGCGTCCAGAGCTGATGTGCCCAAGGGTGGCCCATAGATCACATAGGCACATGATTCCAGAACTTCCTAGAGCTGATCTTCCTGGGCTCCCTGTTCATGAGTGGCAAGCCGTGTTCAAGGACATACAGGGCTAGAGACATGAGATGGATGGTTGAAACTTGACACTTGCTTGGCCAAATCTTGCCATTACTGGTATTTATGATGACAAGGGCCACATTTGAAAAGAATTCTGGGCATATTCTAGAAGCAAGCTTTCTCTCCACTAGCAACTCACAAAGAGAACTCCATGAAGGTCAGCCACAACCTTCGTTTTACCCTGTCATCTGCACCAAGGTGTTGCTTTCAAGCACCCGCTGCTTCTTTGATATGAAGATTAATACACATTTTTGTCTTGACATTGCCCTCCGAGTCAGTGTTTTAGAACAATCATCTAGGAAAATCTGATTTACTACTTCACAGAGAAATACAGCTTGCAAATGAGGCAAATAAGAGATAATTTAGGACACAGTTGATCTGCATACAAACTAAATGGAAAATGCTGAATCAAATGCCATGCTGTCATAGTTTTTTATTAAATCAAAATCAAGTTTTCTCAAAGAGAGGTGACCACCTGTCTCGGGCTCCCATCATGCCTGTTGAACTTCCCAAACTCTGTATTCACCTCAGGATTCTTCACAGTGAAAGGGATTGCTTCCCTGTTTCCTGGGCTCAAATACATTGATCCTTTTGCTGTCAATGACCCTATTTTCAGGCCCATTATTTCAAAGATCCATTACTATTAACATCAAGTAATGGTTAATTACAACAGAATTCCTATGGAAGTGCATAAGAGAGCCATATGAATGTCAAATGAGTACATTAATGATAGCTGCTACCAAAGTGACTAGAAAATGATTTCATAATGATGGGGGAGGTAATATATAATGAAGGGACTGATTCTGCCTCTGTTCATCACAGACTTTAAATGCATTCTTGGCCTCTTGACCGGGAGCTACCTGAGAACCTGGACCTGAAGGCCACTGAGGAACCAACATGTGACAGTGCTGGTCACCACTGTGTTAAGTTTTGAGGATGCTATTTGATTTTCCCTTACCAAGGGTCCTAGAAATACTAGAAAGCTGACTTAAGTGAATTCAGTTCATTAATTCACCCACTGAAACATCCTATAAACATTTATCAGACATATACGAAGACAGTGACATGGTGCTAGGAACAAGAGACACAAGGAAAATATGAACTTTTCCCAACAAGAAAAGACAAATGGAAAAATATGTGTGTGACTTAATTAAAATGAGTTGTTTCCTAGGCAAAAGAAGAAAAGTACCATTTGGGAGCTCCATGCTTCCAGGACTTTGTGGGCAAAGGTCACAAACAGGCATTCTACCTGTACTCTATTGCATGGATAAGATAATAATGTACTGATAATGGGATCACAGAATGGCCATTTCTAGCTCTAGTAGAGAACGGTGAAATTTATGTATCATATTTGGATAAAGGCATGCAGGAGACCTACAATAAGATAAGTAGAACCAAAGCCCATATATGAGTGAAATCTAAGGTATTTTCTGTGACAGGCCAGAGAGCATGTGATTCCTTTGTGTCTGAAATTGTCTGAAAATATCAGTATACAAATCTAAGAAACCTATACAAAGATAACATCAAAGAAAAATTATACCTTAGCACATAGCATTCAAACTTCTGAAACATAAGACAGAAGGGACCTCTAGAGATCAGGCAGGGGAAATTAGAATTATAGTCCAAGAACAATGGTCTAAGTAGCAGTCAACTTTCATCAGAGACAAGGTGGCTCCCAGTTAATGAAGGTGTGCTGTAAAGGACCAGCAGAAAACAAACTGCTGACAAACATTCCATAGTTAGCAAAAGTATCCCTTTGAAAAAGATGATTTCAAACATTTCAGATAAATGATAATAGAAAATTTGTCCTGACTAGAAGATCTGTAATACAAGGGAGCCCTTTCTTCACAGAGGAAGATGAAAATTCACCTCTAGGGAGGACATTAATGGCAACTATTTCTCAGCACATATGAGGAATATGTAAAGCAAACGTAAGATGCGTTACACACCCTTTATGTTGAAGAGGATTTGTGATGATACTGTACAAGGATGAGGGGCCATACTTCATAAACTGTGGGTTGTGATCATTTATTGTTTCTTATCAATTGGGATGAGGATGGCAAAAGTATTTAAAACTAAGAAGGTTTTTTTAAACATACTATTTGAAATCAAATGGTCACAAACCTAGGTAGCAGTCACCCAACATTGCAGGGCATAGCTTTGCCCCAGCCTTCATTTTGAGGGCACACGCCATCACCACTTACAACATGAGCTACATACTGCCGGAAACAGCTGAGCTCAGGTTGTAGCCCTCTGTGTGCCGTGAAGCACAGAGCTTCCACTGTTGACAGTCTCCAGATCTTCCAGAGGCACAATGGCTGAGTTACAGGAAACAAAGACTTGAGCATCAGCTTACCTTCACTCTCCAGCACGTCAGATTCAGCGGACATGGGACTGTGCCCCTGGGATGGTTGATTTCAGATATTGCTTCCTGAGTTACCGACCTTCATTTCAAAACACGTTTCAGTGAACTTTGATGTGAGAATAGGACAAAGTTTACAACTTCCGCAATGGGCCTAAACACATGTCTACTATTTTCAACTATGTGATGGTGCAAGGTGGCTTTCTCGGCATTAATGACTATAAAACCAAAATGTCAATCAATTTTGAGAGGTGTAAAGGCGTTCTATGTCTTTCACTGTCAAATTTTCAGCCAAGATTTAATTTTTTATGTGGTATGCCTGTGTGTCTAGGTCTGTGCGTGTAGCACAGCCACATGTGTAAATATGTATGCAAGTGTAGGCCTGGGATAAACATTATGTGTCTGTATTTATCACTCTCTGCCTTAGCTTTTGAGCTTTCCTGCCTGGCCTTTGAGCCCCAGGGGTCTCCAGATGCTGGAAATAAGGCTCACAAAGCTATATCCAGCTTTTTACGTAGATGCCAGTGATTTGAACTTAGATCCTCTTTCCTTCTCCCCAAGATTTAGTTCTTCATGTAAAAATAAACAAATTCATCTCTCTCATTAGCATGTAAATCTGCTTTCTTACCTTAATAAGGTAAGAAAAACTATGGGCATACCCAATGACTGTTTTAAAATACATTTCTTGATGATTTATTAGAAAGTAAATGTCAGCTTTGTATTACATCTATTTTCTGTATCTGTATGTCTAAGGTTCTTTAAAAAATTGTCTGCAGAAAGAGTCTCACGTGACAACAGTGTAAGAAGCCATGAGGTAGAGCACCAGTACACCACGCTCGTTCCCAGCGCTGTGTTTGAGCCATTCTCCTTTGAAGTAGGTGTAAGTTAAAGCTTTATATGTAATCCCCACAACAACCCTTAAAAACAACACGAGATGCCTGGGCAACACGTGAGACTTAACACATCTGAACAACATGCCACAGACAAGTGAGGAAGGCAAGAAAGAGGCACCCAAAGAGGTAGACATCAGAGATCTAATAACACATTATCTCAGCGGTCAACTTAATAGGATTTAGAATCACCATGGCAAGGAATCTTTGGGCATCTCAGTGAGGGAGTGTTGAGATTAGGGTAACTAAGGTGGGGAAACACTCTGAACATGGGGGACACCCTTCCATGGGCTAGAACCCCTTACTGAATATGAAGGAGAGAGCATGCCGGACAACAGCGGTCTTCTCCCTGTTTCCTGACTGTGGACGCCGTGTGGTCCGCTGCCTCATGCTCCTGCTGCCATGCCTTCTCCACCATGACTGTAACCTGGAACTGTGAGCTAAGACAAACTCTCAGGTCCTTAGGTTGCTTTTGTTAGGGCTTTAAGTGACAACAAGGCAAGTAGATAATTCACAGATAGAAACAATAATAGGCCAGAGCTCAGCCTTGCCGGAGTGCTAGTACCTTCTGCTCCCTGCCTCTGAATTGCTTTACTATCACCCCTCTTGTGCTCCTATTTTTCACTCCTTGTGGCTAAATCTTTGCCGTAGCTCTCCTGTGCTTTAAGTAATATGGTAGAGCCAGGGAGAAGCTCAGCAGGTAAGAGCGCTGGTCAGTCAGCAGTCTCAGAGAGCTGGGAAGTTGGAGATGGAGGGAGGACACGCCCAGAGGCTCTCAGGCAAGACAGTCTTGTGTTTGCAATGGAAAACCAACAGAAGTCTAGCCTCAAACAAGGTGGAGGGTGAGGACCGACACCCAGGATTGTCCTCTATCTTCCACACCCCTACCTTCATGCACATACCCACCTCACATATACCAAACACAATGGTTAAAACACTGATGTGCGGCCTGCTACAGGGGTTTTGTTTCTCCTATCCATATGCCCAAGGCTGTGGGATTCTTTGAGTGAGTACTTATCTCCTTAGAAAACAGAATACCATGCAGCCAATAAAAATAACGTAGAGAAATAGAAAATGACTTGGAGAGCATTATGAGAACAATGTGAACACTAACACAATATGCTCATTTCACAGCAACTTCTCATGTCCATCCACATACTACTTTTAGCTAATTCTGGATGTGCCGATTGTAAGAAAATTTTGTCTTCACCTTTGATGTCTCCATCTTCTGACTCTTGTAAAAATGAATCACATTTATAGTTAGAAAACTAAAATTGGAAAGAAAAATTGGTAGAGATGGTGGTATGAGGCAACAAGAGCAGAGATAAAGAAAAACGGGAAGGCCATGGCATATTTACAACCAACGTGGAGCTGAAATGCCTGGGACGAGCTGGGAAATGAAGAGCAGGGCAGGATTGTGGGCAGTGCCCATTCAGAAGACTGGCACTCCTTAGCAACGAGCAGGGCAGGTACCTTAAAGTCTACAGGCACGTAGTTCGTGCTGGCTTCAAATTCAGTGCGCACAGCCAGGGCCCACAGCTGGACACATGCCTCTGGCATTCTGGAGAAAGGTCAGGACAGAGAAACAAATTTCAAAGTTGGTAGCATTCAGAAACATCAGTTAAAGCCAGAAGAGTGATCATATCAACCAGGCAGAAGAGATTAAAGTGGCACAAAGCAAGCGGGAAATCAGGCCATAGTGATGACAGGGAGCTGAGAAAATACTGCAGAAATGAAATGTTGTCAACAATATAAATAACAAAGAAGAGACTATAAGCTTTATATTTCCAGAGCTTTAATAATTAGAAAAATGCGGGTAATTTGGTAGCCGGCTGCTCCGGTAGCAGTGTGGGCAAGAGTTGTTTTGTGACGGGGCAGATGCTGTTCCACTTTTAAAGATGTGTTTTGCTCTCTAGGATCGATGCATGAAGAGAAAGGTGCAGTGCTTTTGTATTTCCTGGCATTATTATTTCTTAAATGTATTATTTACCTACATTTTTAATGTATCTTAAACAATATTCTTGTTTGTTTGAGAATTTCATGTGTGTACACAGTGTATTTTGATCATATACCTATGTTCCCATTTCCCCCTCCAACTTCCTCTAGACTCCCCAGAAACCACAGCCTCCCAACTTTCATGCCCCCTTCATGGATGCTCACAGGTGGGAGAAGCCAAAAGACAGAGAGATCAAAGGTGTTTCTGTGGGGGAGGGGTGGATGTGAGGTGGGCGGGGTAGTCTAGTTGGATCTGCAGAGTGAACAAGTCTCTTTTTCGCTAAGAGAAATGCAAGGGCTGGTAGGCTGGGCATGCAGACTGCAGACATTTCATATCCAACAGCCCGGTTCTCCCTGGAAGGCAGGGACTCCTATCTTCTCAGAACAACTGGCGGTGATGGGTAGAATTTTAGAGTGTGCCTTGCAGCCGGATGTGGTGATGAATGCCTACAATCCCAGCACCCAATAGCTGGTGTTTTGTCTTTTCAGTGGCTTTATGGAACTCTCCCGGTGGCTGGCAAACGTAGTCCCTAAGGTCTGGCATAGGAGGAGTGGGGCTGGGGAGAGGGGCTGGGGTGGGGGGCGGGGCTCTTGATCCTCTAAGTCTTGGGACAGACTCCTGTCTCACATACCCCTTTAGTGTTTCTTCACCTACTCATTAAATGTCTGTGAAGAACTTCTGCTTCAAGGTTTGGAGCTCATGTGACGATGGAGCAGAGCTCCCTGCCGTAAAGGGGGAGGC